>JARYHS010009186.1:195571770-196035894 GCA_031002005.1 Vandiemenella viatica
TTTGCTGCATGCTACATCGCAGAATAATGATTACACCATAAACATCTATAACCTCCGTATGGAAATCTATTTCTTCGACAATCTCCGAGATGTATCAGTCTTATGAAATTTAAAGTTGTCGTTTAAGCACTGAATGAATGCTGATCAGTAGTGCGAAAGTCTGCTCAAAGTTTTTTTTTTTTTTTTTCGTGCACTTCTTTATTGTTTTTAACCAGGATTTCTTTGCTTTTGGAGGGGAAATACTTTTTAATCTACAGGAATGTCTCTTGTTGTGAAATGTGTATGAATTTTCAGGAAAAGGTTTATAAATTGGATCACTACGATCCGATGAGGCCGAAATTGATCTGAATGCTGAACACCTGGACCTCCACTAAAGCCCGAATTAACGTGCTGCTTAGTTATCAATATCGTATGTTACGAGAGGTAAAAACTGCTGAAGTTATAAGATTTTACTACCGTTTTGAGTGCCTAGGTCGTAAAGGAGAATGTGGCCCTAATACCTCTACCAGTCTCACATTTTAGCCTACCGGAACATTTCATTTTTATTATGTATCACTATCAGGATTTTAAGTAAATATGTGTAGCTTCACACAAGGTTTACCTTCTAACATAAAGTGAAATGGCGAGCTACTCAACCTCTTGAATTAAAATTATAATAATAATAAAACTATAAGCACAAACAGACAAAGATTATAGAAGAAAAATATTGAATGGAGGTTTTTTATATGACCGGTTGTAAAATACAATACAGCTTTCTATAATATTACTTACATTCGAAGAGGTATAGCCATATTGTTCTGGTACTAAAACGTATTAACTGATCCTGCGAATCATGTAATTTAATCTTTCAATAGATTCCATATAACAAATTGATTCACCGTTGGTATTTGTAAAGCCGGATAGTTCTTTTTGTGTGTAAAACATTTTGTGAAATAAGGCCTTGATTTGTCAGCCAAATGAAGAGAAATTTTTGCGAAGTTACCATTGTATAATGAAATATTATCTGTGAGATTTATCTGACGGACTAAAAGTGCACAGCTTCAGATTATAAATTTTAAACTACCATCTCGGTTTTGTTAGAAAACATGTTAAAATTATTACCACTATACACAGACGTCTTTTAGCACACTTATATCTATGTCATTTTATTTAAAAATTATAATTAAAAGTGAATGACCACACAAGAATCTGTTGAAATTATTAAGGAGCTTGACCGTTTGTATGCCTATAGTTTGTGGATAGTGAAGACCTTTTTTTCCCAGTAACAATCATTTTATTGAAAGATCGCAAGTTGTGGTTAGAATGGTCGATCTTTCCGTTGCCCTGGGCTGCGTGTTGAATGCGGGATACGTCACCTGCCAGGACGCTCCTATTAGGATATCCTCCGCGGCCCCTGCTTGAAATCTCAGCCGGGCTCAAGGCGTGAGGTTGCGAGGTTTCGTGTCGGCCTTCTCGTCTTACACGGAGCACTGCAATGGCTTGACACAGCACTGAACTGTTTGTTACCTGTCACTACACAGTATAAGCTCCACAGCCTAAGAAGGGAAGGCGTAAGGACTTTAAATACTTAAATCTATTAGCAAAACGAAGTCTGAAAGCTGTGTTTGAAGAACTGATGGACATATTCACAAATAAAATATTCTTGGAGTTACAATAAGTTCTTTTCTATATTGCTGTTTTGAAGTTTTCGAGTGGAGTGTGCGTATTTTACATAGATGTAGTAGTTTTCCACTTTATCCTCACGCTACAAGGATTGGTAGTAAGCTTTCAAGCATTAGGGATTGAGTTGTCAAGTGTAGTGTTGAAGTGTAGAGAGGATGATTTTTTTTTTGTGTTGCTGTTACATGTCTGGCTAGAAACTGGAAAATCAGCCTGATAATAGTCTTAAGAGAAAGGGAAACGCATATGATTTTACACCAGATGGATACTGTTCGTTTAAGTTAATTTAAAGCCTTTCCTCTGATGAATACGAACGATGATATGCAGTACAAAAATAAAACCTACCATCATTCATATGATTTCGTCATAAGATCTTGGGCAGGTGTTACTGCGAATTGGTGCTACTTGTTAGCCTATGGCCGCATGAGTGGTAGTTGTAGCATTAAAAGTGAAAGGAAGAAAGGCCCACACAATAACCACACGATTCTATTACACGATGACATTATCAGAAAAGTAAAGTTCCTCCTCCTTTCATATCATTCGTAGTTTGTGATTTTATATGCTGAAATTTTAGAATTTAAATTTGATCTCAACTTGTTATAAAAGCAATTATTAAGAGTAGTTATTGTAAAGGGAGCATTTGTTGGCTACCGTTAAGAAAACGTGAGTTGCCAAAAAAAGGGAGGGGGGAATTAATACTAACTCTGAAATAATTCCTGAAAATGAAAATTACATATAATAATGATGCTATAAGGGGATCTAATAGGTTACTAACTAGAACCATGAATTTCAGACACAAAATAAAACCTCATTTATTGAGTCTTATGGCCATACAAGGTCGGGTAGTAATTAACGTTACGTTAAACACAATTAGATCAGCAAAAGCAAGCAATACCCGACGTTTACAGTTCGCCGGAGTAAACAACAAAACTGACTGAAATATCTCAAACAAGTAATAAAAACAGCAAAGTTAACATTGAAATAACATGGCAACACGGGCCATCAAATTGAAGCTAACATTTTACTGTACAAAGGAAAATCCCAGGGGGCGCCGTATAAAGTGAATGAAAAGCATCAAAATTGAATTAACAAACAGCAAGATGCTTAATAAAAAATTGAATCGAAATATAAATTCAGCTAGCTCAGAATTTAAGTGGCGGGAGCAGAGTCTTAACCCAGGCGTCGCTTAAGGGCACATAAGTCTGTTAAAATCCACTGAATAGTGACCGTCGTTTCTGGTACATTATCATAGAATCATCGCCGTGATGGTGAGCGACAAACACAATGCCACTGCAGCAATGGAAGCTAAATAAGCGGCTACGCCCGCGTTATTAGCATAACTTCCAAATAATGGCAAGCATGCCACTCGACATCTCGCTTTTCCAAAGCAAGAAATGATCAACCACAATGATCATCAGAGAGCGTGCCGGGCTGACACGTCTATTCACCAGCTCGTCTTGGACCCAAGTCACGTCCGTTCATCAGCTCGTCTTGGACAGAAGTGATGTCTAAAATGGCTCCTTCTTCTTCCTCGGCTAGTTGCTCGCCACATGTAAAAGAACTCCACGGAATTAGTATTGTAGACCCCAATAAATGTTCAGGATTGGCTATCTACACATTTCCGTCGTCACGTGTTTAATATCATGCGTCGCATTCGCCGCCTCCTTCGCGCGTTTCCTACGTGGCCTTCGGGGTAGTAGCGGGGTAGGGGTAGGTCACCGCCCGATTTCGAACGGGACTCAAGCCGGGCTGTCCCGGCGCCATCGAGTCGCCTCGCTTGCTCCATTGTTCCTCTCTCAACCACCGAAATGGCAGTTTCTAGCCTTCGATATTCAGCCCTTCTGAGCCGTGCGTTTACAGAAAAATTGATTTACAATAAAATATACCTTTGGCCGCCCTGGTTTTAAACATACATTTAACCTATCCAGACAACCCTCATTATTTACAATTAATTACACGTTGCAAGACTAAATAATTAATAAATTTGAATATAATAATATAATAAAAAAAGGAATTATGAATATAATTAATAATAATTTAATTATATTCATTGTGGGTGACACTGTCACACCACAATATACCTGCTACCCAATCAAAATAAAATTATGCCAATAATTTTATTTGAACTATTCTAACCCTACAGTTGCATCAAAATCATTGCCTACACTATAGTTTCATGGTTCCAGCTCACTCGAACTATCGCATACATGTGACCTCTTTAAATATGTAAATACGACACGGGACTCTGGTTAACATAAATAATGAAATGTCTTATCCTAATATGCAAAAGTAAAACATCATAAACATTGGCAGGTACATAGATGTAAATGAACGACAAAATAAATCTGTTCAAATCAATAAACAAAAAAAAAATGATGTAAGCACAAGATATCAACATTAAACTAGACAACTCAATTAATTATTTACAACGGGCTATGCAAATCTAGCACATGTGTTGAAGTTAGATACAGCAACAACAAGAATAAAGAATGCACCGAATGTCCATTATCAAGGCCGACACAAGTATGCCGAAACCACATAACATGAAAATCAAATGGAAAAGAAAAATCTTCCGCGAATTTACATAATTTAATCCTTCAGCGAATTTACATAATTATCCATACAATACAAAAGAAAGACGGTTCTCGCAAAATGAACTATATTATGCTTTCCAAACTACACTCGTAGCAAAGACATTATAGCGGTGAAACTAAGCGATCAGCTGTTTCCACTTTGCCCGCTCTGTTGTTGTCAGTAAGCGCTGTCCCGTTAAGCTTGCGGCTCAGGCTACCTGTTTTCGTTTAACCTGATTGCAATCCTCCAGGAAAACTGGCGGTCGGCACAGCTGCTACTCCCAAACAGCTGAGCGTCCTTTACCTGTTCTCGCTGCGTTAGCGCTACGCTTGTTAGGCAATTACGTGTCTCAAGACTGACACTCTTACTTTCTAAAGATATGCTCTACGTTATTACCTAACTAAATGTACATTGATCCTTAAGCTATATTTACAAACATCCGTCTAGGAACTTGTAGCCTATGCTGTGTGAAACGGGCGCAAATTCCGGGCATTATGCGGGCCGAGCTCCGTTCTGCCGTCGGTCAGCATGTAGCAGTTTGGGGAGATAATCCGCGCTACTGAGAACGGTCCCGAATACAGCAGAAAGAATTTGGAAATTAATTTTCGCTGTGCGTCAGACGGGGTCATAGTCCTAAGTAGCACCTGCTGCCCGACGCTAAACGTTTGCGTCCGCAATCCGTCGTGCTTGCGTTGCCGCTTCGTAGCTTTCTCTACCAAGAATTCATGTGCTTTCTTGATGTCATCCTCGGGATTCTTCTCGGGTTGATCCTTAAATTTTACATTGATACGAATCAGACGCAGTCTCATCCCGCACGAAATGATCGCGAGTTTCTCATTAGCATCGGCATAGCTTTGGCTTTGACTGTGGTGCTGTCGTCAAGTTTCTCGTCAGTATCGGCATAGCTTTGGCTTCCGTGCTGGCGTCAAGTTTTCCTTTTTCCCGCATTTTGTCGGTTGGGTTCTGTGGTATGAGATTTTGCTCGTCAGCTGATGCGCATATAGCTCTTCCTCCGTTATTCAAATTGCCTTCGCGTTCCGCGGTGTCTTGCATTGGTTTGGAACTATTTATTCCAAGGCTCTGCTCACAGGCCTCATGTTTCCAATGCAACACCTCCGGAACCAAATTTGTCACCGTCTTATTTCCCCAATCCATAATGACTTGACGTTTTGCTAAGAGGTCGCATCCAACGATCACATCTTGCGTCAAACCGGGTACTATAAGTAGTGGCAACATTAACTCGCTATTCGCGACTTTCACGGGGATTAGCGCTTGCGTGCTAACGATCTTTTCTCTCTTTCCTATTGCAGGAACCACCGTACTTGCGTTGTGGGAATTACTTTTAGCCGCGGATTCTTATCTTTCAAGCGTAGCAGAAATTTCTTAGACATTACGGAGACAGACGATCCCGAGTCAATTAAAATATTCGCCCGTATGCCATATGCAATAATATCTACACGGGGACACTTCCGCGCGCCATGAGGCTGTCGCCGGATACCATATCTTCTTCTTCGTCGATATTTTCCGGTCCTTCGCCGCGCCAATATTCCAAACTGCCGAGGCAAATGCTGTCGGCGTTTGCAGCGTCCCCCGAAAAATCTCATTGTGACGGCGGGGAGTTAGACGCGTTGTAACGCCGCCCACATTCTTCTCTGTCGCCTTTGCACACATTTCCGGTTCCGCGTTTTCAATCGAGATCGCGTTCACTGGAAATTCTTGTGGATACGCGGATCGGTTGTTTCCCGACCGCTGATGATTTTTATCATCCTTCCATTGTGCATTTCCGTTCTTCCATTTCTTCCCTCCATTACGATTGCCGGAATTTTGATTGGAAGATTTCCCATTCTGTCCATCAGCATAGGAAGCTTTATTGCCGCCATGCGGTCGCTTAGACTCGCTTTGCGCTTCGCCATGGTTTCGTTCCGCGTCTTGTCTCGCCAGATTATCGGCCATTTTCCCGATTCTGTCTAGGTTACCGACGGTTTCTAGCAGTTCTGGTATCGTACGAATGACCACGGGGTTAATGAGTGACTGCACTTGTGGACCAAAGTGCGCGATCACCATCTCTATGAACTCTCCGTCCGTCATTTTGTCGTCGAATTGCCTACACTGCACCAGCAAAGTTTTCACGTAGCTTTCCATCGAATAATGCCACTTGGGAATGTACCTTCCTTGGTACAGCTTTATCCTCGCCTGGTTCTGGATCTTTTCGACCAGAAGGTCTCAAGAAACAGGACTCTGAACTCGGCGTTAAGATAGTTAGTTTCGGACGCAATTTTCAGCCAGAGTCTGTCTGTTTCTGAAAATGATTCCTCGACTAACAGTAAGCTTCATGGAATCAGGCACTCCTTTGATTTCAAAATACCGCTCCATTTCGGTAAGATAAATCCTAGGATTTACGTCTTTGCGAGACCCAAAACGTGGCAACTTAAGCTCGATATTAGCTGCTGCGTACTGCGCGCAATTCGCGTGAACAATACTCCCGCTAGCGTTGGAATTACTCACTTCCTTCACCCGTGATTCCACTGTGCCAGCTTTGAGTTAGTGTTCTGCACGAGTGTTTTGCTGTGACGCTTGCAAATCCTGTTGTGCCGTTTGTACTTGTTCAACCGAACTTTCAACCTCCGACATCTTTGCATTTACAGCCTGCAAGCTTCGTTCAGTATTATCCTTAATCTCGTGGACGAATTCCGAGATCTGACCGAGACTCTGGTGGCTTTCTTGCCGCACGTGCTCGACAGATTTTTCGGTCGCGTCCAAACGCTTCGAGATTTCCGCGCTTGATTCCTGCAATGCAGTGCAAGTTGCCTGAATCGTATCTGTGCGTCTCTCCAACACTGAACATTCGCTCGCATCTCCGATTTGAATGCACTCATTGCACGGGTCATTTCCTCGCGAAAAACGGACAATTTTCCGTCCATGCCCTTCAACAAAGCATTTTGCGACTCAAATTTTTGATTTTGTGCATCCAATTTCTGATTTTGCGAAGCCATTTGCTTAGTTATCTCCTCCCTCAATGAGACAGAATTTTGACTTTGTGCATCCAATTTCGAATCCAATTTCTTGTTCATTTCTGTTTGCGAAGCCATTTGTCTACTTAATTCCGCCAGCATGTTAAATAGCAGGTTTTGGTCTTGGGGTTGTGCGGTCGCCGGTGGCAATTCTACCGTTATTTGCGACGCACGTGTTTCAACTTCTGCCCGCATGGGTGGATTTTGAACGGTTTCATTGTCTGGGTTGGAAAAATCCCTAACTGTTCCCCATCTAATGATGCATTTGAATGGATGCTACGCGTACTAGGAGTATCATTACACTCTTCGTTCGCCAACGGCATTTCGTGTACTTCCGGTGCTTGATCCATCGCGTCAGTTTGCTCGGAAATTTTATGAACAATAGATTGATCTGCCCTATTAATGGTGCGTGACCTCAACTTCATAGATTTGATCGTAAGATACAAAATTTCAACTCCGAACAATTTGAACAATCGACAACAAACAAAATACAACCGGCACGATTTAACTCGAAAAGTACAACATTAAACAAATTTCGCGCATAAATCCCTTCAACATGAAATAAAACCCATCCAAAATTAAACAACAGGAAAAACAACGATGTTTCATGCGACACAAATACCTCAACACATGAGCAAAATCAGCATAAAGAAAAATCTTAACTTTTACCATGCATTAAAATTTCAAAAGCACTGACTCTATCTTTAATTTTAAACTAACCATGCTTGATGCAAGTGAACGAAAATATACTTGAAAAACTGATTGAAATAAATCACACATTTAGATTTTAAATCAAGCATGGCAAACAAAGCAAACAAATTTCAACATAAAACTTATTCTAAAATAATAAAATGAATCAACACAGGTCACATCCATGGATTTTTTTAGACTTGTGAAATTCTCAAAATAATTTCGACTTGCAAAAGCCCGAAACGTTGGGTGCCAATTGTAAAGGGAGCATTTGTTGGCTACCGTTAAGAAAACGTGAGTTGCCAAAAAAGGGAGGGGGGAATTAATACTAACTCTGAAATAATTCCTGAAAATGAAAATTACATATAATAATGATGCTATAAGGGGATCTAATAGGTTACTAACTAGAACCATGAATTTCAGACACAAAATAAAACCTCATTTATTGAGTCTTATGGCCATACAAGGTCGGGTAGTAATTAACGTTACGTTAAACACAATTAGATCAGCAAAAGCAAGCAATACCCGACGTTTACAGTTCGCCGGAGTAAACAAACAAAACTGACTGAAATATCTCAAACAAGTAATAAAAACAGCAAAGTTAACATTGAAATAACATGGCAACACGGGCCATCAAATTGAAGCTAACATTTTACTGTACAAAGGAAAATCCCAGGGGGCGCCGTATAAAGTGAATGAAAAGCATCAAAATTGAATTAACAAACAGCAAGATGCTTAATAAAAAATTGAATCGAAATATAAATTCAGCTAGCTCAGAATTTAAGTGGCGGGAGCAGAGTCTTAACCCAGGCGTCGCTTAAGGGCACATAAGTCTGTTAAAATCCACTGAATAGTGACCGTCGTTTCTGGTACATTATCATAGAATCATCGCCGTGATGGTGAGCGACAACACAATGCCACTGCAGCAATGGAAGCTAAATAAGCGGCTACGCCCGCGTTATTAGCATAACTTCCAAATAATGGCAAGCATGCCACTCGACATCTCGCTTTTCCAAAGCAAGAAATGATCAACCACAATGATCATCAGAGAGCGTGCCGGGCTGACACGTCTATTCACCAGCTCGTCTTGGACCCAAGTCACGTCCGTTCATCAGCTCGTCTTGGACAGAAGTGATGTCTAAAATGGCTCCTTCTTCTTCCTCGGCTAGTTGCTCGCCACATGTAAAAGAACTCCACGGAATTAGTATTGTAGACCCCAATAAATGTTCAGGATTGGCTATCTACACATTCCGTCGTCACGTGTTTAATATCATGCGTCGCATTCGCCGCCTCCTTCGCGCGTTTCCTACGTGGCCTTCGGGGTAGTAGCGGGGTAGGGGTAGGTCACCGCCCGATTTCGAACGGGACTCAAGCCGGGCTGTCCCGGCGCCATCGAGTCGCCTCGCTTGCTCCATTGTTCCTCTCTCAACCACCGAAATGGCAGTTTCTAGCCTTCGATATTCAGCCCTTCTGAGCCGTGCGTTTACAGAAAAATTGATTTACAATAAAATATACCTTTGGCCGCCCTGGTTTTAAACATACATTTAACCTATCCAGACAACCCTCATTATTTACAATTAATTACACGTTGCAAGACTAAATAATTAATAAATTTGAATATAATAATAAAAAAAAGGAATTATGAATATAATTAATAATAATTTAATTATATTCATTGTGGGTGACACTGTCACACCACATTATTAAATTAACATTTACATGTTACCAGTTTCATAGCAGTAAGTAATTTGGACTCATATTTTTTTCTTAATTGTTATCTGTACTGCATACAAAGCTAAACTGGAAACTGGTCTTTGGAACAGTAGCTACTAACCCTGTCTTGCGGATTTCACGAAATGCACAAATCAGAACTTGAAAGACGCAAAATGAAATAGGGCCATTTTCTAAGTACTTAAGATGAACACCGTCTACCAAAATCATAAAGAACTATGATAGAAAAATTTGATGGTAAAATTAAAATATTAATTTCTAAATGATGATTTTTGGACAGCAAGTAAGCGCGAACAATTTTGAGCTAGTGTTTCTGCTTAAGTTTGTAAGTTTCAAAAGCCGTTACTGACATACTTCCGATATTAATCTGTCAAGAAAATTATTCGGCACTATCAGCGAAGCTCAACAATATTTCGACCAGACCAATCAGGCAGTCATGTTGTCACTCAGAATACAATAATACAAATAAAAGGGGAGAAGCGATCGCAATGTGCTCCGATCTCATAAAACATTAACACGAACTGAATTAACAGTGATTGCTAGTGAGCGGCGGTAACTGTTCACATATTAATGAGTCACACGGATCGCCATTTTGACATCATTACGTGTTTCGATGAAAAATTCACGTGTTTACGATTTCGATCAAGGGTCCCCAGACACTAACTATGCTGTTTTAGAAGGTCACGACCATGGCTTCAGTTCTAAAGAGAACATATTTTGAAATTCTCTTTGCAGGTAATATGGAGAACCGGCTCAAATTATTTATATTTATGAGCCTGTTTGCAAACATATTCCTTGGTTTATTTTGAATCATTTAATACCTTTAAACCTTTAATATCTAAAATTCCTCATTTCTTCACACTGACTGCAAAGCAAGATAATTTCCCTTTTTTTTATTTCGACGATGCGTAATGTGTACAAGATCTTTGAAGGTATTATATTTTTTTCTACCATAACGAAAGAACTTTAGGTTCAATATGCACATTGTTATGTATTAAAAGAAGTAATATTACTAGCAGAAATTAATTTAAAAATTTCCATCCATATTTACCGATGTTTCTGTACACATCTATCAGAAATTAATTTAAGTTATAGCGTAAGACAATATGAACGAAATATTTAGTAGATTTGATAAAGTATAATCATAAAATCGATATTTGACTCAAGCTCCATTGTGCAATATTGTGATAGAAGTAAAGCCGTCTCACACTCACTTTGAAATATTGCACAGAAATATGACAGCTAATTTGATTTTAATGGGCCAGATACAAAAGAGTGAACTTGTTGGAAGATAGAATTCAAGGTATTCAGTACCAAACTTTACATAATGCATGCATCAGAAAACATAATTTTAACGAAAAATTCAACATATATGACAAGGAACTTTTAGCAAAACGATGATTTTGAAATTTAAGTTTTATGTACGAGATTTAGTTAGTTCACATACTATAATTTGATATTAATTTTATGGGGGAAGGGGATCTTCTCCACCATCCCAAAACTGGTGCTGACCTGTTGAAATTTGGATTAACTGCTTCCTTATAATGCCCTCTTTACATTTTGCACTCTCCTTTTTCGGAAAAGTCGCCACGAATTAAATTAAAAATGCCGAAATGTGAGACGCTCCGCAACGGCGAAATTTTAGCAGCACTGAAATAATGACATAAAAATTAGCGATCATATCAACCTAAACAGTTAGGTTGAAATTCGGCCTGGACCAAGAGTAAAAGATTTATGGGAAATTCGTTCTGTGGCATCCATCTCGGAAACGGCGCATTTGTTTACGCGGGAGCAATCGATTGTCTCTGACTGCTTGTATCGATTCTAAGATGGCGAGCCTTGTTGTACTGTATTTCCGATAAATATTTTCTATCTGTTAATTTCATACGACGTTTTACAACGGAGTGAAGCTAAAACGTCAAGAAAATATTACAACAAATGATTAAACCAACATTTCAAGAGATTATCATTGGTTTCGCAGGGCCAGCGGCATCTACTAGCTCGCGCTGCAATGTCATATTTCAGCATTTTTAATTTAATTCGTTGCGAATTTTCCAAAAAAGGAGAGTGCAAAACGCGAAGGGAACATTATAAGGAAGCAGCTAATCCAAATTTCAACAGATCAGTACCAGTTTTGGGGTGGTGGAGAAGGTCCCCTCCTATCCTAATTTTCTTTAACTGTAACATCTGCTTCCATTTAAGAAGTTAACATCACAAAATGATTCAATACATGAAAACAAAAGATACCTTTCCTTGATGATCAAACGTGTCTCGTAATTCACTGTCAATCATTATAAGCGGGAAACAGGTCATCACATGTCATCATAATACAAAACAAATTTTTAGTAAACTATTTCTAATTAGTAGCTCCAGGAATGTTGTATATGCTTGAAGCTATTATATACAGCAGTTCAATTTATTTTTTAATTACAAGTACGTTTTATCCAAACTTTCTTTCTTTCACGCTGCTTACGAAGCTTCTCTCTTGTAGAATAAAAGTTGCATATAGTATTCTGAAAGTTTTTCAGACAGGCCGGCGTAAAGCACATTATATTCAGCAGTCAGCATGAAATCACGTGCTCAATGGCACAGCGTCAGCTTACGGCGCAACGGAGCAGAGAGCGTTGTAATGTTTACTGATGAGGCGTGGGATACTGAATAGTGCAACTTCAACATACACAATATCTACGTCGGGACTTATTAACATCGGTGTCCTGTCAACATTTGCAGAATTTAAAGTAGTATGATTTGAAGCCCGTGCTATAGAGAGAAATTAACTACAGACTTGAAAGCAGCTGTCTAAATACATTAAATTCTCTGCTCAGGACAGAAAATTAGGCACTTACAAGATGTTTCTCAGATATTGTTCAATACGGTAATGGCTGGAAAAATATCAATACTGTACTGTGAAGGAGAAACTTTCAACTGTCCTGCATATAACGAGGAAGAGGAAGGAAGGATTACGACTAGAAGGAAGGTGTTACTGCTACATAGATATCAAAATCTACTCGATTATTATATGAAAGATAATAATTGCTTTTGGAATTAACAAAGCGTGACACAATTTACACTGGCAACTCAAAGAGTATACCAAAGATCAATTTCAACAAATAATTAGACATAGAAGGTATCAATTTATGTTTCATTTGCAATAGTTTTAATACTCACATCTCGTTGAGAGAGGGAAGATTATTGAATAATATTTTCTGGTATCATGAAAGTTTGGAAGTAGTGATATTCTGCGAAGACACTATCCTCAAAACAACTGTCCACCACGATAGAAAATAGCGTGTCGTAGCAGGGGTGGGGTTAAGGGGAGGGATCAGAGGCTAGTGCCAACCCCAAACAATAAGTTTCCTAAACATAGTGAACCTTGCCATTTCATAAAGAAGCAAATACTGTAAATGGGGTTGGGTTGGTACCCCATCGTACGAAACTTGGGCCTTCGCCTCTATTGGCTGCATTAGACAGTCCTGCCAACTGAGGCTATAATTCGCCGGTTTCACTCATTGTTCAGTTAGGTATTCTTGTCTGAATCACCTTGGTGTTAATCTCTTAGTTTATTCATCATTTGATTGGATCAGTTGTAAGCTCGGTATACAATCTATAAGTTCTGTAAAGGTAAAACTCGTGTGATCGTAACAGGAGCGTAGCTACTATGGGGCTAAGCGGTGCAGTGCACCGGGGCCCCTAGGCTCAAGGGACCCTCAAGCATACCTCAGGGGGTCCCCAAGCGCAGTTCAGAGGGCTCGCGGGCCTTCACGGCAAACTAGCGACCTTTTATTTTTAAACTTTACCGTCGTCTAAGGGGACTCCTGAGACACAGGGAGCCCCTCACTGCTCAGGGGGGCCCCAACAACTGCTCAGGGGGCCCAAGGACAACTCAGGGGCCCCAGCCTCAGCTCAGGGGGCCCCCACCAGCCACAAAAAGCCTGCGGGCCCAAAATAATTTTTTTGCACCGGGTCCCTTGTTGACTTAGCTCTATGCCTCTGGATCGTAATAACCTCGTGACAAATTTTTTATGGTCTGCCCATCTTAACATAAAATCGTAATCCTAGCAGTTATGAGAGACCTACATTTTAATGTGGAATTCGAGCAACGGAAACGTTCTGGTGTTATTTGCCTAACACAGCAAGTTATGTCAGACGTGCAGGTCGGATTCAGGGCCTGTGAAAAAACCAGCCGAGATTGAGATTCGAATCCTGGATCTTTCGATTTCCAGTCAGACGCATTAACCATTGAGCAACCAGATATTAAGTTCGGTTATCTAAAATACAAAATGAAGAAGCTCTTCAATGCAACGTAGCATTAGAACCATGGGAAGCTATCTAGGGGACTTCAAATACACAATGCAAACTAAGGAGTTGATGGACAAAACAAAGGGGCGTAAAGTCACAGCCCGCTTGACAAACATCGTATCACTAAAAACATGGCACCATAGCCGGAAGCAGCCAGGAGTCAGGACCACTGCCGACAAGGGGGCCCGCACCACATGTATAGCCTAGGGGCCCACAGAGCCTAATTGCGGCGCTGCCTGGCATCCTACATCCAAGGAATCTTCCGTGTCCATAAAGCAAGTAGGCGACAGTGGTAACGGGTACCCAAAGAATGTGTGAACCTAACAAATTAAACCTCATTGAAATCAATAACCCCACTTTACCCAGACAGACACTGAATATTAAAATATTCACCAATAGACCGACTCCTGTTCGAACTATTCCCTTTAGTCTGTGAGCGTTTCTTAATTAGAATGGATAATTAATTGACGAAAATCAACTGGTCATTTCCAGAAGAATTAGATAGCTTTGCCACATTTCCACTCTACAGGATGATACAGTGTGTTATGGACGAGAGGGCCAACTTATCTCGAACACATGTAAGATGTCACTCATTTAATCTTGAGATGAAAATACTGTTAGGTAAACTAATCCGCCAAAAATTACGGGAGTTATTACTAGACGCTATGATAATCACTGTTTTCAAAAGAACCACTGGGTTTATTTTTCCTCTGAATCTTTTATCTATATCGATACTTAAGCAATCAAAACAGTACTTCCTGAAGTAACTACAAACACAGGTGATAATCTCTTAATGTCTCTACAAGTCGGAACCTCTGTTATGCATGTGTGCTTAGCTACGATCGACGCGCGACCTTCTGCGCTCGACTACAATTGATAATACCAAAGATTCTAATACTACATGTCGATACTGGTTTATTCTGTAATCGTAGGCTTCCGCGGGCCAGTGTCAGTTGAGTCACCCGGACAGCCAAGAATCAACTGGTTTATTCTATTAGCCAAATACTACACATAGTACGATATATGAAAATCCTTCCATACACAGATTAATTTGCATACATCAGTACAATTATTCATAAACATATATAACTAAAATAATAATAATATAAAAATGATTGGTGGCGTGTGATAATGTCATAAGACGCATAATAGGCCTAATTCAAGAAATTAGCTGCATTTTAGCACGCAGCTCTTTTAGGCATGTCTAGGCTCACCCCTTCATAAAAAATTTTTTTATTATTTTTGCTTTACGCTTCGTCAACGTCATGGTCGTTAGAGAGGGGAAAGTTCTGTGGGTAAGGAACGGGAAGGAGTTCTGACGTGGCGATTTAAATAAAGCATCCCTGCATTCGTCTGGAATAATTTCTGAAAACCATGGGAATTTCTCCCGAATGCGAGGCTACAGCATTACCACTCGGTATAGGAGTAGGAGAATATTTAATGATGTCCGAATGGCATCATATTTTTTAACGTTTATTCTTTAGCAGTGTTAGTCCAAATTTGAATTTATAGCGAGGCACCAACCCGCATTACAGAAACTGAATTAACAATCTGATTGGCAACGCCTCGAGGCTAGTGGCTGCAGGTGTCTAGCGGCGGCGGCGGCCATATTAATTCACCATCCGTCCGGTGGCGGCGCTGGGGAAGGCAGTAATGAATGCGTTCTGCAATGTATGGCGACAAGGACACGGCGTGCTAATCAGCTGCACGGGGTGCATTGTGCTGCAGCCACCAAACTCGATTATTCGAGCGGTAATGGAGTTAGCCGACTTAACTCTTCGTTCGGAGCCTAATGGCCGCCTGCTCCGGGTTATCTGTCCGTAATGGATCGCCGTCCCCTCCTGCCGGTCCCTGGCAATCTGTTTACACTGCCTGTTTGCTCAGCCTCAATCCTCGGTCTACACAGAAGTCCGGTTTACTTAGAACCGGGCGGTCTGAGAATTCTAGCCGTCTCCCTCTTGGAATTTTCTTCTCGCTTCCTCCTACACGTCTGTACTGTTTGCAGTGCAAGAGATACGTATTTGTCAGTTGTTCTGCGCAGGTATAACGAAATGATTGTTAGGGAGTGTCATCATTACTGTGGTGTTAGATGAGAGGATTTAGCTTTGGAAATTGTCCTGTAGAACTATAATCAGATTGTAGCTATATTGTCTGTTGTTGGTGACAGAGCCGGATACAGGATGGGAGGGGAGGGAAGGCAAACCGGGGTGCTTGCCCCGGGTGACAATTTCAGAGGGGCGGCAAAATTTATGTCACGGCAACACTCGGGGTAGCAACAATGGGGCCGGAAAAATAATGTTGGAAGGTTGGTGGTACTAAAATTGTTTGTATATCGCGAGCTAGTCACTATACCAGATAAAAGTTTAGTATCCCAGACAGCATATGCAAATTTCATCAAAACTATATTGATAGTGTCCAGTCGTCACCCTTTCAGGAAAAAGTATTTAATTTTATCCCCACAATTTTCTCAGAACGCAACTTATCATCTAGTATTGACAGTATATTTAACTAAGTTCAAGAAACACTCATTTTTGCAGATTCGTTCACAATGTCCGGTACCAAGTAAAATAACATAACTGTCGCAAGTAATGGACCTCGTCCTATAAATGATTGCAGATTAAAGTTGTAGACAGCTACGTCACTTTGTTACACATTCCACACAAAACACATTCATTTTCCCAGCTCTTCACGTTCGGCTCTAGTTTATCGTCATGTTCCGCTAAGTTATGCTCAATTCACACTACCCTAACCACATGCTCATTGGTACACACACCGGTTCATGACAAGCACCACGATAATTCTGAATACTGTAATATGGCCACTCGTCATTCCTCTACTACTCCTCCAATAACAGACGTTCTTTTTTCCACGTGATCCTAACTGACCAACCGCAAATTTCTGAGAATTTCGATTGCAAAGACTTACGATCTGCGTGCTAATCACTCCATTCCCTCATTATAAATCCGATTGACACTAGCAAAAAGAGCCTTCATGAAAAAGAGAAATCTTTTAGTTTCAAATATTGATATAGAAATTAGAAAAAAAAACTAAAACTCTATGTGTGGAGCATAGCACTTTACGATGGCGAAACATGGACTTTAGGAATACCGGAAAGAAGGAAAATTGAAGCATTTGAAATGTGGTGTTACAGAAGAATGCTGAAAATTAAGTGGACAGACAAAGTAAGAAATGAACGAGTTTGGAAATAATGGGTGAGGAAAGAAGTTTGTGGAAGAAGCTTACAGAAAGAAGAGACAGGCTGGTAGGCGATATTTTGAGACATCGTGGATTGGTTAATTTGCTGGTGGAGGGAACAGTCGAAGGTAAGAACTGTAGAGGAAGACAGAGATTAGAATATATGAAGCAGATAATTGAGGACTTGGGTTGTAAGGGATATGTAGAGATGAAAAGGTTAGCACATGATAGGAAAGGATGGAAGATTGCATCAATCCAGTCGAAAGACTGATGACAGCAAAAAAAAGTTTACATGATGCTTCATTAACTTATCTTCTCTTCTCCCATTAATGCCAAATGTCAGACCACTTCTAGAAAAAACTTTTATGAGCACTATGCATAAAATGCTGTGCTCTCTCGCTAATTAATCTCTCGATTTTGCTACTCCCCGGGTCAGAATATGTTGTCGTCTCGGCTTTACCTAGGCGGAATTTCAACTTCTGCATTACATGTTACAGCAGCATCATTACGTACTATATTTGCTGGAAAACTGATTTCTTCTAAAGGCGTTTCGGTAAACAGATGAAATAAAGAGCTAGTAGTTTCATCGATATAATTACCAAGAATTGTATTTGTTTTAATAAACTTCGGAACTGTAAATAAGTGAAATCTTACATCCTACGTTAGCATCACGTATAGTATCCAACTTAATATAGGCCTACGTATAATGAAAATGACAAATTTAAATTGATACAGATATCAAATTGTATGTGCGGTAATAGAGAAAGCAATAAACCAAAGTTAAAGATCAATATTTTTTTTCGCCACCGAATATTAATTTGGGACGTCTAGCAAATTTACTAAACGTTTAGCTGATAGGGGAAATGAGATGTCTTATCTCGAGGTATTACCACAAGGCCGTTATCAGCATGTGGTGAAAATCGTACAAACCTTTTGTTTAAAACAGTGGCCATATTTGCCAATTCTGTTTCAATTCGAAGCGTCGCCTACATTCAATTACTGTGAGCAAACCTTGAGGTTTCATGCAAAAGTTGGTCTCATACTGTGGTAAGGCTGCTCTTTACAGCATCATAAGTAATATCCCTATCATTCTGGTTCGGAGCTATGTCCTGACCAGATGAATTCAAACAGCTAACAGTCGACTTGCGCATGAGATTAAGCATTCTTCCGAACACAAAGTGTTTCTTTCAGGCTGAAGATCGGAGATGGGACAGGTTTCCGAAGCAGTAAGATGGCATCTCCTGCCGTTTCTTCCTAGATCTGTCAGCCAGTCCCCGACATTTCTGCGATTCCATTTGTCATTGATACGTTGTATACTTGAAAATTAAATACTAATAAAGTGCATTTATCATCAATTTTCTATTGGCTATCACTGCGTACCACAACCAAACCACGCATCTTTCTTGCGACTGGCGCAATTGTAACCGTATCTTTGGGTAACTCTTTAGTCCCGTATTGAATGTCGCCCACAACCTCGATCTTCTCACATCCTACATTCTATTAGCTGCATTTTCACGCGTAACAATTGAATATCCAAAAAAATATGTTCGGTGGTTACATGAATGATCACTGCGTGATTATTACACCATCCTTGTCACGTAATTACTGACCGGATCTTTTTACTTTTTCCCAGTTTTACACTCGAGAATATACGTTTTGAAAATATATAGTACTAAAAGTAGACAAATGTCCGTTGAAAGGTGTATTTTAACATTGGCGTTTCTTTTCTTTATCATGTTGGTGGACAGATATGGTAATCCATCATCCAGTACCCCCTAAGGAAGTAGTTCAGATTAAAGTATTCTGGGGTATAGAGCAAGAAATAAACTAACTTTTTTTATCAGCTAGAACTACTGTACTCTGTGTTCACATCCATAATGCCCTTCTCCTATTTCTGTTCCTAAACTAATATGAAAACTAAAAACTATCACTTATCGAGCCATCACCACTGAAATGAAACAAGTCTAAAATTCAGAAACAAAAGTGCCCGCAGGACCCCGCATCATTAAACAGTCTGGCGGATCCCGCATAAAATTAAGCGGATCCGTAATCCACAAAACAGGGCGAAAACGTGTGTCAGTCTGCTTGACTCACTGCCCCACTCGGTCTCTATCGGATGTGTTGCACTGTTTGCCTGTACTCTTGCAGTTGGCATTTGACTCGTGTGAACAAACGTTTGTTTTTGTCAACGGTCTTCATTCGTAAGTAAATAGACCCACTTTTACGTATTTATTAAAACTTACGTTTGTTTTGAGAACACATTTCTTTAATTTGAGGTATGTTGCGCATTTATTACGAATTTCGAACAAGGTTACAAGTATTATTTATGTGTCGCACACGTCATCTGAACTACATAATTAAAGTTTTTTATTCACCGTTTTAATATCCCCGTTTTCTGTATTTGTAGATAAATTAATTGTGACAACTTCCTGTACTTACGGCTGAAAATTTGATTACGTTGATACGAAACTAATGTTATCGTAATTTTAACGATCGCATACCTATTTATTTAGCAGCTGTCAAAAGGCAATGGTATATCGTTTGACTTATTGTTGTTTTGGCCTCCGCCTCAATGCCTTTGAAACACATGTTCTTTGCCTATATTTTCCGCTCTGGCTTTCGATTAATCCCTCTTAGGATGATTTGGTCAATTTCCACAATAGATTATTTTTGAGTGAATAGCATGTGTCCTTTCAACTTCTTGTTATTATTTCGACTAAAGGCAAAAAAAAAAAAAAGTTATAATGAAGTCTTCATGGCTGAATTGTGTTGTAAAAATACCATACTTCAACGGCTGCCTCCGCCGTCTTCCCTCGTGTGAAATTTCGTGTGTTTACAACGAAATCCGGCGATACATCCGTGAGTACTTCAATGCAATCATACGTCGAAAAAGTCTCCTTTATTACCAAAAAAAAATCCACTATAAAAAAGTCATTACGCCACTTAAAGTAAAGCTGAAATACTTGGCAGTTTACGTCTTGGTGAGTAATTTCTTTTAATAACAATGAATCAACTATAAGATCAATCAAGGTAAGGGGGCATCCACAAATTACGTGAGGTGTTTTTCCGGATTTCTGGATCCCCCCCTCCCCCCTGGTGAGATTTCGTGAGATCTGGCTGGACCCCCCCCCCCCCTCTGGTGAGATCTGGTCCGTGAAAAACCCCCTAGAAATCGCCCTGGAAACTTTTGTAGACCTTTTTTTTAGGTCACAACCTAACTTTTTTGACTAAATACTCCTAAAATCGACTTTGGCGCAAATTGTAGACCTTTTTTGGCTCTACTGTCCCCAAATTTTTCACAAAATCTCACGTGAGGTTTCCGTAGACCCCCCCTCCCCCCTGGTGAGATTTGGTGAGATTTCACCGGACCCCCCCTCCCCTATTTCACCTCACGTAATTAATGGATGTCCCCTAACAGGAGAAATAAAAATGAATCCTACAAAAACAATTTCTGTAAAAATAGGCTGTCTCGTGCTAGTACAGTGAAAAAAATTATAAGATCTTGTTCTGAGCCAAGTCTACACTTTACAGAGTATAATAGAATGCTTTCTCTCGGTGTTATGGTACGTTTATTTAGAATAAATAAATAAATAAACTCCAGTAACTTGGTCATTATGCGTACTACAGGGCGTTCGCCGGAAAACGCTACCCTCCCAGTCTGTTGCCGTCGGCAACTTGCTCGGGCAGTGGAGCCAGCAACTCCCGCCACACGGCACCGTGAATCACCGCACTGTTTAACACCTCCGCTGCCCCAACAGTGCAGTGACACAGTATAATGGGACCCTTACATTGTTAAGAACGGTTTCTTTGCATTGTAGCTAGTTTGTGACTTCAGTCTCTTATTAATCAGTGTTGTGAATAAACGTTTCTTTCCGGTTTGGCTGGTTTGGGGCTTCATAGTCTTACTAATCTGTACCGTGTTTGAGTGTGAGTAAAATTATGGTACGTTACAGTTTGCAACAAAGAATATTTCTCTACGATACATATGTGAAGAAGAAGTCGTTTAAAAAGTGTCGCAGTAAATTTCGTCGCGAATTTCCTGGCGCTTTACTGCCAGCTAAATCAACAATTCTGCGTCTGGATAAAAAAGTAAGAGAAACGGGTTCATTTTTTGAACAAAAAGAGACTGTCGGTCAACCGTATTCTCACAGAGGAGAAAATTGACGATATCGCTTTTCGACTAGAACAGTCACCCAAAAAATCATTAAGTCAGTTAGGGCAGCGTGTGTCTCGAAATATGTTCAGAAGATGTGAAATGTGCATTACACAAGAGGGTCAACACTTCCAGCATCTTTTATAAGGTAAGCTAATGAATTACGTCACATTTAAATGCTTAGCACATACAAGTTTATGAAGTTTATGAAGCGTAATTATTATGAAATAGTTCGCGGCCGACGGTCGAACAATGCCGGAAGCTGACCGCCCGCTCGCCGGGAGCAGTTTATTCCTTGTAGCGCTAACAGTGGGTTGCGTTTCCGGCGAACGCCCTGTATGTTTTTATACTGATGTGACCTATTGTAAGGCACGTAATATGACCTAAGACTGAATATTTTCCATTTTTGATTATTTATTTAAAAATTGGTTTAGATTAAAAACAAAAATGTAAAACCTCGAAATATACTTAAGACGTTGCAAAAAAATTTAATGTCATTTTTTCAATTAAAATATTGTCAACTGTTAATTTTTTCATTTAACATCAAAATTGATTTATTAATTTAATTAACAGACGTTTATCATTTAATTTATTAACGCTTTAAATAACTATGTTTTAAATTTACGCGTTAACAAACTGTTGGCGCCAATCCCGCTGGCTCCCGCGGGAGTGATGTAAATCCCGCGGGATTGAAAACACTACGGGATTCCGTTCCTTAAACGTGACCTCTTTTTAATAAACAATTAATAATAACTGCAGAGCTTAAATCTTTCTTATAGTAATATATCTTGTAGCTATTATAATATGCAATGTGACATGTACTAAAAAGCGTTAGTTGCAAAACACGCACTATCGAGCCTAATTAGAACGCTGTATACGGTTTCATTAATAATAAAAAAAAAAGGGAATGGCTTATACACAAACACGCACCAAGATATAAAGCAGGCCATCTGCAATAACTCTTAAGGGCAGTGATATGAGCACATAAACGCAACATGTAACGGTAACATGGTACAGTAACCAAAGACGATCTATAAGACACGTTTGGCCGTTTTGTGGGTGATAGTGATATCATATATTGCTATCATGTAGTAAATTGATAGCTAACAGAACATGATTTTTCTGTCGACATTTTATTTCCCCTTATGGAGCAACCAGACACCATATCCAAGAAGAATGTAATGACAGGCTTGAGTTAATGACGTCACTGAGTAAACAGTTCACAATGAGTTATGTTTTGACAGGAAGATATAAATACTGCTTTTTGTGTGATAAAAAATGTAGTTTCTCGTGCTGGAATTTATCACTGACGAATAAATTTTTGCGGAGTACGTTGAAATTTGTCAGTGTAGCTAATTAGACTAATGGTTTTGTGTCGTCCGCGGACCGAAGCATTTCGAATGTGCGTCAGCAACAGCGAGTGCAGAGTGACGTGTCGCTGAAACTTCCACTAATTGCAGGGACATGTTAACTGAAATTTACATTTACAGCTGCCGCAATACAACTTCAAATGTCAATTGACTAAATTCTTTCTGCGAGAACATCGTATGGGAACGAAACATTTGATTTACGTATTCAGTCAGTTGTCATATTATTTTTCGGAAATCCCCATCAATAACGAGGAAGAATGAACTGTGGAATTGTATAACAGCCAATTTCAATATTACATGCCATATTAGGACAATTTATATCGTTTGTAGACTGAGTTATTCTAAAGGAATAAAACGCATCATGTTATTTAGGAATTGTGTATTTTCCATTTTGCATTCTATGTCTACTGCTTGATGTGGTTGTGGCACCTGGATGGTGTCGGACATCAGACTTGAGGTTTTAGCTGGCTTTAGTCCTAGTGGTGGGAAAAAATGTTCATCATTAGGCTGTAGCGGACATACAAATTTATATGTAATTATCAATGTGTTTTAATTATATGTATGTTGTTATAAATAATTAGAAAAAAAGTATTATTTTAGCATCCTTAATAGCAAAGAAAAAAGCGAGTCCAGAGGAGATGCAACATCAAGGAGAATATATTGTAAGAAGAAAACAGGATGGATGGAAAAAGATTAATGCGATGAGGCATGTTTTAGAGGAGGCACTGGACCTGCAAAAGAATGATAGATATATGGACGTTATGTTATCAGAATTATGAGAAATAAATTGAGTGGCGTATAACTGTGTAAAAAGTTCTTAATTAAATGTGGTAGGGCTCAATTTCTCCTAGTAGAAGAGAGAAAGTTATGTGTGATTATTTGCAAATAGGGAAAGTCAAATGCTATTTGTAGTAAATACGACTGAAGAGGTCAGATCTTGGATTAAGAATAACACACGATACAGAATATTGACTTTGGTAAGAGGATGCAGACAAAGCGATAAGACATAATAGTGAATGTAGCGAAACACGGTCTATAGTCGTAATGTATATAATTGTAGTGTATTAAGCAATGGAAAAGTAGGTAACGTTCAAAAGGTTCTTTAAAAATAATGAAACGAGAATAAGAACGTTAGATCTCGTCCGGCAGGGTAGGAGAAGTGGTGGTGCAAAATTCCCAGTGACCAAAGTCCAGCAATAAAACTAACATGAAACATATACTTCTGCCTTACTGTTGCTGGATCGATGAAGGCGACTGCAAGAAAATTACTATTTATCTGGTACCCGCATAACATTAAGAAACACAGGAATGAAGTAATAGAGTTCAGTAAAAGCAACAGATTCATGTCTTGTCAATAATAGAAACACATCTGAAGCTGATTAGTAAATTTAAAATGCCAGGAATGACAGCCTAGCGGGGAGTCGAGGTGTTGGAACTGCAGGTATTATTCGATCTAGTTTTACACACCAACTACTTCCGACAGAGATCTTAGCTACCTGTATTTGCGCACACCATGAACAAATTATACTACCGGCTACTTACGTATCACTTAAGGTCCATTACTGGGCTATATTTAGACTGATCACATGCAATTGGTACTCTAAACGAGATATATTCTAGAACAGTTAACCAGTAAGATGTTCATCTGGCGGAAGAGCAGAACGTGAAAATTCTAGGCTCCACAGAACCTACAATCATCCCGTATAATCCAGTAATTGGATATGATCGGTATGGATGTAACTCGAAGCCTCTCTCTAGTAGTGCCACTTCATACAACAAACGATCTTAGCTCGAAAACTCCGAATGTCACTAAGCAGATGAAACTCCAGCTAAACACATAGGGCAATGGACTGGCATCGTTCTTTCTGATTGATACACATTAAGATGCACACTACTTTTAACCTTTCAACGACTGCCAATGTGAACTTCCTCATTCAGGTGAAAAACGAAACATCTCTAAATAGTCACACATTAAATTGAGATATCTCATGGTTCTGAATTTTGAAATATATCATTCCTTATGAAATTATTACTTTAGTTCTTATTAACGGGCCTAGAGAAATAAAAGTTCTTTCCATTTCAGTTTAGTTGACTGTATCGTAAAGCCATTAAATAGAAATCCCATTATTTATTTATACAAACGACATCGATTAAACCAACTCGGCAAAGAGATACTATGAATGAAATATCGAGCGGATTTACATGATAGCTGTAACACACCTGATACCAGACTAGCAAATAAATACTAGTGCAAGATCAAACGGTACGATTAATTGAAACACTTCAAAATCGACACGAGGCTAGAAAATAAAAATGCCATGAACTGAATATGACGTGGCCTTACATAATACATGAAACTGAGTTAATCTCACAGGCTTACAGATAGTGCGAAAATTAGTCTAAGATCACATTACGAAACTGCGGTTGCGAGGGAGTATTGGAAACTAACGTCCCCTGGACTGTCTTTTAATCCCCACTGCAGCCGGCGTGAATATCTCGTCATCGTGCAGTGGAAATTCCTCATTCAGCTGCCAGTGGTAAAATACTAGTCACAAACTGACACTTAACGTTTACACGTTAGAAGCTGCAGAATACAGAATCTGTAACGACAATACTGCTCTTTCCGAGCAGCGGACCTTCCGTCGTCCATTGAGGCTTCACCAGCCACATAAGGCTGTAAACCCAGAAACGACCACTATTAATCCTTCACAGCATGGCTTCACATTACATACAGAAAATACTGTGAATCCAGAATTTGCTGAAAATTAAAATAATTTTGATTGGTCCTCGTTATTTCGGGGGTTTCGTTTCTGAGGCCGGTAAAAAATTTGTGGTATTTTTCTCGTAGCAGGATTACCAGTAAATGATTTTTTTTTTGCTTTATGCTTCGTCGACGTCGAGCTCATTAAAGGCAGGGAAGGATTGGGGACAAGGAACGGGAAGGAATAAGGCCATTGTGTTTTGAAGGAACCATTAACTTGGAGTAATTTGGGGAAACCGTAGATAACAGACGGGGAATCGTAGTCGCGCCTTCCAGAATGCAAGACTAGAGCCCCACCATGCTCAGTCATCTACTACCTGACAAAAAATATTGCCGTGGCAAATTACAACAGCTGGCTGGTGATTTCACGCTTCGGCCATTCACGGATTGTCACTTGCACACCACACAAATTCCCACACATGAATCTGGCTAAGGGCTCCCATTTCAGAGACACTTTCGTTCATAGTGGATGGTAGAAACTTGTTATCTAGGCTGTCAGCCACAACACATATCGCTGGGATTTTCTCTCTTAGTCCTTCCAGACACTGTTAATATGTATGTAATGAAAATATCTTGCAATGATTAAAATTACTGCATGTCCAACATGCGTTCCATTACAATACTAGATCTATGACGATCATCCGTCTATGAAAGCAGACCTGCGTTACTTTAGAATCTTAGTGCAGTGTTTGTGAGACACTCTATACAACCATTATAAAGGCAAACACAAACGAAGTGTCCAAATTCATTACCCGTATTTCACATAAAAAGGATTAATAATCCATGGTTATACTAACTAACGTATGGGCGTCTGAATCCGAACATTATAGGCTGTGACCTTTCCACAAAAACATTGACAAATGACAAATTGACAAACAGTCGTTTTTCGTTGCCTTCCCTTTAGTATTATTATGTTTGTGGGTAACTATGATCAGTTTGTTAAATGTAATGTCTTTTTCGCGCTGTGCAACAGAGATGGGCAATGGATAGAGTGAAACCCAGAGTAAATCAATTCAGACTCATTCCTACAAAGGACACTAAGGGGACCGAAGCTGTACGTCACAATCCGACGAACGAATCACTAACAGTGACGTAGCTCAATACAAATTGCAGAAAGATTCAACGCAGATGTCTCCTATCTTATTGAGAATGTACGGAATGTTGAACTTTGCTTCCAACATCTCGGATCAAACCAGTTAAGCCCGAGTCGATAGCCGGTTATCGTCATAGTAGCCTCAGCATATTAGTCTGAAGTATGTAAAATTATTATCTTTATTGTTACTAATTTTATTTAAATACAAATAAAATTTACTTTGAGCATTCATTCCACATATTAACAGAATACTTCCAAGCACAATTCGTCCGCTATATTCTTCATCTTTTTTCCTACGGACTTGCTCTCTTCTTCTGTCTCGGCCAAACAATACACAATACTCTTTGCTTTTGCATAATAACTATTACCGTATCATTTTCTTTTACAAACAGAAAAATAAATTAAACACAAAAATTATTACCTTTAAATATACACACATAAAACAACAAAACTGAAATAATACAAACAAAAATGTAAGGGACTATGTTTCCTTACATATCCGCTCGGTCAATTTTCACAAAAAATTTGTCAACTAAATTTTTGGTGATTACTTATTGCCTTACAATTTCACAATATTGCTTTTAATGTTTCCATTCATTCTCTACAATTGTCAACCCCCACTCATCCTCTATACAATTTTAAATCTTTTATGTTTCTTAATCACAACAATCTTACCACATGTAAAGGTAAATAAGTGAACAACAAGCCAAAACAATAATCCTTAACTTTCCTTCCCCCCACCATCTGGGTTGAAAACTCATTTAATATTCGTCGTATCCCTGATGGTGTACAGCACATCCTAAGACTTACGTCTTTTCACATTTCTGCCTTCATACTCCAAATTTAGTCCTCGTTTCTTCCTTACTTTCCAGTTCATTATTTTTAATACTTCTTTCCCTATGTCCTTCCTCTGGTATCCCGTCCCGACATTGCGGCATGCCCGGTAGGTGGCATGGAAATCGACCTAGTATAGACGGCGCTGGCATCAGGCCAATCAGCGCCACCATTTCACAGTTTCCGCCACGGCCAATCAGAGCCGACCCGGCACGGATATAAATAAGCCAGCGCAGCCCCACTCATCCAGTTCGGTGCTCGCTGCGCTTTCGGTTGTGACTCCGTCAAACTGTGATTCGTCTCTTGGACTCTCAACAGTGTTCGTCTCGGCTACGTCTACGGTACTCTCTCTTGGACTCAGTGAATCGCTTCTCGGACTCGTGACTGTGCTTGTCTCGGTGACGTTCGGTGCTCTCTCTCGGACTCGGTGAACCTCACGTCGGATACAACCAGTGCGCGTCTTTGGATTTCGTTCGGCCTGCTCCTTGGACTTGTTCTGGTTATTCGTGACCATCTCCTGCGGTCCGCCCCTCCGCCGTTCGACGTCGGCCGCCGTACGGATATAGCAATTGGCGACAAGGAAAAGGGTTATCAGCTGGCATCATGGACAACGTGACCCGTATTCTGGAGCAACAACAACAGCAGACAGCGCTGCTACAGCAAACGCTCCAAGTAATACTCGAGAAACTGTTAGCACAGGAGGCCAAGTCAGTCCAGGCCTCGGAAAATTCACACATCCGGCCTCCAGCGTTTCCACCATTTAATGACGCCAAGGAAGACTGGGACACATATTTGCATTGGCTCAAACAGCATTTCTCTGAATTCCAGGTGACGGACGATGCCTTACAGCGCTCGCTGTTTCTGTCGTGGGCATCACCCGACACGTTCTTCCTCCTGCGGAAGCTGGCCCCATTATCAGATCCGGTCGCCCTCACATTCATTCAACGAAATGTGCACTCTGCTAACAAGCTACTACTCTCAAAGATACCACGTGGTGGCCTCCCGCCTTGAGTTCCATCAGTATCACAAACAACCGGGACAATCATACCGGTCATGGGTGACTGATCTCCAAGGTCTTAGCCGCAAATGCGATTTCACGTGCTCAAACGCAAAGTGCAGGGCTTCATATGCAGACTCCCTAATCCACGACGTCATAGTGCAGCTAGCTCCAGACCCAGAGTTGCGCACAGCGGCACTGAAGCTGGACAACCCATCACTCGAGGACATTCTACGCATCGCGCACTCGCATGAAATTGCGCAAGCAGCGAACGAGCGCCTCATGGCTCGCCCACAAGTAGCGGCGGTCAAAACATCACAACACAACTCCCGCGCACAAGGCAAACCCATGGCACGCTCCAGACACCAACAAAGCAGGACGCCATCGCTGTCCGACGTATCTATGACGTCCGAACGCCGAACCCCACCCCGCCGACGATTCCAGAGGTCCCTGCCGTCTTGCCCACAGTGCTTCACTTCGCACTCACGGGCAGATTGCCCCGACCGTTGGGCACATTGCACACGTTGCAGTAAAGAGGGACACTTGCGGTCAGTCTGCCGAAACCGAGCACATCGCCCCAGCCCGACAGCCCGCATGCAGCAAGAAACAGTCAACACACTGCAGACCGCAGCTCATACTGGCGATCCACTCTCACAGAAACTATTCTTAACTCTGAGAGTCGCCAACCAGGACATCCGTTTTCAAGTGGACACGGGGGCAACCGTCTCGATGATAAACCAAGCCACCTACGCTCAACTAAGCTCACCACTGTTGTCTCCACCTTCACGGCGTTTGGTATCGTACGGGAATAGAGACATTCCCCTGCGGGGTCAGGTCTCCATCCCGGCCGCCTACAAACAAGTCACCAGACCAATTACCTTTTTTGTGGTGGATCAGCCCTCGGCTACTAATATTTTTGGGTTAGACACATTCAACAGATTTGGATTCTCAATCGTGGACGAAGTCCAGGTCATATCGGACTCGGTCCCATTCCAGGACCTGGATGACCTCTGTACTCAGTTCGCACCCATCTTTACGCCAGACTTAGGGTGCGCCTCAGATTTCGAGGCTCACATCACCCTCCGGCCAGGTGCAGTACCTCGCTTTTGTCGTGCCAGACCTATTCCGGTCACCTTACGTGCAGCAGTAAAACAGGAACTTGACCGGCTTCAGAACATTGGAGTAATCGAACCTGTCAAATCCAGCGCGTGGGCTACACCACTGGTCATCATCCGGAAACCCAATGGCACCCTCCCGTTATATGGAGATTTTAAGGCTACGATCAACGCCCAGTCTCAAGTCGAGACGTATCCAATCCCACGACAAGAAGATCTTCTCACTAAACTTGCGGGCGGCGAATATTTCTCGAAGATTGACGTCGCAGATGCATACTTACAGCTTCCACTAGATGAGGAATCATAAAACATCGTCGACATCAACACACAGTTTGGACTCTACAAATACAAGCGCCTCCCGTTTGGCATCGCTTCTGCACCGGCAATATTCCAAAGATACTTGGAGCAGCTGTTGCGACACATCCCGGCATGCGCAAACTACCTGGACGATATCATTGTCACAGGAACCACTCGCCAGGAGCACCTACAAAACCTGAGCACGCTATTTGGAGCATTACAAGAGGCAGGGCTGAGGAGTCGCCTCGAGAAGTGTCGGTTTTTTTCAAGAGGAAGTAGAATATCTCGGCCATTGGCTCAACAAAGAGGGAATTAGGCCATCAGACCGCAACGTGGCCGCCATAGATTCCCTACCCCGCCCAAAGAATCTGCCAGAACTACAAGCCTTCCTCGGGAAAATAAATTACTACTCAAAGATTCTGCCACAAGCGGCACATATCTCACAACCCCTCAACCAGCTCCGGAAAAAGGGCGTTGCCTACAACTGGACCCCGTCTTGTCAACGGGCCTTCGACCGGCTAAAGCGCATGCTAAGGTCTGCTCCTTGTCTGACGCAGTTTTCTCCTACACGGCCCCTAGTCGTGGCAGCTGACGTCTCAGCATATGGAATCGGGGCGGTACTCGCACATAGGAATGAAGACGGCTCTGAACAACCTATAGCGTTTGCTTCTAAGACATTGACGCCAGCACAACGCAACTACTCGCAGATCGAGAGAGAGGCATTGGCAATAGTCTTCGCTATCAAGAAATTTCATGTATTTCTATTTGGAACCAAGTTCTCCCTTATCACGGACCACAAACCGTTGGTGGCAATATTTGGACCCCTCTCCAGCCTCCCAGAGCGAACGGCCCAACGCCTCCAACGATGGGCGATGTTTCTGAGCGCTTATAATTACACAATCCAATATAAGCCAACAGCACAACACTCCAATGCCGACGCCCTATCACGCCTGCCTGCCTTCCCCGATCCGGAATTCGACCAACAAGAAGTACTGTGTTTTCACATCGACACAGAGAGGAAGCAGACAGTGGACGGGTTCCCCATTACAGCAGCCCGAATCGCCTCCGCCACCCAGCGGGATCCAATCTTGCGCCAGGTCCTGCGCTATATCATTCACGGGTGGCCAACATACCTCACACGCAGAATGGACAACGAATTGAAGACATGGCGCCACATATCTGACAGACTCTCGGTCACAGACGACGTCATCCTTTTGGACGCAGAAAACGACACACATCGTGTGGTCATCCCAGCGGAATTGCGCTCACAAATTGTAAAGCTCCTGCATCGAGGACATTGGGGCATGTCCCGTATGAAAAATCTCGCAAGAAGACATGCTTATTGGCCAGGAATCAATCGAGACATTGAGAAGATGGTACGCAGCTGCACAGCCTGCGCCCAACATCAGGCATCGCCACCGCAAGCAAGCCTTTGCCCCCTGGCCCACACCCCGCCAACCATGGGACCGCATTCATCTGGATTTTGCAGGCCCATTTTTAGGAACTATGTGGCTACTTATAATTGATGACTATTCAAAGTACCCATACGTGATTCGCATGGCATCCACAACGACGGAAGCTACACTAAAAGCATTAAGCCAGGTTTTGGCCATCGAGGGGTTACCACGCACCCTCGTCTCAGACAATGGGCCCCAATTCACAGCAACCACATTCGAAGAATTCTGCGTGGCTAACGGCATCAAACATATCTTCAGTCGTCCATTCCATCCCGCCTCAAATGGCGAAGCAGAACGGCTCGTAAGGACGTTCAAGCAACAAATGCTGAAAGAGGTACAGTCAGCTAAGACGTCTTCCGCCTTCACCCTCTTTCTCAGCACATACCGGACAACACCAATTAATGGTCGCAGCCAAAGCAGAACTGCTCCATGGGCGACAACCACGAACGATGCTGCACCCTCCTGGCACCATCACCGGCAGAGCCCCGATCCAGACCGTCCCATCGGTACACGCCAGGCAGCGCGGTCTGGGTACGCGCCTACGGAGGAAACGCCACTTGGATGCCAGCAACAGTAGTGGGGACACACGGATGGCGTGTCATCTCAATACAAACGCCACACAGAATAGAACGCCGTCATCAAAACCAGCTGCGTCCTCGCATCACAACAGGCCCATCACCATCACAACAATATCAGGAAGAATACAGTATACCACCATCAGCGCCATTAGCAGAGGTCCCACAACCACCCTCCCCACAACGACGATACCACCTGCGCCCAAGAAGACCAGCAGTGCCGGACGAGAGTGACGTCGAAATGCACCATCCACCAACCACATCGGCACCCACGTCACCACGTCCTCAATCATGGAGTACGTCGGCGCAAACCGAGAATGATGCGGCCGGGATACCACAACCATTCCAGCCTCATCACCCCAAGCATCGTCAAGGGCGCTTCCGCCCGTACGCGCCAACTTCAGGGGGGAGGGATCTGGTATCCCGTCCCGACATTGCGGCATGCCCGGTAGGTGGCATGGAAATCGACCTAGTATAGACGGCGCTGGCATCAGGCCAACAAGCGCCACCATTTCACAGTTTCCGCCACGGCCAATCAGAGCCGACCCGGCACGGATATAAATAAGCCAGCGCAGCTCCACTCATCCAGTTCGGTGTTCGCTGCGCTTTCGGTTGTGACTCCGTCAAACTGTGATTCGTCTCTTGGACTCTCAACAGTGTTCGTCTCGGCTACGTCTACGGTACTCTCTCTTGGACTCAGTGAATCGCTTCTCGGACTCGTGACTGTGCTTGTTCTCGGTGACGTTCGGTGCTCTCTTTCGGAATCGGTGAACCTCACGTCGGATACAACCAGTGCGCGTCTTTGGATTTCGTTCGGCCTGCTCCTTGGACTTGTTCTGGTTATTCGTGACCATCTCCTGCGGTCCGCCCCTCCGCCGTTCGACGTCGGCCGCCGTACGGATATAGCACTTCCTTTTATCACATTCCATCACTTCTTCCTTCCATTCCTCTCCTTCATATTTTGCTTCTGTTGCTTGGTCCTCTTTGTTTCTTCTCTTGTTATCATTTCCTTTTTCACATATCTCTTCATATTTTATAATTTTTGTCTCCTAGTTCATGCATAGTTTTTTCTTCATTGTCTTCCTTTTTTATATGTATTCCTATATCATCATTGACCAATATTATCTGAAATTTCCTTTCATGCTCTTCTTCTTCTACGTTTCTAACTGTAGAAATAATTTCCATTGTTTCCTCTGGTTCACTGATTCCACTGTAATCATCTGTTACTTTCTGTTCTTCACCACTCTCCTCCTGATCTTCATTGTTCTCCTCTATTCCCTCTTCTTCTGTTTCAACTCCTAGCTTTTCCTTACGTCCTGTCCTCCATTCTTGTAATGCTTGCTGCTGATTCTGTTCCAATTCTATTAATTTTTGTTTCGTTTCTTGTTATCTTTTTAAAATCAATTTTTTTATTTCTTGTTGTCTTTGTAAAGGCATCGCCAGCATTTTCTCAATAGAATTACTTTCTTTTCTGCAAAATTTCTTTTCGCTTCCGTTAACAGTACTAATCTCGCCCATAGATCGTTCTTGACATTCATATCCCGAATCCGTACTGCTATTAATTTTTTCAGAAACTCTTGCTCTTTCACTCTAATAACTTTTGTTTTTAACTTTATATGATTAAATCTGTTTATACAACTTATTTAACTCTTCTTTTTATCACTACGTCTCTTTTTTTGTGTATTTTAAATTGAATTGTTCTTGATCCTACTTTGTTGTTTCGTATCCCGAAGATTACTGGCTCTTTAATTACCGAATTAATTACTTAGTTCTGCGTTCTCGGCCAAAGAATACACAATACTCTTTGCTCTTGCATAATAACTATTACCGTATCATTTTCTTTTACAAACAGAAAAATAAATTAAACACAAAAATTCTTACCTTTAAATATACACACATAAAACAATAAAACTGAAATAATACAAACAAAAACGTAAGGGTCTATGTTACCTTACAAGTAGGAACTACGCGTTATTGTAAAATTCCTTAAGGAAGGTTAAGGTAAGAAATTTTGAAAAAATTAAATGAAATTTTGATGGGAAAGCATATCAGAAACAAGTGTTTTAAGCTGATTGGAGATTTCAAATGTAACCTAAGTAGGGGAGCGTTCATTTGAAGACGTCATTGAGGTCGTTCGGTAATGAAATGTGTCCATAATTTAAAAAAAAGACTTTATTTTTTGTCTATATATCTGCGTATTTCAATCAGTTTTACCGAGTGTGGTTGGTGAGCGGTAACTCTCTGGTCTCGCATTCGGGAGGACGAGGGTTTGAATCACCTCCTGGGCATCCGGATTTACATTTTCCATGGTTTCCCCGAATCACTCCAGGCGAATTCCGGGATAGTTTCTTCCAATGGCCGAGCCGAATTCCTCTCCGTTCCTTGTCACCAATCCCGCCTCTAATGACCTCAACGTCGACGGAGTGTAAAACCATAAGCAAATAATAATAATAATAATAATCAATTGGTTCTCCAGTACCATATTCATTGTATGAGCATAAAGGAACGAGTTTTCCTATTACATTGTTTTTCTAAACTGCAGCCATGACAAGACTGAATGCGAGACGTAATTGAAAATCCCCATGCCGGATCTCTTCTAAACGGAGAAACTAACAAAACCAAATTCACTGAAACTTAAAGAGTTCCTGCGATATTCGCAAGTATTTGATGGGAGGAGGAAAGCAGTAATCCTCAGAGGCGACACAGTATATCTCCCCAGTGAGAGTAACTACGATTAATGCACTGAGCTGCCGAGATGAGGTGATCCGAGGCGCCAGCTGGGATTACCAAATTGATTTACAGTCTTCCGGACTGGCGAATGCAACGCCATCATTCAGATAGGTGCGCCTCGGCCCGCATACGAATGAAGCATTTGTCACGTTCGGCCTCGACCGTATAATTTCGCACATTGAATACAAAACTGGAACGCGCATATGCGGAGTGATAAATCCGGTCCCGGCGCAACGCAAATATTTTAAAATACAGGTTCCGTTTCCAAATTTATAATGCACATATTAAATGGCACGGCCATGGCTTGCGGCGTTGTTAATGTCGGCCACATTTATGAGTTCTCGACATCGCTGTGACAGTGGGATTTATAATTTATTTCAGGTGATTTAGAGTGCATCGGTGTGCAAGTGTGTATACATTTAGATTATATTCACGTAGCTCCCCCTTGGTATAACCTTTGGCTGTTTTCTGGAAGAAAATGGCTGCTAAAAAGAATTCTCATCCACCCAATCTAGTTACAGCGCCGGCGAAAATTGAATTTTAGATGGAGTATTTCCACCTTATATCCCAAGATATCCCTCGGCTATCCATATTTACACACCGAATGAAGCTTGTGAATGTTCATCATAGAAATCACCATGAAAGCCTCCTGGTGATTGATTTTGATTAAAAGTCACTTACTGAACATAAATAATTACTAACTAAATAAAGGTTCTTTTAGCCGCGGTCGTCGGGTGTAGGTACTACTATTCGTCGGGGTTATTAAATGATAACTTCACACAATTTAGAATGAACATCTACACAAAAACTTTATTCAAGTTCATAAACTTATGCATTCACACCGACGGGAAGTACCACCACCAAAATAATGTTTAAACAAGGAATCAGACTCCTTTTCCGAAAATTGCAGACTCGTGGGATAAGAGAAATTGAACTTCAAAAACTCCCACGTTCTCTACCATCCTCTTAACACGTCCACTGTCACTTGCAATCACAGCACTCGATTCAAAGCAGTGAATTCAACACATTACTAGTTTCCATTATTCACTTCACCGAATTTTACTTTTTTTCACAATTTCTACAATTAAAACCGAAATGTTCGCTCCTCCGAACTTCAGTTGACGGCGGTCAAAGATCCACTCCCTCCATACAAAGACAACATAACATCCCGGCCACAGATATTCCTGTATGGCACAGACGTATGTTATGTTACAACCACCCGTGTCAGTCCCTTCCTCGAGAGTTCCCACTGTCAGAATACCCAGCCCAATCTGCTATGTCGTCTTCTTAACGACTTCCACTATCATCCACCAGTCTACAGCGGTTTAGCTCATAAGCTCAATTTCATTGTTGCATGTAACCTGGAGTAACGATGACAAGGTAAACATACGAATCACGTGTCTTACGCGTGTATATAATCCACCTCGCCATTTTGAGTGACAATAACGAATTTCGGAAAATAGTTTTTGCTGCGACTGTGGCGGAAGCAAATGCAGGCTCCCATAAAAATTTATTCTCTTGTTTTTGCGTGAAGATTTACCTGGTATAATTGATTAATAAGTTTTACCTTTTAATTAAAATTGCAAACTTTAAAAAAGATATGTATTTCGTTTGACTCGACATGGAAATTATGAAGAGGATTGTGCAATAGAACGAGGCTTGATCGAGACGAGTACATTATTTCTTCTCTATTAATTCAAGTTTCATCGGAACTCTTAGAGCAGTTGGCCTATAAATGAATCTTTCAAAAACAAAAGTTATGCCTAATCAATGGACCACAGAGGGGAATGTACATGTAAATAATACAGCTTTAGAAAGTGTCAGTGAGATCATTAATCTCGGCAAGCTTGTAAATTTGAGAGGAGATATTAGAACTGAAGTTTTACATCGCATCAAGCTGGGTTGATAAGCTATTGGGAGGCATTTTATCATCCTCATATTAAATATCCCTACAAATCGAAAGAAATCAACTAACGAACAGTGAATTCTTCCTGTGCTAACTGACGGCTGTGAGACCTGGAATGCAAATTAATTTACGAAAGATAAACTTAGAATGGCGGAAAGTGCTACGGAAAGGTCAATGCTAGGCTTAAGTAGAAAAGACAACATTAGACCAGTTACCAGAGTCACAGAAATTTTAGAGAATACCGCGAAAACTGTGTTAGAATGGAGTCCGAGAGATTGCCAGAGCCCTAGAGGAAGACAACGCAGCATTGTTGGAGTTAATTGGCAGAGGATCGTCCAAGATCGTTCATCCTGGACAAGACTGTTCAAGTTCTAACTGAACTCATGATTCTTAGATGCCACATCATTAATTATCTGAACTAATGAACTGGCCGATGATGAATTCAAGAGTATGAGGATTTTTTAAAAACATTTCGATTTAGTTAAGCAGCTGCGAGAAAAGTTTTTGCCAGAATACTGGGTTCATACTGTAGTGTAAAGGGATTTATTAGAAGTTGTAGTGGTATTTACAGAGAATCATAGAGAGCTAGGCAAGTTGCGACAGGCACTATAAACAATTGAGCCAGAAAGAATGTGCAAACTCGTGGAGCGATGAACTGTGTAGTAGGTCGAGATAGTCAGCGGCTTCAAGCAAGCAACGAAGTAATCAGGTCACAATGACGGCATCAAGGAGGCAATTGATTAGATACCCTGCGAGAAGAAGGTAATTAAGGTGATGAACAAAACTGAGGTGCAGCGACGTAGCAGCGGTGAAACTGGGAAGCCGCAGGCACAAGGTGGATGGAGGTGCCTTCTGGTCGTCGTCTACAGGTCTGCTAGTGATCACCGAGAAGACAGCACAGGAGGTAGGCCGGCCGCCACGGCATCGGAGCCAGACGAGACATCACGGCGCTACAAGAAAGACAGGTGCGAATGAATCTGCTTAGATGTCGAAAGCTATTTGGGGATGGAGTAGCCTAATCGGGAGTTAAGGGAAATATGTTAGTCTCTGACATTAGTCGCTAGCTAAAACTGACCTGGTTGGAATAGGGAATGGTCGGCATAACGGGTTCCACATAACCAGCTGGTTTATTGTTAACGTATCCTGCCACCCACATAGTAGTGGGTTTCCTAACCACATATAAGTTCTCATCTCGCTGGTGGCAGAGCGAAAAAAGAGTAGCCGGTCCACCACAAAACAATTATTTGGGCTTAGACACTTGTATCTATATATTAATACGCTAAGCAAAAACTTCGGATCCCTTTTTAAGAATATTGCGCAAAAGGAGGAGTGTGAGATTTGGCACAGTTAAAGTTTATATGGAGAAGAAGTGCAGGAGGCTAAAATGTATGTATAATATGTGTTACAAACAAATTAAAATAAATAAAATAAAACATTCTTTGTTTACATTCAATTTTTTTGTTTTTTGTTTTTTAGTGGCAACGATACTTAGTGATTATGCCAATGTCTGTGATCTTTAGTCAACAATATAGAAAAAATATAATAATCTCAGTTAATACATGATAATAATTCGTTATTAAATAAAAATCAAGTTCGTGAACGTGTTTGTGCGTGAAATTGGATCGGAGCCAACTATCTGAGGTGTATTCCCAGCATTAAGGTACTCTGTGGTCTTTGGTGAAACAAAAGACCCGCATAAAGTAGAATCTTACAAGTTATAAAAGGAAATTTCCAAAAGGAATGAAGTGGTTCTGCCAGATACGAAATGGTCTTTTTATTATTTAAAAGGTTAAACTTTGGTTAAGGGACTTTTGATTTTTGAATTTCAGTAATTTCATTACGATTCTTTTTTTTTTAAATTCAGATATTTGCACCTCCTTCCATTATTCCTTGATGTAAACCTTGACAAGTCTGAGAAAGAGAGAGACAAAAAAGAAGGAGTACCTATCTGCGTAAAATTCAAAATGATAATTGACCAAATTTAAATAATGAACACACAAAATTGTGAAAGTATTTTGATGGATACATTTGAATACGCACTAAATGTCATTCCAAGAAATTTTGATAGTTTCGAATTTACAATGCAGGTTTTGAAATGCAAATCATTTCGGGGGGGGGGGGGGGGCTTTAGGGCGCGTCGACCTCTAGGTCATTAGCGGCAAATCATTTCGAATCAGAAGTTACTTCAGGGGGAAGGAATACATTTACTTCATGTTATCACCAAGCTAAAGCAGTTTTATGGACCTTGAGTCAAAATGAATGTTTTAAATGATTGTATGATGGACTAAATTCAAATGAACCATCGGTAAATAGAAAGTAAAAAATTAATTAAAATAATGATCATTACTCTTTCACGAAAGAAACTAAATAATGAATTACGGTCGAATTTCGACCCCTGGGTGATCACTAGTAATCCGGGCCCATCCATGCATTGTAAAGCTCTTAGTCTCCGTCTATTCATCGCTCCGAACTGCTTTCTCTTGTGTATTTACAGCATGGGTGTGCGGAGAGTATTGTGCGCTGTAGAAGTGCGGTAACGTGCAGCTGCGACTGGACTTTGCCGGCCGCTGCTCCGCTGTCACAGCCGCCGCCGGGCCCAATTAAACGCCCGCCCAGACTCGCCAGTAATTGCGTTACATTATTCACTTCGCCGTGATCGCTAGCCGCACTTCCTCTTCCGGCGGCCGTACGATCGAATTGCGTGTGCTCTCCCGCGCGCCCTCACATTCTTGCGGCTTCTGCAGGTTTAAAAGTGCTGCCCAGCTCCTCTCGAATCCGCTGATACTGCGGCGCGCTCAGACATCCCATAAATTGGCCGCACGTGCTTGCGGTAAAGCAAAAATACGTGCCACACAGCTTAAACCGGGAAAGTTCAGTACACGAACATTAGCTCACCCAGTAAAGATATTGTCAATGGTTGTCATTGTGAGAGCCATTGTAGTAAACTCAAGTGAGAGATTTATTGTATGCCTATTTTTCATATTTAACTAATCGACGAGACACTGCTGGCAAGATTGTATACGGCCTCTGAGCGAGATTTTTTCTTTTTATGTCTGTAGAAGGAAAGATGCCGACAAAGACAGATATAGATGCCTCAAGTGTATAAAGAAAGTGTGCAAAACAGAACAGTGAATTGTATTATTGCGGAACAGGAGGAATTGAGAAAGACGGTTCACAGGATTGAGTTCCAGATAGAACCAGACAGCTATAGGAGACTATTCCAGATGATGAGTTTAGCAAGAATTGTACATCATCTGCCAAAGTTTCTCGCTAATTAATATTCAATATAATGTTGATAATTTTACATTCATGCTTACTTTTTAAATAACTGAATAATTTCTCGTTGCTTCATTACAATGTATTATGTGAGATATTGTTTTTCGTTCTTCTACTATTTCAAGCCAATTATTAAATTATATTTTGTATTTTAGAGGTATTTTTCAAATTTCTAAGGCACCGATCTTCAATTTTTTTGCTTTCGGCTTTACGTCTAGTCAATGGCTAAGGTCATTAGAGGCGGGATGGGACGGGGGACAAGTAACGGGAAGGTATTCGGCCATGGCCGTTTTTTGAAGGAAGCATCCCGGGATTCGCCCGGAGTGAAACCATGGAAAACCCACATCTGGATGCCCGGACGGAGATTCCAACCCGTGTCCTCCCGAATGCGCGACCAGAACGTTAACCGTTCACCCACCACGCTCTGTCCGATCTTCAAATTTATGTTAATAAATAAAATCAGATAAGGCAGTTATTAAAATTAATGTATAAAAAAAAAAACAATTAAATTGTGGCACAATATCAAGTAAATACGAGCCTTTCATAAAGGTGCGTGTCCAATTGAGAGTGAATACTGGTGAGTTGCTCTCGATAGCGTAACTCGCTAGTGGACACGCCTCTGGGAGTAGCTCGCATCGAGTGGCGAGCTACTGCCTGAGAGTTGACAATTATCGACTTGCTCGCAAGTCGAGTCGACAAGCCATTCTTATTAAATGTCTGAGAGTAGCTCGTACAATACGAACACTGTTCGAATAGTCTGAGAGCTCGGCGAGAAGTAGCAACAAGATGAGTAAAAACAAAGGAATTAATTATAATGTTTGTAGGTAGAGAATTGCTGTGGAATGTGAAATGTGCCGATTAAAAAAACAAATGTTTTGAAGGAAATAGGAGGGAAATTTTCTTACTCAGGAGATGAAGTTCAAAAGAAGCTCCACAATTTAAGGAATATTAACGATGCATTTATACAATTTCATAACATTTATTTTCGTGACAATAGGTCTGTAATTATTACAGACACATTGTAATGACAGTAGGAAGTTCATAAGTGAAGTAAGATTTTATTATTTTTCCAAGAACTCTCAAGTACTTCAAACAAATTAAAAATAGAAAAAGTGGAGTATACAAATTTTTTTATGTAAGTAGCTTTACTTCAGTGAACTGAAGTTTGAAATTCCGGAATTCACTGTCTTTCCAACACAACGTATTTCGGTAAATTTATTCTAATGGAGGCTTGAATACAAATCCCCCAAAAATTATGTCAAGACAATGTAATTTAAAAAAAAAATCAAAAGGAAAACAACGTATTAGGCAACAAGTAAATTTACCTGATGCAAAAAAAAAAAAAAAAAAAAAAAAAAAAAAAAAAAAAAAAAAAATGAAGAGAAACCATAACTCTTTCATGTACTGATAAAGGTTTTCTCATTTTAGTGTCCTGTTTGAAAATTGTGAATCCCACAGATTCTGTGATAAACTCAAATTCACATCTCATTAACCTACAGAAGTTCCTAAACTGGTGCGCGTCTTCGATCTGTAATTCTGGTGTCATTCTATGGCTGGCTCCGAAAACACTTCGTTTTATCCAAGTCTTAACCCAGCAGCTTTTCCTACTCAGTTTTTACCTCTTTTTAGTAATAGCAGACAGTATGGTCACAGCTGACTTGACTTTTCTATTGTGCACCGCCATGTTGACTACTCTCCGATGCTCTGGTGTGGACAGGTTTCTGAGAGTTATCGTGAGAAGTGTCCCGGCGGGCAGCTCGCCGTGAGTAGAGAGCTAGCCAGAATCCACACTCAAGTGGACACGTTCCTGAGAGTAACTCTCGAGAATTTCTCGCGAGACTCAAGTGGAAACGCACCTTAAAGTTATACCATCACTGATTAATGAAAAGAGGATGTTAAAAGTGATTAATAACTGAAAGCAGAAATTTCAAATAATAATTTAACAAGGCTCTCGCAAAAGATATGTGTCAATGTTCTCGTCATTTATCGCTTGTACTGACAAAATTATGTAATATCTCATTCTTGACGTTGAAGGATAGACTAATCTGCTTAGACATGTAAAAAGTGATAATGCCCTCCGACCAGAGAGTACTCCTACGCGATTTTAATTAAAGTAATCAAAGGGAATTGTAGCATATTTAATGAAATTATGTACAACCTCTTTGGAATGAAATGTACCAGTTAAATGGAAGACGCCCGATGTAACGCCTGTCTTTAAGAGTAGGAATATTAATGATGTTCAGTTTTTTTAGTGGAGTTATTAAACTGAAACCAGCATACATTCAGGTGGATGCTAAGAGACACAAATTGTACTTTTAATTGGCAACCGTATCATAGACGGGTGATGTCAGGTTGACTTAGTTATTAATTTTTTTTTTTTTAAAAAAAAAAAAGCTTTTGATAGTGTTCCTCATACTAAGTTATTTACGAAACTTCATGTTTATGGCACATCGAGACAGATGTTCAACTGGGTGCCGACTTTCTGAAGGGTTGAACATAGTGAATGTTAATCACCTGCCGAAATGAGGAGGTGTGATAGGTTCCCGCTGTTTCTCGTACACCTTAATTATTTTTGTTACATAATGGTGGGGAAAATAAAACCATTTGTTTATGATGCTATTACTTATGCCGAAATAAATAACCAGGGCGATTGCACTTGCTACAAGCCGATGTTATGAAAAGAATAGCCTGGTACAAACACTGCCAATTGGAGCTACGTGCTTAAAATTGGCAAATCATGCGTATAAGTAAAAATTTTACACCATTTAATTGGACATACAGTTAATGATATAGTCCTCGGTACAGTAATTTCTGCTATTTTCCTAAATAATTTTTGTGGAAATAACATGATGAGAAGATAATTGGGAAAGCAAACCATAGGTTTCCTTCCCTAGCTCGTAATTTAATACAGATTACACCGGAAGTTAGATCGATTGCATATAATGCACCAGTGCGACACCACTTGGAATGTTCGTCATCTGTGTAGGATACTAATTAATAAGGTTTAATAGTGGCTTGGAGGTGTTCAAAAGAAGAGACTCCGGTCCGTGACAGTATAAACATGACGTTGATGTTAGGTTGGGAAGACCTGGAACACCGTTGGCGTTGCTCTCTTGAGAAGGCAATTGGGAAGTTCATCAGACATTTATTTCAGGGAGACAGCAAACATATTTTATTACGAGCAATCCTCATTTCCAGGAATGTCAGAAAATATGAAAAGAGAAATTAGGGTCAGAACCGATTCTCTTCTTTACTCACTTTTCCTACTAGAGATAAGGGAATGGATTAGGAAGGATTTATCGAGTAAGAAAACTTATAATCCGACAGGAACTGGTGTCGAGAAATTCCTCCGCCAAAATTTATCTGGATTCTCAAAACTTTCCGAGGCAAATCTAAGCGAATGCTGTGAAGACAGCCCCCGGTACCTTCTCTCATATCCCGTAATCTGTGCATATGCGATATTAGGATAGGTGCAAAGCACCCTCTGCATATCCAGTTTTTAGTAAATCGCTGAGTAGCAGTAATATTAGAATTAATCAACTTACTGCAGTAAGCCAGAAAGCCTAATTTTAAAGATATTTTTACGCCTCTACTGAAACACTTGTGCTAAACTACTTCAAGACAGCAAGGAATGTATGAGATTAATGGAAAGTGATAATCTGAGAATTTCAGTATCAGCAATTTGGTAGACCCACAAAGAACTTTGCGTAAATGTAGCTGTGCCAAAGCAGGTTTTGTTAAACTCATATTCAGTAAAAATATATATTTGTTATCCGTCTATAAAGGAATAAACTTCTGATGTAAATGAATATCAGACTCAGTATAGGCCTTACGTATTTTAAAACCGTCAGTTGTGTAGTGACTCCAATCAAGCCGAGCGGATAGATCTGGATGATGCGACGAATAGGAATCATGAGTAAGGATCTGGCATAGAAGCCGATCCGAATTTGGGATGCAGATTTGGCAGTTGGCCATAGTACCACCACTGGGAAATAACTTCCACTTGCTATGTCGTCTTTACAAGGTTTAGTTTACAATATTTACAAAGTGATGTAAATAATCCTGAAGATCGCGTGAGTTGCGAAATAGATCAGTTAAAGTATAAGAGGATACCCATTCTGTAATCTGCTGACTAACTAAAGCCATTTAATTCTAGCGACAAGCGAAAACAAGCCTGCGGATTATGAGTGAACAACTTAGCCTTCCTCATTTGAGGCCTATATGTTGCTCCAATTAGGAATATAACGGATATCCGCATCAGCAAATGCGCAACTTTCGCGTAAAATCTTTCCTTCGCTTCCGCAATTTTTAATGCTAATTAATATTGCAATATATATTATTAACAACCTGTTTGTTTTTTTTTTTCCTTACACTCTTGCAATAAATGTAAAAATGAACTGAACGGTAAGCGACGAATTTAGAAGTTTGAACTTGCATGTAAACTAAAGAGGCCTATCCACTATCCAACTGATGGGACATGCGCGTATATGAAGGATGCGATCACACATTCACGTTACTTGAAGGGGTCCGGAAATGTTCAACGCAGTCCTTTCCACTCGTACTTTCTCGCCTCACACTAGTGTCCTTATCGCACACTTTCAAGGAGTTTCCTCCAATCATGATCCAACGCCATAGTTTGTTGGACGGCAAGGACCCGTGTTGGTTGTCTGGGAGTCCAACAATATCCAACACGTCCTACGTGTAGTCCTGTAACGCCTTTCACGACCCATCTAAAATCATTTATCGGAAAATCGGATCATCGTAGGTCCTACAAGTTGAACTATGAATGAACCACTACCGCGGTGGAAAGGCGGGTGGCGGGCACGGAGATATCCTCTTCAGTCCCGAGCTCATAATAAAAGTGTAAGAGAACTACTATTGTGTTATTTACTTTTTGCTAATGCTAGTTAACAATGAATGACCATAAAAAGTTTGAAACAATAATTAATTTTTTATAGATGGTATATATATGATACCTCGGGAGTCAAGCAGGAAAATTATACACACAACTTTACTGCTTCACGTTACTCCATTTCATGGAAAAAATATATGTCTTTACCTTCATTTCGACGATCCATGTTGTAAAACTGCAGGATCACTCCAGGTGAATGCTGGGATGGTTCCTCACAATAGCCCGTGGGCGCCTCTTGCCATATCCCGTATATCCCTTCCAAACTATTACTCTTTCGGACAGGTGCAATGCACCCTCCGCCACACACTTTTAGTGAATCGCGGAGTAATAATAACAATAATAATAATAATCTTACATTTTCAATTCGTTTTTAAAATACTTTGGTATACTTAGTAAATTATTCAGAAATCCTTTATTTTCGAGCCTGTTTTTTTTTTTTTTTTCGATAACGAGGCGAGGGGTCCCCATGATTCTGACAGCATTGGTGTAAAGCAGTGGTTCCGAATTAGTGGTACGCGTATCCCTAGGGGTACGTGAGGTTTTATCAACGGGTACGCAAGGTAATCTCCTGGCTAATTTAAACATTGAGATAATTGAGAAAAAAACAATCAGGCAAGAGGTCCACCGTAGTTGTAAATGCAGTAGGTCTTGTGTACTGGTGACTCAGTGTTGACGTATAGATGTGCCTTTATAGAAGACAGGTGCTTCACAACACATAGTGGGACTGCGCTACGAGACAGTGTTTCGACACAAAATAAAGGGCTTTCTTCTAGAGACGAACACGTGATTGAAGATTGTTGCTAAATGGTTGGTGAAAAAATGGTGTGAACGAATTATTCAAAGGAATATGTTTACAGTAATTCTGTCAGTGATCATTATTATTGACTCTCTATGCACCACGAATGATATGAAGAAGTCAAGGTTTCTCAAAAATTATTTTGATCAATAGATGTTTCATATAACTGCTACAAACCAAATAATTCGCCATGTTGTAAGGCTTAAAATTTTTAATAATCTCTTAAAAAATACAGCACAGATACAGTTGTAATCAATATTTAAAAAATACTTTGAGAGAAAGCAGAACATGAAGCTACAAATCCCATTAAGACCAATGTTAATAGTAAGAAGAAAAAAAACCCAGTTGATTGTACAAATTTAGAACTATACAAAAATAGTTTAACCAAAATTTCAGAACTAAGACTGCCATCGACTACAGATTCGTCGCTTATCATACCTAGAAAAGAGACAAAACTTGTACGACAGTAAAACATTAAAAAAGCAGCTGCATTGGATGTTATTTACTAACAATCAAATAACTATGTAACGGCAGAAAAATTATATTTAACACCGTTGCATTTCATAAAAATTAGTCAAATTTTACAGATTTTATAAAACAAAATCTTTAACGAAGATGGTATAATAAATTACATAAAATGTAAACTCACATATCGAGGTGCCACAAAGACGAAAAGCGGCATTTTTTTGGAAAGCTGATAGTGTAAAATATCTGGATTATTTCGTAAGTGTAGAGAGAGAAATATAGGTATCTTAATCGCTTAATATGTGCTATTTACCCTCTTACAACCGCTTTTTACTATTTCCTGGATACTTCACGCGTTGTCCTATACTTACAAAAGTAGCAGTGTAAATGAGGTGACGTATTACGTGCGTAACATTCACGTAATTTCTCCTACCTACATACATCTGTGATTAAATCCTAATTATCTTATGTAATATTATAATAAAAATTTCTGAAGTTATAAGTTTAAAAATAGAGAGAGTACCCAAATTAACACAAGCACTGAAATATGCCAGTTTCCACTGATAATTTATCAGAATTGTACGTAATCCTTCCTATCGCACATGTGGGTTGCGAAATTACAAACACATATACATGCTTACTCAGAGAAGAGTTACGTAGAAGTTATCATTACCCCTCCTTCTCCACTGTCAAATGTATCTCTTCTCATCAAACGCGTCATTTCAAAACAAATCTTCTTTACAAAGAGTGAGAGCTACGGAATTATTTTCCGCAAACAACCAAACTTATTAAAAATAAATAGCGTTGAAATGAAGCGGAACCATTAGTGCTTGATTATGAAGTATAACGTTTGTATGAAGCTTTCATCCTTTCATTTAAATACACTGGCGGAACAAAATTTTAAACGCTTTCCAAAGATAAATGCGCTGTTCCCTCCACCCTTTCGCTGGAATTTAATTTAAATTCCAGCTGCCCAACGCAAAACATATCACGCACATACCAACCGGCACTGCCTTAAAACACTGACCAACACAAACACACAACGCGCCGTCCGCTTCCCTCTCAAAACAAGCGATGTTTCCGTCCACAAAATTACTTAGTCTCTACGCTGACATCAAACTCACCTGTAACGAATTTCAGATATGCGCCGAGCTTTGGCTTTCGTTTGTTACCTTTTTTCCAGATCTATTCTGACAACTGATTAAAGTAACTTTATCCCGGTTACTCGCCTGTCCGCATTTAATGTTAACATAAACATATAAAATACAAAGACAGCCTGCATAGCTTTGTTCACATTAATATCCTCATAGATTTTTTTTTTTTTTTTAAACCTACTGTTCTTTCCAAACCACTTACGCAAAGTTTTCACATTTCTCTTCTCGTTTCATTTTAGTAAGTTCAGAGACAAAATTTAATCTTACATTCCTTCTGAAAATTTTACTTCCGCGAGTATTATGACTAGGGTTCGGATGTTTAGGACAAGTCATATTTTTTTCCTGTCTTCTTTTTGAGGTGAAATGCTGAATCAGACACTGATTCAACGTTTCTGATTGTATTTAAATGTTTTTTATATAGCCTATAAATGCATATTTAGACCATTTTCCTAGTTTTGGTCATATTTCGATAATATTTATGGTCATATGGTCATATTTTGATGAAAAATCTGGTAGTTTTTTAATAGTACCGGGAATTCAATAGTTATAGATAAGAAATTGGGATAATTTTTCGCAGAACTGTACTTCTTCTATACAGGTGCGGGAGAAAAAACTAATTTTCACTGTGGTCAGAATTCACCAGTCAAAAATTAAAGTTATACATTATTGTCACTCTCTAAACGTAATGTTCCGCCCGCCTTTTAATCTCGACAATACAGCAGAAGCATGCCTGTGTCGATCAGCGTCGATCAGTATCTCAATGAAATATCCTCAGTCATCGTTAAATCTGCAGTGGTTCAGTGAGTAGACCTACCGCCATGCCGAAAATAAAATTTTCTGAAAGTGCGAAGTTATGTAAAAATTTTAGAAAGGAGTATTTTAGTACAGATGAGAGAGTTCTATTCCGTACATTTTCTGAAATTTAAGTGACTTCAACAAAATCGATTTAAAATTTAATTTCCCAATGCTGCAGCGAGTGCACGGAATCACTTGACACCGACACTCCTAGATAAAACAAAGGACGTATAATTAAACATGTTTTGATGTATAGTAAATTTAAATGTTTGGTCATATTGTGTCATTTTTGGGTAATATTTTGTCATTTTTAGGTCATATTTACCCATTTTTAAGGTTATATTTGCCTGCGTATTTCTTTATTTTTTTGGTCTTAAAGATCCGAACCCTAATTATGATGTTCGTGACTACACACTCTCCTTTTATGCAAACAAAAACTGAAAATATCTTCTGCAACTCATTGCGAATGACGTCACAGCCCCATGTTGCAAATTAAACTACGTCTTTACCTAAATATCGAGCGTGGTGGCTAGCCAGTTAATGTTAAAGCTTGATTTGGAAAGACACTAGTTCGAGCCCAGATTTGACCTTTCATACTGCACAGATTCCCTAAATTACTGTACACGAATGACTGGATGGTTCACCATGAAGTCTGTCACTCTCGTTCCTTGTACTCAATACTTGCGAGGCAGTAATAGTAACGAGCTGTAAAAAAAGGGGAAAAATAGTCTAGTACATTGTTGTTATACTAACTCTGCGAGATGTAATTAATTGGTTAAATTTTATTATTAGGTAACTACCAAGTGAGCTGAGACTGAAATCACTTTGTTTTCCTGGCATAATAAATCAGGTGATGCAAATTTCCAAGAAATGTAATTAAAAATGCAATGAATAAAATTAGTAAGTAGGTAATTTTATCGGGAAAATTGGTATTGGACATGACTGTATCTGTTTATAGGTACATACATGCAAAGTTTGATTTTGGACAAAAGCACTGTTAGAGTGGGTCTCCATAGATCGTCAGAGACCGAGAGGCAGACAGCCAGACCAATGGGACAAAAGCATGATTGTTGGAGTTAACTAGCAGAGGATCGCCCAACATCATTCGACCTGTAGAAGACTGCTCAAACTCTACCTGAACTCATAACTCCAAGAGGCCACATCATTTGATGACTGAACTGGTTGATGATGACAGCTGGTAACAATGTGTTTATTTAAATACAACCCAATCAATAAAAAATTGGAAATCTGTGTACATAATTTGAAAACATGTATGATTTATAAACTATTTTTTAGAAAATATTGATAGTTTAGCCATTATTTTAATAGTTTCTGAAATGAAAAGTTACCTTAAAAACTTCTGGCTCTGTGGCACACTCGCCATGTTCATGTAAAATATAGGCACGCTTTTCCTAGGTTAGACAGGAGGAGGATGAGGAGGGTAAAGGGAGTGTACAGGGCGTATACTGGCTATGAGGCATGGAAAGATATTGCAGTAGGAATGAAAAGTAGTTCATGGAAGGGAAAAGATGACCATGACCACAAACTGGCACTCGATTTCAGGCACAAGGGTGTGGGAAGATTTTCTTTTTTAGGTAAGGGTGTCAGGGATTGGAATGAGTTACCAAGGGGAATGATGAATAACCTACCGAAAACGTTAAAAGAATTTAAAGTTAAAATTTGTAGAGGGCAAATGCAGGTGAGTGAAGGATAGCGGGAAGTTGGGTGTTTACGGAAATTGCCACCGGAGCGAGTGCTCCATTGCAAATAAATTAAATTAAAATTCTGACTTATACCCAGTGAAGTATACATGGATAAGAAGTCGCGCCGGTACAATTTTAGTTCATCTAACAACGTTCACACTATATGAGAATGAAATAATGCTCCTTCCAACAATCAACCATGAATACATTGGCTCATGTATGTACTTCAGTATTGTCGTCGACGATGTATGTAACAGTTTAGTGTCTTAAAAGACTTCGGATGTATAACATCAAACAATTTTTACGGTACAATGCGCATTTACGTACTGATACACAACATATGAACACCTATACATATTAGTAACAAATTAAAACAAATTACCATGCCGTATTTGCAAATGTAACAGAATAATTTCAATGAAGATAGTATGAAGTGCTTTTGTGTCTTATCACCGGACTTCTCATGGAAAACCAAGGATGTATAACATTTTGTTACTCCAAGATTTCAGCACATCTGAAACGTTTATACGCATGCAATAGATTTTCTGACTGACATAATTTGACTTGTGATCTTGCCAGTTTAATTCCAATCTTTTGTAATTTATACAGGTTTCTTGTGATTAATGTGTTATATGAAAATAATTCATATTTACAAAGTATAAATATAGAGAAATAAAGGTCTAGATAAAACCAGTGATGGCAATCAAATTTCTACTCATACATAGTTTTTACTCTGGCTCTCTTCCTTTCATGTCATGATATTTTTAAATTGTGTGCTACTATTAAAACAAAAAGTGGTGTAATGTGTTCTGTCTTAATCAACATGTTAACACTATTGCTTTGTTGTGTATAGCCACCAAATATTTGTTCGGCAAATACTATTTTTGCTACCATTTTTAACAGCTGTAGGATTTCTCTTCCTCATTTTGATTTAAACAACTGTTTCTAAATTCCAGATGAAATATAATGATATGTATATTAACGAGGAGAGTCACACGAAGATTACATTTTGTGTTGTTTTCCCTTCCGGACTCAGAACACTCACGAAGCAGGTTACACTAATGTTTTCAGTCGTTGAGGAATGCTTGCAACCTGGCAGCAGTCGATCGAACTAGGATCCCACTGCGGCCGTATGTCCAAGCGGACACAGCTGTCGACACAGGGAGTTCCCATTTCCTCCAGGAGTTCTGTTGGTCCCGCAGGGCACAGCGCATTGCGGATAGGACGCAGCCTCTAGAGGTACTGAACATCAAGCGGCATTTCTCAACACGCCTTTTCATACAACTCAGATAGCAAAAAGTTTACGTACTATCTGATAGTCAACCTGCCAATCTTCTCACTTTCACATACCAACTGGATAAGAAGAAACGTTAGTGGTTTAAGTTTGCAACGTTACATCGTTATAATTAAATATACGTAAATAACAATTACTCTAGCAGTCGTAAAGCGGCCCCTACACGATCAATATTATTGTGTAATAACATTGCGCAATAATATTGATGTTCTCCCTAGACTGCTCAATAATATTGCACAATAATTTAGTTGACTTCGAAATGACGGACGAGAAGGATGTAGCAGCTGTTGTTATTGCTCTACTGTAATGCGTGAAAAAAAAAGTTAGACGAATAAAGAATTGGTATGTTAAGCGGAAATATTCACACATGAGGGAATTGTCTTCGAACTGTCTTGGTGCTTTACGCAGTAGACATCTGGTTATCAAGATACCTCCTGGTTCTGAATTCCTTTCTATAAGTTTAAACACTATTTCAGTATTGCTTTGTTGGGTATAGTAAACGCGAATTACAAGTTTCTAATGGCAGACGTCGGATCGAATGTATGTGTCTTCGTGTATAAGATGGTGGATTTCTTAATGTTACAAATTTGGAGATATGCTTATAATCACCACACAAGAACTTTTACTAAACAGTAATAAGCTTGAACCATTTTTTTTTTCTGTGACGATGCGTGACTGTTTTAACAATAAGCAAAAATTTCGTTGGAAAGATCAGTTTTGTTAGCATTATTTGAGTAAATTTTGCGTTGTATTCATACCTAATAACTCCTTTTGAGGTCACATGTATACTAACTCAAGGTTTGTTGTTATTATTGTGGCTAATAATAAAACTGAAATAATAAATACTTAATCTATTCTGTAATTTTCTCTGCTCTTGCAGTGGTCCCTTTGTATGTTTTGAGGTCACCACATCCTGGTCTCCAAGAAAACTCAGCTGGTCGAAGTACCAAAACCCACCACTATTCTTTTTTTGTATCTTTAATTGGTTTTACTTCTTTTCTGTAGTTAGTCCTCAAAGAATCGATCCTCTCTGTAACATCATTCCTCGTAGCAATTGCATGTTTCTCTATATATTTTTGCAGCAGAATTTCGTAAGCCTTATTTTTTCCTATCTGTTTTTATACTCAGACGCTTTGACATTCCATAATGCTGGTAAATCTTCCACTCACTTCTCTTTTGAATTCATTTTCAGAAGAAAAAACCAATGAAAAAAATATTACAGTAACAAAATACAAGCGGAGACTAGTGATCGTGCCCGTGTCTCGAGACCAACTGAGGGAATATTGCGCAATATCGCCCACAGACGGCACAATGTATTTCAGGTTGCACAATATATTTCAAACTGTTTAGATTCACTCAATAATATTGCACAACCTCTCAATCTAACCTACAGACGTTCAATATTATTGTGCAACCGTAAATATTGTGCAATAATATTGACCGTGTAGGGGCCGCTTAAGAGGGATTTGACAGAAATGACTTCTGATTCATCTCATCTCCACTCAATGATTAATTGGTGAAAACTGTGAACAGCTGCAGGGTGACCTAGATAGAATATCTAAATGGGTAGCTCAGCATGGAACGAAGAAAAATGCCAAGAAGAGTCAGCTTATTAGGTACTCAGATAAAGAAGTAAAGGTTAATTATGATACTGGGTTTTCTTATCCGTCTAGTGCAGCTAACAAATGAAAACTTCGTTATGGCATATGCGTTTCCGTTTATTAGACCACTGATGATCGTCTAATCGAAACGCATGTGCCATAACGAAGTTTTCAATTGTTAGCTGCATTAGACAGCTAAGAAAACCCAGCATTAGTATAACAGCTATGGATAACGGCCTTAGTATTCAAAATGTTAATTGCGATTATAGGGTTGGGTCAGAATTGCTTGTTGAAGGCTTCAAGTGTAAGTATCTTGGCATAACGTTTGATAACAAATCCAAATGGGCAGAGCACATTGGGCAGGTGGTAGGAAATGGTTACAAAATCCTACATTTACTGGAGAGGGTGTAGAGTGGATGTACCAGAGAAGTGAGAGAATTGGATTACAAAACTTTGGTCAGAGCATTGGTTGAATATAGTGGTATAGTTTGGGACCCACATTTTGGTTATCCAATACAGGAGTTGGAGGTGGTGTAAAGAAGAGTAGCTGGATTTGTTTATGAAAATTGTAGCAGGACCAGGTCAGTAACTGATATGATAAAGGAGCTGGATTGGAAGTTATTGGAGGAAAGGAGGAGGATGAAGAGAGTGCTGAGAATGTACAGGGAATATGTTGGTGATGGAGCTTGAAGGGATATTGGTCAAAGAATTATTAATAGTGCATGGAAGGGGAAATACGACCATGACCTCAAGCTGACGCTCGACTTCATGCATAAGGGAGTGGAGAAAGTTGGTAATTGTGTCAGGGATTGGAACAAATTACAAGTGAAGTAACGAATAATTTACCAAAAAAATGCTAAAGGAATTTAAAATTTAAGTTTGTAAATCGGAAAAATAAATGGGGGAAAGGTTTAAAATTCCAATTATGAAAGATAATTTTAAAAATAAAAATTGATAGTTAGATGACTACCAGAGTGTTAGCTCCATCGCAATTAAAAAGTAATAATAATAATGAGCTCATAAATATCTGTAGCAGTTTATCACAGGAAAATAATCGTCCATTACTTCCATGGCTGACTTATACCGTGTCATTCACCATGATGTTAAAAAAACCTCAATGTTAATGCAAGACAAAGGAGATAATAACACAAACTTCTGAAGTTAGCCAATAGCATCACACAGTAAGACATATTTTCTGTAATTGCTGGTCTTGAAATTTATCTTTTCGTAAGGACTAAAAGTTAGTAAAATATGAAGAAACAAATGTGACAGATAATTCAAATACCTGAATGATCCATAATTTTGACTACTAATAGCGGTAAGTTGAAATGGTGTTATTATTGCCTGGGAGATCCAGACAGGAGGCTCAGTCACCAAAGTCACAGTTTAATATGCCGCGAAATTCGCTTGTGTCATAGAGCCTTCAAACCAAAACTGTAAGATGGACCTACAGTTTTATGTGGAATCCAAAACGAGGAGCCGTACTTCACATACACAAATAAACTGTGGTGATTAATTTATTGGCAGTTACAAATTTCTGTAGAAACAATCAGGTATTCTCTGTTCTCTGAGGTCGAGATGGTGATGGTTTGACCAATGGGGGAATGTTGTCCTAGTTTCCACTGAGGTTTGTGTGTTTGTAAATAATGGCCTGTAGAATGGATCATTTTGTGGATTAAAACTGATATTTACCTTTTTCGAGTTTCCTTTAGGTCTCTTTACTATCTCTGTGTTGTGTTTATTTGTCTGCCGTTGAGATTTTTTACTATTACGACAATTCGAAAGCAGTTAGTTACATTGCTACAATATTTAGATGGTTAATAATGTTCTGTTTATGTGATCCGACTCTGGTGTTTGGATTTATGTATCTATATTTAAGAAGTCGTTCTCTTCACTAGTAGTTCTAAAACAGTCGCGAACAACAACTGCATGTTTTCTAACAAGCAGCAAACGAACTGAAACCATGAAAGATAAGTGCTGTTGCTTCCTTGCCTTATGAAGTCGACAAAATAGGGATTATTGGGTTTGCACTCCACATTTCCATCTTACATCATCAGAACAGGGGTGATGCGTGGCATTACAGTCTGGTTTCATTAATTTACCAGTGTCATTGGGTCATTTCTGACGTTGAGACTTGCTGAAAAAATTCTGAATCGCCATGAATCTATTTTCTCTGCGATATTTAGCATTTATAGATAACACAAGTGATTGAAAACGTTTTGTTAGTTAAGGAATTCATAGTTTACAAAAACCTGTCATCATTAATTTAAAAATCCCTGTGCCATTTAGGTCCCTTTTGTTCATCAGACAAATTTTCTCAATATGTGATGACATGCGCATAGTATATAACTAATTATTCGTAAGCCCTGTATTTTGGCTTACGACTTTAGACTTCGTCGACGACGAGGCCATTAACTGGAGAAACGAGCTGTGACAAGCAACGGGCAGGAGTTTTGGCCTTGGCCTTTGAAGGAACCATCTCGTAATTTGTATGGAGTGAGTTTCAGAAACTGAAGAAAACTGAAATCTGTAAAGCTGGCCCCATATTCTAGGACGCCAGGACCGAACCGAGCTCCATTTAAAACTCAGGTTCATTGCGTGATTTCAATAGTTTTGATCTAGTTTAAATCCTCTCCATCCAACCGCAAGACAATAACACATGTTCTAACGCTTTTGCGTCTGTGAATAAAAGAAAAAATCGTGAAACAAATTTATAAGCCACCAGAAGCATTTATTAATTTTTCGCACCATGCTACTGGGACGATTGGCAGGCTACAAGCAATGCAGACAGCTGGAGAGACTGTGTTATGTCAGAGTTACATTGCGATATCTGTTTCAGAGTGAGAAAATTCAATGGCTGTAATTAGAGTGTGCATCACCTTATGAGAGTCTGGTTCGCCCTATGCGCGCTGCACAAAGCCCTCTGGTGCCAAGCTTTGTAATTTGCCTCTAGACTCAAAGAGATCGCTCTCTGCTGCGCAATAATGCTTCTCTGTGTGCATGCTGTACTGTAATTAATTAATTACGAATAAAGACCTGACCTTGCACCGACTGTATGACTTGTTCCACTGATTAATGAATCTCGTGGTATAGAAGCAGCGACCTATCACAAGGTGAATTTTATTTAGCAGTTATGAACCATTGTCTACGTCAAATCAAGGGGTTTAGCCGGTCCAGCTTAGTTCGTATTCAGTGTTGTCGTTTACAATAACCATATACTAGTTGTAAGGTCCCTCTTATCGCTATTTTGGACTGCGACAAGAAGGCTTGATAGCCCGTTTTATTTGGCACTTGGCCCTAACATGCCTTTTAACGGTAGTCGCTACCACCTCGCCGATTATATTAATATACAGTACTTTTATTGCAAAAGTTTCGATAATCTATCAGTTCGCGCAACGGATGTTGTAATATTATGTAAATGAATTTCGCTGCACTTTTGTTACAATTCACAATTTATTTTACTCAAAATTTCACATAAAAACCAATGCTGTTACTGACACAATATTCTCTACAATTTTGCATTGCTCTAGCCGCAATCAGTCTCTTCACATGTACCCGCTATGCTCGCTCAAAACAGTCTCTGTCGCCATACTGGCTTCTTCTTTCTACGACACTCAATCTCATACTAACTAAAAACCATCCCTCTCGCCATATTGGCTTCTTCCTTCTGCGACCCACATAACATTACAGTACTGCCAACTTCTCGCAACATAAATTACTCAAATAACTTAAAACTACCCCATACTATACAAACTAATATACTGAAAGACCTATTTATAAACAATTTATAATATAATACTATAACACCGTAATGACTGGTGAGTGGGAACCTCACACATGCCCCCAACTTTGCCACTAATTAGCACTTTTTGTGACCACAAAAGTTGATTATTTGGGGCAAAGTTCAACCCTTTCACCAGGCATTACGCCTCTACACACATTCAATGCAAACATTATCATAACCATTCGTAACAGAATCATACCAATAAGAAATGCAAAATGAAAATTTACAACATCCAAATATACAAAAAAATACTTATTCCTACAAACATTAAAATTTTACACTTGGTTGTACACGTCTCATGTGTGTACTTGGGTGTGGTAATATTTACCATCACCCTAAAACCATCGGTCTACTTTTTCTTATACTTCCAGTTTTTCTTTAACTTATTACATATTGTCACTGTCAAATTTTTTATTTCACACAATTCTTTAATGTACCATACAAACTCTATTCTTATATAACCGCAAAACAGCTGTTCACAAGCCAATGACCTGCCCTTGGCTCGCGCGTACCAAACATTGTTATAAATACTTGTGCGGGCCTGCATACCCTGCGCTCGCTTACGAGTTACTACAAACAGCTGATCGGTCATAGATCGTGTGTTATACTCAATTACAGCATCGCTGCAATTGCTTTCAGTACTATACATCTTACTATTTACAACAACAAGTTCACTGGTTTTGTCAACATCATCATTCTCAAAATTAATCACAATTCTCTGATTACACATTAATTCAGTTGAAATATTACTTCCGGTGACAGACTCGCCATCGGAATGAAAAACAGCAATACCAACATCTGAATACAAATTGTCACCAATAGGATTAGTTACAACATCGGGATTTGATTCACTCCTCAACTTAATTCTACCATTTTCACAATCAGATACAATAATTTCACAATCTGTTATTTCAGCCACATCCATTAAATTATTTTTAGTGTCAAATCTATTAATCATTTTATCATTAACTTCGCTACACAAATTACTGTTATTTTCGTCGTTTCGACTATTTATTTCCCCAAATATCTCTACAACAGTACTCTTACATACATTAACATCGACATGTTCCACCGCCAATACTTTCATTACACATTTCATCTTCTATAATAAGCTCTTGGCTTTGAAAAACATCATCTCCTACTAAATCTGATACAACACTGCTATTTGCACCAGTAATAACATCATCATTTACCATATCAGTTACACAAAAGCTTTTTTCTGCATCAATTATCACATCATTTACTACAATACTATTATTAGTATCCTCCGATACAACACTACACATTTGAGAAATATTCTCGTCGCATTCAGTATTAACTACTACATTATCAGTTACTTCCACATTATCATTTTTATTACATTGAACCACAGGCTCAGCAGCTTCATCCCTAATATCATTAATTACCTCGCTTACAATTACCTGATCAGTTTGAATATGGACACTTGTCAGTTATCATATTACTCACATCAAATTCATTAATATGCATATCATAATCTTGTTTGTTTAAGTCAGTACCAACTGACATTACTTCTCCATTAGAACAATTCCCATTTTCAATAACAACATTCATACATTTTTCATCACATTCAGCAACCACACATGGCTCTTTACAACTTTCAGAAGATGTCACACAATCGTTATCCTTACAAAATTCAATTCCGACAGCTTTACTGGATTCTAAACTAGCAATATCATCATATTTTTGAATCAAAATCACATTATCAATTACATTGTTCTTTAAATCGAATTCATGTAGTAAACCTTCATAATATTTTATGAAATCACTCCCGATTTGTTCCAACACAGATCCCTTATATTTTTCACTCCTTTCAGCCCATGTAAATAATCCTTTGACTAATTTACGTACTTCTAATTTGATCTTCTCAATTTCTGAATCCACTATCCCTCTATCCACTTCATTATCAAGAAATAAATTCATTTTACCATGAGTTTCCATTATTTTATTTAAAAAAGATTCGTAGACTTTCTCTAAATCTTCCCCAAGTTTAACACATTTTTTATAACTGTTATCCGAATTAAGTTTTAACTTATCTATTAATTTTTTCCTTTCACTAATCAACTTAGCTTCCAAATTCTCTCTAGTATTAGCATATCTATAACTTATATTAACCTTCCTCTTAGAACTCTCCTTATCCCATGTCGCATCTTGAATACTACTTTTCACTAACCCTTGTGATAACTCCCATATGAAATTTACCTTATTTTCAATCACCTTAATATCAACTCGCATATCCCCTGATTAACCGCCAAACTGAAATCTTTTCTCACCACTCATTTGGTCCTAAAACATTTTCCAAACCTTTCAATAACTTATCTACATCCCAGTTAATTTTCAAAATTCTCCATGTTTAATTCTTACAAAATCACAAAAAATTCTCAATTACTACGATCTAAACTGCTCTCGCTTTTTTAAACAATGGCACTCATACTTGAAAGACCAATCAACAATCGCAATCATACTAACTGATTATTATACTTCTGTATAGTACTTACATTTTCATTGTTAATCCTTTTTAAAACACTTTTTCACTGATTCTATACCTTTTATTCTTGCAAAACACTTGAATTTAAATCTTCCGACACCCTTTAACACGTAACACACGCAAATTTTCGATTCACGACGCGGGATATTCTTGACTCCGCTTCCTGCTTTTCCATTTGCATCTTCTTGAGGCTGCTTTAAAATTTTGGCATCTGCTTGTATCGTGCTGACCCTCGGAATAGCATCTGCTTGTATCGTGCTGACCCTCGGAAAATAGCATCTGCTTGTATCGTGATGAATCCAGCGTCTACTTGTACAGTTAAGATCCTAACATCTGCTTGATTTCTTCTCATTTTCAGCGACAATCTGACTTCGTTTATTGCGAAGAGTTTACATACTTCCAAATCCGTCTTGCTTAGCCACACCAATTGCTAAATCCTGGCTTAAGGGTTGCCACTTTGTAAGGTCCCTCTTATCGCTATTTTGGACTGCGACAAGAAGGCTTGATAGCCCGTTTTATTTGGCACTTGGCCCTAATATGCCTTTTAACGGTAGTCGCTACCACCTCGCCGATTATATTAATATACAGTACTTTTATTGCAAAAGTTTCGATAATCTATCAGTTCGCGCAACGGATGTTGTAATATTATGTAAATGAATTTCGCTGCACTTTGTTACAATTCACAATTTATTTTACTCAAAATTTCACATAAAAACCAATGCTGTTACTGACACAATATTCTCTACAATTTTGCATTGCTCTAGCCGCAATCAGTCTCTTCACATGTACCCGCTATGCTCGCTCAAAACAGTCTCTGTCGCCATACTGGCTTCTTCTTTCTACGACACTCAATCTCATACTAACTAAAAACCATCCCTCTCGCCATATTGGCTTCTTCCTTCTGCGACCACATAACATTACAGTACTGCCAACTTCTCGCAACATAAATTACTCAATAACTTAAAACTACCCCATACTATACAAACTAATATACTGAAAGACCTATTTATAAACAATTTATGATATAATACTATAACACCGTAATGACTGGTGAGTGGGAACCTCACATAGTACGATGTTTACTTTATTTGTGTTTCTTGACACAGAGATATTTACAATTTAGACATTGTAGTCGTTAAACCTGATGTCACCACGACCCAAAATTAACGCAATTTGTCAAAGCTTTTAATGTTCTCATCCTCATCAGAAAAAGATGCAACCACGCCAAAGAAAATACTGCTACTATAAACAGTAAACAGGTTTATTCCTCTGGGAGAGACGACGCATTTCAGTTAATTGGATTTGTTTGAAATATATCTGTAGTTTCAGGTGCGTATCGTTTTTTTCTTTTTCTTTTCATACAAATACAGCATCGGTCGTTGATGTGCTGATCTCCGGTGGCATGAATTAAGTTTGCTAAATAGCATGAACATTGAGACAACAGCTTCTAATTTAGCACGTCTTATATAGACAGAATAAAAGCAACATTTATCGGATGCAGAATGGCTATTTATCGGCATTTATGTTCAGTTTGTATGTAGAATAAACGGCCATGGAAGTGGAGGAAACATCTGAATGTAGCGTAGATAATCAAGGAGAAGAAGCTTTACTGTCCAAACGAATCCTTGTACCGGAAGATAAGTGTATGAATATGGAAAATTTATGAGACAAAACTTTCATAAAGACGGAAGTTTGGTAAAATTTCATGAAATACTTCATAATGTAGAGCAATTACTGTTGAGAAAGTAGCAGAACAGCAACATGTAGGAGAAGAAGACAGATCGTTGTACTACTTAGGAAGCAAAAATACAACGGGCAGTGGAAACGACTATTGCACCAAGACAAAGCCTTCTCCAGGAGTTTAAACTTCTCATCTAGGATTTTCTTGTATTCCGAAACTGTAACAATAAATCATTGTTGGGAGTATAGTACGGTGTTGATGTTGAGAGTACTGAAAAGAAGAAACTTTTCTGAATATGAAAATTGAGTTATAGAGCTGTAGAACGGACTTTAAAAGTAAGTGAACAAATAAAGGACAAAATGATACGTTCTGGAAATGATGCAGAAAATATGCCAGAAAATATGCATATATATAGGTCGTGGGGGAGAGGGGGCTTAGATCTTAAGGCTACACAGTTTGTTAACAGAAAAACCAACTCTAAGAAGCAACAATGATTGTGTACAAAACAGATAATATAGAAAATAAATTTTAATGGGTATGGGTTGATGATAAAATTCTTATAATGGAAAGAGCTGGAGTGTTTCATTTAGCCAGAAGAAATAAATGTTAACAGCAGAAAAACTATCTCTTTGGTAATTAATATTTTCTTGTATACGGCTACGTAGTCGATTTAGCGCACTCTACCTAATGTATCGCTGCTTTCAGACATAATGCTGAAAATGAACTACATTTCGTTAAAGTGAATTAATATTTTGCGCCTCTCGAGTCGGTACGTTTTACAGCAGTGGAGAATGAATTGAACGTTGGAAACGAAAACATCTGCCGCTGGCCGTCAACCTTCCCCCCCTCCCCCCTCCCCGAGGCAGCGACACAAGCGGCAATCAACGGCCCTCTCACACAGCGCCGTCGTCGTCCAACTTTAATCAGCCGGCGCGGCGCGTAATCAGGCGTCGAGTCCGGTGCGGACGCACGCGCCGCGCCGGCTGAATGCCGCTTCCACTTTGCGCGTGACGTCACACGAGGTGCCTGACAGGCAGGCAGCCCGCCTGCGCCGCGCGCACTGGAGACATTGTAATCTGCAGGGGAACCGAAATACTGCAGATGTGGAGAGAAGTAGGCACTCCTAGAAATGTGCTCGAACAGCAGGGTAAACTTTCATAACTTCGTAGCGTTTGTATTCGGCGTGGCGAGAGCCGCGACAGTGTAATATTGTTTATTGTTTCTCATTTGGGATTACATTCTTTTGCTTCTTATATGCCAACCGTTTTCCAGATTTGAAGAAAGAGAAAGGCGTTTGTAGGCTAGTTAAAATGTAATTTCAAGTAAAAAAAAATTTAATCTAAAAGGTAACTAAACTGCTCAAATATATGTCGCATGTACAGCCAAATATCCATCTTAGAAAGAAAATGTTTTTGTCGTTTGAAGGAGGTTTCTTTCGATCTAAGCGTTGATATAATCCGCTTAGGCGCTTAAGGTCAAGGTAACCCACACAATACACTAACAGATTTGGAAAAAGTGGTGAACTTGGACCTGTTCAATCCAACTCTTACATCCAAACAACTCATGTTGACTTGCATATCTTACTACTGAGATGATCTAAATTAATTCCAGATTTTGACGTAAAGGATAGTAGTTTTTATATTGACAAATAACATAAAAGTTTATTACCATGAACAAACACAAATGATGCTCTTGTGGCCATATTGCTTGATGCTGGTTATACAACTATCTTAGAAGTTACTTCAATACGCATTGATTTAATGTAGCTTGTATTTTAGATAACAACTTATAATAAGCAATATTACCATTCAAAACCAATAAACTTATCTTAGCTAACTACCTATTTAAATAAAAACTGGAGACAGTACGCCATGGAAGACTGCAAGCAATGGTCTTCCTCAGGGCTCAGTCTTAGTACCATTTCTGTTTTCCGTATACATAAACGATGCGGCCAGTGTCTCACGTCACTGTATGTATCATCTGTACTTTGACGACTTGCAACACCAACAAACTTAGTCACTATGATAAATCAAATGATTGGACAAAGAGGCTTGAACTATAAATAAACCTCACCAAATCCCAGTTTATCGTTGTTGATAATTGTAAAATGACAGGAAACAATTTTATATCAAACCTCTGGAAAATAAAATTTCAGAGAACAGAATTGAATTATAATGATACGGTAAAAGAACTGGGGGTCCCAGTGGACAGTAATTTATACTGGTGTGAGAACATTGTCTCAATATGTCGCAATGTCTTCATGCTCTGTATTAATTTAAAACGATTTTCCAAATACATTTGGGAAAAAAAACTGGTACAGAATCTTGTGCTTCCCCATCTCGATTACTGCAACCATGTTCAACAAAATTTAAATTCGGCACACATACGAAAACTTGAACTCATTATGGATTCATATATTAGGCTCATCTGCAACCTGCAACTGTGCGACCATGTCTCTCCTTCATATGATGGCAAACAGTGGCTGCCCGCATGTGATCGACGAGGTTTCCACACTCTAGGTCTCCTTCACCACCTCATACACCTGAAAAGTTCCACCTGTGTTTGTTCTAACAGAAAATGCTAAGGACACTCCCATAATATTAACACGAGATCTCTAAATTCATATATACTAACCGTCTCCTCCCATAGCTCAAAAACCCTTACCTTCCTTCTTCATTTCAACGGCTAGATAATCTTTCCATGAAAATTAGAATTACCGAAGAAATTCTTCCATTTAAAAACGCTTTGAGAAAGCATCAACTGTCCCAGCACTTGCTTAACAACCTATTCATCCACGTACAACTCATCCTTTGAATTCAGTTGTATTTTATACTGTTTTCACATATATCTTCTGCCTTCATCTGTGTTAGTTGTGATATTTTTCACGTTTCCCTTAGTATTTAGTTTGAATCGTTTTCTTCTTAATCCTTCACAGCCTGCACCAGCTAATCATCAATATTACTAAGATTATAATCAGTATTTTAGTTATCATATATATTATTTCTATAAGGTATTTTTCTGTCACAAGCCTGTATCTTCTTTCATACTTAACCGAAATCAATGAATGAGGTGTCATTTTAAAGCTTATGGTCTTCACTTTGGTCACATCATATTTTAAGAAATGAAGTTTTCGGAATTCGACCCTTAAAGGGGGAAAATGTCAATATTTCTAAAATGCTGTTTTCTGTGTTACGAGTCATTTATCTCCCTGGATACTTATTTGAAATCGTTTAATGAAGTATCATTTTAAAGATTAAGATCTCCGCTTTGGTGACGTCATATATTAACAAAGAAATTTTTCGTAATTCTACCCTTAAAGGGCAAAAGTATCAATATTTTTGCAATTAGTTTTTGTGTCACGAGCGATTTATCTCCCTTAATATCTAACCGATATAGATCAATGAGTTATCATATTAAAGAATAAAGTCTCCGCCGTGGTAACATTATATTTTAAGAAAGGAATTTTTCGTAATTCGACCCTTAAAGGGCAAAAATGTTAATTTTTCTAAACTGCGTTTTTTGTATATCGAGCCATTTATCTCCATGGATATCTAACCAAAATCGATAAATGAAGAAGGATTATAAGGAGTAATGTCTCAGCTTTGTGAAACCATTTTTTAAGTAACAATGTTTTTGGAATTCATCCCTTAAACGGAAAAAGTATAAATTTTTCTATAACGCATTTTTGTGTCACGAGTGATTTATCTCTCTTGATATCTAACCTATATAGATAAATGAGGTATCATATTAAATAATAAGGTCTCCGCCGTGGTAACATTATATTTTAAGAAGGGAATTTTTTGTAATTCGACCCTTAAAGGGTAAAAATGGCAATTTTTCTAAAATGCGTTTTTTGTATCTCGAGTCACTTATCTCCTTGGATATCTATCCGAAATCGATAAATCAAGTAAGATTATGAGGAATAATGTCTCAGCTTTGGTGACATCATATTTTAAGAAAGAAGTTTTTGGAATTCAACCCTTAAAGGGAAAAGTAAAAATGGTTCTACAACCCATTTTTGTGTCACGAGCTATTTATCTCCCTTCATATCTAACCGATATAGATAAATAAAATGTCAAATTAAAGACTAAGGTTTCCGCCGTGGTAACATTATATTCTAAGAAAGGAATTTTGCGTAATTCGACCCTTAAAGGGCAAAAATGTCAATATTTCTAAAATACGTTTTTTGTGTTTCGAGCTATTTATCTCCCTGGATTTCTAACCAAAATCGATAAATGAAGTAGGAGTATGAACAGAAATGACTAAGCTTTGGTGACATCATATTCAAACTCACTATTCACCGCATTTTATTCGCGAAATTTTCGCACGGGTCGTCTAGTTAACTTAATTGAAGCAAAATGTGAAATAAGTATTGTATGCTGTTAATTTGCGTAAAGCGTAAATTAAGTTTTATAAACACCTGCTAAGATATAGGAGAGAGCTTGGAAGCACTAATCTTGCCAGGCTAAATAGATATTTAAGCTTATAATATTTAGGTCGAGATGTAGATGCCGAATTGCCAAAGAAAATATTTGACGAATACTGTAAAATTATTAATAAGGCTAAGGCTTAATGATAACAACATAATTTTTATGAACATTAATACGGTCTGTCAGGTGTATTAAGTATTTCTTCCTCACAATTTCACACCCTGCTGCCACATTTTATGTTGCTGTATATTATCATAATTGAAAAAGAACTAGATGGAACGGAAGGAATTGAATAAAAGGAATAAATCAACTTATAAATAAAAATGGTCTGGATCAAGAAATTAAAAAATCCTTTCATAAAAAAAATAGATTTGCAGCAAGGAAATGAATATTCAGCCAAGACATTTAATTTGATAACTGAATCGTTTGTAGAACATATTTTGCATATACCGGATATAGCGCGCTCTCGCGCCTTGTCTGTGCTATCGCGCTTGGAAGACGTAAAGAACTGTTAGCCTCCTCAGGTTAAGAAGACGAGACTTTGGTTGTAATATCGGTCGGCGTGCCTCCGAGGGCCGTTTCGTGCGATATATCGACCTTTCGCTCCGTAATGGCCAATACGGCGTCATAGACAAGCTCTTAAGCTGGTCGCCGTTTATAGGCGGACGGACGCTGCACCAGCGCGATAACGCCACGTTCCGTCGTTCTATTAGGTCGCTGACATTATAAAAACGGCAGCCAGCCTTCCGGTTAAGTAGCGCTCTGCTCGATTTATGGCCACCGTATTTCACTCAGGTCTCCCATATTGGCGGACGAGACTCTCGTGTACATGCGAACACGCCTAATTTTATGTGGTTAAGGTAGACAAAATCGGAGGCACAAAACGCTGCGTGTAGTTAATCCCTTAATATTTTAAGTGTTCCGGTTATTTGGTATCTATACAAATTTATGTAAGGTGAGGAGAGGGAGGTATTTCTTTCGGTATGATAAACTAGCTAATTCGGGTGGATACTTATATGCCAAAAAACAAATACTTTCTTATCTCAAATTCTTTACATATAGCTACACGAATTATTTATATCAGCCACAATATATATATGGAAATGTTTAAACAAATGAGGCGTTGAAATTAGCCTCCAGGACAAGTGACACTTTGCATCATGTTTGACAGATTATGAATGAACCTATAATCGATGTTACAAGTATAATAGCTTGAACTGAATAAGAATTTAAAAACGGTAGTTCATACAGGTCTAAATCAATAGGAATTAAAACAACGATAGTGCATACCGCTGTAACAACTCAAACTGAATATGAAATAAAATCAATTATAGTGCATACAGGTTTAACAATTCAGAATGAATACGACTTAAAGCAACGATAATGCATGTAGGTGAAATGATTCAAACTGAAGAGGAGTTAAAACAACGACAGTGCTGTAACGTCTGCCTTGCGGACGTTTATATTTGGGTCACACTGTTTTATCATTAACAAAATTATCAATTTGGAATATCAAAAGTCATACTTAATCTTCAGCTTATCACATGAAATATTATTGTAATGAATAGGAAAACTGAAAATTGGGTGTACAATTTATTATTGTGAAATTAAGCAAACATGAATTTTGTTTTTATTCTGAGGTTAACAATTACATATCATTGAATATCAAACAGCTAGAGCAAAATCTCAGGGTCATTACTGGGTGGAACGATTGCATGAGTTTCCGTCCGGGTCGTAGCTTTTACCATTGTTCACAGTCCAGGTCAGCTACCAGGCTAGACCAGCGCCACATGGGGTCTTCCAGCTTTCTCGACCGGCCCAACGTGATGGCAGCGTCCCCAGCTGCCGACTCGTACTCAGCAAAGGTCACTTCGGCCGTACTAGATGAAGATCTGCACCAGAGTGTCTCGTCGTCCGTTCTTCTCCTCCGAGCCAGACTCTGTACTTGTCGTAATGCGATTTCGCGTCCGGCTCTTGGCGAATCACCGCAATCCGCGCCAAAGGACCAGCACCACATTGGCCCCAGAACAGACAAGAAAAAACACCAACACGGCAATAAATTGAGGCGGCTTCTCTATTGGCTGGATCGTCTTCCCCTACTCTCATAAAGCACTCATTTACTAGGAAACGTCACTAAGGTTTATTTTTGCTAGTCTGCGCCAGTTTTCGGCGGGAACTTTCCGAAACGTGCGAAAATAGAAAGCGGGTCTCAGTTATTTATGGGGGTTATAAATCCGCTTAATGTCCAAGTTGAGTGGGACGTTGTCAGCACCCCCCAAGGTACGTGTAAATCTGGACGCTTTAGTTCCGTCACGTTTCTGTTCGTTGACACGACGCATCGGCAATATTCACACATACCGTGGGACCACTCAGTGCCCAATGGCACTGCACTTTTTAATTCATTACAACTACTCCATCACCCGTACAATTGAAAATTATTCTATGGGATAATTTTCAATTCAGTTTTTCACTATAACTTCACTTATTTCTGGTCATTGGGTTAATGTTCCTTGTGAGTGAGATTAGTTCGTTCTAATATTCTCTAACTGTTTGTGATCTTTGTTAATAGTTACATTACCAAACTTCTTAAGATATACCCATCTTCAGTTCTCTATTTTAATACAACAATGTGATAGCTTTGTACTTCACGAATTACTCTTGTGCCCTACTTGATTCCTCAGTGAACTCGCGAGACAATCCAGCATGTCTTATAACTACATATTACATATCTTATGAGTAGCATGTGACATATATCATTCTCTATACAACTAATTTAAATCTTTCTTAGACTGCCCTTTTTTTAAAAAAAAAATATTCAATTAAAATAAAATTACATCATTTTATTATTATAATATGCAAAATTATTTATTATCTATAATTTTTTTAACAATTATTCTTATAATTATTTATTAATTCACGTTTTCATCACAAAAGTATCCTAACAGTTATATTTGTCAAATCAATACATGACATGAACTAGCATTTTAAATACTAGCATTTTAAATCCTAATGCTTGTAATTGATTACAAAATTTTATTACAGCCTCCCTTTTTTAACAACCTCTGTTGAAATAATTTCCCAGACTGGTATCTTTTTCCATTTATTTATTTAAAACAGATACTATTTTATTGAATGTTTGCCATTAACAGCGTCTCTGGTCCACTTTGCCAGGCCAGCTGACTGGAGTAAACAAACCCCACCTGTTTCCACGAACGCTTTCCCTTTCAAAGGCTAGCAGGTAGCAAAGACACTGGTTCTCGACAGCGCGACGGGTCGTTTCCCTATTGTGGCTTTTGGACAAAAGATTACAGTTGCCTGCCGTTCGGTTTAGGCTGCATTCGCCAAGTTTGACAATCAACTTTAGCGTTCACTTGTCAAACGATCTCTTAAAATCTTTTATTTCAGTAAAATTAAAAATTATAATCAATCCTCTACATCTTCCGCACTGATAGGTTTATTCACATCGGTTATTAGAGAATATTTCCTACGATTATATCATATTGTTAATTTTTATTACTACTTTTTATAAGCCCTTACAACCATAGGCTTCTAGATAATGACATATTTCTAGCGGCAACCAAAATTTTCATACTTCTTAATAAAATCTTCTTCCCTGTATTCGAAAATTTATTGTTTTACACCATATCCTCTGATTCTATACGCAGTGATTTATTTTTCATCGCGGTTTCATCAGTATTTCTTGTTTCTTATCATATCATAGTTCACCCAACACTTTATTTTTAATCAACAAACGATTACATCCTTAGCCATTTCTCTTTAAATAACTTCGTGTCATTAGTGTTTCATCTATTCATGGTTTCGACTTTCCTCTTCTCAAAATTATTAGCGTGTTGGAACAAGCCCTACTCACATTTTATTAAGTACATGTTCATTCTAGCTTCGGCTATTAAGTTCGATGACTATCTGTCATCCTCTAAACTCCAACTGACGATTTCTTTCGTCATTACAATAATATTGGCCGATACCTTCTTCGGTTTCACGGTCCGCAATATTTTTGTTTCTTCTTTATAAACTCTTCATAGACGATCATTTCTTGATCTACATTTAACGAACTTTATCTACTCTGCGCTATCGCGAACACGTCATTTCTTTCAGCTCTTAATTTTTTTAACACATCAACACACTGCTAATATTTATTCTTCTCAAAGGTCAAACTCCAACCAATTTTAATCCACAACTCAATGACACGGAATATTAATGATTTTACAATCGTCGCGACTATTTTGGCAAACGCGTCTCGAATTGAAACCGAAATCAAACACGATCTTTCACTTCTAACAATTTATCCGAGGATTATTATTATTATTTTTATAATAGCTTTTGCTGCGCATGAAAGTTTTATATTAATAAACAATCAACGTTTCATTTTTCAGTCTAGGGTTGTATTATTAGTGTTGCCGCTCGTCATATGTTTGAAATGTTTTTTATAAACAAACTTAAATGTCGTTCTTAGACGTGAAACATCTTTACTTTATCAATTTAAAATTACCTCTACGGATTCTGATGCACTTCCTTAGTTAGCAGGACAAAATTTTAAAACTACGTGATCTATACTCCATTTACATTTCACTTACAACATTCTTAAATCAAAATCTTGCACGGTCATTTACATAAATCTGGGTTTTCAAAACTGGCTCCGTCATCCTTTTAATATTTTAAACGGCCATGTAATCTTTGAATCCATTTTTCGCAATCAAAATTTGTGCTCTTACGCACATCGATACTAAAAAACATTCGATGCATCAAACATATCTGTTCATCGACGATCAACGATCTGTTACGGTTTTGTTGGTCACTTGTTGTCTCTATGTCTACACAAACATTCTGGCGAAACATATGTTCTGGCACTGCAGTCGTGTCGGGAATTCCTTTTAGCTCACTGTGAAAGACCTTTTGGATCGTTAGCCCATACCCCCTGCGGTGTTCTACCTGGAGTCTATCGCAACAGTTACGGTTCCGTCGGATATGCAAAGTGTTAAAATCTCCTCGGATCACGTCAAATGTTTCTTGCACTTGCAAAAATTTTACATATTTCAGGTATCCTCTTTCACCATATGGTTTTATTTTTATGATTTTTGCTTTTCCTGGTTTTGGTATGATAGCGCACAGCTTTTGCCGGACGGACTTGATTTCCTCCACCATCCTGATTTTTGTAGATTCGGTAACTGAAAATGCAAAACTGTTATCTTCACACACGCGGTTTTCCTGTTTCTTCTCAGTTTCAACCAATTTTCTGCCTGGCTTTATTGTGCGCACATCAGATTTAGATTCTCTATCCATATCTCTGTTTCCTATTTCTTTAGAACTTTCCTCCCCAGTTATTTGATTTTCTTGCAGAATTATACTTGTTCCATTCAAACCATTACCATTACTTTCCAAGCCATCAACTTCCGACATTTCTTTTCGCAAATCAACTTTAAGTTTCATTATTTCAACCTGTTTCTTTCCGAAGGCATCCAATTTTGTTTCAGTTTTTTCATTTCCTTCGTTCCTTTGCTCTTTGGATTTTTCTTGCTGTTCGCTAAGAGCAGTAAGTTTTTCATTCATTTCCGCTCTATGGGCCGCAAATTCTTCATCTATTTCCGCTCTGTGGGCAGTAAGCGTTTCGTTCATGTGTTGTAACATCCCCGAAATCTGGCCAAAAATACCTAAATCAATTAGCGGAGGTGCTAGAATTACGTCCTGCTTGCTTTGCAATGGGTTTGTTGAATAGTCACGGGAATCATTGATGGGAGCGCAAACTATATTACCCGCTTCACTAGGAGTTTGTTCAAAATTCACGATCGCGGAGTTATCTATCAAATTCACGTGATTTCCTTCCATTGCAACGTCAAGATTTCCTAACTCCATTTGATTCAAACTTTGTGCCATTTTAATAAACTTTCCACTCTGGAACAGCATTCAATTCAACTTTTAGCAATCGCAATTGAAATCAGTGTTAATTTAGAGAATCGTTTACGCCATAAAAGTTAGTCAAACCTCCCTTTAAATTATCTTTACGGCCCCCCGTAATTCAATCTCCACGAACACTCCGCGAATACCACAAGGAAAATAAAATAGACAACTTGAACAAGCTTCTGGATCATCAGAATCAGTAGAAATTTCGATCACACAACGGTATCAAAGAAAATGAACCGAGACCAGCTTTGGCATTTCCCGCAAGACATTAAAAACTCAATCACAGAATTTACCTTTGCGCACATAGATCTCGTATTATTAGTATTTGGAATTTGTTTCAATAAAGCCAATTCGAAAAAAATTCAGCATACCGCGAGATCTTAGTGATCATACGGAAAGAAATCAAACCAAAAATAGATGTCAGCCCTCTTTAATTTAAAATCAACCATCAACTTAAAAACACATACGTGCATTAACACTTCTCGTGACATATGATTTCCAGCAAACGTAATTTTACTCCCGATACCACATGTAAATCACAATGAATATTTTGTCGACACGTCAGCACACATAAAACACGAATAAGCAAGATACGAAAAAGATAAAAAGTAATAGCCGTCCCAGAAGACATTCAAAAATCAAACATGCCATTTTTCAACACTGAATCGACGAAACAATCTTACCTTTACACACCAGTCTCGAGAAATCGTCTCAACAGATCCATTACCATTCACTACCAAAATTCGACAAAACCACATCACAATCGAAAGAAAACCAAAATCGTATTTCAACAACACAACAACATATCAAAAGAAAGACAATCGTCACATCATATTTCCACCATTGATAACCAAAATCATTTTTCAACGTCGATTTGAACATGTATCAACACAATACATCATATAGTATGATTTTCAAACTGCATCTATCTCCGTTGCAGGACTAAAATAAAATAATTCAATGGCATAGCATTAATATATCACATATAACATAAAATAAAATTTTCTGCTGGCTCATCTGGTTTCCACTGAAATAAAATTTCACCATTTATTTAATATCAATGCTTCATAGAAACTCTTGCAATCATTCATTTTTTGATAGCTCCACGTTTAGGGTGCCATGTTGTAACATCTGCCTTGCGGACGTTTATATTTGGGTCACACTGTTTTATCATTAACAAAATTATCAATTTGGAATATCAAAAGTCATACTTAATCTTCAGCTTATCACATGAAATATTATTGTAATGAATAGGAAAACTGAAAATTGGGTGTACAATTTATTATTGTGAAATTAGGCAAACATGAATTTTGTTTTTATTCTGAGGTTAACAATTACATATTATTGAATATCAAACAGCTAGAGCAAAATCTCAGGGTCATTACTGGGTGGAACGATTGCATGAGTTTCCGTCCGGGTCGTAGCTTTTACCATTGTTCACAGTCCAGGTCAGCGACCAGGCAAGACCAGCGCCACATGGGGTCTTCCAGCTTTCTCGACCGGCCCAACGTGATGGCAGCGTCCCCAGCTGCCGACTCGTACTCAGCGAAGGTCACTTCGGCCGTACTAGATGAAGATCTGCACCAGAGTGTCTCGTCGTCCGTTCTTCTCCTCCGAGCCAGACTCTGTACTTGTCGTAATGCGATTTCGCGTCCGGCTCTTGGCGAATCACCGCAATCCGCGCCAAAGGACCAGCACCACATTGGCCCCAGAACAGACAAGAAAAAAACACCAACACGGCAATAAATTGAGGCGGCTTCTCTATTGGCTGGATCGTCTTCCCCTACTCTCATAAAGCATTTACTAGGAAACGTCACTAAGGTTTATTTTTGCTAGTCTGCGCCAGTTTTCGGCGGGAACTTTCCGAAACGTGCGAAAATAGAAAGCGGGTCTCAGTTATTTATGGGGGTTATAAATCCGCTTAATGTCCAAGTTGAGTGGGACGTTGTCAGCACCCCCCAAGGTGCGTGTAAATCTGGACGCTTTAGTTCCGTCACGTTTCTGTTCGTTGACACGACGCATCGGCAATATTCACACATACCGTGGGACCACTCAGTGCCCAATGGCACTGCACTTTTTAATTCATTACAGTGCATACATGCGTAAATGCTCAAAATCAATCGGAATTAGAACAACGATATTGCATATAGTTGTAACAACTCAAACTGGTTATATGTTCCTCGACACTAGTCACAGAAACGAATCGGCCATTTGATAAACGACTTAGCTGATCCAAGATGTTGCTTTCAACTAACTAGGTTAAAATCGTTAAATATTTTGCTATAAAATATTAATTGCTTGGAGTGTGAACTATTTAAACGTTTTGGATAAAAATGGATAGTTCTTTAGAAAAATTTGTTAAAATGTGAAAATGAAGCAAAAACCGCAAATGGTTGTTTTTATTACTCATATTGTAAGGGACATAGTCCTTAGCGAAAATTATGGTTTGTTTTGTAAGTATATTTGAAATGTAGTGAGGTCACAGAACATATATTATAACTGTAATAATTTGGTTTAAAAGTCAAAGACGCCCTTAAAAGTCAATGCGGAAGATCTTTGAAAAAAAAAAAGATAAAGAGAAGAGACGAAAAAGAAGTGGTTTTGATGAAAGTATGAATTAAATGAAAGAGGAAGTTTCAAAGAAGAAACTCATAATGAAGTTGCATTTTGACAAGTAGTGTGTAAATGTTAAATATAATGTATACAGCCCGAGGGAGTAGTGAAAGAGAATTAATATATGGTTTGTAAGATATTGTGTTATAATAGGAAGGGAAGTATCAAGAAAATATTCGAAGATAAGTATTAATTGTACAGTATCTTGTTAATATGAATTACAGCAATAAATTTTATACTTAATGATCTAAGGAAACTGAATTAATTATTCAAGAAAATAAAAAAAAATGAATGAAAACTTCAATGACATTAAAGTAAAGATTTTTCAGATGTTAAGGTGTAGGATTGAACCAGATATATAATGCCAGCAAGAAGCAACTCGAATAACGGAAAATATCTGATAAGTATATAGAAGGAAGAATGTAAAATTAAAAAAAAAATATGTGTTGCTGCTTTCTACATATGTCACGTACAATACTTCAAAAGGAAGGGAGCATAGAAAATAGTGCGACTCACGAGTAGCAACGCTTCACAATATCACAGCATCATTTATTCCTGTCAATGGTCAAGTGCACCTATTTAATAAACCATATACTCGTATTTCGTATATCAGAAATGTAATATCCGATCAGTTTATTGAAGTTAATTACTACAGATTGCCTTTATTAGTTAGGACCGAAACTCGTAAATGTTCATTGAGTTCCAGCAACTTTCCAACAATTCAGTGTACATGTACAAAACTTCTTACCGATTCTCTACAAAACTGCTAAACGAATACGAAAATTTCAAACTGTAATTTCAGTAATTTGTCTTGCAAAATTATGTAATCAAAGTAAGTAGTCACTATTAAGAAAATACATTTTGTCAAAGGATAAATATCGAATTTGTAGTTTTCAAAAGTTGTTAATGATTCGCTTAGTGTAAACAGAACTGTTTTCGAGGTATGCACTAATATGCCAGAAGTTCAGCAGAATAGAATCTTGAAAACACAACGTTTCGTTAGATGACTCTCGTTTCTTCATCAGGTGCAGGTTAGCTTTTGTTGACTGCGTATCCATACTATTTTTGTTATCAACAGAGGCTAAACGATATCAGAGGTGAACAGAAGAAGCATCTATCGAAAGATGTGGTTTCACGACTCAATCAGAGTACACCACCTGATATCTCACCATTACGGCGAGAAAGCCTCTACTTTCAGATGCCTAAATGGTCTCATAGGTGCAAACGTCCGGAGGGCAATGCTACTGGTCATTAATTTGTCATCATTTATTGCTTTGATCAGTTATGAATCATAAATACCTATATCTCAGTAACAAAATTAGAAAACCTAGTTAGACGGAACACTTCAGCGTGTTAAAATTCTTATTCAGAGATCATGGTAAATTTATTATTAACGTTTCTTGATCAGAAAATATTATTTTCAAAGACACACCACAAAAAAAATCAGATTAATAAACTGCGGTGTCTCAGACACGGAAAACACCGTCCACCAAATGATTTTACAGTATTTATAAGAAAAGTTCAAAAATCTCTTTTGTTCTACTACGTAATTTGTGACAGTACAAAATAAGGAATGTTTATTTATTCAGCCTTAAAAATCGTAGGCATTGAGTGTGCCACTTGTAGAAGGCTATAAATGTCTATATATGTATTTCTACATATTGTAGATCTCCACATGAACTCATAGGGGTTAATGGAGGCCTTAGAGAAGGTCCAAAGAAGAGCCACCCGATTCGTGACAGGTATATATAGTTGGAGGGAAAGCGTAAGTGCGATGTTGAAGGAGTTAGGTTGGGAAGACCTGGAACACCGAAGGCGTTGCTCTCGACGGAAGCTAATTGAAAAATTCACGACAGACGTATTTCGGAATGACAGCCAGCAAATATTGCTACCAGCAACATTCATATCTCGAAATGACCGCGAAAATAAGATAAGAGAAATCAGGGCCAGAACCGATTCATTTCTGTACTCATTTTTCCCACGAGCGATTAGGGAATGGAATATAAAGGATTTACCTGGCGAGTAAACTTAAAATCCGACAGGAGTAGCTTTCGATAAAGCACTCCAGCCATCCTGATCTGGGTTTTCCATGGTTTTCCCGGATCACTCCACGCGAATGCGGGGATGGTTCCTCATAATAGCCCATGGGCGCCTCCTGCCATATCCCTTATAACCCTTCCAAACCATAACCCTTTTCGATAGGTGCAATGCACCCTCCGCCACACACTTTTAGTGAATCGCGGAGTAATAATAATAATAAAAAAAATAGTTTTGAGCGAGTTGAATTTTTAATAAACGATCTTATTTCAAACCGTCAGACGTCTGGGAACAAAATTAAACCAACTAAATGAATTAATTTCGAAGATGTACTATCAAAGAGATAAAACTATTTCATCTGCTCTATAAGGCAGTCCCAATTCTTCTGTCAATCAAAATATTGATATTTACACCATTGCAACGTCGATAAAATCGCTTCATTTTGTGATTAACTATCCTCTCTATCTTAGTATTAATGTTTCCATTGGAATTTTTGTTCTAAAAAGTTTAAATAAACAACTGGATACTAAATTAATTCCAAACCACAAAAACAGCCTTTGTATAATTTAATCTCATTAATTCAGTTAGTAAAATAAGTAGAATTTCACTAACAATATCAGTATTGTAATAACATGCTCTATATAAATGTGATGCAGAGATTCGTTTGTTTAAACCACAATCCAGAAGATCATTTAGATTTCCCCAAAATTTAGTTGCTAATAGTTATTGAAGAGTTGGCGTTAATAATTGTGCCTGTGCAGGAACATTATTCCTTCAACACTGGGACTCCCAGAAAAACTGGTGTCTGCTACTTTTACAAGCAAAAATAAGTTAATTACAATTAGAATGTAGAATAATGTGCCATCTAAAAATACTAAGAACATTAAAGATCCGGATGATGTATTTGATGACGTGATTAAAGTTCTGAATTTCGATGCACTGGTACTTAAATATTACGATAGAAAAGTCCTTATCGCTTTACTACTGATCATTCAGGTAACACTCATTATCAGGTGACCTCCTCATGACTTAGTCTGAAACGGGGAACTGATTTATAACCAGCGATCTAGTATAATCGTTGATCATACCATATAAAATCGTAGCACACTATATTTTTTCGATATGAACGGGTTTTCAGTTTTATCTCGAATCGGATAGAATATAGCGCTCCAAAAAAATATTCGTTAATTTTCGCTTTTCTGTGGTAGGTGAAAGTAATTAAACTTACGTAAGACTTAGAATTTAAAAGGATCTCCACATTTCAGATGTATTTAATCATTAGTTTCTGGTATCCTGTTATATAAACAACTCAAATACCTGTAAAAGATGAGCCCCTACTTATCCGTTCACTGAAGTGTTTAACATCTGTAGCAGTATTATTTAGAGTAAGTAGCAAACATAATATAATTATATCTTGTTGAACAATTATTTTTAAATAACGCTAGTGTAACTGTTCTTTTTTTACGCATGGTAAATACCCAAAAACCAACCCACATGACACGAATGTAAAAGTGCAGACAGAAATCACATATCTGCGAATACTGATATGATTAAAAACTGTAAAACAACGTAGGCCCTATAAGAAAATTTCGTAACACTTTTGTCACCCATATCTCGACGACAGGCAAAACGAATGTTCAGTCATTAGAAAAATGTTTTGCTCTGACACCATATAACAAGTACGACGCTATAGGTCACACCTATTTTTGTAAATTATCATGATATTAAATTACTTTGTTATTTATGATCAAATTAGTTTGGTTCTTTAGATCTTGGACGATCCAATACATTATATTAGTTTGCAAGGTTGCTCAGGTATGAAGAGACAATGTATGAAAAATCGAATGTACAATTAAATATTGTGCATATAACTGTGGAACGAAAATGGATAAATCCAGCGCGCAGCTTGGGGAGTGAGTCATAGCCCCCGGAAAGTTCCGTTGAATCAACTCGCTAAGCCGTCGCCAGAGCGGACGGGATGAGGGCCGACCACCCGCCTTTCCCTGGTCACGTTAAGGTCGCTGTGCCACGGGGGTGACAGCTTCGTAGTGGAAAGTAACCGTAACCGCCTGCTGAACATGGCCGGACGTTTCCGAGCCATACGACAGAAGTGCGAACCGGGATCGCGAATGAAATAAGTGTTAGGAGACACGTGATTTCAGCAACCACGCCTCCTCCCAATAACAGTAGAAATATGAGACACGTGATAGAAAAATGTGGATTTTCTCTGTCCATGGGTGTCTTCGCCGACAACGGAGGCGGGGCAAGAAACTACCTGCTGGCAGGAGAGCCTGCAAGAAGGGACTTACTTGATCGCAGAACGTGACATGGAGATGAGCTGGCTCATCTATGCTTGAGGAGGCTGCTGGCGGAGGAGAAGACGGGCCGCCACCTCTGGCTGGGTGTGGCACATGCGTCGATAATCATCATCTCTGGTAAAGTGTTACACAACCAGGCCTGCGCTAGTTTAACGAGACAGTTTAACAAACCCGTAAGCATCCTGGAGACAAGAGGTTTCTGTTCTTTGCATATTACCTCAACTGAGCTAGACGGCAATGTGTCACAGACTGTGTGTTGTTTCTGAATGCACCTTGCATTTCTAATTTTGCTTATAAATTTCGAATGGAGATTGTTCCTACTCAGATGGCGCCCAATATATAATTTTGTTTGTTTATGAAAACGTTTTATAATGCGTCTTTAGCTAATTATTTGATGAATTTCAGTGTTGTCCATATTAGCTGAGTAACGTTAAAGGAAACGATTGTATGGTTTGCTAACGGCTTATTGTAAACCTGGGATTTGTTTGGTAATGATATTAACATGTTTATAGTAAAGATAAATATGTCCAGAGGTGTATACGCCGTAAGACGCAACAAATTCTAAATGTTTTGTTTACCTGTAATCCCGCAAAACTTGAGATTCTTGCTCGTAACATTCCAAGTTCCCATTTTATGTAGTCAGTGGGGAACATCCCAGTACATCATGGTACTTCGTGGGGAGCTGATGCGGACACACTACGAACAACCGCTCTCACCATGGTTTACCCTGTTGCTGAGTACTGTGCTCCAGTGTGGCAACGTAGTGCTCATACTAGAAAAATCGACGTTCATATGAACGAGTATATGAGAGTAACAACTGGCACCCTAAAATCCACCCCAGTCCCCTGGTTACACCTGATCAGCAAAATACTGCCTCCAGAGATAAGATGCCAAGAAGCAACGGTACGTGAGTGTATAATACTACACCATCCTGATCATCCACAGGATCTCCCAATCCACGAGGTTCTATATGACCTACCCCCCACTCGTCTTAAATCCAGAAATCCGGTATGGCAAAATGTATTTGACTTTGACGTCACGAAAAAATGGCGACAAAGTTGGAACTCCGCATCTGTAAAACATCCAGATATTAAAGATCCCACAACTGGACTTCCAGGATTCCATCTAAATAGAGACCAGTGGGTCAAATTAAATCGCCTAAGAACAGACCATGCGAAATACAACGCCATGTTGTATAAGCGGAGTCTTCGAGATTCTGCTGCATGTGACCGCGGTGCTCCTTCCCAGAGTGTGGAGCATATTATCAGGGAATGCCCTCTGCGGAAGTATGATGGACCGTTTGAAGATGTTTTTGGAGTTTCAGGTTCCTTCATAGAATGGCTGGAAGAACTGGACATCAACTTGTGCACGCTACCAGCGTTCTTGTCATTGTATATATTTATATGTATTGTATTAGTTGCTTAGCCATACGACAAATAAATACCCCAGTACAAGTAACTCTAGTAAAGAGATGTGCAAAAATTGGCTGGAAATAATACTTTACTTAACAATTAAGATTTGGTATGTCATTTTTCGGTTTTTTGATTGGTATTTTAAGAGGTTGTTCACAATTACATTGTGATATATTATCTATATAAAAGATAAGGTAAAATCCGTAAATTACGAACCTATCATCACCCTGGCCACTTTCCAACCTCTGTCCTTGCCTGTCGAGAACACAGACTAGCGATTCGGTATGTCGATCGATTGGCCGTTTTTGGAAGTTAAATAAAGAAACTCTGTATTTCGCTGACAATATTCCCGGAAACGTCTGAGAATTCTGAAATAATTTGTCAGGAGCAGTTTGTTAATTTATAAAACTCACTTTAATTGTTTTTTGTGGAAATGTTTCAACTTGACCTTTTTTTTGCTGTCGTCAGTCTTTCGACTGGTTTGATGCAATCCTCCATCCTTTCCTATCCTGTACTGACCTCTTCATTTCTACATACCCCATACAGCCCACGTCCTCAATTATCTGCTTCATATATTCTAATCTCTGTCTTCCTCTACAGTTCTTACCTTCGACTGTTCCCTCCACTAACAAATTAACCAATCCTGCATGTCTAAAAATATGACCTACCAGCCTGTCTCTTCTTTCTGTAAGCTTCTTCCACAAACTTGTTTTCTCACCCACCATTTCCAAAACTCGTTCATTTCTTACTTTGTCTGTCCACTTAATTTTCAGCATTCTTCTGTAGCACCACATTTCAAATGCTTCAATTTTCTTTATTTCCGGTTTCGCTACCATAAAGTGCTGTGCTCCACACAAAGAGTTTTAAAAAGTTCTTTCTAATTCCTAGATCAATATTTGAAACTAAATGGTTTCTCTTTTTCATGAAGGCTCTTTTTGCTAATGCTATTCTGCTTTTAACATCATTCCTGCTTCGGCCATCGGTTGTAATTTTACTTCCCAAGTAACAGAATTCTCTTACTTCTCCTATTGCATCCGATCCTATTTTATATTTAATCCACTAGTATTGGTATCATTTTGCTACATTTCATCACTTTTGTCTTGCTTTGATTTATATTCAGTCCAAAGTCTTCCTTCAGTATTTTGTTCATGCCATTCAGCTCAATATCCTCAGCCCTCTCTGCTAACAAGACAATGTCGTCAGCAAATCGTAGCATACTGATTTTTTCTCCCTGAAAACTTATGCCACATGAAAATTTTTCTTTGACTTTCTTCATTGCTTCTTCTACATACAAGTTGAATATTAACGGGGATAGACTACAGCCTTGTCTCACACCCTTTTTAACTGATGCATGTCTCTCGTGATTCTCTACTTTTATTACAGCCACTTGATTCTTATATAGTTTATAAAATATTCTTCTATCTCGATACTTTAGACCTGACTTCTTTAAAATTTTGAACATCTTATCCCACCTAACATTATCGAAAGCTTTTTCTAAATCAACAAACGCCATAAAAGTATCTTTGTTTTTCTTGATCCGCCCTTCAAGTATTAATCTTAAAGACAGAATTGCTTCCCTTGTACCGCGATTTTTCCTAAACCCAAACTGATCTTCACCTACTATCTCTTCTACTACCCTTTCCATCCTTCTGTATATGGCACTTACCACGACTATACTGCAGAATAAAATATTTATCCGGTATATCGTTTCTTAAGATTGCAGACTCTCACTTTCTCACCTCTGCAAATGAAATCTCCATTATCCCCATCCTTCTTTCGAGTTGTAATTTCTACCGAAATATGTTTTGCGAATAATTACAATCTATAAGCTTTTAATAGTTGTTGCCATACATTCTGCTATTCTTGGATTCCAGACTTTTTCTTAAATAAGTTAATTGAGTGTTTATTATTTTTTTTAAGTAAAATTATTTTCAACAAGTATTTTTTATAAAAAATTTCCTTATCGCATCATCTGCAAACAGCAGGTTTTTATGTTCTACTCCCGGATTTTTTTAGTCACCATCTTTATTATTTCATCCATAAAGGGAGCAAGGATTCTGCCAATAGACTCGGCTAATTTACAATCTTTCTTTTTCAGTGTATTGGTATCATTCTTTCTGTCGTTAATATTGACATCGAGAGTTTTGTTCATAATTATTCCGTTTAAAGTTTTAGTACACTTATGCACAGTTAAGTTTTAGAATGTTTTGTAATCAAACTGTACGGTAGTTTAAAGTTTTATTTTGTAAAATAATTAATAATGATGGATATATCCAGGCTTGAGTGCCGTTCTGCTTGACAAACAACATACACTGTGTTCGCTGGGAAACGCATCCGACCGGTTTCCGGTTTCTTGCAGTTTGGCTGGTTTGTGACCAAAGTCCCTTAGTAAATGGTATCGTGTGTCAGTGTATGGACGTTTCTATGCGGTTTCTATGGGCCCGCTTGGTTCAGTGAAACTGTTACTTCAACCAGATACGTCGAAAATGTAGTGGCACCGTTTTTTCAGGAACTTACTGAAGAAGAAAAATCATTCGATTATTTTCAGCAAGATGGGGCGATGGCTTACACCATGGGCGTAGCCAGAGTGGGGCAGGGTCCAGCGAAATATATATGAAAATAAAAATTCCCGCTTTTTGTATTGAAGAAGAAATGTTTCCAAAAATTAGCCAGAACCCTCTCAGACTTATTCTTAAATATGTTAGTTGAGTGTTTATTATTTTTTAAAGTAAAATCGTTTTCAACAAGATTTTTTTAAAAAAATTCCTTATTTTGTCCCCATTCTGAAGTTAACTCTTGGTTCACACCGCAAGAAATTCGCTTGCTGCACTTAATGAAGTGCATCACGACCATATAATCAGCCGTGGCTTGTGTCCCGCCAGATCACCCGATTTTAAACAATTGTGATTCCTGTCTTTGGGATACACTTAAGGGAAAGGTGTATGAAGGAAATCGTCGCACATTGAAAGAACTCGAAAACAAAATTTATCAAGCAATAATTACCGTTGAGAGATATGAAATCCAGCGTGTGTCTCGAAACACCTTTAAAAATGTCAAATGTTTATTACGCATGAGGGTTGACACTTTCAGCGTCTTTTACAATGAAAGCTAATGAATTACGCAGTATTGTAACGGGAGGGGGGGGGGGGGTGATTGCCGTTACTTTATGTTTTAATGTTAACGTGGTTCTTGATTTTAATAAGAAATTAATATTTAGATAGCAAGGATCTTGACTGCTATTGATAAAACATATATAATGCTGAATTTATTATTTTCCTATGGCTTGTACATAGTGTAAATGTGACTTTATATAGGGGCTCGTAGGTGAGAATGTAAGTTGCATAAAAAGGGAGGGGGGATTATTATCAATACAAAAATTAATAATTGATTTTAAATATAATAAAGGGGAGCTAAAAGGAACCGGAACCATGAATATTAGACACAAAATAATATCCCATTTATTGATTCTTATGGCTTATACAAGGCCGGGTAATATTTAACTTTACGTTAAACATATTCAGACCAACAAAACAAGCAATACCCGACGTTTACAATCCGCCGATGCAAAGCAAACAATAACTGAATGAAATATTTAAACAAATAAAAAAGCAAAGTTAACACATGAACAGCATGGCAACACAGGCCATCAAAATTGAAGCTAACATTTACTGTAACAAAGGAGTATCCCAGGGGCGCCGTATAAAGTTAAAGAAAAGCATCATAGTGAACTTACAATTAGCAAGATGCTTGAAATTTACAGTGAAACATATAATCAGCTAGCTCAGTGATTTAGTGGCGGGAGCAGAGTCTTATCCCAGTGCCGCTTAAGGGCTCACAAGTCCGTTAAAACCCAATGAATAGTGACCGTCTGCATCCGGTACATTACCATAAATGCTTCGCCGTGATGTAGCGTGACACGCACAATGTCACTGCAGCTGTGGAAGCCAGATAAGCGGGTACGACCGCGTTATTAAAGCAACTTCCAGACAATGGCAGGCATGCCATATAACCTCTCGCTTCCCAAAGCAAGAGAGTGATCAAAACCAGACAGTGATCACCGGACGAGAGCGTGTCGGCTGACACGTCTGTTCAGTAGCTCGTCCCGGCAGCAAGTGTTCTCAAAAATGGCCTCTTCTCGTCTTCTTCTCCAAAGTTGTCTCCCACTCGCCACATGTAACAGAATCCCCTTGCATTAAGATTTGGGAACCCCAATAAACGTTCATGATTGGTTATCTACACATGTCCGTCGTCACGTGTTTTATATCGCGCCTCGCATTTGCTGTATACCTTCGCGCATTTTCTGCCCGACCTTCAGCGCAGCAGCGGAGAGGGGTGAGGTCAGCGCCCTTCTCTAACGGAACCATAGCTGTTGTGCGGCTCCGGCGCCGTCAAGTCGGCTACCCGTTCATTGTTCCGCTCTCAACCGTCCGAAAAATGGCAGTTTCAGCCTCCAACATTCACTATCTTACTGAGCCACGAGTTTTACAGAAAATAAATTTACAATAATTATACCTCTGGCTGCCCTGGTTGAATATATTTAATTTATCCATACAATCCCTATTATTTACGGCATTTACACGTCACAAGATTGAATATTAACTAAGAAAAATTGAATATAATTAATAAAATTTTGAATATAATTAATCTATTTAATTATATTCATTGTGGGTGACGCTGTCACACCACAATAGCTGGATACATTTAACGTTAAGTTAGACATTACGTGTATCTGCAAGCAAAAGCACTATCTGGCTTTACAATCTGCCTGATGATAGCAAACATAAACTAAATGTTAAATATTTCATTCATAAATTTAAATACATGATAACATCGTGGCCACAAGCCAACAATAATATGTTATATGTATAGTGGATAAAATCCCTTGGGCACCTTTTGAATTAAAATATGAACAAGAATAAGGCTCAACTGAATTTACAAGGAGCTTGAAAGTTCATGAGGTTATTTGCCAGCTAGCTTTTAAAATGGAATTGAGCAGAGATCCTGTCACTTGGGTCGATTACGGATTCTTCAAAGTCTTTCCAAACCATGAAACGATGATGGGCGATGGAACACGTTACCATAATCATCAGCAACAGCAGCGGCGGCGTGTGGCGGAGACCAGTAAATTGCACCATTAGTGCATGGACAGCATCAAACGACCAGCCTGTGGTCGAAGCCAGAACCCTCCATCATAGTGCCACTCTGCGCTATGACGTCTGGACACGGCGACTGCTGACCACAGAATGCCCAAGTATGGCCGCTTCTACTTCTCTTCCGAAACTTCTTCCCGAAGTTTCGTTACATGAAAAAGGAAGCCATGAATTAAAATTTGTAGACCCCGTATATGATACGGCATTGGATGTCTAACTTCTTCCCAAAACCACGTGAGGTTTGAAGTCACCCCATTCGCTCTGGCTTCCGCGCGTTTTTCATCCCTTGTGTTGTGCTGTTCAGGTATCCTTGTGCAGGGTCAACGCACTGACCTTGAGGTTGGCCGTTGTATGTGAGAGGACAATGGCTCGCATCATCCCACGCCATCGGTATAAATACCGCTACCAGTTTCAAAATCCCTTCTGCCACTCCAAGTAGCAACCTCTTTACTCAGATAAATTTTAAGAAAATATGGCAGCCTGGGATTTCCACTACGCGGATCGGAGAGTTAAATTACTAATATTCATTAAATATTAATATAATCTGAATATAAAAAAATAACTAAATACAAAATATTTACATATTTTGTAGTACGCCACAATCCTGCGTGCTACAGTATTTATATGCTTCACTCGTACTTGCGGGATGGGACTGGAGACAAGGAATGGGGAGGAATTCGGCCATGGCTTTTTGAAGGAAGCACTGGAGTGATTTGGATAAACAAATCTGGATGCCCGGCGTCGTCCCGAATGCGAGGCCATAGTGTTAACCTATCTAATGCTAAGTAGTTCCACGGTTAACGGTTTAACTATTGGTAAGCTGGCCCTCGCTCGCCGCTTGTAGTGATAGCAGTGGGTGGAGTTTCCTTGCGAACACGCTGTACAATACTGGACGATAGCTCTTCTATCAGCTGCGGCATTTGTTTGTTTTATTACACACAAAATGCACATTCTGATTTAAATTCGAAGTACCGTGTTATTCTTAGTTTACACACCGACAGCGTGGGGTTTAGGAGAGCGGTAGCTTGACTCCCGTAGTGTGCCGGGCCTTGCGGCCACTTCCGCCTGGTCGGCAGCGCCGATATTGCTCCCGCTCTGCTCTGCTAGGTGGGTCCAGCCCTCGGGAACTGGCCCGTCTCGCTCTAGTTGAATTAAACGCCTCGGGGCGGCGCGCCGGCGGAATACCGATGGTGAGGGTGGTTGCCAATAGAAGGGCTCGGTCAACACCTGCACACTCAGCAGCGGTATCATGCCCTCAGCGCTCGACACAACACCAATACTACTGTAGTGCAATATTGCATGGATGATACATAGATTTTAACTTTTTATATATTTTCAGTAACATTTGCTAAATGGACCATACAGCCAACTCAATTGCGATTATTATGAATCTCCGATGATACAGCTGTAACGGGGTTTCCAGCTGGGGTGTTCCCCATTGTCTACATAAAATGCAAATTAGGAATGGGGCGAGCAAGAATCTCAAGTTGTGCGGAATTGCAGGCAAACAAACATCAGAATTTACTGTGTCTTATGGCGTATACACCTCTGGGCACATTTATCGTTATTATAAACATGTTAAAAATCAACATCAAGCAAGGCCTAGGTTTACAATTAAGCCATTAAAAAAAAAACATACACAGACGGAAAAAAAAATCCCAACACCAAGAAAGACTTGTGTTAGATAAACGAAATTTGGTAGGCGTGTTTATACATCTGAAAGATGACATCGATTCAAATTTCGCGCTTCGCGCATAAGTGTGGCGCTAGTAGCGCTACTCAGAGCTTGCAAATCAGGTTTGCTTTAAATACGCGCTGTAAAGTTTGTGAACGTTATTTACCGCTGAGATTTGACATAGTGAGTTGATGTTAGCCAAGAATGCCTTTAAGAAGACGAAGAAGCCATTATCAACAGCTCACCGAGTTTGAACGAGGTCGTGTAATAGGGCTACGAGAAGGTGGATTTTCTTTTCGCGATATTGCAGAAAGACTTGGCCGGAATGTATCCACTGTGCATGATTGTTGGGTGCAGTGGTCAAGGGATGGTACTGCCTCAAGAAGACCGGGTTCCGGGAGGCCACGTGGCACTACTGAGAGGGAAGACCGCCGAATTCGGCGTACAGCTGTGGCGCATCGTACTGCGTCTGCGGCAGAAATTCGAGCTGCAGTTGGTACCACAGTGACACAACGAACTGTTAGAAATCGGTTACTTCAAGGACAGCTCCGAGCCAGGCGCCCTGTAGCGTGCATTCCACTGACTACAAGCCATCGCCGTTTGCGACTCCAGTGGTGTCAAGCCAGAGCTCATTGGAGGACGGAGTGGAGATCTGTTGTGTTTTCTGATGAAAGCAGGTTCTGCCTTGGTGCCAGTGATGGCCGAGTGTTGGTCAGAAGGAGGCCAGGGGAACGCCTGCAACCAAACTGTCTGCGACCTAGACACACTGGACCTACACCTGGAGTCATGGTCTGGGGAGCAATTTCCTATGACAGCAGGAGCACTCTTGTGGTTATACCAAACACACTGACTGCAAATTTGTACGTCAGTCTGGTAATTCAACCTGTAGTGCTGCCATTCATGAACAGCATTCAAGGGGGAATTTTTCAACAGGATAACGCTCGCCCTCATACCGCTGTTGTCTCGCAACGTGCTCTACAGAGTGTCGACATATTACCTTGGCCTGCGAGATCACCAGATCTGTCTCCAATTGAACACGTATGGGATATCATTGGACGACAACTCCAGCATCATCCACAGCCAGCACTAACCGTCCCAGTATTGACAGCACAAGTACAACAAGCATGGAACTCCATACCACAAAGTGACATTCGAAACCTGTATGACACAATGCATTCACGTTTGCAGGCTTGCATTCAAAATTCTGGAGGTTACACCGGCTATTAATTTAACAGTATTTCACATTTGAAATGCATTTTCTTGAGCTTGAATTAACCTGTGATCTTGAAAATTTAATCAATTAAACATGTTAACTTGACAAATGCATTGTCCAAATTTCATTACTCTACAATAATTTTTTCTTGGTGTTGGGATTTTTTTTTTCCGTCTGTGTATAATCGTTGCCTTCGACTATACTCAATGGAAAACCTTGAAATTGGACATAGGATTAGTGAAACAAGCAATATAAAACGTGTTCTTAAATAATCAAAATGATATAGATCGGGAGCCATCGGATTTGGAACAGTTACCATCAGAAATTGTTTAAAAAAAATTGAAGTGCAAGATGCCTTCAGGAACAAGATTAGGCTGTGACAAATGTCCGCCTAGCTCAGTTTAACCAAGGTGTAAAGAGCAAAGACCATTTGTCTCCAGAGCGCTTACGGGTTCATTAAACAGTCTCATGGAACTAGTGCAGGCCCGATTTGGATATCACTTTACCGTAGATGATGGTCAGCGAAGAGTGTGCCGCATCCAGTCAGAGATGCTGGTCAATGCTTCATCAGCACCGCTAGCGTAGGCGAGCCAGGTCATCTCCGAGTCACGTTCTGCCATCAAGTCCCGTCTTGTAGGTGTTCCTGCCAACAGGTGTCTTCTTGCCCCGCCTCCGTTGTCGAAGACGATACCCATGGACAGAGAAAACCCTCATTTTTAAATCACGTGCCTCGTGATTCCGCTATGATTGGTAGAAGGCGTGGTCGCTGAAATCACGTGTCTCCTAACACTTAATTAATTCGCGACCCCGGTTCGCGCTTCTGTCGCGTGGCTCGGAAACGTCCGGCCATATTCGGCTGGTGGTTATTTTGCATCACGAACTTGCCGCTCAGCGCAGTACAGTGACCTTAACGGGATCCGGGGAGAGGCCGGAAGGTCACCCCATTCCCCTTTGTCTCACCTGGCGACAGTGCGTGCAGCTGCCGTAATGGGACTCTGGGATGATGCCTACAGATGCTGCACGCAGGATTTTTCTCTTTTTCGTTTCACAGTTATAGCACCAAATTTAATAACATTGTCTCCTCATACCAGAGCAGCCTTGCGTATTAATTAACAATTGAATCGCCCAAGATCTAAAGTACAAAATTAATTTGATCATAAAATAAAATAATCTGGACAATATATAAATGTAGAATGGTGAGACGCGTCATATTACACACTTTCTCCAATACATCGTTTCCAAGAAGTATAGACAACACAGAATGGACACGACAGTAACACTCACAACATTTAAACACTCGGACCCGAACCATCGACCCTCGGAACACAGAGCCAGCACTCGAGGCTGAGTCAGCCAAGAACGTTATAAATATTATTGTGTGCTAAAATAGCTAAGGAAGGATAATTGATGCACACAGAAAATTAGATCCAATTTCTAACTTTAAAATAAGATCGATGCACTAGATTACAGAGGGAGATATGTTTTACATAAACCTAACAGAAAGCCTACACTAAAAATCAGACTATTAAGACCCCCGAACCCCCGTATCAGCACCTTCTTGTCTACAAGAAGTAATATCCTGGACAACATGAATAGGACAAAATTCCAGCTACCAGAGAAATTTTTACATAAACCTAAAAGAATGGCTACACTAAAAATAAGACTTTTAAGACCGCCGAACTCCCGTATCAGAGCACCTTCTACTAGGAGTAATATCATAGGCATCATGAATGGGTCAAAATTCCAGCTACAAGAGGAGAAATATTAGTCCCACTGCTAGAGGTCTCGATCGCAAAGCAGTAAGGCCATTAATAGGGAAGTAAGAATATTGGAAATGCTAATCTGGAACAAGCTCCGAAGATGCCCTTATACCGATTGTTATAATAGGAAGAACGGCACTAGGTGCGCATTACGAAAATGCGGTGATGTAGCGCTGCGTCATGTTTGCTGGTGCTCGTTCTCAGAGACAAACTGTTGTCGGCGCTCATGTAAATCATCGCTATTAACATTAGCAGTTGTGACTTCTTGTTGGAACCTTAATGCCACGCAATATCCCTCCCTCGTTCTCTATCTGTAGGGTGCTAAAGAATGTGAGTTGAAGTATGGTATTAAGAATGTGGTGTCTACTAAGGTGTACAAATGAACATTCATTAAATAAAACGCAGGTGAGAATATATGTAACAGAGCATATTGATAAAAACTACGTTGATAAGGAAGAATCAGTAGTATAATAATAATTAAAATAAAATAAATGTTTAGTATATGAGAGAAAGTAACTGCAATTAATAATTTATAAGTGCTTATCGTTGTATTTATTGTTTCAGCAAAGTTTGGGCGCCAGTTGAGTTCCTACTTAATGCCTGATAAAGTGTGTTTAGTAACTGTTAAAGAAATCTGGTGACTGGTTTTTGGTCTTCCGTGCATTTCGCTTCTGTCTTGATTCGACCAACCATTTAACAGTGAATCCGAACCACGTAATACAAAGTTAACAATCCTTTCCAAGAGAAACCGTACGGATTTTGGTTTCAAGAATTGACGATGACTGATACAAGGAATATTTAGGTAGTTCTGAGGTTCATTCAATAACCATATGGACACAAAAAAAGGGAAGTGGTAAAATAAGAAGGAATTGTGCTATTCATTTGAAATTTGTCACACATGTTCCTCAGGTCACACCTTTCGAAAAAAAAGTGTACCCGAAAGCAAAGTGAAACGTACCTTAGACGTGGTGCCACACGAAATTTACGAAACGGCGAAACTTCAGCAGTGAAACCCACCATTTCCGTTTAAATTGATCACTGGACCAGAATAAATAAATAAAAAAACACGGAATTTGTATAACAAAGAAGCGAGGAATTTAGTTTTCATTGAATACTTATAGCTCGCCTGATTTTGGATGGCAATAAACTAGCGTGGTGGTTAGGTTGTAATGCATCCTGGACCAGACTGAAAAAACAGGAACTTTGTTACAACTGAAGAAGTGACGAATTTTAGATTTGTTTCTGTAGATTGCAGATAATATCTTTGGCAAAACAATTTGACTGTAAACAGCGGTTTTTTACTATTAAAGATGCATCTTTTCTTAAATTTCGTGTAGCAACACTTCTAAGAGAAGTTTCATTTTGCTTTCATTTACACTTTTTCTCAAAAGGTATGACCAGAAGAACGTGTGTGCCAAATTTCAAACAATAGCATAATCATTTCTTACCTCGTTCTTATTTCACCCTTACAAAAAAAAAAAGATCCTTAAATACTCAAATAGATAACTGAAACGACTAAAAATGTGAGATATTAATTTCAGATGGCGTTTACTAGAATCTGAGCTATAATTCCAAGTGTTCGGACCAGTTAGTCTGTGTTACGTATGTTGTAACGCCAGCTCAACGTTTTTCCTGCGACAGCATTCTACCCTCGCCGCGGTCCCCCCTTATTCTACCGGCGTCGGTGGGGGCCGCTTATTGATTGAAAGTGAAGGGATGATTGCAGCCATTCAGGTGCAAAACCTGCTTTGGGGAATACGTCTGGCTCGGCGGCAGCAGAGGCAAGAAGACATTCCGGGAAGTCGCGCGCCTGATTACGGAGCCGGCGGCCAGGGCGACCGAGCTGGGTGCAGTCCGCCACGGAGCCCATGGGTACCACACATCTCTCCACCGAACAAGTCTGTCTGCGTTCGATTGTTGAATTTCACTATTTAAAAATAATAATAATAATAAAGAAACAAAAAGGTCTGTTCCAGCTGTGCAGCTAACTACAATTTGTGCTATTTCCCTATCAAGTGTTTTTATTATTTCATTGTTACTTACCAGCGTAGTATGGGCAACACAGCACGAAAAAAAAATACGGAGCCTTGTGAACGTTACCATTCTCTCATCGCATCCGCGAGGACGCGTGTTCGAATTTCCGTCCTGGCATCCAGATTTTGGTTTTTCGTGTTTTCCTAAATCACTCCAGGCAAATGCTGGGATGGTTCTCTCGGAAAGTGTTTCTGGTTAGAAATGGCGTTCCAGAACAACTACGTTATACGTCATGTCTGCCCCCAAAAAACTTAAGGTTATTTTTTCATTGAAAAGTAGCCTGCCACAATATTAGTTTAGGTACTAACTGTGTCACACATGACTATCAAAACTGAGATTTTGAAAATTAAATATTGAGGTAAGTTTAACTGAATTATAAAAAAATAAAAATGTAAATTTTAAGTTCTTGTTAATAATCTAAAATTAGATTTCAGGTGCGACCATTGCGGGTACTGATTGGTTTGTGAATAATTATGAATCCTTAATGTCAGTTTATACTAAACGAAATAAATTGCATGCCAAGCTGATTGCGTCACGTCAAGAGAATTCGATCCCGTCCCTTATTTCTAACCCCCGCATTTTGGGATTGTTCACAGACAATTCCAGGATCCCGGGTTTTGGGATGGAAATTAAAAACTTACAAAAAAGTGTTAGAGTCAGTTTTTTCATTGTAATTTTAGTAACAAATTTTAGTAATGTATGTCCCTACACAATAGTCATTTATAAGAAATCAGACTTGAATTCAAACAATCACGATAATTTTTTAAAACAAAAATTAACCTCTCTATAAATTTTAGCAGGCAATTTACTTATACATAATATCAGTGCAGGCAGTAACAAATAACGTTTCACATATTAAAATTTGAATCAGTCAAATTCACATGTCTTAAAGTCAACAATAATTCAAGATCAGTTTTTCGGAAAATAGTGAAAATATGATCGAAGAAATAACAAGGCGTTCAATACTTGATCACTCAGCCTGCTTCTTCATTTATTACACCTGTACGAGTATGCCGCTGCCGAGAAAGCGCGTTCGGGCCCGATTGATGTTGGAGGTATTGTTAATAATTACTAATAAGCTCGTTCCAGATTATAGCCCCGATTGGAGCTTTAGACCTCAAAAAGATTTATTTTTTTCTTGACGATTTTGGAAAAATTCGATTCTGTGTATGATTATGAAGACAGTATTTCTTTGAGATTTAAATTACTTTTGCTTTCAGTTTTGGGTATGGTTTGCATCATTTCCATGTGATGGTTTGACAAGTTACTCTTAAAGCTTAAACTCTCCATTAGCGAAATTATTTGTTATTTATAAGACTCTTGCTGGGGCTAGTAGAAAAATCCCTTATTTCATCGTCCACTATCAGTCCGCTATCTTTCAAACGTTGAGCATAACCATTATTTTATGTAATTTATGCTAATTAACCAAAAAAGAATCAATAATTCTACTTATCCGATGCAAAGCGCAGCTTTTTAGACACCTTCTCACTCACAACTTCTCTGTATGCCGACGCAAACGCGACTAAAGTCAGATGTTAAAATAAGATGACGGACAAGAAATTGAAAGTGACAGTGACGACATTTCATTCGGAAATTTTGCATTTTTGATGTATGTTTCGTAACAATTTTTCCTATTTTTGTCAATCACGAAAATCCCGGGATTAATACAGAAAATTTCGGGATTGGAAATGGGCTGGGACCCCGAGATCCAATCCTCTAGTCACGGCATTCCCAGTAAGCCGAGGTACTGCCAGGGTGTCCGAAGATACGTGAAAACGAGTTGTGGAGAAACTGTTAGGGTAACGGCTTCTCCATGCTAGTGGTTTGCTATACTCTGTTCACTGCGAACTGACGGATCAAGGTCATGTTCTTGACCTCACCGACCCTTCTCTTCCTACCTCACCCAGTAGACGTCCAGGTAGACGCATGTTAGAGTAAGGGCAGCGGAGTAGGGACATGGAAGACTAACAATGAGCTGTCTCTGTTAACTGAACCTCTGTAGCCACCGGATACTCGTATTGTGCTCCATAGACTCAATCTGTACTATCTGCAGACTCGATCTGGTCCTGCCACCGGACTGGAACATTTATCTTCAATATAACTATTTTTGTGATTATTTACAACAAGATTCTGATACCTTCGGTTGCCAGAAGTCACGCTCGTTAGCCATTTACCGTCTCCGAGACTCAGAAAGTAATATAATTGGTGGCTATAATGGATGTCGAAGGCCTGTTCACACATAGAGAGCATTTAAAAAATGGTTGATCTTTCGAACTAAAGGTAGCCACACACGTGGAGGCCGGACCGCAGGGAAACAGCCCGCGGGCCGGACCGCAGGGATTTCATCCAAGTGGCGCTGCACACAGACGGGGCGTTAAAATCCTCAAGGGTTTCTCAGTCTCAGAGTTGGCTTCACGGTTGCAGTATCCGGTTATGTGCACGCGTTGGCTGCTGTTAGTTTGTTAATCGCGGCAAGTAGCGCTAAAACTCTCGCAAAACAGCGCATCAGAAGAAGTGTGTGGTGCAAAGAGTGGATACTCAAAAGAGGAAAATATTCTCACACACCTCTTCTTTCGGAATTGAAGTATTTTCACAAAGATTTTCATAATTACTTGAGGATGGACGAAGAAACCTATTTAAGTCTGTTATCGTTAGTCACTCCATTTATTACAAAGAAAGATACCGTTATGCGGGAAGTAATTTCGCACCACGAAAGACTTACCGCTACGCTGTGGTTTTTGTCAATGGGAAGAAGCTATGAAGATCTCAAGTCTTCAACAATAATTTCTCCTCAAGCCCTTGGCTACATAATACCAAGAACATGCGAGGCCATTTATAAAGTTCCTGGCAAAGACTATATGACGATTTCTCTTTGACACACTGATATTATTTAATATAATTGATTTATTCCCATTCGTAAATACATTAACAACATAAAATTAAGTTTAAATGACATGAAAACTAAATTAAAATCATGTTGTCATTAATCTAGTTGATCATCTGATGTAAACTCAAATTCAAATCAGATGACATCATTTGCATTATAATTTCATAGAACAATTGCTGCTGTGTCGTTGTTTTGAGGTAATTTATCAAATTCTGCTGGTGGTTTATAATGATCTTGCAGGTGTTGCTTGAAAAGTTGTGGGCTGAGACTATTCGATGAGGTTCCTGGATAAAAAAAAAAAAAAAATCAGAACTGCTGCCTGCAGAATAGTACAGGCCAGAAGTAGGTAACCGTTGCACAATGTAAGACATTCCTAAACAGCCCATTTCGACTTGAAACAGGGTGTCATTAATTATTTTTTCTGCTATAGCATCTGATTGGTCGAAAGGCCACGTAATTTTATGGCAACGGTTTTGCTAACAACGTCAAAGTGATCTTCTTGCAGCCGGTTTTCTTAATGTTCTTCAGCACATCACTTCGCAAAGTTTCATTTCCTGATGGTTTAATGTTGCTGATTTTTTATGCTATTGATTCTTTCTTTGCATTTGGTTCATTCTCCTTCAATATTTATGCCAGCTTAGCGTAGGCAGCTTCTCGTTTGTTTCTGTCATGGTATTCCTGGTACTTCAATTCCTATAGACAGGGCTCACTATCATACATTTTTATAAACACGGAACATCACGAAACGGAACATTAGAAACAAAAAAGAGAAACAAAATCGCAACACACGCAAGCACTCGCAAGAAATCCTCGATGGCCGACTGACCGCAGGACACACACGCTGAGGTTCTCACCCTCCCTCCCGGCCTTCGAGGAAATAAGAATTGTTTTTCGGTGAGGATTTGGCCGCACTGGGGTGCGGTCACGGCCTCAAGGAAGTGCCCACACACGTGCCGGGACCCCGGAAGGCCGTGACCATTCCGTCCAAATCCCGTGGGTTTCCCGCACGTGTGTGGCGGTCTTAAGGAGACAGTAAAATATCAATCTGGTGTATTTTGTCGAGTGTCCTGTAATTTTTCTTCCGGAGACTATTATTCCAAACGCCAGACCAAATGGTGCGCGTCTACCTATAGATGTGAGTCAAAGATCCATCAGTCGAATACGAGACCAGATCTTTTGAATTCCCGAACGTGATAAATATCTTGATAGCTCGGCTGGATCTTTTAATTTATTGCCAGGCATCTGAACGATTCGTGAGGTTTTCTCACTACACATTCTCATAAATTAAAACTTGGTGCCTATTCCCAAATGTAATCATTTGAATCAGAACAGAAATCTCACTGTGAACAACGCACTTGGCAGATCGTTTCCTACTAAACTGAGGCTTTAAGCTCATTGATAATGTCCTCACGTTCAACTGTTAAACACTCCACGAAGTTGAAAATTTCATTGAAAGATTCTCAGATTTTATCTTATTCAGTCGGTATTTTGCCTCCTCGGCCAGTCTTCCACAGTTCATTATTTTCTTTCTCAACGTTCTACATTTATCACAAGTGGTTTCTTTTTTTCCCTGGTTTACGTCTTGTCAGCGTTGTGGTCATTAAAGGCTGGAAACGACTAGGGACAAGGAACGTGAAGGAACTTTGCCATCGCCTTTTGAGGGAACCATCACGGCATTCGCTTGGAGTGATTTGGGGAAACCGTGGAAAACCCAAATCTGCTTGGCCTGTGTAAACGTAGTACGAACGTGAAGTCTCAGTACACACAGCGTTATTAATTCTTTTTACATTTCTATTGTAACATCAGATTATTTAAAAGTGATCCACATGTGAACGCAGGAAGTTGAATGCGTATTTCGTATTATTTTAGGTGTTGAAATATATGCACATGGCGCTGACATTTTTGATTGAAACTATTTTATCTGTAAATTGAAAGAACTGTGATACAGCATTCTCGTGGGGCAGGAGGGGCGGGGGGGATGGGGTACATTATTTGGTGTAAGATCACTGAAGAAAAACAGTACTGTACTGAGAAAAATCCTTAACATGTTCGAATCGATTAAGTGAACCCGCTCAATCTGTTTTGGTTTATATGCTGTGCCCTGCCCATATGCAGACAGTTCCAAAATATGTGCGTATCACACCAGGACGAAGCTGCCACAGGGCATTATGGGTCGGGCAGTCGGCCACACTCTCTGTAATGAGCGGCTAACGCCTCGGCAATATTCTGAAAGCCTCTTTCCGTGCCCTCGCAACGCGTCATTAAAATACTCTGTTAAAAAGCAAGCCTCCGTGCGGCGCCGTCGCGGTCTTCTCGCCAGAAAGAAGGAGAGTAGGAGAGAAAGAGGGAGAGAGGGAGCGGGGTGAGGCTCGGGCTTTGCGGTCGTGTTTGCGTTTTTCATTAGTTTTATGGCTCATAGCGGGAGCCCGCCATAGCGCGCGCTGTTGCTCTTTTGTCCTAGCACAAATACCGAGCAGCGGCTCGCGAAATTAAACACCTGCGAGTTTATATTAATTAAAAGCAATTGTGCGAAGCGGGCTCGTTAATCCATTCCCGCAACAGGCGGCACAGGGCCATTCATACTGTGTTGTGGTCGCGGTCACTTAGGACGTATTCAACGTTCAGAATGGCGGCCGCAGGAGTATCGGCTGAGCGGCTTCGACGCTGATGAAATGTGACGGGCGTGATGAAATTTCTGTACGGATTTAAAATTCATAAGCTCCCAGAAGGGGAGAGGATTAAAAAATTTCTACGTCAGTTCAGATATTCATGAGCCGCGGTTTTAGATTAAACACACAATAAATTAATTAGGACATACTGCTGCAAGAGCAAACAGAAGAGACTGGCGCAAAAGCGAAATCAGTTTCTGTAAAACTTCGTTCCTCATACAGTTGCCCAAAATATTTTTCCATCAGTAAATTACAACATCGTTTGAAACTGATTTATAGAAAGCAACTCTTCCAACAAATATGTTCAGTATTGTTACTGGTTTTGTCATTTACAGTTAATTTCGTTTTCTCTCTCACACACTCTTTCACACATATGACAGAAGTTAGAACCTCCTTCAGCTGAGATGACAGGAGTTGGCGGCTGCAGAAAGAGATGAAATCACCGTAGAATACAGTCAATAACTAAAATAATTAACGAGCGTGGTTGGGAACCATTGGAAGTCAAGAGGCGAGTGAAATTTAATTGCGATAAGACGCACGGTGGCAATTTCCTTGCACAGCCATTTTTATCAATCTTTTGCCCGCCTACATATATTGGTGATGAGATCCGGATGAATATTGGTAGAAGAACTATGAACAGTACGTGGAAGATAAAAGATTACTATGACCATAAATTGGTTCTGTTTACAGGTTCAAAGAAAAAATCTTGAAATATAGAATAGGTGTGGTGCGTTTGTAAATTGCTACCAGAACAGCTGTTCTATCTCCAATGACCTAATTATTGTTACTATTAAAGGTTTACAACGAAGTTTATTTCAAAACCAATTTATGTGTGAAACAGCTTACGTTTTCTTAATTGTTTAAGTACGCAGTAGCAGGTAACAAAGGCATTAGAAAAACTCTTGAAGTTATTGTTTATAACGATAGTCAGAATGGGCGCATTTTCTTTTTAAAAAACGTTAACACAGAATCATTAATACAGAAAAATAAGTTCGGCTACCTTACCTACCTAAGAAGCCGTGGGTCAGTCGACCAGACAAAGATGGATTTGAAACTAACAAGATCACAGAGCCAACTCTATTCTCTCAACACTAGAGGCGGCATACCAGTGAAGACTGCATTGAACAATAATGTCGTTAATTGCTTTCATAATAAAACTTACTCAAATATTCACACTTCATTTAAACAGCAAAAAAAAAAAAAAAACACTTACGTCATCATGTCTATAACGCTGACGTCTTGCGCCCTGCCGTTATTTCCTAACAATGGCCAACGATGTTACTGGAAAATAACGGTCATGAGCGTTATTTAATAACAGTTCTATTTTGTTAATCATACGTGAAGAAATATTAATTATTAGTTGCTCTTAGTTGATGCAGACGTTTTCTTATACTTTCTATCTAGAGATATCACTTTTACAGTAAATTAGAAAATATCGATTTTGAAGTTATGAGCGTTATTTAACAACAATTAAATTTAGCTAAGCAACTGCGAGGAAATGAACTGCGAGAACACTCTTTACAACCCTTTATTGTTGACGGGCTGAAACGCTATTTATATTCGATGTACATGTTTTCGATTTTTTTTTTTTTTTTTTTTTTTTTACAGTTTCATTTCTTCCATGCGAAGGCTGCAGGCTGCTGTAGGGCCTCAGGGCTCTTTTCAACCGACCTAAGCAGAGCGGTCAAGGGATGAGAAAGAGTTCGGCCATGGCCTTTTAGAGGAACCATCTCGACATTCGCCTGGAGTGTCTTCCAAAAACCAAGGAAAACCGCAATCATATTGGCCACACGAGGATTTGAATCCACGTCATCCCAGATGCTAGGGTGGAGAGCAATATCGCTCTTTATCTGACTTTATCGTTTTCGGTATATTGTCATTATATTCTGTCATTGTTATAATGAGCACGAAAAAAATGATTTGCCAGATTGCTTCGTTCAACCAGTCATTTTTGTCTGGCTTAGAAGACCGTGGTGGGTGAATGGTTAACATTCTGACCTCGCATTCGGGAGGACGCGGGTTCGAATCATCGTCCGGGCATCCAGATTTGGGTTTTCCAGGGTTTCCCAAATCACTCCAGGCAAATGCCGGGATGCTTCCTTCAAAAGGCCATGGCCAAATTCCTTCCCATTCCTTGCACCCATCCTTTCCCATCTCTAAAGACCTCGCTGTTAAGAGTAAAAAAAAAAAAAAAAAACTGTTTCCCCAAATCATTCCAGGCGAATGCCGGGATGCTTTTTTTCAAAAAGGCCATGGCCGAACGTAAAGGTACAATAATAATAATATCCATAGTATTGACATGCGAAAAATATGTCCTTGGCACTATACCATTAATAATTAAAAAGAAGGATGTAGGCAGTGAGTTTAACAGCTTTCAAGCCGAATTCCTGTAGGATAAGTGGAGGTAGAACTCCGTATTTCTGTTTTCTGACCGTAGGCGCTTGAGTGGACGTGCCGTCGCCGTGGTCAGCGACACAATCCGGCCCTTTTTCTTTACCTTCCCGCGGTACTTATTTGATAGTGGGTTGAGTGGGCCCTGCAGTGGGGGGGAGGGGGGGGAGTAAGGGGGCGTTCCAGACGTTGAGCTTCAAAGAAGGATCCTAGGCTTCGCCGGGGATCCAAACCCGGTGGTCAGACGCTCTATCGCCTGAGCTACGTGGCCGCCCAAAAATAATAATTAATAATAAATTATTTAGTTTCATCTCTGTGAGTTCCAAACAACTTCAGGAATAGGTGTTCAACTTAAACTCCATCATGAAGTAAAATACACTTCCTGTAGCACATGGCATAATGGTAATCAATATTTCTCTGTGGTTTATATTATTTAAAGTGGTTGCTAAAATTATTAATGTGTTCGGTTATCATCCTATGATGCTGGCACCGACAAAAATATTTAGTTACAATTCCTTGTAGAGATCAAAGCACTGCGTGTTCCTAGGCCAGATAAACTCTAACGATGTTCTGCGCTTGTTAGCGTAACGGCTCCATTTAAAGATAGCAGCAGCCAAGAGTCAATCCTCAGAATTCTGATCCTGTACAGATTAAATGGATTTCTCATAATAACTTCACTAATTCCATTCTTTCATTAAAGTACGTATGACAATAAACTTGAAAGTGTACTTTTCTCGCTTCTCAATCCTAAATGGAAACTTATAAATGTTCGGGTATTTTACAGTACCAAACATAACGTTGTAACAGAATGACCAAATTTGGGTCATTCCGTACATTTTTATATATAATATTTTGTATATTTTTATATATAAAAAGAATAAGAAAGGAATTATCGGAGAGGATTGTCAGTGTTTGTGGGACCTGAGCTAGACGCGCCAGATTGTCGCGACAGGCCGGCGGCTGCCGGGGACAATGGACACCAGCTACCCTTTCTCACGAATTTGGTCAAGCGTATAATCCCTTGGCTCCGGGGAAACTGTACACTGGGGTGAATGATCGTATCCAAACCCCAGGTCTCCGAACGGGCAGTTTGGAGGTCACAGGTGACGAATAAGTCCAAGGCTATCCCGAGTTCGCACGAATCGAGAAAGACAATGTTCGCTTATCGTCAGAGCCGGTAGGAGGATCTTGAAAACTGGAGAGCCAATCGAGAGAGACTATCCTTTGCATTTTGTAATGCCGATGTATTTTCGCTCTATGTAAACCACTAGCGACGGGAGGAGGTTTTTTCTGGCGGACGCTGGGGAGGACTTGACTCCGAGTCTTCAGACTGGAAGGAGCGGATCTTCCGAAGCTGGAGATCGCTCCGTCTTGGCATCGAACCTGAGGGTTAATAAGCGTGTCTTGTACAGTAAGGTCGCTGTGCACGCATCCAGTACGCTTGCTGATGGACGTGGTGCATTGTCCGCTATAGCCAAGGGGCTATAGTAATTCCGCCGTCGCAGGAAATACATCGCCGTCATGGTAATAATTCTACAGTGCAGCGTGGTACTTTTATTCGGTCATTGAGTACAGCCCTGTAACGACCACTGAATGATAGGAGTTCTCGCACCTCCAAATATTGAGCTAGCTGGTGCAGACTTTCTTAAAGCCACACTTGGTGGACAATTTAAATTATCCTGGCGCCCGGCATTTGAGATCGGATACAGTTAATGTCAATACCGTATTTGATTTATGGTTCCCGATCATTGTGAAGGGAACTTTCATTTTAAAAAATTCAAGTGTGAAGCTTTCTTGTTTGCAAATTAACATTGGGAGTTTGCTTCAAGATTAATTTTAAATGTGGTGGTGTTTTAATGCTTTGTTTATTTGTTAATATGTTGGCAATTGTAAGAAGAGGCTTTGCATAGTTCTTTTTATCATATTTCAATGTGTCAATGTTAACGATAAATAAGCCTCGCCTGTACGCCATTATGTGTACCCAATAAATTAGCAGCCTAGGGTTTCTTTGAATTATAAAAAGAAGTAAAAGGTTTTCACCCTTACCTCCCTCCCGGCACATACCGCTACAACGTCAGACAGTCCAATAGATAGTGTTATGTATTTGACATCAGAATAATAACTGTCAAAAATACTTGGTTAATTTTCCCCTCCTACAAAAATATCGTAATTAAGTGGGGCCACAAAGATTTATGACATCTAATTACTAATTCCTGGCAGCTGGAGAGAATCTAGCAATAAATTACGCTCACTGACAGCGCAGTGAAATGTGCAGTTAATTACATGGCGATACATATATCTGCGTCTATCAAAACAATTAATTATGGGGTTTACAAATTGGATGAAAATAAACTAAACGGGTATGACCTTTGATTTGGAAAGATATTGTTCAGCCTCTAAGTATAGGCTCCGAAATAAAATTCACTATTAGATGACTAATTCACTTCTAATAAATGTTAGTTGTCTGCCAGCCAAGCCCCAATACGCGTTAGTGAGAGCTAAAGTCATCTTTCGACGGAGTCAGATTTCAGTTACCTTGAATTACAGGTCTGAGAGTAAGGAAATTTAATTACAATCCAGTGAATCGGTAGTTAATTGGATTTAGTAGTCGTTGGATCTTTATGCACAGAAATAAACGGATATTTTCTTTGTTTGACTCAAGCGCAGCTTAGTAGCTTCTTGGAAAAAAAAGTCGAGCCTAGTTCCTAGCGCAATTTCTCATCGAAGATCTTTCGTCGATATAGCACGGAGACGAGCTAGATTCAAATCTCCTAGTGGCTAGTAAATGAAGGAAATATGTAGTTGTGATACTAATGGAATGAATGTCGTTACATACTGCGCGATTTCTCATTTCCAAGATGAAAATGAACAAAATGTAAAATCGGTATTATCTAACATTAGCAATAAATTATTAAATTCATTGTTAGAAATGATCCAAAACATTTTCTTTAACGGTATATATTGAGTGTTGAGGATATCATTTAAAGTCGAAAGCAATTTTACGATATAAATACATAGTGTCCATTGCTATAATAATAATAAAAACTGCTTGTAGCCAAGTTAATCTTTAAGTTGCTTCTTGAGCACGTGTGTAATCAGTTTGGTGATTCCATTAAGGATTTAGGAGAAACGGCTGATCCTCGCCGCGTGGCATTTGAGGCTTCCTAAGATAAAGTGAAGCGTTCAGTAGTGGGGATTTGTCTTACTTCCCCTCAGGAAGAACATTTCTACGGTTTCCGGCGTTTACAGTCCTACAGTGTATTAAACCAGGCCTAGTATTTTAGCCACCGTAGCTCAATATCTATGATTAATGAGCATTTTTCACATGTTCATTATTGTTTGTTTGTTCTTTTTTGCACAGAACAAATAATATAACTTAAAATTACGGAATTTGTTTTTGTTTATAGGTAATATACAGATATGTTAAGAAATATAGGCCTGTGATTTTTTAAGCAACGTCACATAGCAGCACAGTCACATTTCGCTAGTAAGTTCGAACACGAAAAATATTCAGCAGTCCAAAAGCTATAGAAAAAAAGAAGATAATAACATTTGAACTAAAATATCAGACTTCTAAATATTATGCTACGATAATATCATTTCAAAATTATTTATTACATTGAATTTTCGTTTTTTTTTGTTTTTTTTTTTTTTTTTTGTTTTTGTTCTTTTGTTACTAATATTTAATTCCCCTATTACGAATTATACCAAAAATGTTGGTAACTGCTTACAAAATCAAATAAAAACGTGCACGGTACAGTAAAGAAAGGACAGCGGGAAAAGAGATACATACTAAAAGGCCTTTCTCAGAATCAAAATGCCAAACATTCTGTTGAAAGAGTCATGATTCTAACAGAAAAATGTTATACCATGAGTCAACGTAATAGCCTAGCACGTCTCAGTTCATCACGTGTAAACTACGTGTCTGTAGTGTTAATTTGTCATCATAATCATCAGTCAGTTCAATCATAGAATAATATAGCCTCGTCAGACCAGATGGAACTTCTACAGTCTTCTCCCGGTAGATGGTCTAGGGCTCTTCTCTGCCAACTAGCTCCAGCAACCCCGATGGCTTTCCCCCGACGATCTGGTCCTCTTCTTCTGGGTCTCCGATGACCTCTGATGTATTACTCGCATGCAGATATTCCATTATCAGCCAGTTCATGTAAAAATATTAGCGTTCCCCAGTTTTAACTTTCATTACGATGCAAAATTAAATTATATATTTTGTCAAATTGACTTCCTACCATCTACCTGATGTGTTCTGTGTAGCACATAGTACACTGATTCTTTCATTAGAGTCGTTATCAAATAGAGAGATCGCATCTGCCTTGTGTGTGTGCAATTATAATAAGCCAACAGAATGAGCTGCTGTGTGTCAAAAATTTTGTGTTAGTATTACAATACCAAACTACCTAGACGACTGAATAAATATCCTAAACGTAGATTACGGTTATGCTGTTGATAATGTACAGAAGATTTTTTTTTCCCCATATCCCTACAACCCAAGTGCTCAATTATCTGCTCCATACATTCCAAACCTCTGTGTTCCTCTACAGTTCATACTTTCGACTGTTCCTTCCACTAACAAATTAACTAATCCTACATATCTCAACACCATCCTGTCTCTTCATTCTGTAAGACTCTTCAACAAACTTCTTTCTTTGTCATTTCCAAAACTCTTCGTACTTTATCCGTTCACTTAATTTTCAGCATCCTTCTATAGTACCACATTTGATAAGTTTCAATTTTCCTTTTTGCTAATGTTCCTAAAGTCCATGCTTCCCAAACAAAAAGTTCTGTGCTCCATACAGTTCTTTCGTAGTTCCAGAACAATATTTTAAACTTACAGTTTTCTCTTCTTCAAGAAGGTTGTTTTTGCTATTGTTATTCTGCTCTTAACATCATTCCTGCTTCGGCCATCAGTTTTAATTTTACTTCCTAAGTTACAGAATTTACTTACTTCTCCTATTGTATCCGATCCTATTTTTATATTTAATCTATTATAATTGCTATCATTTCTGCCACATTTCATCAATTTTAGCTTGCTCTCTTTATATTTAGCCCAAAATCTTTTTTCAGTATTTTCTTCATGCCATTCCTGCTAGAACACTTATGCCACATTCAAATTTTTCTTCTACCTCCTTTGTTACTTCCTGTACATCGCTTATAATATCACATTGGTTTTGATCTGCGACGCCGTCACGGTGTTGTGCCGAGGCCGAGGCTGCGGTCTGCCGTCACGACCCTCGTTAACGAGCTCGGTTGACCGCACAGCCCCCCCCCCCCCCTGCCTCGCGACAACACCGACGAGTCCTGCCACTACACTAGCAGTAGAGGGTACGAAAACTCATTAGCAATAAGTTCATTAGAAAAGATACTTGTAAGTAATGATATCTTCTACAAAGAAAAGTAAATTATGTTAATTGTTTGTTATTTTTTCTATTATACATGTATTCTGTATATTATAGGCTTATAAATGATATCTGTGTTTGTAAAGGCATGGTGACTGATCTAATGTCGGTAAGTTTGCAGTAATGCACGTTTACGAGACAGCTAAGCTACGAGTGAATGGGCGATCTACAGCCTATTATTGTAATTACATCAAAATTTGCATTAGTAACATCTAACGAATTAAAAGTTTTTTCCGTCTATTGAACAAGGAGTTTACTGGTAAAGTAGAAGATGTCGTGTAACAACAACGCTGCTCCGTGCTCTGCGATGAGCACCGCCTGGGATTCCATCATTATAAATGCTCTCGCCTTGTGTGATTCTGAATGTCGTCGATTGAGGTCGACTGCCCGTAACGATTTATGTAGGTCACCGTGGCTCTGGATCAGCAAGCCAGTCGTGAAAACACTGAGTATCGCCTACGACTGTCTCAATCCCACATCTGAACACCAACCTGAAGAGTCCAGCAAACAGATTTTCCATATAGTGTTTTTTAGTCTGCTGGGGTATTGTCTTTTATATCAGGAAGAGCTGATTACTGAAACGAGGCACTCGGATTATTGTGAAGATATTGATATATTTTATTCCAGACATACTAAAATCTCAGTGCCATGAAATGTAGAGAACATCAAATACATAAATTTCAGTGTAACCCTTACAAAATATTATCAAAACATTTTGATTCACGGAACTGTACTATGTAGCAGAGAGATGACAAAGTTTCCAATTTAATTTATTGGCATACATTGCTAATCAAACCACACAGTTTTGCAATGAAACCATACTTACATTACATTAAAGGACTGAGATTGGCATTGCAATAAAAAGAAATGCGCCATATTTAGTGGATTATTTGCATTGAACGTGTGTTGAGATATTCCCACAATAGTCAATAATTAATGAGATGCCAGACAATTAACTATAATTAAATTTTTAAAATTATAACATTTTAACTAGAGCGGGAACACCCCATTTCAATCTTTATATATGAATAACGAGATGATTGTGTGGCAGTAAAAAACGAGACATAATCAAGGACATAATATGCACTATTGATGCCTATGAGTAGCCTTCTCATTAATGAGAGGCACGCAAATCTTCTGTGCCTAGAATTCACTTACCTCACACCCATTATCTGGCACGGCTGTTCAGTGAATCCACGTGGAAGTGTAGGACGTCTGTCCGTCTGCCTACACACAAACTCATTGTGCTTGATTGTGGTGTCTATAAAGCTGTCGATTATGATCTAGACAGAAAACGTCACCAATGCGTTACATTTCAAAATTCATTTCCTCTGTACTGTTTTACCTCTCGTGGAATGAAGTAATAATAATGTAAGAAACAAACGAAATGGTGAGAGATACGGTTCTAATAATGACTGCTAAATTGCTAATAAAACCTAACAGACCAAAACACCTCATTAGGCCCGACATTAAAAGATTTTATATTTACAAAAATTCCATATTGAAATTTTTCATTTGTATGTAGTATATTTTGCCATGACACGCGGTGAATCATTGATACTGAGTCATACTTGTTCATGTTTCAGCTAATGATATGTTCCTATGAACTATTCAACTAAAGATTTGACCATATAATTAAAACTCAGTTTATTTCCTCAATTTCGAAATTAGCAATGCGCTGTGATTTTTTGTAAAGGATTAGTAATAAAGCATTCAGTTTCTTATTCTATTGCAAAAGGAGAAAAGATGTCACCACGAATGTCATGTGATCAGCAAAGTTACCACAAGTTGTTAGCTTGCAGAAGAGGTGTTATAAGGATTCATCTGGCAACACTGGAATGCCATGTCCATCGGAGCCTGTGCTCCATTGCAATTAATTAAATTTAAAAAAATTAAAACTTAAAAGCTAATTGCATCAGAAGATGTCAGTAATAACGGGTATTAACGATTTATTTTTAATAACGAATGTGTAAACGTCTCAAGCACATAATTAGTACAAATTCCATCGCCTACCAAATAACTTAATGTAAATGGAAAAAGGAAAAAAAAAACTAAGTTGAGCAACACCCTTGAATCATTGACAGAAACACTCGAGCTTCACACTGGCATTCAGAGCGTGGGCGGTATTCGAATGACGAATGCTAAATTCAAAAACCAGTGAGTGAATTTCAGAACCCCTCATTACGAAAACTTCAGAACTAAATCATTAATAATAATAATTAAGTTGCGTCTTAATGACGTTGTGACAATTTTCAAGAGGTAGCGCAATCCGGCTGCAACGTAATGGTTTAACCAAACTTGTAAACCAGCGAGCTAAAGTGGATGTGTAATTTTAAACGGAGCTGGCCTTAACAGCTAACTCGGTTCATTCTCAGCCTGACGCATGAGTGGTTGCAACTTCTGTAGGCTATGTCTCTGTTTCGTTACCGAGCGTGGTGGTGTAACGGCTAGCGTTATGGCCTCGCATTCGGGAGGTCGGCAGTTCGAATCCCCGTCCGGGCATCCAGATGTGGGTTTTCCATGGTTTCCCAAATCACTCCAGGCAAATGCTTCCTTCAAAAGGCCATGGCTGAATTCCTTCCCATTCCTTGCCCCATCCTTTCCCGTCTCTAAAGACCTCGCTGTTAGAGAGACGTATGCAGAAAAAAAATCTGTTTCGTTAATACTGAAACGTTTGATTTAAACAGTATAATACAATGTAAGACTGGAGGTTTTCTCAGCGTTGTACATATGTAAAATAACCTCTTGTAACTAACCGAGTGGTCCATTGATGAAAAACGATATTTCGTTGGTGATAGGCCTATCACCACCGAAATGACGTGTTTTCTAAAAGGACTAACACAGCTAGCTACCCGACAAGATTTTATATTGTTTAATACATTGTTAAGAAATTTATATAAATGGAGTAGCTTGTTGTGTGGTAAAAAATGGCGAATAGCGAGGTGGATGATGATTTAGTAGAATCCTACTGAACAAAACTTTCTAGTCTACTAGAAAATACAAAGAAAAATATGTGACTATTCTTGGTGAGTGAGCGGTAACCTAGCCTCTCGATTTCTATTAGCCATCAAAAATTTCAGAATGTAATCTGCATACTAATAGATTTTATGCAAAAGAAGTAGAAAGCATCGTAAGATGAAAATGTATGTAAAATCAGAAGAAAAGCAAGACAATTTTCGACACACGTGGAGGGAAATTGACCGAAAAAGTTAGGTCTAAAATTAATACTATAACAGGTATATTGAGATTTCTATTGAAATTTATTACTGAAGCAAAATTATGGAGGACGACAGATATCAAAAATAAATCGGAATAATAATAAAACCTGATGCATTAGAAGCAGCAAAATAAAATCTCTTGTTTAGAATCTGAGTAACAAATCAAACGAAGAATAGTATTCGCACACATATATGAATATTTAGCTCTTCTTTCGAACTTTGGCGTATGCGTCAATAAGAATGTTCAAACACAGTCACTCGATAGTGAAACCACAAGAGTATTCATAACTTTAAGGAGACGTTATATGGTTGCAAGGATAGCAATGGGATCCTTTTGCTGACCGATAATAGTCTATCTTTCATTTAAAAAAAATATAGGTTAGATTAAAATAAGTGAATCAGATTCCTGATCTATTATTTTTATATGTAGTGTCTTATGGAGTCAGATTCAGCATGCTAATTTAAAATCGGATTTTACTGTTTTTTTTTTTTTTTTTAACTACATATGTTAACATGCTCACAGTTGGTTGACCTGTAGGAAATAACCTGATGCCTGCAATCAGGAATCATAAGCTCTTGTTGTTTACGCCCTTTACTTCACTCAGCTATGCTCCAGTCTGCACTTAAACTACGCTTAACTTTAAATACAAAAAATATCCCTTTTTTAATAACGTAGAAGAACTCGTATTAGTTTTTTACCCATGAAATTTGCTTTAGCTGGAAGATAAGTTTTTATTTCGATTTTTGACGAAGTAAATTCTTTTAATTCAGAGAAAGAAGAGAATTGTTAACATTTGATGAAAATATGACGAATGCCATGTTGTGTTTTTCGTGCCTTCACGTCTTATTGACGTCGAGGCCATTAGAGGCGGGAAAGGAATGGGGTCAATTAATGGAAAGGAAATCCGTCGTGGCCTTTTGAAGGAACCATCACACCATTCATCTGGAGCAATTTTGGAAAACCATGGGAAACCCATATCTGGACCGACGCATCGGGATTCAAACCAGTGACATCCCGAATGCGAGGCCAGATCGTTACCGCTTACCCACCATGCTCGGTGCCATGTTGTCGAAAAATTGGCATTAAAATTCTAAAGTAGCAATATTTTTCTTTCTCTTAGCTATGTTAATTATTTTTATGCTTTCTTTTCTACCTTTTTGGTGTTACAATACTTTTATCGCTCATGTCAGGCATTACTACTGACAACGCTGAGATTCACACAGTTATCTATCATAGAAAAGATGTTTCGCTGCAAGTTACTTTTACCTTTCGAGCAGATAAAATAAATTATTAGCCACAGAAGAATTGTGGAAAATACACCAAATATCTGGTAAAAACATTATAGCGAACTAGCTGATACCCGCGACTTCGTACGCGTGGATTAAGAATTTCTTTGCCAGAATGGATTATAGAGAGTTGTTGGTAGCAAAGGAGACGGCATAATATCACCGGAAAGCCATCACTAAATCATTCCACCATCGAACCTGTCTGTTGAGGAGAATCAATTTCCAACATATTTAAAAACAGAAAAACAAACGAATGTGTGGGGATGTGGGGGGGGGGGGGGGGGAATGTTAACTAAGGGTAGCTTTATTTCAGCTTGTTCTTTTCTTCTTTCTTCAGCATAAGCATACATTTCTTGGGTTCTAATAAATTTAGCTGCTCGTGCTCTGCTAGAGCTACAACTTAGGCCAGTTTACGCCCGCAAGGCATGTCAAAAAATAAGGCAAAATACACTGGTGCCAGAAACATTTAAGCAAACACAAAGTAATAGGACAGAGAAAATCGACATCTATACTAAATAATACTTTTTTCTCTAAACAAAATTACTAAAAAATTATACACTAACATAATGCGCGAGAAGCATTGCTTGAGCAAGCGACGTAACACTACAGACTAACTCACACATCCGTCTCTCTGTCACCATTCGATAAGTTCTCAATATTTCGTGACAACAACTGTTAATCATACCGACAAAAAATGTCCTGAGCCCTCCCTACAGATTTTCATGCCAAATTCCGTCTATATCGGTGTAGGCATTTAGTCGTCAAAACGTAATAAAAGACAGAGACTTACTTCCGCATTTTTGGTATTATTACTGCAGATCACACACACACTGACTGTGAATCACCCCTGAGTTAATCAATATAACGTAAAAAAGTGTACACCTACAGCATTGCAAGACTACCTACGATTTGCCTCGCATTGCACCCCTAACTTTGTGATATCTACAGTTTTACATTCAATCCGAATAACCAACGGTCCAGGCGAGACTCCTACGATCAAATACAATTTTTAAAAATCTTTGCCTCCACGGAGATTTGAACCGGAGATCACGACCCAAACATTAGTAAGCAAGCGCTTTAACAACTTTTTTTTTCCATCTCAGCCATCTGTAAGCTTATCGTCGTTTATTCGAATTTTGTCTGTACTATATTATCGATTTCTCATTGCGGACAACACAGGACGGACACAACACCCATGCCCTTGGCCGGATTCGAACCGGCGACCCTGGAACCACTGAGCTACCTGACCCCTACATTGAAAAACAGTACAGAGACCTCCATATGCAACGCGTCTGTCTATCGCTGTTCAGTAATTTTTCGAAATTATAAGACAACATGTATTATTTATACAGATAATTTTTGAACCAAATGTAGACAGTATTTTTCTCCTTGTTTCAAAGGATAAGTGTGCAAAGTTTCATCGAGATCGGCTGAAAACTGTGGATTTGTATGAAGAACAAACACACATACATCTTTATATATATAGATAAACAGTTGTATTTTATGCGCTTTTATGAGAGAAACCAGTAACAGAGGATGAACCAGTGCTGCCACATCGTTAGGGCGATGTTACACGCAGCTTTTGTCCTGACACAGGCAAATGAATCCGGCGTCACGTGTTACTTCGCTAATGACAACAGCGCTGCATTTAATCCTTTTCCGTTGATTAGAAGTGGCCCGAATAAAATGAAACAACTGTTAATTTCATCAGAATCCCAACAAATTTGTGGAACAGAGCCTGTAGATGTGTACGAGTGATACATCTTGACAAAACTCGTGCCTGGCGCGCAAACTAGGTGCTAATCCCGTTTAACTGGACTGCGTCGTGGGTGTAATCAGCGCTCAGCCGTAATTGCTGTGATCTGCTCCCCTGATATCGGAAGCCGCTGCCTGGTCGCTGCGCTGTGTTCGATCGCTCCATCTCGCGACAGACAGTTTCTAAGGGTCAAAGTGACTAAGTTTCCTAACTAAGGACATTACTTAATGAAACGAGGCATTCAGTTGGATGTAAAGATAATGATGTATCTTACTACAAACATACATAAATGCCATTGCTATAAAATGCACTGTTAATGTAATTACTACAAAATATTATACAAAAATTATTACATAGGGGAATTAACTGTCTAACAGAGACGAAAAAGCTTTAGATTGAATTCATTGGCGAACATGTAAACATCTATGTTCATATTTAAATGCGGGGAAATATTTCGCCCACCGACTTCTTTGGGCTGCAATGACAAATGAGATGTGATCAGGGAAATTATGTGGCGTATTGATATCTGTGCGTACTGTTTCTTTCATCGTATCATCAGGGACTGGAATTACAGACAAGAAGTAAGTTTTGATTCAAGGCACCTTCAGCTACCCACAATTATATGAAATTAAAAGATGGTGTGTATATGAAAATATTCATAAAAATTTGACATGCTCTGTTCGAGGTTACTATATAAATCTTTCAGAACGCAGTTTTTTTTAATCCTTTAATAACTAAACACATGTTGAAACGGCTAACACCAGCATGCGATGTAGATGGTTGAAGTTTTTTGGGCACCTTCTGAGAATGCACAGCTTCAAGTTTACCAAGAAGATCTCACTTATCAAGAGCTTTGAGTCAGGAAGCAAGTGGCAGAATGAGACACAAAAAGACTTGGATTCCATTGAGGTTTCCGATACTGATGTTGCATATAGCTGCAAATTTTGTAATATGGATAATTCCTGGTCCCCTCCACCAAAAATTATTTAACCTCGGGAACCCATCTCACAGCAGAGAAAGGAAAAATTATTAGCTGGGCTCCATAGCTATTACCGAGCGTGGTGGTGTAACGGCTAGCATTCTGGTCTCGCATTCGGGAGGACGGCGGTTCGAATCCCCGTCCGGGCATCCAGATTTGGGTTTTCCATGGTTTCCCAGATCACTCCAGGCAAATGCCGGGATGCTTCCTTGAAAAGGCCATGGCCGAATTCCTTCCCATACCTTTACCCCCCATCCTTTCCCGTCTCTAAAGACCTCGCTGTTAGAGAGACGTTAAGCAGATAAAAAAAAATCCGTAGCTATTGGGAATGAAAACGAGCATCCAAATAGAACTAGTCATAAACGCTTCCTAGTGGGCTTGAATGAATAACAATAAATAATAACTATCGTATTAAGCTGTGAGATTCGCTATAACGTTTCATTATTCGTTTGAGTAGACTGTAGTACATCTTGAGGTCCAGTACAGTTCTATTCTGACTATATTTGAAGCTGGGCTGACTTCGAAAAGAGGCTGCATTGTGAATAAGCGTTCTTCAGCTATGAACTGGTAGTATATTGTGTCCTCCCTACTGTAACTTGACTCCTGTCCTCTGCTAATTGTAACGTGATTGGATCATCATTCCATCGGAAGCATAATGTGAAATATGTCACGTATTGATGCGTGTAGATGCTCTTTGTCACAACAGCACAAGTTTATAATCTATGCTGTGTTATGCATATTTTACACACACACTGATCAGCAAGAACATTATGATTACCTACCTACTATCGATATAAACTCGTCCATGCGATAGCAGCATCACCTGACGAGAAATGACTACAAGTCAGACACACGCACGGTGCATGTAGTATCAGTGAGAGGCTATCCGTATTTAGAATGGGGAAGGCACGTGCTCTAGCTGAGTTTGATCGAGGGCAGATTGTGATGGCCCGGAGGTTAGGCGAGAGAATTTCGAAAACTGCATGACTTGTCGGGTGTTCCAGGAGTGCTGTGGTGAGTGTCTTCAACAAGTGGCGAAACCAAGGTGAAACCACGTCCAAACGTCGAGGTGTTGGACGGCCACCCCTCATTACAGATGTGGGACGTCGTAGACTGGGCAGACTGGTAAAACAGGACAGGTAGTGAACTGTGGCGGAACTAACATCAGACTTTAATGCTGGGCAGAGTACAAGTGTGTCTGAACACACAATGCACCGAACACTCCTAACGATCGGCCTCCGCAGCCGACGACCCATACGTGTGCCAATGTTAACACCACGATATCGGCAACTACGGTTAAAATCGGCATTTGACCATCATCACTGCACGTTGGCGCAGTGGCAGAGCATTGTATGGTCTGATGAATTCCGATATCTTCTTCATCTTGCCGATGGGAGGGTACGAATTCGTCGTTTTCAATGGGAATAGCTTCTTGACACCTGTACTGCGGGACGGAGACAAGCTGGCGGCGCGGCGGTTCAATTATGCATGGGCATCCATGCTTCCAGTGGGGCTCGTGCAAGGCACCATGACGGCCAATAAGTATCATACACTAGTTGCAGACCACGTACACCCCTTCATGACGATCATGTATCCCAACGGCAGTGGCATTTTTCAACAATGCGCCATATCACAAGGCCAGGAGTGTGATGGAGTAGTTATGGGTAATCAGTGTATGTAGCAGTGAAGTCTGTTCTGTGTTGGTATTCTATCCTTCTCTTCATCCAAGACTGATTATGTTCTACCATTTGGCCATTTACAGAAGATTATTGAAATTGTGACGGTTACTCACTAAATATTGAAAAGTTATGTTTCAAAGTAATACTTTTAATGTGTATTCAGATTGTATCTTTGATGTATGAACAAACATTATTTAAAGGTTATCACCTTATATCTACACAATTACATTCAGTATCAAGGAAAAAGAGACGTGTCTTAAATCATGGTTGATGTAGATGACATTGAATGATCTCCAGAACCTCGATACAACACGCTGGATAAGTAATTGTGATGAATAACGTCCTCTGCTTTTCATGGAGTGATTTCAGCAGGAGTAGCGTAAAGGACTAGCCATCCCACAGCTGATGGACTTCATTCGCCTTACCTAATTAACGGTAAGGGGTGCTAACTGGGGCAATTAGATTTGGTTTAATTACTATTAATTATTTTGCCTTATGGGACGGTGATCAGAGGTAGATTTTAACTTGGCTCTATATTAGCCAGCGATTCATTTCGTCTAACCTGGTCAATGGGATAACTTGTCTCGACGTCACTTACTCATTAGTATCCTGAGTGATTCACTAACAGGAGTGAGTAGATCGACTTCTAAAACGTTCAGCTTTTAGTTTCTCCCATATAATTCAACCTTTCATCTAATTGTTGTCTCTTCTATCTTCAATTTCCACGACGAGAATAATTCTAATATATGCATGAATATTAGCGTGCATATTTTTTTATATCATAACATTCCTTAATTATTCACTTAACACGCATCATTTTCCGTTGGATGTAATGTCATATTACAAAATACAACACACAACATCGAATTTTTGTTATGAAGGAAAAACAGTCCCATATGCTTCTGAGAACCTTCCTTAACAAAACACTGTTGTTTATTTCAATTGATACTTATAAAAAGAATTATTAATTCCAATTTTAGTATGCGAAGAAGTCCTCTACCAGATATTTGGTGTTTAAAGATTCCGTATTCTTCTAAAGGTTCTCTGAACAGTACACAAAACTTTTTATTAAAAAGAGGTTCCGACTGACATGTATTACTTATTTAATTTTGCTTGTGAACTTACGCCTAATTAACTTCCAGATAATTAGAGGCAGGGAAGGACAGGGCCAATGAACGGGAAGGAATTCGGTTCTGGATTTTTAAAGTATCTTCCCGGTATTCAACTGGAGTGATTTGGGGAAAACCCAAATCTGGTCGGACGGGAATTCGAACTCTTGTCCTCGCGAATGGGATGACAGAGCGATCCATTCACCCACAACGTTTTTTCATATGACCAAGCAGAACTCTCTAAGATTACTTTCCCACAGGTTTTTGACCTTCGGATGCCAAAATTGAACAGCAAGCGCACAACACGTTCACTTCGAAGGGTCTAAGACGTTGGGTAAAATGTTTTACCACAATACTCATCGCTCTAATATCCAGATAAACGCTCTTTTGATTACACCAGTATTTTTCAACAAATAGTGTTAATCTGCTCAAACTGAAAACGGTGATTATTATCTTGTGCTTTACCTAATCCATTCCTCGAACAAGCAACTATCTAAATCTGCGAACTAAAAAATATTATTTCCATACAGCATTATCACAACGAGAAAATAACATGTTTACTTTTACAAAATGAGAACACTGTTTTTCCTCTACGTAAAGTCAACCCTGTCGCAATTGTCAATTAAAATGTATTTCGTCAAGTTGCACCTTAATTTCACTTCACGTTAGGTCTTTAACCAAAGATTGCATAGCTTTCTCGCAAGAGCGGATACTTCGTTGTTGCCGAGGTTTGGCATAGTGTGGACGCGACAGGAAAAAAAGCGAGCAACGACGGCACATCCATCACCCACGTATGGCGCGCTGTCAGCTGTGAGAGACGGCAGAAATATGCAGAACAGAGGCAGCTGCAAGTCAGTTAAAGGGAGAGCCAGCACGACATGAGAACACAGGCTCCTCTTCTTACAAATGGCTGCTCAAGCAGTGTTTTCTCTGTACGAATTTACATGGTAACAGTACCCGTAGAAATAAAGGATTCTGAAGCATGCTGTAGAAGAAAGGAACATCACTGAGAGCGATTCGAAAAGATGTGCCAAATCATTAAATGGTAGCTCAAAAATTCTGTTGGAGTCGCTTAGCGTCACCAGCGACCAAAAACAACAGAAAGCCATATTTAGAAACCAAGGTTTTAGCAGTATTTAATATATTTAATATTCACTTAATAATTGTGAAAAGAATGTACTGTCAGAGACAATATTTTTATTCAACAGCAGTATATTTGAAACGAAAGACTTGAATAATTATTTATTATTCCGTAAATTAAACGCTACCATGAAAATTCTCTCTTACATATAGCAAAACAACCGAGTAGTTTGGCAGTGCGTTTCCCCCTACTTTGTTCTGGTTGTCATCGACACTATTAGAGCCGGAGAGACTGCAGGGCAAGGAAGGAGAAGAATTCCACGAAAGTCTTTCGAAGAACTACTCCGGAATGCAGTAGGAGTGATTTTGAGAAACCATCAAGAAGGAAAATCTGGACGTGGATTTGAACCAGCGTCCTCCCGATTGCCAGACCGAAGCTTTTTTTTTACTGCTTTACGCCTTGTAAACATCGAGGTCTCTAGGGGCGGGAAGGGAACTGGGGCAAAGAACGGGAAAGAATTAGGACATGGCCTTCTGAAGCAACCATCGCCTTGTGATGAATAACTCTAATCTGTATGGTCGAACGGGGGTTAGAACCCACGTCCTCCCGAATGCGAGTCCTGAACGTTACCACTTATCTATCAGGCTTGATATTCCTGAACGGCAAGGTGAAAGCAGTACTTAACAACACAATACCTATCAACCAACATATTTCTATTTCCATGAGGCACACGATGAAAAACTAACTTCAAAAAAGCTATACTCATATCCCCTCTAAATACAGTATGAGAATCATTGATAAAGATATCATAACAGCATGTTTTATGTTTGACTGAATATCGTAAATTTTCGCATGATTTCGTATGTTTTCAAGTCGATCAGATCATTACTCGTCAGGTGGTTTGCTAGCCTTGTTCTGATGGTTTTTCTTAGCTAGTCAGTGGGTTCTGTTTATTTTCCGTAAATTAATACGAACATTTCTTGTTTTTAATTACAAGTACGAAAAACTTTTTTGTCCATAACTAGTAGTTCCCCTGGCTGTAAACTATAACTTATGCTGATGATTGAAAATGCTCGTGGTGTGATTTTGGGAAACCATGGTAAACCCTAATCTGAGTTTAAAAAAGTTAAAGAAAAAGTCATATATATCTTTGGTGATATTCAGCAAAATGTTATGAAACATTTCACACTCTATCCATAATCAATGATCTTTCAAAAGATATGTAAAATGTGTTTAAAAAATACATATTAAAAGATTCATAATTGTACCAGCCCTTTGAGAAAATCATTAAAGTCAGTAGTATCTGAATTAGAAGGTCCGGATGTTGAGATTATAAGCAGACAATGAAATGTTTTAGATCGTTTTCTTGAAAATTATTTTCAGTATCGTTTTCTTAAGTGGAGGACGGTAAATTTATGTTTAGTAGCAATATTTTAGGATAATGAAATATTTTTATACCTACTGATGCAAGACTTATTTTCAAAGTTGAAGTTATTATTCTTTATTTTCACTTGTTAAGCCGCTTCATTTTCACGAAGATTTACAGCAGCAGATAGAAATTTAAATGAAAACTTATTATTTCTGACGATGAACAGAGGGAATATAAAATGGGTTTTCATATCTAACGTCAAAAAGCTTAAAAGTATAAACAGGAAAAATTTAGGAATTGTGAAAAAAATAGGTTTCATAATTGTTGACGTTAATTCATTTCCTTCTTAATAGATGTCAATGCAATAATTGCAAAAACAGGGCTACAAGAATTCAAGTATAATTTTTCAGATGTTTGGTTACAGTTCATTTAACATATTTTAAGTATAACAATGTTGATAGATTATGAATTATAATATTCTATAATTTCTACATTCCAGTAATTTTTACCGTATGACTGAAGAGATTTCACTTCAATAGAAGCAGTTTGCTGATAATTGCTGACTAATCATGTGTGAAATTCTACCCCTCCCGTGATCTATCATGTGTTAGAAAATTAATTAAAGCGTCATTAATTAATCTGTGCAGCCTTTCACTATCGCCTCACGCGATCCATTCATAAATGTCAGGGCTGCACAATGGTCTGTGGTTTAGAATGAACTGATCTATTTGTGTGACACTCGATGGCAATACCGATTTCGGTGCTCTCGAACTTACTGGCAGTTAGAGATGCCGAGACTGGTGTATGAAGGGTAACATCCGGTCTTGGAATTAAAGATAGCAGGTGTTATGTTCCCAACACCACTATTAAGGTTTCGACGGTCTAACAAATCATTCGAGCCGGTATTGTACCTTCGTAAGGGTCATTGCCATTTTCCTACAGATCCCTCCTTCACAATCCCTCTCCCCCTCTTATGACTCACTCTTCGACGAGCCGCAAACCTCTAAAGAAAAGAGAAGACAGAGGTGAACCTGACGTAAATCGTGTACAAGAGATTAGGCCTGATTCCAATATCTAAGAGTATTGTAAAAAATAGGATAGTATTTAAACAAACGTTGACGTTTCGTTAAAGAAAAGGAAATAAATTGATTTTATTTTCTAGTATAATATTCCTGAAACATTTTGTGCAAAACCTAGCGAGCAGTAATATCTTTGGAATTCTTTCAGACTTTCGAATTGAGGTATTATAATACTCTAGAAAACTGTCAGATCGAACAGACTCAGAGAGGTAGACGGGTTTAACAGTAATACACTATAGGAAGAGTTAATGTTTTTCAATATGCAACAACAAATCAATACAGGTAAATTTTCAGAAATTATTTTTTCTTATATTCTCTTGTAGGGGAGACCGGGGGAATGGCGACACCTTAAGACATTTTCCATTTTGTATTTTTTACTTTAACTTTTTTGAAATTCGTGATAGGATATAAAAATACCTTGAACCTTTTCCCATCGATTGGATAATGTACTTTAGTTAAAATATAAGCGAAGTATTTTTAAAAAAAAAATATGTGAATGCTACCAACTGTCGGTATTCCCCCGGGTACCCGGGAAATACCGACATGCCTACTGGGTAATACCGACATGGTTTGATTCTTGGGAAGTGATAAGCTGAATCACGAAGAAATTAGAAATTCTTTATTCATATCAAATTATTCAGACAATTACACAATGTTTAGATCTAATGGAAACGACAATTCAGCAATGTGGACCTAGGTTTATTCAAAAGTAAATTTTGAGTTTAGTACGTGTTTTTTTCTTGAAGGAAATTTTTTTTAAAATAGGTAGTAAAACAAACGAAGCTTAAAATCTTAAACATTGAGCCAACCCCTAAACTAATACTAGATCATATGTAATCAGATCAATTAATATGAATATAAACAATTAGTAAACAATATGTAAAAAGCAATTTAAAAAAAATTCAAGTAACATAGTCCCTCGGCATTAAAATTTGTCTATTTCGTCATGCAAAAATCACAAATATAATTTTCTGCTGTATCGCTACCACTACAATCAGCATGAGCCCACTTGCCACAAAACACACATCTAAACCAGAGCTCAGAACTACCAAATTCACCACAAACTAAACAGGTCTCCGTGTCGTCTGTAAACATATCAACGACGTCATCACAATCATCACCATCACCACATAACACTGACTCATCTATGTCCTCTTGTGAAGAAGTTTCCTCAAAAGATATTTGCCTGCGGCATGTTTTCTTTATTTTTGCTGATTTTGTGGTTGTCTTACTTTTTCCATGCATTTTGCATATTTCATTCTTTCCATCTTTCAGCAAAATTTTAGTTATGTCTCCTGTTTGATTGTATAACAGTTTTTCTAATTTAACCTTGGCTTTCACCTCCTTTTCCTTCTTTTTTTTCTTAGCTTCCAAAAGTGCAGCTTTCATTGGAGTTGCGGTAAGAATTGTAGAGTGCTTCTTTTTTACGTCGTTCGGCGTTGATCCAGCTTGATTGCGATACAAATGCAGGGGAGAAATTAATTTAAGTTTTCCCTCAAACTCAGCTGTATTTTCCTTATGATTTTTCGCTGAGGCTGGTTTTCTTTTCTTGGGTATAGATTTCAATTCACCTCCAGCAGTGAACCCTGATCCTCCAGGTACTGGATCTTCATACACGCCAGTCAAATTCAAATTGGGATGAGAGTCAATTGTTTCTGTATTGTTCTTCACAGGCTCTTCATTGACAGCTTTATCCTCATCTTGTTGATATATTTCCTCGGTTGTTAATTCACTAGCATTGTCTTGAATCACGGGAGTTTGAATATCTGCTTCTGGAATGAAGTCAACCTCAGTGAATTTTTCAGGATTGAACGGTAGAATTCCTGCTGCTCTGAGGCCTGAAACTCCTTTGTACATCATTGCTACCTTCATGTAAGCTACATTAAAAATAGATGCTATATCATAAACTGTTATCTTCTGCAATCGGTTGACCCTTAAGAATCTGTCACATTCAGTGTTAAATGCCTTTTTAAGTGGACCATAAACAGTTAGATCCAGAGGCTGTAACCTGTGTGATGTATGTGGGGGTATGGATACAACTTTGATATGATTGGCCCTGCAGAATTCGAAGCTCTCTAAAGTGATGTGGCTACCGTGGTTATCCAAGATCAACAGCACTGGATTCTCCTCGCTAGGTTTGGTACTATCTTTGAAATGTTGGAGCCAATCTTTGAACAATTCTTCATTCGACCAGCCGTTATGTGAACATCTGTAAATGGCACCTGCTGGTCCATCTCTTTCTAAGAGAGGAGACATTCGTTTGCGTGGAAATATAAACATAGGAGGCACATATGTTCCAGAAGCACTGACAGCACAGACTACTGTAATATTTCTGCCTCTTTCCCAGCTTGTCACAGAGCCCACCTGTTTTTGACCCTTTGGAGCTAATATTTTTGCAGGTTTCTGTACAGTCGAAATTCCAGTCTCATCCATGTTATATACTCTGGTAGCAGGGAAATGTTGTTTTTTATAGACCGCATCCAAGTTAGAAAAAAATATATTGACTTCACACTTGTTGAAGGCAATCCTATTAAGACTTGTTGCGGAGGGTTTTCTCAAACTTATGCTTGGGTTTCTTTTCTTGAAACCTGATACCCAGTCCTCTCCAGCCATTTTCTTGTCTTTATTAAAATTATGTTTGATTTTCAATTTTTCAGCTAATTCGTAGGCAAGTCGTCGCAGTTCAGTTAAAGTAATTCCATAGAATGTATTAGCTAATTGTTTAATATGATTTGTTAAAATTGTTTCTTGATAAGGTGTGAAAATTGATTTTCTACCCAAGGCTGGTTTATCAGTAGAATTTGACTTCAAACGGTCATGTAATGTAATTCTTGAAATATTTAACTCCGCCGCTACACTCTTAATTGATCTACCACTTTGAACTAGCTCAAAAGCTCGTTTTAACGTTTCTTTGGTCCATTTACCTCTCTCTGTAGTTCGTTTTCTGGATCTCGGCATCTAAAATAGGAAAATAACCAACATTTAGGGGACTAAAAACACCATTTAAAAATATACGGAGATGGGGAAATACCGACACCATGTCGGTATTTCCCCACAGAGAGATGTCGACTTTACCCCGGGTGAACAATACAAAACATAAAATGTCCCCGAAGCTAACCTGTTCACAAATAGCCAACAAAGAATACACTAAAATGTTCGCTAAATTGTATTATTTCTAAAGACTTTACCAGTTAGAACAATCGAATAATTGTTGAGAGACTTACCTTTAATTGCTTATGGGTCAGAATTTAGATCAAAATTCAAGAAAATACGTTTTTCACAGCACATCAACAATAAATAACTTGACAACAATTAGCTTACTGGGTATTAGTTGTCTTGACTTCCGCTACGTGACGACACCTACCAGTAACACATGAAGTGCAACACGTTGCCAAATTTCACAGTGTCGGTATTGCCCGGGGTGTCGATTTTCCCCCGGTCTCCCCTAATGGGTCTTATACAATAGTAGCTGTTACCCGAGACTTCGTTCGCGTGAACTTAGAATTTCATTGCTAGAATTGGATATAGAAAGCTGTAAGTTACTTAAGATTTGTCCCAAACAACACCGAATCGACAAATATACCATCACTATACCATTCTACCGTCGAATCTGCCTCATAAAGAGAATCAGTTTAAAATAGAAAAAAACGAAGGTGCTGGAAGGTCTGGGGGTTAACTGAAGCCAGCTTCAATTTCAGCTTTGTTTTCTCTTCTTTCTTCAGCATGAGCATCAGATTCTTGGGTTCTAATCATTTTAGCTGCTCGTGCTCTGCTAGAGCTAAACATTAGGTCTGGTTTATGCCTGCGAGGCATGTCAAGAAAGAAGACAAAGTAAACTGATGCCAGAAACTTTTAGGCAAATAGAAAGTAATAGTACAGTACAGCGCAACATCTATACTTTGTCAGTAAATGAAATTTATTAACAGATCGTACAACTGACTGCTATGCTTGGCGCTCGTTGCTATGTCAACATAAACAGTATCTCTGACGAAGGCTGGAGGATACCAGCCGAAAGCTCAGGTAATGAAATAAACAATGCGGCATAACCCGAAAGTCAATTAATAATGAACTGATTTATTATTATAGACTCACACACGCATCTGTCTGCCTGACACCATTCGATACGTTATCAAAACTTCATGGCTAAATCTATTGTTCATATCAGAAAAAAATGTTCTGTGTTTTTCCTAAAGATACAAAATATTTACTTGTCAAATTCCATCAGTATTGGTGTATCCATATAGTCGTCAAAACGTAACGAAAAGACAGGGACAAAGCCTGAGGGACCAATATGGTGAAATAAAGTAAACGCTTACGATTTGCCATGCATTAAATCCCTGAATTTATGGGACCCACATTTTAAGATGGAATCCTTACGAGGGAACTACCAGGCTTGGCTCGTACGATGAAAAACAATTCTCAAAAACCTTTGCTACCAGCGGGATTTGAACTGGAGCCTACACAGGTTCTTTATGAAGCAAGCACCTTATCCACTACGCTACCAACCCACTCTGTTGGTAACCATTACACAGCCGTATACATACTATGCGTCTGTCTTTCACTGTTCTGATAGATTTTCATAATTCCATGACAATGTATTATATACGCAGAAAATAATATCCTATGTCCTTCCTAAAGGCAAATAGCTTCTTCTTGTCAAATTTCATCACGACCGGATTAGCCGTTTAGCCCTCAAGACAGAGTTACTTTCACATCTAAAATATTAGTAAAGATAACTAATTGGGTGACTTTAAATGAACGTATTTCACTCAAGTTAAGAAAGCATTATCAGTAATTTACAACTTTGCGTTATGTTTTAGGGTTGTCGGTTATTTTTCTTAAAATGTTCATGTTAAATTTCGCTTAGTGACGTATTTAAATTAAAATCTCTTTTTTTTCTTTAAAAAAAAAAATCTGAAAGTAAAACTCTTGGAGATTGCATATTCGAATCGATATCATCATTTTTATACTTGCAAAAGAAAAGGCAAACTGTAGGATTTCACGTTTGGCCTAGAATTTCAGTGATCTAAGTCCTTATAACAGACCATATTTGAGTTTCTCCAAACAATATCGTTAAGACGGAACGTAACTGGTTGTATGCAGGGTCTGTCGCTTGGCAGGTTGGCGAGCCTTCTCCAGCTGGTCAGGGGTGAAGCCTGCCTCCCATTGAGGCTGCGCGGGCTCTCCAAAGAAGTGGACTGTGGGGGTAAGCGTGCGTGCGTAAGGGTGCGCCCTGCGTCGCCTCTTCTCACATCCCCTGTTGATCTCATTCATCCGCGTGGTGGTGCATCTCTAACGGGAAGAAGCGGAATCATCCGCGATGGCAACTACTAGATGATAGAGGCCACATTAAACAGATGTACTTAATTATACCATCTCAGTGCTGAAATAATCATGTAAACCACCCAATTCAGTTCTAAGAATTTTTATTTCTTGCAACGGAACTGTCTCAGCCCACTTTTTTTCCTTGTGTTTACATCACAATTTTTTATGAATACCACAAATTACCTACATAGTTGGTTATGGAAGAATTTTGTTTACCGAATATCTCAGTATTTTTTGTTATTGTTATTATTTTTTTTGTTAGGTACTAGAAAGGAATGTTTCAGTCTCATATTCTACTGGTATTACTTGGACTTAGCAACTAAAACAATTATTGTAAGTTTCAAGCAAATTTATTTTTCGTAGCTCGGTTTCAAATTTGAGTAAAACGCCATTTGAGTCTTAGAAAATTGTAAGCTTTTGCACCGAGCGTGGTGGGTGAACGGTCAACGCTCTGGCCTCGCATTCGTTAGGACGCAGGTTCGAATTCCCGTTCTGTCATCCAGGGGTTTCCATGGTTACTCCAAATCACCCAAGGCGAATGCCGAGATGCTTCCTTAAATAGGACATGGCCGAATTCCTTCTCGTGATTTGTCTCTGTCTCACCTCAAATGACCTCAATGTCGATGAGGCGTAAATCAATAAGTAAAATAAATAAATAGATCAATAAGCTTATGCAAAGGATCTCTTGCAGTAACTTGAATATTATGGTGATTTTTACAGTTTATTTTGATTTGATATGGAGTCTACAGTGAAACTGTGTTAAAAATCCGAGAAGTCTGATAATGAAGACCTGATTTTGTTACAGAAAGGTATATTTAAAAATGTATATATTATTCTGCCTAGAAAATTCTTCGAAATGTTCAGCCAGGTTTTTTTTTATATTCAACCCGTACCGTCATCGGGAAGAATAGTACATACTTTTAAACATGTATTTATGGAGTGGTACATTTATTGGTACAATGAATGATCAAAATAACTCAAATTATCTTTAATCAAATGTATTCTAATGCAATTAACAACGTTACAAAACTGAGGACAAATATCGTGGAAGCAATGTATTTCGATATTTTAATAAATTTGTATATCACGTCCCATCATTTTCTGATAATTTTTGGACATTGTATCTGTTCTTCCGCAGCAGGCTGTAACTGAAAGCAATACTGAAAATATTACAGGAAAAATTAAAAGAAAATTTAAAAGTAGATGAGGTTCTCCGAAGTTAACAACAAAGTAGATTTTTGGACACAACTTCAGACATCAACCCGCTTTATATATATACCGAAATTATGATACACAGTGTGCTAATGTTAAGTGATTATCCTTTCATAAGGGAATTTCCGAGTAATGGAATAGACTTGTTCCAACGAGTTTTGACGATCTTTGATAGAAACATCACACTCTTCTATGAAAAAGCTAGAGATGCATCAAAGTTCAGGTTTCAGGAAGTTACAGGTCACATAGGTATGTAGGTATATAGTTTACGAAAACAATAGTTCTGTTTGTTGCAGTCCGGATTATGAAGGACTGATCTATCTTCGCTTTTCTGCTATTGCTTATGGCTTTACGCCTCATCGACGTCTAGAATAGGACTGGGGATGGAATTCGACGATGATCCTTAGAAAGAAACATCCCGTCTTTCGCCTGGAGTGATTTCGGTAAACCACGGAAAACCAAAATGTGGATGGCCGAACAGGTATTCGAAACAACGTCCTCCAGAATGCGAGGCCAGAGCAATACCGCTCTTCCACCACACTCCATCCTTAGCTACGGATTACTTCGATAACCTGGCTGCAGCAGAATATCCAAACCAGACAATGTCAGCGTTCGTAAGTCGCAAACGCCGTTAACAGGCATATGCTGAGATAAATAAAACTACCGTAAAATACAAGGACATTTAAAACGGTTACCAACACCTGTGTCAGAGAGGGGCAGTTTGTATGCTAATCTTCCTTCGTGTCAAATTTTACCTTTCACTTTAGCGTAGCCATTACGGGTCATTAATTATGACTTAAATCAGCGTAGTAATTTTTCTGAAGGCACGCGATTTACAAACGACTCCCTCATTAAAGAAACATAACTTTTAAATTTTACTCACAGGTGAATGGGAGAAGACAGACGAAAGTTTGTTGGCCGGATACGCTAAGCTCTCACCATTAGCTAAGCTGCCAATCCTAACAAGGCTTCGATCGTGGGTCGTTTTAATTCATGGTGGTAACCGTATTTACATAGAACTGCATTTATCCAAATATAATCAAGTAACTTTTGAATGATAGTATTGTAAAAGTACCGAAATGTGTGACAATAATATTTTAGAAAGAATTAATACTTTTTCTGCACTTGTTGGAGAGAGTGATGAGGTGATGCACGAGAGAAGTAAAGGAATTGGGTTACAAAACTTTGGCCAGACCATTGCTCGAATATGGTAGTGTAGTATGGGATCCACATTTTGCGTATCAAACACAGGAATTAGAGAGGGTGCAAAAAAGCGTTTCTAGATTCGTTTCTGGAAATTATCGCAGAATGCAATCAGTGACGGATATGATAAAGGAGCTGGAATGGGATTCATTGCAAGACAGGAGGAGGATGAGGAGGGTCATGGGAATGTACAGGGCGTATACTGGTGATGAGGCATGGAAAGATATTGCAGTAGGTATTAAAAGTAGTGCATGGAAGGGAAAAGATGACCATGACCACAAGCTGGCACTCGATTTCAGGAGTAAGGGTGTGGGAAGATTCTCTTCTTTAGTTAAGGGTGTCAGGGATTGGAATGAGTTATCAAGGGAAATGATGAATAACTTACCGAAAACGTTAAAAGAATTTAAAGTTGAAATTTGTAGAGGGAAATTGTAGGTGGGTGCAGGATAGGTGGAAGTTGGGTGTGTAGGTAAATTTCCACCGGAGCATGTGCTTCATTGTAATTAAATTAAATTAAATAATAAATGAGATTATTTGCAACCAGAAACAATCTTGACGGAGAACTATACCCAGGTTCTTCCATGCTTAAGTTTTACACGTTTAAGCAACTACACATATGTACTGTACATAATCGAAACACTTCAACCATTTTTGAAGATACCAAGCTAGTAAATATTCAAGTCACAGTGCGAGAATTTCAAACAACTTAGGAACGACCGTTAACTCCTTAATTGTCTGTGATTTCATATCTCTCCCCTCTTCCAGAATCACTGTTTCTAGAAAGAAGTGGTAAGTTAATGTAAATACGTATTGCATTGTTAGCCGGTAGACCCCCAAGGATTTTTCAGCCACCGAGTAACAGCCAGGTAGGTGACAGATTGACCTAATCTGATAATCCTACCACCTAAAGCAGACCAGCAGCTTAGTGCGTCCTAACGTACTTCACGCGAGTAAATAAAGATTTGGAAGAGCTGAACGTTAGTTTTTTTAAGGACCGTAAAAATTTCAAACGATACGGGGATTCGAACCGGGTACCTACTTCTCCCCAGCCACGCGCCTTAACCTGTTGTGTCCAGCTGGGAATTGTAGAGATTTCATACTTAAATTCCGATTCTGCCTCCTTCGGCCAGAAATATATCCGCCTTCCATCAATGGAGAGGCCGAATTTTCCACTCAAGCGAATGGTGCCTCCATCACTACATCGCACAATATCTCTTCTCCACTGAGTCTGAGCCAAGCCCACAGACACAGAAAGAATTATCGGAGGCGTAACAATACTGGAGCCCATGGAGGTGAAATTGGTTTTCACCAGCAATGTTGGAGTTGTATGTGGTTTAGTAACTTAGTTTTTGTTTAGCTAATACTTTTGTACTCTGTCTGATTGCTCAAGAATCATTATGAGTATATATTATTTCGTTTCAAAATTCATAAGTGTTTGGTCTCTGGTCAAATATTTCTGTACTGCTTTCCAAAATAAATTGTTTCCCTTATTCTGATGAGGAACACATAGTACGCTTTAGATTTACAACGAGTAATTCTATTTTAAATAATTTCTGTATAGCAATTAGTTTCAGATAAAAAATGTTTGTGTTTAATTTCACGGAGAGGCAAAAAAAAAATTTTAACTCTCTGTTTTACCATTATATCAGAGATATTTTTTTTGTTTTCTAATTTTTTACATATAAGCAACGGGGGAACTACGGAATACAGGCGTAAGTCAGCAATCTTTATATATAAAGATGAATGTACGTTTGTTTGTTTGTTGGTTTGTTTGTTCTTCATACAAATCCACAGTTTTCATCCGATCTCGATGAAACTTTGCACACTTATCATTTGAAACAAGGAGAAAAATACTGTCTACATTTGGTTGAAAAATTATCTGTATAAGTAACACATGTTGTCTCATAACTTCGAAATACGGCGATAGACAGACACATTCGATGTGGACGTCTCCAGACCATGTTTCCGTTTAGTGAACTGGCAGCTCAGTGGCTAAAGAGCTTGGTTACGAACGTCGTGGTCTCCGGTTCAAATCTCCGTGAAGGCTAAGATTTTTAAAAAATTTGTTTCATCGTAAGAGTCAGGCCTGGGCCGTAGGTTAGTCGGATTGAATGTTAAACTGTAGATATTAGAAAGTTAGGGGTGCAATGCGAGGCAAATCGTAGGTAGTCTTGCAATTTTGTAGGTATAAATTTTTTTACGTTATAATGATCCATCAGGTGTTGTTCGCAGTCAGTGTGTGAGTGAGAACCACAGTAATCTTTATATATAAAGATGAATGTTTGTTTGTTTGTTGGTTTATTTGTTCTTCATACAAATCCACAATTTTCATCCGATCTCGATGAAACTTTGCACACTTATCCTTTGAAACAAGCAGAAAAATACTGTCTACATTTGGTTGAAAAATTATCTGTATAAATAACACATGTTGTGTCATAACTTCGAAATACGGCGATAGACAGACACGTTGGATGTGGACGTCTCCAGACCGTGTTTCCGTTTAGTGAACTGGCAGCTCAGTGGCTAAAGAGCTTGCTTACGAACGTCGTGGTCTACGGTTCAAATCTCCGTGGAGGCCATGATTTTTAAAAACTGTTTTTCATCGTAAGAGTCAGGCCTGGGCAGTAGGTTATGTGGATTGAATGTTAAACTGTAGATATTATAAGTTAGGGGTGCAATGCGAGGCAAATCGTAGGTAGTCTTGCAATTTTGTAGGTATACACTTTTTTACGTTATAATGATCCCTCAGGTGTTGTTCGCAGTCAGTGTGTGAGTGTGAAACCACAGTAATACTAATATAAATACGGAAGTTTATAAGGGAAAGCTGTATGAAGGGCACAGGATATTTTTTTCCAGTATGATTAACAGTTGTAGTCACGAAATTTTCAAATCTTATCGAATAGTGACAGAAATATGTTGGAAATTGATTCTCTTCAAGAGGCAGGTTCGACGGTAGAATGATATAGTGTTAGCTTTTCTGTCATATTATGCCGACTCGATATTGTTTGGTACCAATCCTTCGTTACAAACAACTTTTTATATTTAATTCTGGCAAAAAAAATCCTTAATCCACGTGTACGAAGTCGCGGGTAAGAGACTAGTATCTTATAAAGGTGCAATCGTTGCTGTTACCACTATATTCCTGATTATGGGAATCTTTAGTGACAAGGCAAGAGCAGTAAGTGTTTTGATGTAGCTCTATAATGTTTGGTCTGGACTTCATACCGAGCGTAATTTGCGTTATTCCATTGGAGATAGGGGGAAGTACGCCTGGACTGCGTGCTTTGCCACCATCAACAGTTAACGTTGTCAGTTACATTCATAATGTGGGCAAGAAATTACCAGGTAAACTGTTACTGAGAACTGGACCTGACCGATTGTCAGCAACTGCCACATCATTACGATTTGTGGTGCTGAGTTTGAATGAGAGATAATTTGTAAAGTGGCTTGTTACTAACCAATAGTCATGTCCTACAGTTCGGCTGTGGATAGTAAGTACGAGTTCTCTGAGAATAAAATTATTGTACTAAAGAAGTCTGTAATTAATACTGAACTGAGGATTTTTATGTTTATTCAGAAACGTTTCTAATCACGGGTTTGAGACAGCCAAAGCATATCTACACGATTATCGTAAATGTTAATTACAACCATAATGTTGTAGAAGTTAATAATGCATAACTTGATCCTACCTTTTTATGTGGGTCGATATCTAGTCAAATCAACAGTATCAGTATGAATAACAGGAAATTATTCGTTAAGCTGAACATAGAGTTCACTTTATCACAACTAGATTCTAGATGTGTGAATTTCATGATAGGCCTATCTAGTTATTTTTTTATTTTTAAAAAAATGTTTTAATATTATACTAAAATATGGTGAAAAACAATTTTACCCTATCAAATAATTAGAGTATGCGGAAAACAGTTTTTCAAATAATCACATATTTTATTTTCATTAAAATAGCATGTTTTTAATAACTAAATAGCACTTCGCTTCAAAATATCTCATAAAGAAACTTTAAGTTATGAAAGCTATTGAATCAGAAAGTTATTACTCACTCATCAAGGAACACCGAACAGGAATCCTCCAATCTATTTCACTGTAGCAGTAACTTTGTGTGCACATCAGATCACACTGACACTATCCTTTGTACGGTATGTGACTGGGTAACAGTTAGTATTCGTAGTGAGTTTCAAGTCAACCGGAAATCATTGTTACAAAAAAGTTACAATTTACCTAACACTAACCCTGCTTTGAACGCGAATATCGACATTACTGCACAAAATTGCAATTTGTGCTGTTTAGGGCTATTGAATCAAGCCTTCAAAGAATTCGGCCTATTAATTAGTCTCGTAACTTAATACTTCCAACCCTAATGCTTGAGACTGGACTCGCTTGGGCCTTGTGTGATATTAATTTAGCCATATTCTCCAGGCCTGTGGTTCTTGTAATACCTGCTGGCTATTTATGCAGACTGGGAAGCAAAGCTCTTGACGTTATTGCAGCCGTACCGTCTTTGTTTACTGGGACGTGGGCGGAATATTCGTGTTGTGTTGGGATGCCTGCCAGCGACCCCAGCCTTATGCCACTGCTTGCCAAGAAAAACAACATCGCACACTGCAGCCACTGTCTCCAGGCCCTCGGCCTCACTCACACAATGTTAACCTCCACTCTGGCGTTTCCAGAAAAAGACATCTTACAGGTGGGAATGGAAAATGTGATTCCCTGGTATGAAATCAGACACAGATACTTTTTCAATAACAATAGCCATTCCTTTGTATAATTCATTTGATGACACAATTACGAATTTCAACTTTTCCTAAAATGAGATCTAACATCGTTTATGAACAAAAACCTTAAAATTAATCAACTAAAAGAAAGGGTTATTGTCAGTCACTTAATTGCTTGTTTCTTCAAAATTATTCTAATTAAATTTTCTTATTGGTTCTCTATTTGGGACAACCATTTATACTACAAGCTACATCCACTTTTATTACAAACAAAAAATAATTGGTTAAATTACAGTTTCCTGTCTTTCAGTTAATATGACCACACTAACTGTATCAATTACATAGAGTCTGATAAATGGGTTCGGCTTTTCCTGTCATTAACCAATTCATTGCCTTAACAATTACAGTTAGTAATCCCCACTCCTTACTGGCTAGCATACAGCGACGCAGGCCGCCAGACGAGTATTGCATTTATAAAAGATTTTGTTGTTTTCACAGCAATCATACTATACTAATATAATATAATTGGCTAACGGGATTAATGCTGCGTTGAATACTCCTACTTCTTCCCAACGTTTCGACCAGGGCTTAGGTATTCATCAGGAGGCCGTCTACCGATTCTGCTACAGACTGTGATCCGCTGGAGACTGGCATGACTGGTTGTTTACGTATTTGTACTGTCGATTGTTTGACAATATCGATTACCCAGAGATATGCTATTTACGATTTAATATCTGTGGGTCCAGAGTTAATTATTTATCTAACATACATTTCCAAGCCTGGATAAGACCATAATGACCACCCTTGTTGAGGTTGTTAGGCTGTTTGAATATTTCAATAGCCTCTCGTACTTTTCTCTGTAGAAAACTCTTGTATTGTCCCACAGTATTTCATATTCTTCTTCCATCTGGTGTTCGGGAATAGCTGATTTCGTGGGATGCCTCTTATGGTCACGTATCCTCACGGCTAAAGCTCGTTCGGTTTCGCCTATATATACCTTCCCGCCATTATAGGGTACTTCATAAATTCCACTGCTTTGTAAGGGAGACCTTCGATCATCGACCGTTCGCAAGTTTTCTTTCACTTTGTTTCCACTTCTAAATATGAGTAGAATATTAGATTTCATTAAAATTCTCCCAATTTTCTCTTTTCGTTTGATCGAAACAAAAAAAACAAAAACATCCTACACGAGCACTCAAAGGTAACGGCTATGGGTCTAATATGATAATAAAGGCAATGACAACTAAGCAGAAGAAAAACTGTGAAAAAAAAAAGAAGCTGTGCTGCCATACCCTAAATTTTAGGAAGAGGTGGTTAAATGAAGGAAAATACTACTTCAACCAATAAAAAACTTTCTGGGCGAAATAGAAAACAAAATTGGAAAAATAAATTGCTAAGACCCTTGTTTATAAATTCTTGACTTGAGAATGGAATGGACGAAGTGAAGCTTCTGTCACTCCAATTCGCTTAAATCTTGATCGAACAGTATGCTTGTAAATTTTAACAATTTTTTTTATTTATTTATTTTAGAATGGCATTCGGCTTTATAGCCATTCAACCACCATTTGTGTTTCTTTTTTCCTTAATTGTATTAGATTCTTCTAGTGTTATTGATTTTCACAGTTGAAAAGACAACACAGGACGGACACAACACATAATTGAATCCACCCATTCCCATGTCCGGAATCGAACCAGCGACCGCTGTAACGTGAAACCAGGTATACCGGTTTTTTTTGCCAAAATATTAAACATTACCGCCCATTCTTCCGTATTGTTTCGCGATTACTTGATTAATTCCTTGGAAGCGTGCCCGTGATTTCGCAGATGACTCGTTATTTTGATGACGCGTGTGGTTGTTAGTTTGTGGAGCGTAGGGAAGGAGGATCAGTCGTGGCGCGGCGGGCTGCAGCTCGCCTCATTAGCGCTGGTCCGCCCTCCGTCACGCACGCCGCCAATTAACAGGCTGCCGCCAGCCTTTGTGTGCCTCGCGGGGCTCGACTTGCCATCGATCGGACCCGGCATACCTCCCGAGACAAAGGCCGCAGCAGAAAGGTGTGGAGCGCCTGCCCAACACATGCTCTTATCGCAGGACGGCCATCTCCCCTCTGTTTGCTGTGTAAATGCGAGTGCCACTGGCTCAAACACTCGTCCCAGGAGGGCTCGTAATCTGCTGACGCCATCGGCAGGGTGCCCGCCGCTGAATGCCTTATGAGCCGTTACTCAAGTGGCTGGTGAATCCCGCCGCAGCTCAAGCCTCCCCATCTGTTTCACCCAGTGAAATTCAAAAGAACGACGGTCCACCCCACTCCTTACAAATATTAACATGACTCAACAACGCCTCCTGAAAGTTTTCCATTCATATTATTGGATGAAAAAGGGATACGTGTGGAATGTAACGGATACATATCACAGACCTAAATGCAAATGCATATGACATTGTTGGCCAGGAGATCCCGAAGCATTATCCGGCCACCGCGCGACAGAGTTTCGATTAGCCGCGCATGCGAATCAGTCGTGGCGTAATCCTAGTGAACTTCAAATGAACAAAGCAAAGTTTTCCCAGCGGTGAAAAACCGTTTCTAGCCCCGTAAAAACACAACCAGAGACTGGAATTCGAACCAGAGAATTTCCGTTCCGCAGTCACGTGCCAGTCACCATACCGTTCAATCAAAGCCCCAAAAAATAATTGTTAAAACGTAATTCTCAAGTTGCGCTAAGTGACCGCTTGTTAGAGCGGAAGTGTCACGGACCAGGTGGTTAACGATGAAATGGCATTCTATGGCAGAAGACGATGCGGATTGCGTTGGAATTTACTAGCAGCGAAATGAGCCACTATCATTTATGACTGCGTATAATGGAATGTCAGCAGAAATAAAATTAGGGAAATAATTAACCACATTGACACTTGTGCTTTAACATGCCATCGCATGTGACAATTGTGTATTGGTAATTTTAAATTGTATATTGGAGATTTTAAATTGTATATTCGTAATTTAGTGCAATAGTTATCAGATAATTTGATAATTTTAATGTGGGAACATTTAATGTTAAGGAGATGAAAGAGAGGAAAACGAAAATTTGGCAATGCCATACATCAAAATCCGTGCTTCAAAATTGACTACTAGTGAAGTCATAAGATCAAAATCATACCAGAATTGTATAGTTAAATGCAATTGTGTAAACAGTATGCTGGTTGAGGTCACAGGTGACAAACAACCACTCCTCAAAAAAGGAAATGTAAATAAAAACTGTACGCTGAGGATATCTCGACGAGATCCGTGAAATAGTTAATATCCAACAACAGTTGTACTGGCGTATTTATTAAATAATAATTATTAGTTTAACAAGCCACTGTGGAAGAAATGGCCTACAATAATCACATGCATCTATTAAGTTTCTTTTCTAACTATCTAAATACCGGTATACATAATTTCATCAAAATTATATGGTAATGATTCTAAATAATGATATAGATAACTTTAATTATTTTGGACAGCAACTGAAAAATTATAAACGTTATTGAAACTCATCACGTAATATGAGCATTGGTGCATCACTTCAGATCTTATGAACCAAATATTAAATGTTAAGAGTATTAATAATCAATACAAACAATGAGAAAGATAGTCTATATTATGTTACATTATATTCTAAACTTATTCCTAAATTTTAAAATGACAACGTTTGATGTAGTCGTTGGTTTCCACGGCTAGAGTCGGTTGATTCTTGGCTGTCCAGATGACGCCGCGTCATGATTCATGTAGTCGACGTTTCGACCATGCTTCTGTGGTCTTCTTCCAGGACAGATAATGTTAGATTCACTTATAAAAATAAAATCATTGTACTTATTTAGATGAAATTCATTAATTAAGCCTAACAAACCAACCAATTATAAACAGGCAGCACTGAACCACGTTTTACTTCACTTTCCAGGGACTGTACAAAGAAATTATATGATTTTCTGCTGTTACCACCAGTAATGGCTATCACACTAGTGCAGCGTGATTCCAACGCCTCTAAATATGCCAACTACCAAAATTAAGTAATCATGTGAAGTATATTACCTAGTCATCGATCGCCGAGTTAATCTGATGATTCACGGTAACTAGTAATACCAAACGTCGGGAAACAGAATGTTCTCTTCCCATAAGGTGTCTCAGAATGGGTTTACTATTATCTCACCCAATCTTCTTATTCGTCAACTAAGCTGTCAGTATTATACATACCAGACTGCAGTAATCTTAATACATTATGTTCTCCGCTCTAATTAGTTTTGATATTATTGATGAGCTTCCGATCTTCTGTGAAATAGCTACGAATTTATTCATTAACCATAACTCTGGACTAGGTAATACGCCTATCTATATGGAAAGGCATTTAATGGATTAATTGGAGCTTATGAATTATTCCCAAATAGATTTTTCTAAAACGCATAGTGTAGTAAATATGATAAATATAATTAACATGTAAACTCTATAATTAACCCAAAGGATTACGCTTTGTATTATTGTCGCTAGCCAGAAATATCAGTTTTTATTACTTTTCAAGTATCAGGAACTCTAGGTGAGCATTTTTCGAATATTATGGTTACGAAAGTACACGCAAAATGCAAAAGTGTCTGTTTAATCTTCATCGAAATAAATTAAAAATGGTATTTATAGTTGCAAAAATAAATAGAAAATCTAGGGTAACATTGTTGTCTAGTAGTGAATTAAAAGTTCTTGACAATTAAACTTTTTAATTTAATAGAGTATTTAACAGCGATGTACACATTATAAAATTTTGGAATTATCTCGAAACACATAATATCGTACGCAAAATAAGATAACTGAAAAAATTTGGAGCAACTGGAACAATTCTGCCGAGTGTAAATAAAAGAAACTGGCTGAATACAACACCTATGGACTCCATTTAAACATTGTAGGTGATCTTAAATTCATGCAACCAATTTTCAGCCTCAGGGCAGATTGAATCGACATTTACACAATTATCGGGTAGGTTCGTGTCAACACACAGTTTTGAATGCACAATGAATGATGCATATAGATGTAGTTCCTTAATGTGTGCGTTTACAATTTTTTCTGTCAAAATATCAAGACATTAATGTTTTAAAAGAGTTTAATAAGAATAATTATTTGATTTTTGTATTTATCCTGTAGATTTAATTCTCGATTCAACAAAATTAATTCTGAATTTAGCCACCAAGAGGATGATAGTCAATCAATTTGGTTGCAGTACACACACACAATAATACACTTTGATGCGCTGGGCCAAGCAGAATATGTAGTTGTTGAGAAACTTTTAAAACTATGCTGGGATGTTGTCAGAATTAGATAATTGTGAAATATCTGACACGGTAAAGAGCAAAGGGACATAAAAGCATAATTCCTTAAGAAAAAGTAGACCTAGATTTTCTCTTAACGTCAAACAGTTAATTCAATTTCTGTAAATATAGACAAAACTATTACTGTGTGAAAAATGTGTTGATTGAAACGCTTTTTGCGAGAACCCAACAAGATTTTCAGCTGCCTGAACTAAACGCAAATCTTTGATGTTTTACTAATTTACTCTTTAATGATGTTTACGAACGTTGGTATGAATTTTTATCGCTACAGTGTAATGCAAACATATTTTCGGAAGAACTCAGAATTTTATAATACAAAGAGATTCTAATACAAAGTGTACGTTAAAAAAAAAAAGGTTCATCCAACATAGCAACATTTTCACGTGATATGGAGAGTATGATGTTTATTAAAATACCTTCTTATTACCTGCTTATGCATACATTCTCCAACCAGCTGAAAATTCAAGCATTCTTCATATTTTTCTCTTTTGGTAATAGCGTTTCTCTTAACACATGTAAAATAGGTTATTCAATTCAAATATGAGATTATATGAAATTGCCACTATGTTACATGATTCAGATACATGTTGCACATTTTTCTTGTTATAACTTGTTTGGAAATTCTAATTGGTAACAGTAGTTTGATATTCTTGTCACGTGTGCTTCTTTAAATGAAACCATTTCGGCGTGGTTCAACATCGCAATTAAGTCCGCCCTCGTAGCCAGAATGTTCGATTCGGAAACAAAATTAGTTTTTAAAAAATGGTACACTCGGATTTTACAGCCACAGTTATTAGAAGACTGAAAAGTCTTTGCTCCTGTGTAAATTTCTACAGTTTTTATCGTACGCATAGAATTACGAAATAATTAAATATCATTCATATTCTAAAAATAATAGTAGACAGTACATATAGAATTTTTAACCGCTGACAACGACATCGTGAATAACAGACAAGACGGTCTTAGGTGCTTTATTGAAATTAAGAGATCTAAATTCAGGTTTTACAATGTAGCGGACAGAAGAATTGTTCATCGTTTAAAGACTCAGGGAAGGTTTATTACAAGCCAGTTTCAGTAACTTAACTTCGGAAAGATTCTGTTCAAAACATTTGGGAGCAGAAATTGAAAGAAAAGGTTAATTTGTTACAATTTTCTATTATCACTGATGTACAACATCAAAAATATAGATCATTTATAACCAACGAACTCAGGAGGAACAAAGTATCTGCGCCAACTGTGAGATAACCTGACAGTGATCGCCGAATGTGAGCTGCCAATTGTCCTGGTAACAGTTAGCCAGTTGTGAGTTAACAACTCCATTAGTGGCTGACGGCGTTTTATTTAGACGAGAACGGCCCACTTCTCCTCTCTCAACACATGCAAGCCGTTAGCTCGGATAGTTTTAAATACAATTTTGTGACATACAATAGCCAAGTATATTGACAGTTAGTATGACAACGTTGTTGTGAATTTAATCAATACCGCTCCTTAAACCAACTTTTAAAACACTTACTTTACATTCAAACAAGTTTCAAGCAAATTTCACATGCTTTTTAGCTTGTGCAGGAAGAGCATGAACTCGAGCTATACTACCTTCTCCAAGCGGGGCAGCACTGTCCCGCGCCTCCCATGCTACAATGCAGGCACCCAATCAGCGTCAAAGACTGTTACACTACTTAGATAACAACACTATGCTACCACGTTTACGAAACAAACTGCAGTCTGTAGAAACCCAAAATTATTATAATTCAAATCAAAAACTTCAATACAAATATTCAGGATACTTGGAATTAATGAATGCAACATAATTCAATATTAGTAATAATAACAGTAAACAAAAAAGTCAACATCAAACTAGAGAAAATCACCGAAACAACCCACAATAGACGGGCTCGATTCTATGGCCACCTCGCATGAATGGAGGAGAATAGTCTAAAAGAAATAGACTTTAATTTATTTGATTCAAAAACCTAAACTGCAATGTTGTGATTCATAAACATTAAAGAAGACCTTCATTCGATGTGATTACAACCAGAAGATGCTTTCAATAGAGATCTTCTTCGGAAGAAGTTTATGACAAACGGGTTAAGCCGAGATGAACACTCCAAATGAAGAAGCGGTACACGTTGGACAGAAGAGCACAAACAGGCAAATTCAAAACGAATACAGGACTTCTGAGCCCAAAAGAAGATGAAACTCGTTGCAAAGTGCACAAAGGCTTAACGTAGTTCTAGTTGGCCTTAGCGAATATACATATATATAAAAGATTGGGTGTTAGTGATAATGTTACACAATCTGTTTCTGAATGGCTAACCAGATTTTTTTTAAAAAGAAGGTAAAGAGCTCTTCTTATTTTTAAACGATTCTACGAGATAATATCTTGAATGATCACAATTTAGTAGTAATAGGGTTTCGATCAAAAACTAAAAAAGTCTTCTCTGGTTGATGAAAATGGCTCTGGCGATGTTGTTCCCGCCACAAGCCCTTATCAGTTCTCCGTCCAGTAGTGAAATACAAGGTATACACCGGGATAGAGAATGATAACAACTAAAAAAGTCTTTTTAAATAAGATCCAGTGTAAGTCGTGATGTGGTTGTGCAATGAATACAGTTATTAATTCCCTGCCTTCGGATGAAATATAACTAGCATCTGTTGAAAATTAATTAAACACGTTTAGAGGCTGCAAAATAGTTGTATTACGATGCATCATCTAATCTACAATTTCGTAAACATAATATTGCACATTTGGGTAGTAATCTATCACAAGAAATATTCTACGCGCGTCGGTTAGAGAATCTCGAAACGGATAGAATATATGTTTGAAGAGAAATTTGTTTGGAAAATAATATTTACTAAATTATAATGCCTGAACAACAGCCCGAACATTCTGTGGTAGAACTCCTTTCAAATTTAAATATCCGCAGCTATGGATATTGACCTAAGTACCCAAAATGGTATAAATATCCGCATTTTACTCTGGTAAATTATTTTGAGTATGTGATGTACGCTGATGACCCTATGTGGTTCGGATTCTTTGTTAAAATGGTGATCCTGGGGGTAAAGGAACTATACATCTTGAATATGACAGACTGGTATAGCAGGCTTACTTCTGGAAAATCATTCCATCCCACAAATTAAGGGCTAAGTTAAATTTCAATGACGGCAAATACATTACGAATTGTGTAAACTGCCTTTGTAACGTGACTGTGAAAAACTCTGACGATCAAGCAAAGAGTGATAAATTGTTTTGGTACAACTAGCAATCGAGCAGAGAGTAGCAAACTAGTAGGTAGAACAATATAAAACGGTTCTATATGGAAAATACATGAGTGAAGCTACTAAGGCAGAAAAGAATCTTTGTCGTGCTAGTTGAAGTATAAATTCCTGATAGGCTAGGAAGGAACATGTGACGGTGAGAGACGATTATGATAGGCTGAGGGACCAAAGAGAGATTCGGCCATGTTTGAGTCAGTTAATATTTCTCAAGTTGTCGACTGGTGCAGAAGTGCCTTACAACGAGTAGTGAGCCATGTGTTTAGCTTGCCGGGTCGTCTCCGTTCATAATGTGAACGCGGAGTGTGGAATCGGGGTTGAAAGTCCTCATAAGCTGATTGACTGTTTGTGCTTGTTGAGGCCAACGCACGTTAATAAGACACTGTTCCTAATTACTCACCTGCGATCGAGTTCGGGGCGAAGTCCACTGTTGTTTAAGAACTGTAATTACGTGCATGGTACCAGCAAGAAGACTTTCAAATATTAAATAAACTTTGTGATAACTGTATGCCGAGTTGGTGTTAGTTATATCTTTATTCCCGATTTCCTTTAGGAGCAGATCATTTAAGTGGAATTACTGTGAACTTTCTCTGTAAAGGAATGGCGACCATGATTGTTATTACCTGAATCTGCGTATAATCAATATGGTTTCGTGGGTTGGTATCACACGAACAGAATTTCACGGTCAAAATTTCATATCCATTCACTGTAGGAAGTACTAGAGTTACTTTTAATAAATTATTACGTATTCTTCGACAACTTTCGGATTCGAAATAGTGATGAATGAGAGACTACGGCTGAGTAGCGGTACAGAGTATGCTGATTAATATCTCAACAGTAATTTGAGAACAAAAATTACGACGCAGCACCTTATACGAAAGGAACAGAGGTGGGACACCTTGATCCCAAGATACAAATCGAATCGGAGAATAACAGTTAAAAGGGACCTTGAGTTGGGTTTTATTCTCCGTCTAGTGCAGGGAGAATTTGATAGCTGCACTAGACGAAGAATAAAACCCAACATTAGTATAGCAGCTAAGGATATTGACCTAAGTATTCAAAAAGTGGGACGTTGAGTGTTTATGATTTCTTCAGTTCAGTTACCGAGGCGAGACTGGTGGATAAACGGTAGCGCTCGGGGATGGCGTTCGGGAGGGCACGGGTTTAAAGCCCCATCCAGCCATTTAACTTCAGGTTTTCCGAAATCATTCCAGGTTAATATTGGAATGGTTCATAGAAAAGGCCATGGCTTAATTCCTTTCCGTTCTTTGACCTCAGACCTATCCTGCCTCTAATGAAAATGCCGTCTTCCTCCATTAACGAAAATTGGCAAAAAATTAGAGAATTAGCAAGGTCTGCGTGGTACACTTTTCACGGTATCAATAACAAAAGCAGGTCAGTTGGATCATACTCCTTCACAATTACTGTTTCTCCACCACAAAATTGTATTTGCATCATCCTATATTGTAATGTTTTATAAATTTCTTCAACACTCACAATATATTATATGCTACATTCCCATGCAATTTCGTTCAAAACACTACAGGTCCTCCAATCGACAATTTCAGAGAGAATTTATAAACTTTGAATTTTCTGACGATATAAAACGGGAACTGTTGCCAATCAGTCAGCGTATTTAATTTACCAAAAAATGTTATACACCTATCAATATTCACATAATATTTGGTTACAAACTAAAATGTTTAATGAATCGCTTTATGGATATTTTCTTGGATGATTCTACAGCTGTCTGTCGGATAAAATGAGTAGAAACAAACCGAATAACGTGTTCATATAAAATGAGTGGAATATTCAATTTAAAATAGCATTCTTCTCACTTAAGTTAGTTGAAGAACACTTACAATCGATGTGAATGCGGAGAAAAGCAGACCATGGATCATCTTTATGCTTGCAAGCAATACAAATTTTCAACTACTCTCCGCGACGTATGGGTAAGGAAAGATATTGACAATTTTGTCAAACATTTGACAAAACGCTTATGATGCTCGGAACGAAAAAATCAAGTAACGAAGGAGATTACTTGTAAGAATTGCAATGCCGCAGTGTTTTGAATCCCGCAGAACATTTTTGGGACTGGCGTCAATCTGACAGATTCAAAAATATTACAAGTTATATATAATATAATAACACTAGAATTTTATGAGTATTATTTCTCGGTCCACTTTTAGCTTGGTAAATAATTAAAAAGTTGTGTTAAATAAGCGACGTTAATTCAAATTATATTAGTGTATACAACAAAGTAATCGGGAGTTCTTATAAATAGTTAAAAGTGAATCTATTTACTTACGAATCATGACGGACGAAAAAATAAGAAACACATATTTTCTGACGCGAGTCAAAAGTATCGGCAATTGCGACGGGCAATGCAACCGATCGAGCCCGAGTAGAAATAGAAAGCGACAACGGGACGGCAACGTTGCACTGAATAACGCAAGTTTTCACTCCATTTTAGGAATTTCAGATACGTGAAAATTAATGCGGAATCCGCCAGATTGTCAAATGATTGCAATCTCTAAATACTTTTACAGACATCCATAGTAATCTTTGTATTTTCAGAGAACGTACATTAATTCAAAACATATAAGTATTACATCGACCGTTTTGAACAAGTGGAACACTGGGTGTTTCGCGTATAATCCTCAGGAGTATTCTTGGTGCTGCGTCAACGAGGTATAACGCGTTTAGTGAGTGGCTGTTGAGATAACGCTCCTGGGATAGCCCCTAATGGTTCACATAACCGCATTACGCACAGGCAGCTGACTCGGCACCGCTGAGCCGAGCCACGGAAGATGATTGCAGGCCACACCGTTCCTCTTATTTACTTTTTCTCTCCTCTCTCCTGAGGAGAAAGAGCGAAAGAGCGTCCGCGGAGAGAACGGCGTTTAATTGGATCGGACGGAAACAGGCGAGGGACAAAGAACGATCTTACCAATCAGTAACGGCGATAGTCGCTCGACATTCCAACCGGTCCACTTGGGAGCGATTCACTTACAGGACAGCAAATACAGAATCTAGTGTTCCTATTTTTTACTATAGCAGAATGGTTACGGCTAGAGTTCATTTATTAATAAAATTGTAGTTTAAAAAACTAAAAACACGCTTTCGTAGTAATGTGAACTAAAAGGTTAAAAATAATCTTTAAATATAAAGATTTTCTTTAACAGTGATGGGACGTCCCACAATACAGGATAAATTAATTTTTTGAAAAGCTTAAAGAATAAAGTCGCTGATTACAAAATTAACTTTAATGTAAAAAAGCATGGGGTGCTATATAAGTTGTCTTATATTTTTTGTCGTTCGCTGTTTGTAAAGGTAGAGTCATTGTCAAAAGTTGTGTAGAGAGCACCCCACGCTTTTTTTTACATTAAAGTTAATTTTGTAATCAGTGACTTTATTCTTTAAGCTTATTCAAAAAATTAATTTATCCTGTATTGTGGGACGTCCCATCACTGTTAAAGAAAATCTTTATATTTAAAGATTATTTTTAACCTTTTAGTTCACATTACTACGAAAGCGTGTTTTTAGTTTTTTAAACTACAATTTTATTTTTAACTTTTTAGTTCAGATAGTTTCAAAAGTATGTTTCCTACTGTTGGATTTTCTTCGCCAATCTCTCTTTATATTTGTGTTGTAGTTTCATTTTTTATTATTACTTCCACGAGTTAAATACAATTAAATGGCAGCTCAGCCAGAGGTCCAGTAGCAGGGTAAATGTGGAAGACTACTCTTCTATAATAGTACGAAGTAATGTTTCGAATACTCACTATTCAACATCACGTTAAGTGACTGCAGACAGGAAACCTTTCTGGATAGGAGACAGTGGAAGACGATCGTCGTCAGCAACCAAGGCTCGTAAATCACACCCGGGAAACTGGAGATGGTCAAAGTAACGAGAATAGCAGGACGTTGCTAAGAGACTGCTGTATTGTGAAATTTTTTCTGTTTTTACTGTCAAAGTAATGATAATATCAAGATATAGCTATGAAATTATTGTATTGTAATCAGTTATCAATACATCAGCAAAATTTCAAACAATTCGGACATCTGGAATTGGGTTAAAATTAAATTACAAAATTTCACGACATTCAACCATTTTTCTTTTGTTACTGTCAAAGTAATGAGAATAGACGGATATAGCTATGAAATTCTTGTATTGTCACCGGTTCTTAATATGTGTGCCAAATTTCAGCCAACTCGGACATCTGGAAGTGGGTCAAAATGGAGTTGTAAAATTCCATTACATTCATACATACATACATACATACATACATACATACATACATACAAGTCAAGCTAATATAAAGCGTGTAAAAAGATACAGAAATATAGATAAAGCTTTGTTAATAGAAATTGTCTTTGTGAATGTATATCCATACCTTTTTTCTTCCCGCTTTTCCTCCTTAAGACGTCCAATGTAAGCATGATTTCTTTCTGCCAGGTTCTATCTTATGATTTGCTATCTCAACAAATTAATTTTTATCCCCTTTTTTTTGGCTTTATCTACAGACATTATGGAACTGTAAGAATCGTTTTCCATTAGTTTCCCCAAAGAAATTGTAACAGCCCTCATACGCAGCCATCTATTAATTTTAATCTTAGGAATTAAGTATAGAGAGATGAAAGTTGTATGTTTTTTCATAAGAATGAAAGTTGGTTTTTGTGAAAGGAGACTGTGTAAATGATGTACAAATCAGAAATAAAATTACGTTCGAAATATGAATTGAAAGCTTGTAATTACAATTGTTGTACCAGTCACGGTATTTAGAGGACGATTATCAGCTATTCGGAGTGGTTTATGTCCCCCACTTTATGTTTAAAAGCATGTAAATAGTTTTAATTTCCATTTTAAACTGTTTCCTAATGATTGTGATTGATTTTATACAAGCTGTAATTATTTTTGAATGAATGTGGCTGTCAAGGTGATTGTTAGCGCTCGTGAAGCGTCTGTCGGCACACTATATTGTCTTCTGGATGTTTCTCTAGCGGCAGTGGAGAGCAGAAATAGTAGTCATCAGTATTTCTTAACAGTATTTTAACATAGCCGTTTTCAGTAGTTATGCAGTTCTGTTCGTTAAAGTTTGTGGAGTGTATTCGCTGGAGTTTTTATAATGTGCTTTAGTATCTCTGGACGTAGTTGATGCCTGTCTGTGTTTTTTATGAATATTTCGCCGAAATAACAACAGCTAGATGAAAAGTGTGTCATGGTATTGTTATTTCATTGAACTCCTTAATCGCTTCAAAAGTTGTGTTAGTTATTATCCTTTGGTGAATGGTAAAATCATCTGGCGACCAGACTGCAAAAACATGTTAGTTGAAGAACTAATTAAGTTGCAATCAGCATTATTTGAAGGTCCATCCAGCGCGTAGCGTGACAAAATGTTATGTATACCCACTGGTGCTAAGTGTGATAAGGCGCTTCAGCACTGGTGGAGAAGGTACAACATTCCCAGGTGTAAATCCCGGGCCTCGCGTACTGGCCGTCCTTACTCCGGTTCCAAGCAATCACCTAGGCTAATGCTGACACAATCCCTAACTTACACCTCATAGACTTGAATAGAATTTAATTTATTTGCGATGGGCTGCATGCTCCGCTGCAATTTCCCTAGTCATCTAATTTCTCTTTTCTTCTTCATTTTATTATTTTTATTATACTAGCCTCAAAGTACGTAAAAAATGATGGATTTAATGGAGTGTTCTGGCAATTAATATCTTTGCAGTTGCTTACCTAAATAGAATTGTTATAAAATAAAGGTCAATGTAATTTCTCGTCCCTTGTGTTGTAGCAAAAAGTATCAGTTGCAAACTTCGTCCAGGTTGCATTTCAGCCTAACCACAATCTTCACCAACATTGCCGCCAAAAAATCAAAGCTTCAATCACGTGCGAATGAACACGTTCCCTGTATCGCCTGTCAATGTCACCATGCATCGCGATATAAACTTGATCCAAAATCTTCACGGTTTATTACATCTTTCTTATTATCTGTGATGAAAATCGACGTTTTAACGGCTGACAAAGCTTACAAGCGGCTGGTATAGTGACCCCAAGTGAAAACGAAGGATGCTAAAAATAAGTCTTAACAACTTACGTTATTCCACGTAATATTAGTTTTAATTGTGGTTTAGGCAGCTTAGATCGCGATCAATTTGAAACTTCTTTCATTCAAACAACGAAAGCGGAAAAGTGAAACGCCTAAATGATAGGAGTTAAACCCTGCTTGGTATCAAAGAATTGAAGGATTTCTTAAAGAGAGGTAGTATATTTAAAAAATCTGTTATTGGAAATTATGGGCAATTTGTGTATGATTACTATCTTTGGTGACAGTCAGAATGCATTGAAGTTCACAACTAATCAGCAAATGCGCATGAGGCAAACCATATTGATGTTCGTTACCATTTTGTCAGCGATGCTGAATCAAAAAAAATGTATTAAATTTGAATACATGAAAACTACTAAAATGCCAGCTGACTTGCTCACTAAAGCTCTGTGCGCTTCCAAACATTACAAACATGTGAACAAAATAGGATTATTAAGTAATATATTGTAATGTTTCGTGAGGCTGTCGCTTATTTCGTTATAGAGGGGGTGTTATAATATGATATCGAAATAAATTGTCTTACTGTTAGTTTTAGTCTCAATGCTGTCCTTGGCTATTGTATATTCTCTGTGGCTGAATAAAACAAAAGTTGCATGTTGCATTCTTGCTTAGCAGTGAAACGGACGTGTTTTATTAAATTAGTTTTTTCTATTTAAACGGAATACGTACTATTCTATCTGTTTACTGACAGTTAATTCATTCACGGATGCTTAGATAAATGGAAATGTCACTAAACAACGTTCATAACCTAGAACATTATCTCGTGGTCGTAAGTTGGACAGCAACGGCGAAAAGTATGACGTCGCAGCGTGACCTCATCGTGTGACGTCACCACCTGACACGGCTACAATATGACCAAGACATGCTTTTTATAAGTATAGATACTTTGGATGTTAAATTCCTCTATCCACCTCCTTTTACCATTTACGAATTTTGACTATAAATGCATTCAGAGTTTCTGGGAGTTTATTAACCCCTTCCCTTCGTAATTTATTTGAATCCCCGACACCCTTACCCACAAATGAAAATTTTCCCATATCCTCAAAAGAAAATTATGCCACACATTACAGAAACAAAAAATACACTTGTCATACAAAGACAAGTTACAATCAATAGTTGTATGCAACGAAATTTCAGATAACCAGTTTTTGTGTAGTTTTGATAGTCATTGAAATAGTTCGAAATGTATATAAATGCACATAACTGATACAGTTACATGGTATTTCGCTTTTATCTACGACCTATGAATGTAAATAAAGTAGCATTTCATTTGATGATACATAATCTACAAATTATACATCATTTTATTCTCATACATAGGAGTTTGTGGTAAAAATTTACCAAACATTTGATAATCCATATTTTGATCTCTTGTAAGCAGAAAAAGTTGAAACGAAAATTTGGTCTAATGAGTAAATCAAATAACATTAGAATTTTAATTTAATTTAATTTAATTGCAATAAGCACAGGCTCCGGTGGCAATTTCCCTCAACACCCATCTTCCCCTTATCCTGCACCCACCTACATTTGCCCTCTACAAATTTTATCTTTAAATTCTTTCAAAGTTTTCGGTAAATTATTCATCATTTCTCTTGGTAACTCATTCCAATCCCTGACAACCTTACTTAAAAAAGAGAATCTGCCCACACCCTTGTGCCTGAAATCGAGTGCCAGCTTGTGGTCATGGTCATCTTTTCCCTTCCATGCACCACTTTTCATACCTATTGCAATATCTTTCCATGCCTCATCACCAGTATATGCCCTGTACACTCCCATGACCCTCCTCATCCTCCTACTGTCTTGCTATGAATCCCATTCCAGCTCCTTTATCATATCCGTCACTGATTGCATTCTGCAATAATTTCCATAAACAAATCTAGTAGCCCCTTTTTGCACCCTCTCCAACTCCTGTATTTGATACGTAAAATGAGGGTCCCATACTACATTACCATATTCGAGCAATGGTCTGACCAAAGTTTTGTAACCCAATTCCTTTGCTTCTCTCGTACATCCCCTCATCACTCTCTCCAACAAGTGCAGAACTTTGAAACCTTTTCCTACCACCTTCAATAATGCCCTTTATTATAATTTTAAGTGATTAAATTATACTTAATTGTTTAATGTATAAGCTGCAATATACAATAATCGTTTATAAATAAAAGTAAGTCTTACCCCCAACAATCAGTTCGTTGTCTTCATCGCAAAGTAAAATTTGAGATTTTTTTCCCCCCTAAACTCATTGTTATGAGGATTTCTTTTTTTTTAACTTGAAACCAAGTGTATCTTTCTGTACCACTGGACCAATCGAAATTGTTTAGACATGACTCGTAAAAGGTACATGGTGATCTAAAGATTTTTGTTTTCCTGAGGAAACACTTTATGTCTTTAATCTCAGACTAGTGGCGATAGCATTTTATAATTCATGATTTCTTAGTCAGCGTCTGTAGCAATGAACTGTTTCTGTGTTTACTCTGATCATGCCGGTATCTCAGCTTAGAACAGGTGATAACGTTGCAGGTCGCCTGCGGAAGTTGTAGGAAGACCGCGGAATGCTGGGCGAGCGGAGTGGAAGCATTTGATAGCGGAAGGAGCGACGCGCGTGGGAAGCGAAAATACACGGAAGCCTGGCCGAACCCGACGTCCATTGTGGTGGAGGTAGAGTTTCTCGCAAGCGACATGGGGGCGGGTCAACAGGAGAGGCAAACACTGACAGGCTTCCACAGTACACATACACACTGCTTCTCACAACAGGAAGCGGGGGAAAAACGTTTCCGACAACAATTTTGTAGAAAGTGCAACCAGATGTATCGCAAGGTTGTATGTTTCCGTGAAAATAAAAGCATAAATGATACTATATTGTCAGCAGAATTCTAGAGATTTGAAGCAATTTTTTTCTTTAAAATAGTAAGTTTTGTTTAAATGAAATTTAAGGCATAACCATCTTCAGCAGTACGACGTCTGCTTTCATCACAGCGGCTAGTTTCTAAGATTAGTTTCTCGTACATGACTGACAGCTTCTTTCTTTTATGGTACAGCCACTGTGGATTAAATACGCCAGCTACCGGTTTTCATAAATAACTAGTGTTTATCAGAAAGGGACTGGGCGAATGGAATATTAATGAAACTATTGTTCTTCAAAATATGTGTATTTTTATTAGTGAAATGTGTAATTTATGAGGCAGAGATTTAGAACTATGTGGTGTAATGGTACAAATTACATTTTGTGTTAATCTAGATTGTATTGGTTATTAGCGCGAGCTGGGAGGAAGGGTGCTGGAGGATTTTCTCTAAGTGTCGAACGGGCAGTTCGTCCGCTGAGCCGATGCTGTTATTCACGACTTTGCGGCACCAGCAATGCTTTGTTGGCGGGAGAAGGGTCTTTATCTGCGCGTCGGAATTTACTAAGCCAATCTCATAAAATAGTCCCCTATACCGAAGCCGCGCTGAGCCAATGAAAAGCACCCAAGGTGAGAACGAAGCGGTCTGGAAACTAAGTTTCGGCCATTTTTATATTCATTCTGTTCTGGAGCACGAAACGTGCTAGACGTATTTTCTACTGACTGCCCAGTAGTAGTGTTTACTTTTTTTTTTCTGTTGCTTGCATGCAGCATGAATCAGACTAACGAGCAGCTGATGGGTTAAGCTTGGTTCTACCTGTGCTTAATAACGATACATGCATTTATTGTATCCATTTGCCCACCCGTTTTGGCGAGGAGATACGAAGGAAATGAGATAAGGATCTCGAGTCTACTACCTGATGCACATGCGGCCGCTTCCTGCATTCTAGAAACGGTAAATCACATCGTTCTGTTCAACAAATTATCGCGAACAATGAGGAATACGGAAACCATAACACGCCCTTAAAGATAATTTCATTATTCTATTTAACAATTCAAATGCAATCAGTGCTTTGGTGTTGCGTGATCAGCTAGCCGGCTTAATCATATTTGATTTCATACGATTTCGAGGCGAGAATGATTTTATACTACAGTATAAATGAAAATTTGTAATTTTATATTATGTGAAAATAATTGTGGAAGTGATATTGAGATAAATATATGTGTATAATCATTTTTTTTTGACGTATCATCTTGTAATATGTAGATTAAATGCAGTTTGTTACCTAGTTAGAGATCTTTCATTTCTGGATCCCGAACAGTAAGAATTTCAATAAGAATATGTAGTAATACGGGTGGTCGGTATGCGAGACCATCATTCATGTCGAGTCCTGTTATACCTCCCAGAACCAGTGCAGTGTCGCCTTAACCCGCGCAGTCAGACTGCCAGATATGAAGCTGACATTGTCTATGCACAATTATTATCTAGGATTTGTATCCACTTTCACTGCATAATATAGAGTGGTCTAGTGGTTCAGTTGGTTAAGGTGCGTGAGTAAGAGACATTTCCAATCCCAGTATTGGCTGGAATTTTTCGGGTCTTAACACTGACCCTCCAAATATGGTAAAGCTTTGTTGTTTCATGTAAAGTACGCTAGGTCGCTGCCTGGTTCGGAGTCCACGTAAAGCTGCAGGTCTCCTTTACTCGGTAGGATTACTGAGTTAGGACAGCGCCTCGCATGCGCCAATAATCGAAACGCCTTAACGCGGCAGCCAACAATCCTTTGCGATCTCCCGGACAAAATTTTTACCATATGCATTTCAAGCATTTTAGACGGCGTTATATGCGCTTCTGTTAACTGCATATAAAATTTATTGAACTCCATGTGAATTTTGTTCCACTTATTTCTTTATGCAGAATAAATTATCCGAAAATGTTCCTCCATATTTCGACTGCTCTGTTCTTCAAAGTCTTGGATTGGACTTCAGATACGATTTTTTGCAGCCACTTATACGAGGTGCGACAGTGAAGTGTGTGGTGTGAAAAGAAAATTATTTACATTTCTAGTCAGTTGTAATCTTCTTCAAAGTAGTTCGCTTATGTGAAAACGGAGACTTTCCCGGTGTATAATTGCATTTTAGTTTTAACTGCTACCTGTACACACTTAATCTAATCCTCTGCCAATACTGGTAACAAATTTGGAACTCTTCGTTTGGAATGTCGTCTATGACCCTTATTGCAGATCCTTCGATCTCCTCCTTTATTTGAACAGTATGTCCGTTGACCACCAATATGAGATCTGCTGAATAAGGTGACTGTGGGAGTACTGAAATGCATTAAAATGAGGTTAAAATTGGTTTCTCCTGTTGGCAGCTGTTATTGGGTAACTGATTTATCTTAATTACACAAAAAAATAGTAAAATGTTCTAGGGATCTCTCAATCTGATAGCATAGATTCACGTCCTTTTCTTTTTTTATTGAAAAAATGGTATTAAGTACTACAGAAATAGGCCAAAGACTGCCTTATGTATGTGAATAAAAAAATCCAAATGAATGCCATCAGAGATACGCGATTTCTTGTTCTTCATATCCGTTGCTGTTTTCTTCACTTTTATACTACTAAGAAATTTCCAAATTCATGTTCTTTTTCTTTCTGTGAAAGTTATGTTGGTAAAATTCACGTCTGCTCTCGAATAACGGTTTTTTACAAAGTTTCTTCCACTCAGTTTTACCAGTTTTATTTTGTATTTATTTCTACTGGTTTTGTCATTGTTACTTGTTCTGACTCTCCTATCACGTTAGTTCTGTCGCAGTACTTTTCTACTTACTATACACTTCTTTTTTAAAATTTAGACTCTTTTTGTTTATATATTTACAATGCGTACCACATGTAGGCGAATGCCGAAGGTGTTTCTTCAAAAGGCCTTAGCCCAATTGTTTCCGTTCCTTCAATCCTCTCTGACGGCCTCAATGTCGGCAAACCGAAGAGCTACTATCAAACATCCTGACTTAGCCACCGTGGTTATTATTTGGTTTTCCACAGTCATCTAGACGAATGATGGGACTGTCTTCAGTTACTGCCCCTTAAACTACCAATTTACAATTATCAAATCAAACACAACTTACACCGTTCACAGACATATTGCCATGCTACCTACAGCATCGAAAGGCTCTCGCGCCTTGTGTTTTTTTTTTTTTTTTTTTGTCTTTACGACTCATTGACGTCGAGGTCATTAGATGCGGGATGGGGCTGGAGACAAGGAATGGGAAGGAATTCGGCCATGGTCTTTCGTAGGAAGCTTCCAGAGATTCACCGGGAGTGATTTGGGGAAACCATGGAAAACCTCAATCTGGATACTCGGACCGAAATTCAAACTGCCGTCCTCCGGAATGCGAGGCCAGAGCGTTAACTGCTCACCCACCACGCTCGGTAAACAGAATTTTCGCAACTATGGATCGTGCGTTAACAACGAGAAAATGCAACAAGAAAAATTCTATGGATTTCAGCAATGTCAGAAAACGGTCTTTATGTAACTATAATTTTTAATAGAATTGAATGTCAGATAATATTACATTATTTCCCACATCTAAATGCTTCTCTGTCTTTGTTTTGTCTCGTGGTAAGCTATTTATGATATGACCGTATCTGTACACCTGTGTCTGCTCCTCTTAACCGTATCTTCTCATCTTTCTGAATTGTTTGTATTGTCTTTGTTCCCGTATTGATTGCAGAAGAGATTAACGGATGTAAGTTTTTAATATGTCATATATATGTTTCAGCCATTGATTAAATCTGATTTACGATATAAATTATATTGAAAAACACAGTAGTCACTTCGAAATCATCAATAACAGATTCTGCGTTTGACGACTCAAAGGACATGTTTTGCGTATTTCTTTTGGGTTAATTGAATTGGTATTGATATTTTAAATCAGCACTTTGCTCAAGTTTGAGTATGTTAACCGAATACATGTAACTGTAAGTTCTTTGTATGAATGCATGGATTTTATTTCTCGGTGGATTAGTAAATAGTTGAATATTAGGAACCACAGTACAATTTCTTATCTTATGGCTTTACGCCTCGTCGATATATTACATGTATATATTAAAAGCGGTAGTAGACTGGGGGCAACCGTAAATAATTAGGTCGTGGTTTATGAAGTAAACATCCCAATATTCATTTCGAGTGATTTCTGGAAACTATAGGAATCTGAAATACTACTTCTCATATATCTCCTTTATCACTTTACTTCGTTAAAATCACCAATTATTTTCCAGACTTTTTTTCCAGTTATGAAAAAATCTACTGCTTTTGTCTAATAGTCATCCATGACAGACATTTTACATTATTTGATTTTACGAAAAAATAAGATCTTGGTAAAATTCATTTTGAAAAAGCAAGAAGTGGATTAGGATGACTGCAATTTCTAGTTGAAAATGTATGTGTTGTACCGCCAGGTATTCTTGTGTCGAGTGCGTATAGAGGGGTCAGTGTGCCGTCTGCCTTGAGGGCCGTTTGTAGCCCTGATTGATGGGGCCATTATCTCGCTCCACGCATCCCCAGTGACAAACGCAGAGCGATATATTAGCACCTGCGGATCGTATCGGTATCGCATTAAATCCGCCACCGCCACGGAAAATGAAATTTTCGCAATCCATCTCCGTCAGGTCGCGAGGAACGGGTTCGCAATGTGTCGTAAACATGACAGGGCGCGATGGAGAACACCCCGCGCGAGATGTGTATTTCATAACGTGTTATCGCCCACTCCGCAGTATATTCCGTAATGACTGGTCAGCAAGAAGTCGGGCTCACCGCTGCAGTTTGTGCACAAAACAACCAATCGCGCCTCGACAAAAACCAATCTCAGTCGAAAAAAAAAAAAAAAAAAAAAAAAAAACTCCTCGCAGCTGCGTCAGCTCTTTGTTGATTGAAATTCACGCACCTATCAACTGGTTTTTTATCTGACATTTACATCACGTCCAATTATTTTCGTGGACCACCTATATAGATAAAATTAATTCGTTTATACCCAGAAATTCGAAACAAAAGCCTGTCTTTATAAACGTTAAATACTTTCACGAAACAAAGAGAAACGCTACGTAGCACAACATTGGGGTTTTTATCGGTAGGATATTTTTTATTATTTTAATTCGTGAGTACATGAATGACTGATAGGAGAGAAATTAAATCACTTCGATACAAGCGGAAGACTATTTTTTTTTTAAAAAAAAAAAAAAAAAAAAAAAAAACGCTTTTCCTTTGGGCTCATCTGCAACTTACTTTGTACAAAAATAGCGTAAAATCAAGGAGTGTTGTCAAAGAAAGCCAAATCTGATGGATTTTTACTTGTTGCTGATTTTTTGGTCCGGTAGTCAGCTAATTATTAATATTATCTATTTTTACTTGTGACCTAGTCCATCCAGGCTTGGCGCCCTTACAATAGTCTATTCCTATCTGTCTCCTGATGGTTTTTTGGTGTTCACACATTCAACACCTGGAAGTTTCTTCTTTATCTACCTGGCTTTATCTTCACCAGTCCTTCTACCACACTGGTCCCTATCCAGTCAACTTTTCTCTTCGCGCTCTTACCTATCATTGTCTTCCTTTACTTTATCTTCTTGCAACTGCTCTCTCTGCGTTTTGTTCTTACATTTCAAACGTTTTACTATCCACAACTCTTTTGTTTCTTTGTTCATACTTGTGGCGAGACAGTACTAACCCATGTGTATTATGTGTAAAGCTCAAAATCGACACAATTGGAACAGTAGCATACGATTAATCACTACGATATCGAGAGCCCGATTTAACCACGGTAACTTCCCCAGCCACCTACACCGAATAGGGTTGAGAGATTCCCCATACTGCGACTGCTCAGACCAGGCAATAGGAGACATCAATCACATAATTTTTTCATGCAATAAATACCAACAACTCCAGGACCAAATGATGAAAGATCTTGCCAAGAACGGCTTCCCCTTTCCGACAAACGTAACCCTCCTACTTTCCAGCAACAACAAAGTAATACTTAGAATCCTCTCCAGATACTTAAAAGATGGAGGGATAGAATTCTAACCAATCTTGTAAGTTAAAACAGGAAATGACCATACTTCAAACCTAAAGCCCAAACCACAGCACAACCCCACTTCCGCGCAAACACAACAACTAGTTTGGCAAAATTAACAGTATCCTCACCAATCTACCGATTGAGGCCAACACCAGATAGATCAACCCTCTACAGATTATTTGTCAAAGAAATACGGCGATTTAGACTAATCAATAGAAAATAATGGATATACAGAACCACCGATTACTAAGTCTAGTTGATGTATTGTCTAGCAACGCTTTTTAGATTATGGTATTCAAGAAGGCACTTGAAATTTGAATATTGTAAATATCATATACATTCAACAAGATTGTAGTAATAAGTTTTACCTAATATAGATAAGGAAATGTGTAAATAGATAAGTTACGCAAATGGATGTGAGAAGCTTTGTAAAAATGTAGATTGGCTGTATGGTCTCTAACCAAATGCCAATTTAAAATAAAAATAAAAAATAAAAGTAATTGTTGGAGTTAGTCTGCAACGGGCCGCCGAAGAAGTCGGTCGCGACTTTGGCCGCTGCCGTAGTTTGTATTAAGTTGGCTGCGCGCCCTGTTTTATGTTTTTTTTTTTTTTTTTTTTTTTTTAAAAAAAAACAGTTTAACGTCCCTTTTTAACAACGTGGTCTTTAGAGACGGGAAAGGATGGGGGCAAGGAATGGGAAGGAATTCGGCCATGGCCTTTTTGAAGGAAGCATCCCGGCATTCACCTGGAGTGATTTGGGGAAACCATGGAAAACCCAAATCTGGATGCCCGGACGGGGATTCGAACCGCCGTCCTCCCGAATGCGAGGCCAGAACGCTATCCGTTACACCACCACGCTCGGTTGTTTTATGGTAGAGCAGACATAGAAGTAACAAAATGCTATATGCAAATCACTAAAAGAAAGTGCTTCGTGACCATTGACAAGTTCAGAGCAGTTGTGACTAAGTGAATGAAAGCGTGGTCAGAACCTGTAGTTTGAAGAGATGAAGCGCCGTATTGCTTTAATCTGCGGTCAAAATGAATAAGTAGACTAGTTCGTGATGGTTGGTGTGTATATACAAATTTGTTAAATAAATCTGTAATTCTTAATGAGATTATTAGAACCATAATTATACTGTTTTATCAAAAAAAATCATTTTATTTATTTGAATAAACAAAATTGCCAATAGAAGTATCGTTGATGCTAAGTGAATTTAAAGACGACCTTGTGATTTAGTATAAATCGAACCTGCAATCAATTAACACTCAAACCAAGTATTATCGCCAACCCTACATAATCATTATCGCCCGCTTGCTCGCCACATATGGCAGCAAGTTAACTAAATCGCCACATATTAAACATGTGACGTCCATGTCTCAATGTAAAGTCGAAGACTATTGCTATTATGAGTTAGGTAATTAGCAGGATTGTTTATTTCACAGTTCGACACGTCACCCTGAAAATTCCGAAACACGCGAAACTAATGTTCACGAATGTGTGACTCTTTAATATGGGCGCAACAATCTATTAATTATAAAATTTATTGATAAAATAAGTGTTTAAGAAACAATCAAACAGAAACGAAGTTAAGAACTTAGATTCAGTGGGTTTTACTGGAATTCTATGACACAAAAAAAAGTAATCACCACAAGATTGCAGAGTTCCTAAGAAAGAGGGGAGACACTGCAAGAATTGTGAGCAGTCAACATTCGATATTGGTTTTGGGAAAGATGCGTTTTCGATCCAAGTTTCAGCCATGCGGATTTTTCCTTTCCTCGCTTTATCTAAATCAGTCCAAATGAAAGCCGCGTGGTTCCTTCATACAATCTAGGATTGATTTCTTTTTCTTCCTTTCCAAAAATGCTTTCGCGGCTCTAATGTCTACGTCTTCAACGAACGGAAAAAACGAAAATCAATAATAAAAAAGGGAGAGTGAATTGCCACTGCTAGTTTATTCTATCAAAATTACGAAAAAAGTTTCTCTGAATCCGCCTGAAGTTCACAGGCGCGCTGACGAATTAATTTTCCTCTTTACTGAGGTTATAATAAATTGAAAGAAACATTCAAATAACCTTTATCTAAATGAACTTGAAATCTGTTTTTTCCGGTATTGAGTGATTTCTCGGTTTCGTTTGCGACAAGTGCTTGTACTGCCACTGCATTGATCGCTGGAAAACGTGCTATATGTGGAATACTTTCTTTGCATTTCTCATTAGCAGAATCGTATCTGTAATTGTTTAATGACTTTTATACTAGTGCCAACAGTATGATTCGAATATACAAAGCGCTCATTCGAGAAATATGACTTAGTTTGGCAACAGGAAAATTTAAGTACTTTGGTTCCACAAGCTAGTACTATAACGCGTGTTAGTTGTTCTAGGTCGACAATGGAGCTTAGCTTCCATGACATTATGACACGTTTAAAATATTTATGTCAATTTACATTTTAAGATACTGATCAGAGATCCTAAATTAAAAGGCTTAAAACTGACTTATTAATAATACAAAATATGGATAACCTAGGCCCTATAATCTTTTACCTTAAAGTGTGACGTTACCGATAAACTGTTGCCAAATAGCGATTGTGGCATTCAATAAGTGTTTATCATTTACATTTTCTCCAACTAACCTAAATTCCATTAGAAACATGTAGAAGTTTCTCCAGTTATCAGAACCACTTGTTAGGAAGTGATAATAATAACAGGGATGATGAGAAAAATGATTGTGATATGTTCCAGCTTACATTAAAACAATATGAAATTCCAGTCGACATCAACTATCCACATCGAGGCATAGCGATGGAAGATCGTCTGTCATCCCATTTTCAACTCGTTCATTCATAACTTTTCATAATTAAATGTTTAACAAGCTGGTCACTATATTCAATATTTTGAGTTCCTTTGTTTATCTCTTGTAAAGCTCCTATTATGCATTATGTTATATAGTTACTATCATAGAATATCTCCTGTTCGAAAACATTCTACTTATAAGATAAGCTTTGTCATATTAATCATCCAGTTTATTAGGAAAAAATTTACAACTATTTTACTAGTTGAACACTGATATCTTCTTCTTCCGGTTCGACTTTCCCCTTTTTCTTCCAGTGTATACGCCTCTGCTACCTATTGGTTTGTACTGGTAGAGGTTTACTGCTTTCGCAAGTCGCGCATACAAGTAGCGACGATAAAGGTAAGCGAAGAGATATACAAAACTAAATATAAAAAAATGAGGCGGCATAACTATTGTAATCTCAAAAAACAGCATAGTTTTTAATTTTTTTAATTTTAACTTCCAGGCAGATTTCTAACATAACATTTTACATACAAATAGGAAATGATCGATTTCTTGTTAGGATGATTACCAATTACCTACAAATCATATAACCAGTACAGCTGCTTCTCTATTGCTCCGTAACGTCCCATAATTCATTGTCCTAATAATTGATTATCAAAGAAATTGCACTGGTAGAAATATAGATACTTGTCTGAAATGCGTAACGGAGATATAAAATTGCTTCAAAGTTTAAAAATATCAGCTATGAAGTAACTTGTTAGTTTACAGATCTGCAAGAGTGAAATCATAAAAACAGCTATGCTCCTACTTGACGAGAAATTTTTGAAAAGGCGTATCTCTTGTCTTAAAGTTATTAGTATATTTGATTTATTTTATTTTATTTATAAATTTTTGCTTCTGGCTTTATTCCTCGTCGATTTCGACGTCATTAGAGGCGGGAAAGGACTGGGGGCAAGGAATTCGTCCATGGCATGTTGAAGGAACCATCTCAGAATTCCCCTGGAATGATTTGAGAAACCATTGAAAACCCAAATCTTTATCGCTGGTCGGGGATTCGAATCCGCGTCTTCCCGAATGCGAGGCTAGAGCGTTACCGCTCGCTCACCTATCACACTCGGTCTTGAATCACTGAAATATTATTCCAATACATATCAACTTTTTTCACCGCCATCTTTCAAAGTAATTATCTAAATCGGAAATTCCAGACTAATTACAAAAAAGTTTCATAACTGTTTCTTGTCCTAATGTTATCTTGGAACGTATATTTGTTTACTCCAAGGATACAAGATTTTAGACGTTCCTGAAAGATAAAAAAAGATTTTCTGTGCCATTCTTTTTAATTGTGTGGTATTTTGCTGCTAAGTACAATGTGTGTCCTGATGCTTAGTTGCTATTGTACTCGTGCACAGAAGGGGGGGGGGGGGGGATGGTGGAGTTTCGCCGAGGTTGTCGCTGGTGGTTGGGGTGCGGCAAGTTGGGCTGGCCGGAGTATTGTTCGCAGGCAGCGCGCCCCCTGGACCACAACTTGCTGCTGGATGAGAAGATACGGTCCAGGAGACACTGCGGACACAATGCACCGTGTGAACTGCCCACCTCGTCCCATTACCTTGACGCTGCTGTAAACCAGAAGAGCAAATACTGCCGTACCAACTTGACTTTCAGCTATACTTTCCTTCGGATACACTTTTTAAAAAAATGGAGTGAGAACGGGCTGTGGCTTTTAAAGAAGTAATCCCACAATTTCCCTGCATTGATTTCAGAAAACCATAAAAAAAACCAATCAATTCAGCCGCCCTGGGGATCGAACACACCTCCTTCTGAATACATTTGTATAAACCTTGTAGTTCAGTATTATCTAACTTACATTGCTTCTCATTCCATGTATGGACCTACTGTGAGGAGGAAGTTCATTCCAAAACATATATTATACTGTGAATTTGCTTCGGATTATTACTCGTACAAGATTTAGCTGAAGTTCTTAATAGTCTTCACCAACACATTTTTTTGAAGTAATTTAACTACGTACGCGCGTTTAATAATCAAAAATTTGGCAGTAAAGATGTTTTTCTACATAGTCACTTCTTAAATTCAAATATTTGGATACCGTGTAACGAGTTATCATTTCTGACTCGCAGTTTCTGATAGGGAATTATAATCTCTTTCATTTTAATATTAATACTTCGTATAATAATTGCTTTTGACAGTTTTTATATCATCAGGATCATATCGGATGCACCATGATTCGAATTTTACTAATTAAGAGAAAGCAGCAATTCTTAAGAATGAAAATGTCAGTACTATTCGTAAGCAAATGCAAATGAGCCGAAGTAATTATTCAATATTGCGAGGAAATTACCTCTCTCTACCCAAGCCATATCACGCCATTATAAAAAGAAACCAAGGGAGAAAATATCTATGAAATTTGATTGCAAAAAATACTCGGTAAATTCTGTGTTTGTTAGTGGTTGCGACAGTATTCAGTAATATCTTCTTCGGTTACAGCGCTGGTTCCAGTGAATATGTAGAACTTCGTCGTTTTCTATCTAATTTAAGTGAATCGATTGGTGAATTCAGAGACCTGAACTTTAAAATTTTATTCCGGAAATTAAAGAGAGTTCGTGCTGCGTCACCGCTGGCATTTACGACTTCTGCGTTAAGGACCTGCTCAGAATGCTGACATTCTGTTTATGGGGGTTATGTATAACCGTAGTAACAGATTTGAACTTTTATGACCTCCAAGTTTATGGATCCCTTTACTTTTAGAAATGATTTCTGTTATTCTAAGTCAACACTGTAAAATACCGCACTATTTGCTGAAATTGAAACAACAAGAAGGAAACTTGCGATTACAGTGAAATTTATTTCACATATTGAGGATTGACAAGTGATTAGAACTGTACAAGCCCTTTGTCCGTGAGAATTCACTACAGTGTGAGGCTGCCGTGTGCTGCTACTGGGAGAACGCACTGCCACGCTGTTTGTAGGAGTGTCCGCAAAGCATCTACAGTGATTGTAGGAGGACAAGGACGAACACGCTGCCGACCGACCATATCCCTGACATATTCGATGGATGACATGTCAGGCGAGCATGCAGACCAGAGAAGCAGAGGTACCCGTCGTTTTCGAAGAAAGCTTGCACATTCTTCGCCACATGCGCTGGTCATTATCCTGCTGATACGTGGCACGTGGAGCTGATTGTAAGTGACGCTACAACTTCCAAGATGTTCACATTGCCTTCAATACATAGGAGGTGACATTACAAGTTAAAGCTAATGGCGCACCAAACCACAACACTTGTCGTTTCTCCGCTGTGCGCTCAACATTGCAGTGTGCCCGATTGCGTTACACTTTGGCAGCGTCTAACACGTACGTGTTGGCAAGTTCGAGCGTAACTCGTCAGAAAACACTACATTTTGCCACTTATCCCTCCGGTGACTGTGTTCACTTGCCTATTGCAGTCTAAGGCCTTGGTGGTTTCTGGTGAATCGAAACCGACGCAATAACATCAGTACTACCAGCCGTCGACGCAGAGTGTTCACACCTGTTGCGGTGCTCCAACGTCGAGACAACACTGTGGACGAAGCTGTTCTGTCGGCTACGACCAAGTGGTCAAGATGGCGGTGGTCCCGCACTATGGTCACATTGCATGGTACACTACCGGCTCGTCACAGTGTACAACCGACTTCTATCCACACATTACATACACGCATCACTGTCGTAGTTGTGTGCCCTGTACGAGCAACAATGTCATGGAACGACAAACCCGTTTCCCGGAGACAAATCGTTCTGCCACGTTCGAACTCACTCATCACATGATGGTATTATGCTCTTTGACGTCGACGAGATTCCACTTCGTTTGAAGCCTCTGTATCAACTGAGCATGTCGAGCCACACAAAAGGGAATGCTTCTGGGCCTACGTGCGCGCCATCTCTCTGCACTCTTAATCACTATTATGGCCCCTCTTTTCAACACATCCTCCGATTTTGGAGTGATTCAGCCGTTCCTTGGCGGGTGTTTCAATTTTTACAAACAGCGGTGTAAATAAACAGCGAATAATGGTAATAGCGTTAATATAGAGGCCTGTCATTCGAAAAAAAAAGTGTTGGATCTCCATTCTAGGCATACAGATTTACGATTTACATGGTCCCTAAATCACATGTATGAACGCCAGGATAGTGACTTCAAAAGGTTATAGCCAACTTATTTCCTATTACAACACACCAGTTCAATTCCGATTATAAAAACTCGTAAGCTAGAATTTCATGACGTTTCATCAAACAGATATTCTCCGACGGTATTTAAGATTTGAATTCATGATCGTCAGTAATCCAGCACAACTAGAAACAGTGAATGACTGAAATAAAAGCTGTAACAGAGAGTTCTTAGAGATATGAGGTTTAAATAAGCAGAAAGGAGTTTTAAGAGAACCATAGATAATTCATAAATAGAAAGTTGTTTCGTTTCAGCAGTTTTCATAACCAGATAGAAACTAAGCAATATTAGTTAATATTTGCTTGGTATAAGATTTGGAGGTGAGGGAACGAATAGGTGTATTCAGGTCTACGAATGATCTGTAGACATCATGTCAAATTACAAGCATTCATACGGCTAATTTTGAATCGTACTACTTTGTAGTACAAGGAAAAAAAGTATCAGAGAAAAACATACATTAGGAGTTTAACAATCCTTGAAAAAAAAGAAGAACAACGATAGTACAAAAATCGTAATGTTGTTTTGTTATTGTTAACAGCAAGAAAATTGAACTCATGCGGAAGATTGTAATATTGGAAATTAATCCAAATAGCGATTACAAGTCTATTCAAGGCACTGTGGAATTGTTTGAGATATCCCTGCTTGTATCTAAAAACTATTTGAATTCTACAAAAGGACAGATTAATCTTCGATAGTTGGTCAGATGGTGATTGTTTTTTTTTTTTTTTTTTTTTTTTTTTTTTTTTTTTTTTTTTTTTTAACAGTTCGAAACAAAGGAAGTGTGAGCTTAAACGAGACTTTTACGTTATTATGCGATTTATATTAAATGCTGACGTGAATAACAAAACTTGATATACCTTCCGCGACTGCACGATCAAATTACATCTACTAATTCAAACGAAAAAATATTGTACTTCGACAGGGTCATACACGTGACAGGACTTATATATTAATATAATAATATATTATCGTAATTCGACAAACAGTTGGAAACAGATGAACCTACAAGAATAGTTCGGTTTAATTTATTGTGAGTCGCCAGCTTATTCATAGCCTTGATGTTTATGAACCGGTCTAAAACACTGCTTCAACTCAATAACTAGTTTATTTCTAAGTTCCAAACATAGGCGAATTGCATTAGAGTGAATAAATCACATCGGGTTATATGAAAGTACACCTTGTTAAACGCTGCAGAGTCAGTTGTTCGGCGTGCATTACAGGTAAAATGAGATCATTTGTAAATGATTTGATAAAATTTACCTCCACGTAGCTCGATACGTCCGATGAACAATGATACATGATATACAATGGTAATTGTATATGCTAACAGTTAAGTTTCTTTTTAGGTTTGTCAGCTACTTTACTATTAGTTTTTCAAGATGGCGTCTGCGAAAGTTTTAAACGAAGGGGATAACTGTAACATATATTATGCGCATTTATTGACTTCATTTTTAGCGTTCCATCATTCTGGTATCACTGTGTTTAAGTTATAGTAATTATCCTTCTGTCACCTTTTTTCTGGGTTTTTGTTCTACAAAATAAACTCCTGAAAATGTAGTACATCCGAATAATATGAAGAAGTGAGACGTTCCGGATAGAAGAGGTTTATACGAATGTGCTAAACAGAAGTTATTCATTGTCATGGCTGTCTATAGAAAACTAGTGTGTCTGAGTTTAATAACCATACTGTCAATTGAAATCGGAAATGGAATCTTCGTAGGTCACTTTGAATTTTTTTCATAATTAAATAAATTGATGCATTATTCACAAACCCTCATATTTTATAATAGTTTTGATCTGAATATATTTTCGACATTTCAATTTTCTTGTCTTTTCCTTTTAAAGACCGTTCATAACCGAATTTCTTGTCAGATTTGTAACGTTCATATTGCAAGGAATCCGGACAGCCGTAGATATAACGTGTCTCGCATCCGGACAGTAATAATTTAAACAATTCCATTAATTTAAAAGAACAACTTGGGTTCGAATCGCCGTTCGGGTATCCAGATTTGAGTTCTCCATGTTTCCCCCAGATCACTTCAGCTGAATGCCAGGATCCTTCCTATAAAAGGCCAAGGCCTAATTCCTCTCCGTTCCTTGTCCCCCATCCTTTCCGGCCTCTAATGACCTCGCCGTCGACAAGGCGTAAAGCCACAAAAAAACAGCCACCATAACTTGGTAATAAAGTGAAACTTTCGGGGCAGATGTTTTTCTTGTTTGGCAATTAGAGACATAACCGCATCCCATTGCTGATGCTAATAGGCAGAAGCACAACTACGGGCTTAAGCGTTTTGCTGACACGTGTTTGAAAAGACGTTAGTAGATTCGCTAAGGACACTCGACACAGCGTGTCAAATAGCTGATCTAAGACTGATGTAGGGTCGATGACCTATGAAAGATTTTTGTTGCACATATGACCACTCTGAAGTTGGTGCACAGTTATGCAATTTGACTAGTGGGTGGAGTTTCCCATAAACTGTGCCCTAGAGAAAATACTACATATTGTCACCGTAAGCGTGACAAGGACAGAATTATTTGGCTAGCCGTTAATTAACTAAGAGCAAAAGCGACAAGCTGTCAGGGTACCGGGCAGAGGCCTCGACAGCATATAGCGGCGAGCGAGTGGGTTCTGACAGTAGACAAGGAAGAAAACACCATTCGCCACCAGCCTTCTGCGAGACGCCCACACAATCAACCTGAGCTCAGCTCGAAGCAGGTGACATCTCCAACTGGCAGGTCAGTTACAATTATTTCATACTCATACTTGAAACAAATTGATTTCCGATAACATTAAAATCAAAATTCATATTTTAATACTTTTATAATAAAGTAAGTTGGAGCTCCACAATTTTGTTAACAAACACACTCATTTTATGACTGTCCAATACCTCATTAATGAGTAATAATAATTTATATTTTTCATAATCAACAACTGTGAGTAGTCATTCCGTATATTATAGGTTATATTGTTTGCATAGAATTTCAAACCCTAATAGTCAATAGGGTCAATACGATGCCTACAACATTATTCGAAATAGTACAGTTTTCAGTCACTTAACTGTTAAGAAAACTGCCAAGTTATAAAACTTGGCCGGTAAGCTTCGTGTTTAACGGTTTCCGTTAGATTTGAAAATGAGACGTAAATTATTTCTGATCTATTTATAAGCACTGCCAGTGACAAGAAAACACTATAGTGATTTTTGTAATAAATCAGCTATGGATACGGCTAATTCTCCCGGGCAATTGTAGACTATTACTCATTTAAAAGCAGTGAATTAGAAAATCAGGACCGAAATTTTAGTTTCACTAACAGTTAGTGTTGAAGAATAGAGCCATCAGTTTCAATCTCGAATGAACGCATCAAATTAATTCGGTCTCAACAAAGAACAAGAAGAAAATTATTTCGGAAATCCATGAAAAAACAGGGATCTAGATGGACAGAAGAAGAATTAAACCCAAGTCCTGATTAATATCTGTTCTACAGGTCACCACTCACTCACTAGCCTCGATGGGGAGGAATTCTTGTTGGCGTAACTTCTTTTTCTTCACCACCTTTTCCCAACATTAAGTGTCTGCTGCTTTAGACGACTTTTAATCATCATTGGCGTCGTCAAATTAGGAGCGCTGATTTTACAGTCGCATGCACTTGCTGACGGCATGCTTTTTATACCTACTGCCAGGTACTAACATATCTAATGGGATATGTTAACTGTTGCCAATTGCCATCTGTCTGTGAAACGAGTAAGTGTGTTCTCTGTGTTGTAAGTTTATTTGTTTATGAGGCATAAGTAGAGCCTACGTAAGGTGTTTTTTCCGGAAATCTGGACCCCCTCCCCCCGTGGTGAGATCTAATTGGACCCTCCTCCCCTATGGTGCGGTGAGATCTTGAGGACCCTGGACCTCGTAAGTTTTAAAGACCATTTTTTAGCTCTCGTGTTTGTTTTCAAGGGTGGAAAGGATTTACCTCGCCCCATAGCGTTGCGAGTAGTTAATAGAGCATTTTTAGCTCTAATATTCTTAAAGGAATTAAAAAGATGACATGAGATTTCTGTTGATTCCCTCCCCCCCCCCCCCCCCCCCCCACCCCTCCTTGGTGAATTTGGTGAGGTTTCGCTGGATCCTAGGCTCCACTCCTATTTCGCCTCACGTACTAATCGACGCTCCATTACTCGCTTGATGACTGCACCGAGCGTGGCGGTGTAACGGATAGCGTTCTCGCCTCGCATTCGGGAGGACGGCGGTTCGATCCCCGTCCGGGCATCCAGATTTGGGTTTTCCATGGTTTCCCAAATCACTCCAGGCAAATGCCGGGATGCTTCCTTCAAAAGGCCATGGCCGAATTCCTTCCCATTCCTTGCCCCCATCCTTTCCCGTCTCTAAAGACCTCGCTGTTGAGAGACGTAAATACAGTAAAAAAAAAAAAAAAAAAAAAAAAAAAAAAAAAAAAAATTGATGACTGCGTTGGCTGTAATCAGCAATCCGGCCGACGGGTACGCGGGTACCTGGGCTCGTGACCGACCCAATGTGCGATGCCTCAGCGTATTGCGACACACTGGCTGGTCTTGTTGAGATAAATGCATGCAGATAATAAGATATTTAACAACAAATCACTTTGAGTGTACGACAGGCATATTAATATTTTGCTGTGATTGGAAAGCAAGAATTTTAGAAACAGTAAGATAGCTCAGAAAAAAGGTAAAAACTATTGGAGTGGATGAGAAAGTGATTTGCTGGATAGAAGAATTTTTTAAAGGTAGAAAACAGAAAGTAAGGGTAGGAAATGCGGTATCAAAGGAAGTAAAAGTAAAAATGGGAGTGCCCCAGAATAGCGTATTGGGACCATTGTTATTCATTATTTTAATGAATAATTGTGTTGATTGTTTACTATCTGAAATTGGATTGTTTGCAGATGACATAATGCTGTATAAAAGGATCAAAACGGTTGAGGATTGTAAACAGTTGCAGGGTGATCTGGACAGGATATCTAGTTGAGTTGGTAATCATGGGATGAAGATAAATGCAAAGAAGAGTCAGCTTATTAGATACACAAATAAAAACAAAAGGTTAATTATCAATATAAGATGGGGAAAGAATTGCTTGCTGAAGACATGAAGTGTAAATATGATAATAAGCTTAACTGGGCAGGACACATTGGACAGGTAGTTTACAGAGCGTATACTGGCGATGAGGCAATGAAATATATTGGAGTAGGTATGAAAAGTAGTCCCTGGAAGGGAAAAGATGACCATGACCACAAGCTGGCGCTTGCTTTCAGGCACAAGGGTGTGGGAAGATTTTCTTTTTTAGGTAAGGATGTCAGGGATTGGAATGAGTTACCAAGGGAAATGATGAATAACTTACCGAACATTAAAATAATTTAAAGTTAAAATTTGTAGAGGGCAAATGTAGGTGGGTGCAGGATAGGGGGAAGATGGGTATGTAGGGAAATTGCCACCGGAGCGTGTGCTCCATTGCAATTATATTAAACATTTCAGAAAGTCGCTCGAACTTAGATTTCTTTATTGCGGTCATCACGTTAGATTAATCCATGACGTCAGTTAATAATAAGGCGAGAAAAGTCTGAGAGCTGAGAGAGGGAGTAGCGGAGCACTGAATTAAGTTCTCTGGGTCGTGCGACGTACGAGCAGTAATCAGCTAGCTCTCCGAGCCAGTCGGACTGGCGCGAGAGGAAATTAAGGCGGAGGCAGTATTTACAACTCTGGCCGGCTCATTACAGATGCAGGGCGGCGGGCGCCGAATTTCCTGGGGCCGCGCGGCGCCCGGGGCGGTCAACAAAGAAGTTGGCGTCGCCACCGCTGCTGCGGACTGCTCAGCGCGACTCCGCGCGACGCGACGCGACGCGACGCGGCGGCGGATATTCAATTGCGCAGTCGCCGGAGGGGAAGACAGGCAATCTGGCGCAGGAAATTACGGGCCCAACCGGCCGGCACGGCGAGAGCCTGACACTGCGCCCTTCTCTCTTCGCCAGTGTATTGCTCTGTGCTCTCACTGCTAGCGAAGGTCTCCCTCACACAGGTGTCCCATGTCAGCATTCCACACGCAAGTCAGCACACGAGCAGAGTGAGCTTACGAATGTGACTGGAACAGTTACAGAATTTGCGTTAGCCAAAGGTTGCGAATCGGTTGGAAGAAGAAGGTAAAGATCCAGACGGATGACTGTCTCTTGCCGGAATTCGTTAAGCTGTTCCAAAGAATATGTATCGTCACCTGAATCCACCTTAATAAAATGCGTTTTGCTGGAGACTGGACTGACCGCTACAGCTTCGGCGAGTCTCGGTAATACCCGAAGTGTTTGTTACATAGACTGCCATCATAGCGGTGCTTGTTGAACCAGGAGATTTCAAATGAATAACTGCGCTAACTTTATTTGCACTTACATTGTTAAAAGGAAGTGCAGATTTCAAATGAATAATCGAACTTGTTTTTTTTTGTATTTTCAGTGACTGTGTTAAAAGAAAATGTAACCACGCCGTAATTGTCTATTGTGTTGCAGAAACAAAACTTTTAATGCGAGGCAGAGATATAAAAAATTATAATGTGACATTCATTTAAAGTTATATGTTACCTTTTATTTATTTACGGCTATTAGAGGCAGAAATTCATGTAGAAGATCCAATGTTTACGCTATATGCTCCGTACTGAAACCAAGTGACACATAACCAAAGAATTTATTTATTGACAGAAGATAACAAACAGGGAAGTTTATTATAACTCAGAGAAACTTTACACGAAATATAGGAAATCAGGAACTATATCAGTAAAATAATTAATAGTTATTAATTTTAGAAATTATACAATACTTAGAAACTGTTTCGTTACAGTAAAAATTTCCCTCATTCAAAATCAAATGCAGATATTTAAAAAATCTAGCCAAATACTTTGAGAATCGAATGAAAGAATATTTTCTCGCAACACAATAAATCTTAATAAAAAGATAATGATTAATGGTTATTCGTTTTTTATGTAGAATCTTTTACAGAATTCCAACTACCACCATATGTTATGCCCATCATCTTTGATTGGTATATAAACTAGTTAACTATAAGTTATGTGTTAATCCCTTGTAAAAAAATTGACCTAGTTTCTGAATCACAGCACTCGTTATTGTCATCAGAAAAAAATACTGTATCTAATTAAAAAAAAATTCTATTAACATTCGCATATTGCTCGATCTTCTATGGAAAACAATAAATTTTGTTTTTACCAGATATTAGTTTTCTGCTCCGTTCGAAGCAACGTGACGACGTACTACATATACAGTATGTCATAACTAAGGATTGCAACAGTTTCTCTAGACATATTTTTAAAACATTGTTATTTAAAGTGTTAACAAATTAAATAACAAACGTCTGTTAATTAAATTAACAAAATCAATTTCAATGTTAAATGATAAAAATTAACAGTTAAAAATATTTTAATTGGCAAAATGACATTTAAAACTTTTAGCCTATCTAAACAATATTTCGAACTTTATATTTGTTTAAAAATCTAAACCAATTTTTAAATAAATAATCAAAAATGAAAAACATTCAGTATCAAATCAGATCATGCACCTTACAATGAATCACATCTGTTTGAATACATTGTATGCATAATGGCCAAGTCACCAGAGTTTTATTATTTTTTAAATTCTAAATAAACGATCTATAACAGCGAGAGAGCATTCTATTTTACAAAGTGAAGTGAATATACTCTGTAAAGTGTAGACTTGGCTCAGGACAAAATCTCACATCATTTTGTCACCGCACAAGGACGATACATGGTCTATTTTTATAAGAATTGTTTTTGTGGGATTCATTAATATATCACCTGATTTCTTGATTGATCTTGTAGTTGATTCATTGTTATTAAAAGAAACTACTCACCAAGGCGTAAACTATCAAGTATTTCAGTTTTATTTTAAATGGCATAACGACTTTTTTTGTAGAGTGGAAATTTCTTTATCTGCAAAACGAGGTGACGTTTGTGACACATAAAAAATGCATATTATATGATATGAAAATCGTACTAAATACGCAACATAACTCAAATCATAGAAATGTGTACTCAAAACAAACGTAACTTTTAATGAATACGTAAAATTGTATCTAGTTAATTACGAATGACGAAGGTTAACAAAAACAATCGTTTGTTCACACGAGTCAAATGCCAACTGCAAGGGCACAGGCAAACAGTGCAATACATCCGATAGAGACAGAGTGGGGCCGGAAAATAACGACGGGGCAGCGAGTCACGCAGACTGACACACGTTTTCGCAGCATTTTGCGGATTGCGGATCCGCTAAATTTTCTGCGGGATCCCGTCAGACTGTCTAATGATGCAGAATCCCGCGGGATTGAGGGATCCCACTTTGCTGGTTTGCAATCCCTAGTCGTAACTTAGGCAGGATTCTACGTTTTCAAACGAAACTTGTTCAGTAGGGATTGTTCGGTCATTACGTCTCGTCAACGTCAGGGTCATTAATGCCTCAGAAAATAAAATGATGTGAAGCACGGAACCGGAAGGAATTCGGCCATTCCCTGGAATGATTTGACGAAACTTGCAAAACCGAAGTTTGGATGGCCAGACGGGGATTTAAACCCACGTATTCCCAAATGCTAGAACAGAACGTAGCCGCTAACCCACCGGATATGGTCTACCAGTTTTTAACTTTTAACAGACTATATATAAAAGGATTTAATGTTCAGCAGATATCTTCGTTTCTTGCTCTGATGCCAGGAAATGGAATGTGATTCTACACACCTCTCAGATTTAGTCAGAATATAAGGTTTCAAGTAGTTAAAACCCCATCTCACTGTTCAGTGGGGTTCAAGTTATACGAGATTTTTGCTCAAGTTCTTTTGCGTCCTGAACAGATTTTATTTTCCAGCTCCAGTGCAACATGGTGTAGAGTCATCAGACATACCTCAGATTCTGACTGTCTCTAAGCTTCCAAACTGGGAATCCCCATTAAAATTTGTTCATAAGTTTTTTTTCGGAATGCCGTAACAAACATACACAGCAACGCCACAGATTTTTACAACAGTGTAGATTTATATAATAGCGGGGACAAGAAACATTCATTCAACTCCATGTTATATTTTGTGTAATTTCTGAATTACGGAATTAATAGTATGCTGCAATTAATAATAAAATATGAGATACAAAATTGCAGGAAGAAAGGTTAGTGAGTGAATGCTTTTTCAAATAACTTTTGAAGGGTGTAAATATTAATTAAATTTTGGATGCTGCTACTGAAGAATAAAGAGAGAGTGAAAGATGATAGATATAGATAATTTAATCTATCAACAATATAAACCTAAAAGTATTAGGAGGAAGAGATTAAATGGTATATTAAAATAATTAAGCAATTAGCAAATGTACGGAATAATTAAACCACCTATGTCATCTTGTGTTACGTTAACCCACAACATATAAGATTAGTGGTTGTTATTGATTTGATGTGGCTATCCCTTTATAGCAATAGGCCATTTAAACATCACATTCCAAAATATAACAGATCGTAGTAATAACGAAATGAACTAGAGAACCTCTGAAAAATATGGATCCTATCTACAAAATTAACAACTTATATTTATTATTATAAAATCCATTTAATGTTGATGAGCGGTCTTATAGTTCCGTGGTTAAGGCGCTTGCTTTCTTGAGTTCGGGTTCCGATTCACACAAACCTGAGCAGGCAATGGATTTTAAAGAGTTGTGTTAAACTATATGCGCTGTGCCAGGTCGTTCCGTGGTTCGCATTCCACGTTAAACTGTAAGTCTCAGAGAAAAGGAACTGGCCGTCCTACCTTTGACATAATGGCTCAGTATCACTGCTTCAAGAGGATTGAAACAACATTCGGTGCTCATATTGTTATTGACAACATATATAGACACTAAAGCACAGGGAAAATTTATCAGAAACCCTTAAAAAAATTGTACATTTAGACCACAAAAAAGGGGTGGAGTTATTTATAATTCATATTACAATCCTACGGGACTACCAAAGAGAATAATCATTAAATCTGAATATCGGTATATTGTGTCGCTAGGTCGTTAAAGCACAATTCGTCCTTATAGACATCAAATACGTATTTTATGTTTAATACCTGCTAGGCTCAAAAATGTAAAAATTGTTTGCATTTGCATAATTAAAAGCAACGGTTAAACAAGAGATGATATTTTTGTACACAATCATAAAATTCATAGCTGCAAATTAATAAAAGTTCTGAAATATTGGCGGTATTTATTCACCGATTTTTCAAATGTGAAGTGAAAGAACTTTTGAAATATGAGTAATGAACTGCGCGGATCTGGTCTCTCAGCCAAATGGAAATGCCAGCTTTAATTGTAAATAGAGCGTATCCGCGGCTCTCTTTCTCATTCAATATCTTTGTTTAATATCGAATGACGTTGTCCGGAGCAAAAAATTGTATTCACACTTAAAAAAAACTGAGATTTTTATTTAACATTGAAAGAGGTATCATACAACAAATTTAACATACTAACGTAATTTGACATAGGATTAACCCACTCCCAGTTAGAAACGAGAGTGTTATTTCCAAGAATAAGCAGATAATATAAACCGGCGTCATCGTATGTCACGACCAACTTCTCATTTTGACACAATTTTCTTGAGACCTATTAGCGGAGTCGTTAAGTTTTGATTCGTGTTAATAACGAATCGAAGAATATGTCTGGCTTCAATTACCCGTAAATGTATAGAATATGGGATACGAAAATTTATTTGAAGATCTTTTTATTGTGGTTTATCGCAATTTATGATATAATATGAGAACTTATTGATAGATGTTTAAAATAAAGCGAATGCTGTTAAAATCTACACATCTGAATCAAAATTTTCGATTATACGACGATATTTTTTACCTTTGCAACCCCTTGTAATATTATTTAACTTAATAATAAGGATAGTTACGACTCCTTTCATATGTCTCCACATTTTTTGACAGTTCACTTCTGTGAATAGACTGGGCGACTATATTGAAGATTGTTGTCAATAACTTCTCAAGATTTAAGGTAAGTCCAAAAATTGCTACCTTCTCTCAACGTTTCGACCAATACCTACGGTGGTTTCAGGGGTAAAGATACCTATTGAGTCTGCTAGAAACATTCTTGCTCGACCAGAAGAAGGAAAAGTCGTATGGTCCATTTGTCTACCTGAAGATTATTGTGTTGCTTCTCTTAAACAGTCTATACAACACACCACATATTTTTCCCTTCTGCAGGGATTGGTACTATTAGTTGTGCTCACTCCATATTACTCGATAAGTAAGTAACTGATTCTGATATGATCTGCAACCCTACAGACCCACTATCTATACCGTTATACTTGCCTCACTGATAGATTGAAACATACGGGAAATTAAATGATGAACATGCAGTCCCTAATACGTCTGAATTGCTGCAGCGATATTAACTGAGCACAACAAACTGATCGCAAGTCGGCAGCACTAAGGCGCTCATTGGAAAACTTAGAGACTTCACTTAACTTCACTTTCACTTCACATCTCTATTTCCACCAACAGGAGTGTAGAATCGTCAGTTGTCTTTTCAAAACAGAAGTGGAAATTTATTCCATTACAGAATATATGGCAGTGCTTCATCCTACTCCTCTAAAATTACATTTTGGCTCCATGAAAACCGGTTACATTTCTATTCTGGTTTCGATACAAGTCGCGCACTGTGGGGATTAATGGAAGCGTTTTATTCTGGACTATCTGCGCATCCGACAACTTATGAAGAGTTTTGCATCATTAACTGCTGCTGCTTGGCAGCAAATGGCCGTTTTCAACAGCTTCGGTACACAGTTTTTAGTTTGTTACAAACAAAAGTCTGCGGGCTATCCACTGATGAAATACCTAAAATTAAGGATTCTAAAAGTTAAGGCAGTTTCCGCGAAGGATATTTCAAAAGCTAACGTGATAGAGTTTCATTTTTCGAAGCAACTCGCCTGTGTAATTGGTAGCCTAACCTACCATACTTATCGCATCGGCTAACGAGGAACAAGGAGCGTCCAGGAGCTCTTCATAGAAACGAAACAGTTTCATTAAAGATAAAAGTCATTTTTACGACACGTAAAATTCCGAATGAGACGGGAATTCGAACCATGGATCTCACGATCACTTGTGAGGTGACTTAAATAACTAAGTCACAATAGAAATTAATTTCTGACTGAAATATCCTTTTATCAGATTCGTGAGGTATTTAAATAGTATATCATTTTTTTTTTTTTTTGTAACATTTTTGGATATTTTGGGGAACTTGCTTTAGTTAACTTTTAATTCATTTCATTTCTGAATGTAACTGTTTTGACGTCATACTGCTAAAGAGACATAAAACTGTATTCAGTGAATGCAGAAAACATTTACAAATTCAATTTTCATTCTCGTTGTGGTCTATGTACATATATTTTAAATCCATTTATATTGTGGCATCTGGTTTTAGGGAAAGTGATTTATGAATCATAGTGTTTCAACAATAACAAAATTATCAAGTTCGAACATCAAAATAATAATTAATTTTTAGCTAGCCACATGAAATATTATTGGAACTGAAAAGTGGATGTACAGTTTATTACAACTTGATCATTGTGAAATTACGCAAACATTGTTTTATTCTGATGTAAACAATTACATATCATTGAATGTCTTTAATGTCAAACAGTTAGAGCAATATCTCAGGGTCAATTACTGGGTGGAATCGACTTCAGAAGTTTTCGTCGTGAGCGAAGATTTACCGATGCACTCCTGGCGAGGTCAGAGGACCCTCGCATGAATGGCGCCACGGGGTTCTGTTGTTGTCCTCCGCCGGTGTTCAAGCCTGTCGAGCTGCGAGCCGTCTTCCGCCACGCAGAGCAGAGCAGATTACTTGTTGCTTGATAAGATGAGGATCCGAATCAGTCTCCTCCTCCGTTCTTCCGCTCCGAGCAAGACTCTGTACGCCTCGCATTACGATGTATCGTCCTGTCCTTGGCGAATTACAGCACTCCGCGTCAAAGTACCAGCATCTCATTGGCTCCCAGAATAATAATAAGAATAAAAAAAAAACACCAACGCGTTAATAAATTGGTGGCAGCTTCTCTATTGGCTGGATCGTCTCCCACTACTCTCAGAAAGCGCCTCTTTCCTAGGAAACGGCACTAAGGTACATTTTCGCTCGCTGCCACCAGTTTTCGGCGGGTTTTTTCCGACCCATGCCCCGAAGAGAAAGCAAGCCTTCGTTATTTATGGTGGCTATAAATTCACTGAACCTCCATATTCATGTAGAATGTTTTTATTCACCCACCAGACGTGGAATTCTGGAATCTTTGTTCCTTCAAGTATCCATTCGTTTGGCATGCCGCACCGGCAACATTCACACATACCGTGGGAACACTTGGTCTCTAGTAACACTGTACTTAATAATGCATTACAATATATCATCTCTTTCAGCGCCTATGGTTGAGATGGTTGCGGCACCGTGATGGTGTCTGGCGCTGGCACGGCATTATCTGGTTCGAGTCCGACTAGTGGAGGAAATTTTCATCATAACTACTTGGCCGGCAGGGTAGGAAATCTGGCGATGTAAATTTTCTCATCACCAGAGTCCTGGGCGGGGGCTCACGGCAAGGTTGATGGTGATTCCATCGAATGAGGACGTTAAGTTTTGCGGCTCGCGGTGTGACTTTCGAAAGAGCGAGCCTGAATGGGCAGGCACCGGATTTCACCCTGTCGTTTCTTTCCTCTCACATCCAAAACACTCTACAGTGAACGCTCTCATCATCATAGCCATACACACTTATAATAACCCGAATACTGTCACACTGGGGAAGGAAACGCGAAACGATCTAAGTTCATCTCCGCTGGAACATTACGATGGAGAGGTAAACACTCCCCATGATAGCCAATTACTCTCGGACAAGGGTGCGACGCTGATAGAAGATTACTTTTTTGATAACCATGTGTTGAATGTGAAATGAAGGAAGCTAAGACTAAGCACACTTTTTTAGGGTTATACGGCTGAACGGCATGAGGAACCTTAAAGCCGGAAGAATTGTGTTTAAGTAACGGGAAGGATTATATATATCATCTTTTTTTAATGAAACATCCTATTTTTCGTCTGTAGTGATTGCGAAAAAACATGAAAAATCGAAATCTGGGTAGCCGGACCGGGTATCAAACCCGCTTCTTCCCGAATGCGAGGCCTGAACGTTACCACTCACCCATCAGGCTCTATACCGGTGCTGTGTTTCACTGAGAAACGTCTGGCGAATTTCTGTAACGTCGTTGAAAATGAAATAACGTTACTCGGTCTACGAGGGAGCACATTTTAGATAACTATGAAGAATGGTGAAGCTTGTGGTTAAAGTGAAAGAAATTCTCTCGGTCCATTTTTCGCAGTAAATGAGTGTGGCCGACTGCAACGACCGGTCGTGTGGATGTGAGTGGGCGCAGTGATGACGGCCGTGATGGATGGCGCTGCGGCACCTCGGCCTCTTCATTACCGCACGTCGAGGTGGCGTGGGAGGAGGAGAGGGGGGGGGGAGGTGCCAGTCCGCCACAGGTGGCTGAGAAACCACCGCCGTCAGTCATACGCCAAGTCGATCGGAAACCGCCACTGAGTCGACTCCACTGCGCACTCAGGTCTAACCACAGGTATTATGAAGGCATCGTCTGTAAGAGATCATTCTACTTCTAGGAGACAGAGCACGCACCATAAGCTACCAACTGAAGTGATCAACAGAGAAATTGAATGGGGACAAAAAGTATTTTTTCTCCAAAATATTTGATTGCAGTAGAATTATACCTTGCAATAAAGAGTGCTAAGTGTATTATTTTTTACACGCTAATCGCTTATATGGCCATGAAAGTGTTAAGAAAAGTGAATAACATAGTTGTTGTTACTAAGATTTCTTGACAGCAAGTACTGAGCTAACTGCGTATCAGGATCGATATACTAACAAGATTTTAAGGACACGTAATCTGCGGCTGTGTATTTAAAGATGGTTATGAAAACACAGGTACTTTTGTGGTCATTCCTGATAAAACAGACTAGCCTAGAATTTTTTGCCGAATGTAAATCACAATAGATTCGTTAAAACATGGCTAGATAATTTCCTGCTATGGCAAAAGAAGTCTGAGTTTTACATAGGAGAAGTTTTTCAGACCATGAGCGATAAGTTTAAAAAAGCGTTTATAGAGCGAAGTAAAAACTATAATATTGTAAATTAATCAGTAAACCGTTGCGAAACTGCCCCTCCTCCCTCGGAATAACGATTTACTTTTGGTGAGTTATTGTAAGGAAATACTCAGGTAAGTGTGTATATGAAATAGCAAAGATATGCTAACTTGTTTATAATACCTATTTGTGTACAATTTTTGGTGTCATCTTCATATTTTTTGTCACTCTCGGAACTGATATAAAATATTGTTTGAAAAGACTACATTTTTCTATGAGTAAATATACCATTTGGCAAGTATTATCCAGTTCTTTGAAGCGTTTGTCCCTGAAACTTATTCACAGTCATAAAAAAGGAAACTCTCCTTTTCTAACCAGTGCAACTACCGCTGCAAACATGATTCTTATGCGCGGCGTGTTGCGTCTTGCTTACGCAGGCGCTGTGATGGCGTGAACTGTAGTTTCCTGGCCCCTGGACCCACCTTTGACTTAAATTTACACAAGCAGTGTGTTTTAAAGTAATCTCAGCATGCTATGTCTGAATTCAGCGGAAACATCCTGTCTGCTGATACCTAACTCATCGCTGTAGGCTTCATATTAGTTGAGAAAAAGGGATGTCCACAACAAACACAATATGTAGGATCGAAATACTGCGGTTGAGTAATAATTTTCTGAGTTAATCGAAAAATTGATTGCATGATGTAGGACACTACTTATTTACTCTTGAAACGATTGAAGAGAAGAACTTTAACACACACACACAGATGTATATATAAAAGAATTAAGAAGCGGAATCTTTTTCTTTATTAGACTTGGTTGTTCCGAATAAAAATTTAATTGTTGAATAGAATTAACATGAGAGAGACAATAATATATTCGATAAATTCATTCATATTTCTTTCGAAATTCTTGCCGATGCTCTAAGTTTGCTCCCTGACAGACAACTGCATGGGACATTGAGCAAGGTGGAGATCGAAAAATATCATTTTCAATTAGTAGCAAAAATTTGAGGATTGCTACATTATGTAATCAATATATATCAGGCATGAAATATAACTAATTCTTCCTGTACATAACTCATATAATTAAAGCTATTATTGACGTATATGAAATTAACTCTTTAAATAATCATTTTTAACAGGAATTGTGGCCAAAATTCAGCATAAACGTTATAATGATTAGAACCTAAGACAGACTGATTTTTATTTGTCTTCTAGCAGGTGTTGAAAGATTGAACACTGATGTGTATAGTTCAAACCACAACAACAAGGAGTAATGTGCTACCTCTATTAGTCAGTCAGGAATCTTCTCTTCTCTGAGTAAATTTTTTTTGGTTCTTAAGCAAAAAAAGGGAAATCCTTTAAAACCATTGTGATCGTGCTTAAACAAAATGATTCGCCGACGGAACGTGACGTTTTCATCAACTGCATTTTCTTAAGTAACCTTCTCTTTCTTCCTTCTTTACGCCTCGTCGACGCCGAGTTCATTAGAAGTGGGAAAAGACTATGGGCAGGGAACGGGAAGGAATTCTCCAATGGTCTTTTGAAGGAACCATTCCGGCATTCGCCTAGGATGATTTTGGGAAACCGAGGAAAACCGAAATCTGTATGGCCGGACGGGGATTGGAACTCGCTTCCTGCGGAATGCAGACGAGACCGATACCGCTCAGTGTTAAGTAAGCATTGTAACTGAAGTCAGTACCGATATCACCTACAGAATCACCTGCTCCACATTGCCGTTTGACATTCCGCCACTTGGCTCGACCAGGCTGCACATCTGTCATCGCTAGTATGCGGATGGCATCACTGGACACGGCGGCTCTCTGCCGTAGTATGCATCATCTTATACGCTGTTCGATCTTTGAGTATCATTGTATTAAGCATTTTATTTGTGTAAATCATCGCTTCTTTTCATTCATCATCATGATCACAATTTTTGATTTTAGACTTTTTAAAGAATGTTCAATTTGATCCTGGGTCGTCGTACACTTCTTCGTTCGCATGGTCTATATGGCAAGTAGATCTCTGGAAATTCACTGTCACTCATCCTACCAATGTTTTCCTCTGTTCTATCCAGTATTCTTTTATTTTGTCATTAGCGGCTGTTGTACCTAATTTCTTGCGTATCTGTTTATTACTTTTTATATAGTATAGCCAGTTACATGTCTTAGAAATATCATCTGTGCACTTTGAATTATTGGTTTCATTTATATTGTTGGTATTGCTGGTATCGATATTATTTTGCACAATTGAAAGAATGTTTCCTGCAATTCTTTCTTCCATAGAGAGCATTTAATTTTGCTGTTTGTTATGTATAAATCGATTTTCAGTTGAATGATGACTTCATCAAAATTTTTGATTGAAATACATTTTTCCATAAAATTCCATTAATTTTGTCTTATTTCGGGATATTCGTAAGAATATATAGATGAAATTTTTTAATTACCCTCACTATTAACCAAAAGTCAAGCCTGATGCCCTCCAGTGTGGCTTAGTGCACACTGGAGGGTATCAGGTATAACGGAAGCGAGTTGGAGCCATTATATGTTAAAGTTGTGAAGTTAAATGTTTTTTCAGCTTGTTTACCTGTAGAGATGAAATAGATCCGATGATATAACGCTTTTAATCGTAAATCTCTCTTCTCTGACAGTTTAATTAGTGGCGAATGCTAATGAATACTACGACAAATAATGATTTGTCGGTTTACAGGGGTTTCGGAAAGCGCTGTGCGTCTAACACATTTATGTCATTCAAGCAGGAAAGGCTTCAGGCCTGGAACATACATTCTTATGAATAGTGTTAATATTATAATGTAACGCTGTCGCCATATTCTAATGTGCATTTTTTTATTATATAAATCATAATGTTAGAGTAATTTTCATAAATCTTGAGGAACCATCTAGATAGTTGTTTTGTAAGTATTTTCCTAAAGTACGCAAGATTCCGACCTCCATGTTCTGTGATGAGGCGTGGACTTCACCGACCGTCCGTCAACCACTTGCCATAGATTAGCTCCACAGTATTACGTGAACAGCCGACCAGCCTCGCCTTTTTCTAAGATGCTCATTCCCATGCGCCGGGCCATAACAATCTGCCCTTTGACACAGTCACTAATGTCAGTGGATTTACCCTATTGCCACGCATAGCGTCCTACAATGAATCCTCATACATCTCTGCTCTGCTTACAGCATGACGTTCCTGAAAAGTCACCATAGGACATACAATAAGAAAATGACAGAACATAATTGCAAGTTTAGGTGATGTAATAAAATGACGTGACCTGACACTAAATGCAATTTGATTTTTTGAATGAATAATAGGCGACAAACGAGCTTTTTACGTATTACCAAATTCAGAACTAAAACTTAAAACCAACTCAACTCATATCAACCCAACTCAAACCAGTGTTGAGAAACTGTTAGTAATTTTCCTCTACCTAAATTCTTCATTTTCACGCTGCTGAGTTGCCCAGAGATGAGGCACAACAGATGATTATCTGCTGACATGTGCTGTTTGAGAGTAGGACACCGCTGAAAACAGATTTTTCGCAGCCCTCCCATCATTATGGAGTGCAGGGCATAAGCCTTGGCAGTGGTATCAATTAAATTATTACTGGATCCGTAAAGGATGAACCTATTGTCATGGTAAAGCAAAGTTGCTGATTTTCAGATTCCTACTATCTTCCTTGCTGCTGCCCATAGCACCGCAATGTAACTGTGGAGCAATCGCGTCTATTACTGCACGCGTTTTTCTGTACCAAGTTCACCTACGTCAATCAGAGGCAGCAATTTAACATTTCTTAATACATTAGCGACGGCGGGTCTCTACAAATCCACCGAGCGTGGTGGTGTAACGGCTAGCGTTCTGGCCTCGCATTCGGGAGGACGGCGGTTCGAATCCCCATCCGGGCATCCAGATTTGGGTTTTCATGGTTTCCAAAATCACTCCAGGCAAATGCCGGGATGCTACCTTCAAAAGATCATGGCCGAATTCCTTATCATTCCTTGCCTCCCACCCATCCTTCCCCGTCTCTAAAGACCTCGCTGTTAAGATACGTTAAGCAGTTACAAAAAAAATCTACAAATCCATGATTGTTTGAAAGCCACAAGTATTACAAAACTCTTAATGCTATCATTTTTAATTATTAATTAATGGACTTAAAGGTAAACACAGATTTCTGCAAAGGTATGCATTTACAAAACAATAACAAATTTTTGAATTTTAATATTATAAAAGCTAAAGTAAATCTGTCTGTTTGTTACGTGTTTATAACTAAACAATGAAATGTGACGAGGAAATATTATGTATCATTAGGAAAGACATAGGATACATTTTTCTGGATAAATAATATAATTTGTCACGAAATTTAGAATCTAACCGGATGATGACAGGCAGACGGATCACGTGTGTAATGTTGTATCGGTCACTCAGGCTTTTTTCCGTCGTAGTCAGTTTTGTATCACCTTTTAATAAATTTTTTGTTGATAAATAGCTTATTATATAGTATATATGTAGATATGCGCTGCATCGGACTGTTATTTTGTGTTTATCTAAAAGCTTTGCAAGTTGGTTCTCTTCATGAGACGGGTTCAGTTTTAGAGTGGTATGATTATGGCTTCTTCTTCATATTATCCCTACTCTGTTCATTTTTAGACTACTTTTAGGTAACTTAAAACTCTATGTATCCAATTCTAACAATAAAATTATAAATCCACGCGTACGAAGTTGCGAGTATCAGCTAGTGTAATATAGGCGAGAAACGTATGCGTTTCTAGGACCGCAAGTGTATAAACTGGGTAAGCGCGTTGTTCGGTGACTGGACGGTCTTTGTGGCAGCCACTTTGCGCCGCGTGTTTGTGTACCTGCTCTGGCCGCCAGCGCGTACGCCACCGCGGTGCTATCGCTGCGAGTGCGTGTGCCTGACGGAGACGCGAGGGAGGGAGTGAGCCTCGCGAAGAGGCGCGCGCTGGCGCTTGTTTGACGTCCGCGCCATCTGCCCCCTTTGTGCCGGCGGAAATTGACTCTGGCTGGTGGTGGTAGTGCCGACGCCCCTCAGGAGTGTAATTCGGCCTGCGGGCGACGCCGGACCGACGCCGGGTGGCGCTGCGGCGCCATTGTGACGCCGACGGACGGCGCCGAGCGTTAATTACGGCGATCAATAGGCGCGGTGGGTGGTGGGGGGAGGCGCAGTGACGGCGGTGGTGTAATTACTGGCTCGCTTTGGATTACTCATCTCATTAGCTTCGACAACACCGGCCACGCGGAAACAGGCAAAAACCGCCCCTGTAACTGCTTGTTATCTGAGTAGACCCTCGTTACCTTAACCCTCACCCTCTCTCGAGACTCAGCTAGCATTTTCTCAGTGCCTCTTTCCTTCGGCCGTTAGGGAGCGTCAATAAACTACGTAGTCCCATTTTGGACTCCTATGAACCACCCCCCCCCCCCCCCACGTAATCTGGTATGGCTTTTGCCTCTATCTTCTCCCCTCACCCGCCAACACGCGCAGAACGTAGCTTTTTTTTCCTATTGATTCCGGAAGTTATTTTGTACTGTTTACTCTTGTCAGACCATCGTAAACGACATACGAAGGTAATTAAACGACTGAAATAAATATTCATATCCTGTTGTGTGTTCTGTATCTTATTTTAACTGTGACTAATAATATGGATGAAAAGCTACGTGGCTTGGCTCCGAACCCCGCCTCTCCCCCCCCCCCCCCACGTAGCCCAGTTTAGCTTTCTACCCAACTCCCCCTTTTTAAAAAAAACTAAGTCACGCAGTTTATGGAGGATCCTTTTGCGTTGAATTTCCAGTCAAAGCTTAAGGGTTACCTTCGAATAATGAAGTGTGCTGATAAATTCAGTATCTCTGTTAAGTGTGCGCATAATTTATAACCAAGAAAAACTATAGTAGTAACAACAATCATCAACTGAGAAAATTCAAAACCGAAAAAGTCATAGAGCCTACAGAATTACTATAAGTACTTGTAAAAGAAGTTATAATTTAGAAGAACATAATCAAAGTGAAATGCACAATGTTTGTCTGTGTAAAATTGCTAATTGGTAGTTCTTTCGAAAATATTTAAATTAAAACAAGTAAAAAAACAAGACTTTCCCAGTGAATCATTAGAATGATATCTCGGGTGTACTGCTGTGTTGGGTGTTACGCTGGTAACGATTTCATTGTTTTAAATTAAAGTAGTTCACAACAATTGTTTCTGTATGCAGACATTTACCAATATACGTTTCGACCTTATGGCATGCTGATCATCAGTGCATTAAAGCAGAATGTATACGTTTTGTTAGCACTTTGATACAGTTAAAGTATACATATCAATTATGAGTTTCTGTTTAAGTGTGTTGTCATTACGTACTAAGTGACAGCAGAAGTACTTTCTGTAGTTCGAACAATGGTCATACACTGACGAACAATTGAACGAGAAGTACCCACTCTCAAATAGAGTGGTCTGGTGGCTCAGTGGTTAAGGCCTCTGACTGGATATCGATAGGTCCCTGGTTCGAATCCCTGTCTCGGCTGGGATTTTCAAGGGTCTTAACCCGACCTTCACCTCTAACGCAGATGGCTGTGTAATGTGAAGTACGCCAGAACGCTTCCACGGTTTGAATTTCACGTTGAACTGTTGGTTCCTAGGATTACTGGGTTAGGTTAAGGCGGCTACGATGGGTGCAAAATGAGCAGTCAGTAAAAACAGTTTAACCATGTTATTACGACCGCACAAACCTTTATCTTTCGAGTATCGTTTAATTCGCCATGATAAAAACAGCGATTCATCTCGGCAAAGATTCAACAAGTCACTACAAGTATTATAAAACCATACGGATCAACTAACCCTGCAACATTTCTAATGGAGATTTGCTGGAATAGTGTCAGAGGCTCGAACATCTCTTTCGACGGCCTCTTGATGTTTCCTGGTGACCTAGCAGTGTGCATCCAACCATTCCGATAGAAATCGACACGCATTGAACGGTGCAATTTCCTGTCGAATAAATGCCTCGTAGTATGTTACAAACGAAGCACATGGTTACCCCTGTAGCATTGAAATCTAACGTATGGTGACACACGTTAAAGCGGATACATTTTGGTCCACGTCCCCAATGAAGAATCCCACTTCCATCAGCTTGAAGAATAAAATTCCTACAAAGAGGATGCGATACTCGTAGCCTCCCATCAACGTGTACCAATCTCACTCATCAGTCCAGGAAACATTTATTGGGTGCAGTGGCGATGTTGGTGCACTCATTAGGTGTTACAATGGCTTCTGTTCTTCATAACGAGGAGAAAAATTTGAATGTTGCAGCCGCTTTCAAGATGCTGTGCACCAGCGTTAAATTGCTGTGATTTTTTGCTCCTTGACACGTCCATCCACTGCTACAATGGACGCTAGGTGATGATGACCTCATTCATCTATAAGTTGTTTCTTAAAACAGAATTTGACCCTAGCAGTGATAGTTTTACCGCAATCGACGTGGGACTACACACCTCTGGCACAGTGGCTTGTAAAAATTCCAGTGCCTGCATTACGTTCAAGCTTAAGCCTATTTTCCGAGCTCCAACTACATAGCCTGATAAAAAAATTGAAACATCCAGGAATCGATAAACGATACGAAATTTCAAGGATTGAAAGAGTATGTTATTTTATTTCAGTGATTGCAAGAACAAGTCATATTTTTTTTTTTTTTTTTAAACTTTGCAGTCTGAGCCTGCTTACTAGTATGATGTTGCATCCCCTCTGGTGTTGAAGCATTCACTGATTGGGTTAGGAATGGAGTCATAAGGCCGTTGTATCTCCTCCTGAGGCAAGCAGGCCAACAACAGTTTGAACTGGTGCTTGATATCCTGGATACTGGCAGTGAGACAGAGCTGATATCCGAGCTGGTCTAACACACCTTATATCGGAAACAGATCTAGGGATCTTCTGGCCAACGCAGTATCTCAACATGACGCAGACACTATATAGAGACATGTCCCGCGTGTGGACAAGCATTGTCCTGTTGAAAAATGGCACCACGATACTGTCGCATGGAAGGCAACACATGAGGACCCAGGATGACGAGGATGTGCCTTTGTGCGGCTACAGTTCTCTCAAACACCACCAGCCGAGACCTGCAGTCATACTCGTCACACTATGACGACAGAAGTAACACCGATGAGCTTCTAAAACATTGGAAGAATGGGAGCTCCCCACAAGTCTCCTCAGAATAATTTAATTGATGAAATAGCAATCCAAAACACGCCAGCGAATAATTTATTCGGCTTGTGGGCACTGGCGTACTAAATTGTATTTTTAGTCTGATTTATTATTGTGTTTTCTGCTTAAAATATGTCAATTTTCCGATGTATACTTATACTTAACAAGTAATAAGCAGCAGTAGTTCGTAGGAAAGAAGGGGCCATGTGCTCTTGATGTCACATGACAAGAAAAAGTGTTATGAACAATAATACACGAAAACATTAATAAAATCTTTCAGAGAGCTAGAATAATCCCCATCACAAGGAAGTAACCAGGGACCGAGGAAACTTATGTGATATTTAGGTTTTCTTGCTGCTAGTGGTTAGTGACGCAGGCAAAACTAGTTTACGAGATGTGGTCAATAATACGGCGAATAATTTTATTACAAACAAAGTAAAAACTTACATAGAATTTGAATTAATTTCCTTCAAAGTACTGTCCAAACTTTGAATCCATGTCTGGAAGCATTCCTGGAAGGCTTCTTTCGGAAGGGCGTTCAGCTCCAGTTCGTGGCCATCTCAATGAAGGGAATGGTTTCAAAACGTACATAGTGTTGTAAGAAGCTTATATTTGTGTAAGCAGACAGGTGTTCATCAAGGGATCTTGAAATTTGTTGTTCTGTAATTTTCAACTGAACCAATATAGTATCGTATTCTGATCCTCCCCTTCCTTCTTCGCTAGGAAATCCTCATTGTAATTCAGTGCCACAAGTGGTTACAAATCTTCATGGCATTCGATTTAGTTGATTTCATTATTTTAGTGATGAAGTAGACTTCTTGGTATAGAACAAAGCCTACTGATAATTTTATAATGACGTTGATAGCTCTAGAGGCAATTTTGCTATTTACAAAATACCCCCCCCGCCCCCCCCCCCCCCCCCCAATCATTAATGATCAGCGAAGGTGCGTAATGCTTCATGTACATAGTTTCGTTTTGATTTACTCTGTAATCGTTAACGTTTCAACAGTGTCACTTCATTCTTGCTAAAATTATTTTTTGTTACGTGATAACTAATTCGATGAAAAATACACCATGTAAGGTATAGTTTAAGAAGAGGGAATCAAGTATGGAATCTGGACTGTCAGGAAGCGGGATAGATTAAGCAACAGAAGGTTTGACAAAGGTCAAGTTGAACCCATACTTTCATTTTCAAATTTAAAAAATGACGATTTCTCGATAATTGTTTTCTGTCCTAGTCCTAGAACCTCTCTGTGTGCTCTAACGTGTCTTTCAAATGATCAGTGGGAATTATTCCTTTCTATCATTACAATTGCGTCATTTCTCTAAAACACCTAACGTCAGTGCACTTGTAGCTTTGTTTTAAGGCTTTAATATACCAATAGAGCTCTAGTAAGTAATCACATTTATTAGTAATAAAAAATGTTATTTATTATTAAATGTTTGCTATGAACATCAGATTAACATCTAAAATAATTTGAAATCATTTTTGCAGATGAAATAAATTGGACAGAATTAAGACACGTTGACAACCTTTGACATTAGCAGCTTTTACAACCCCAACTAAATTTTTTCCCATAATTGGCTAACTACAATATTTTTTATATGAGAAAAGAGAACATTATGATACTCTGAATCTTTTTCAAACATCCATAGCGTATGCTAGGTCTGGAGATGGAGAGTTAGAATATTATTCAAATTTCAGAACCCTCTAATGAAACCTGATGGAAAGCACCAGTAAACATCACTTTGTAAATTTTTGCCGATGTTACTGGGGACGCGGTTACCACGTAAAAAACGCGTATGAAAACCTTAATGATGTAATTACGCCAACGCAAGGTAATCTACATTGAAATCATCCGCGCGTACCTGTGTGAGTCTGTAGTCAGAAATGTGTAGTGTGATTAATAAAATTCCCGCCGCCGAATTTGCCGCCGTATCAGACAGGACAGCGTGCACTGTGAGCCCGTGGGCGTTCCTCTCTATAAATAATAGAAAATCCTGTGCCTCGTTTTGTTTTCCGGTGAAATTGGATTTCACACGCCATTCCGCCAGGGAGCTGCCGGCTTTAATTCAGAAGGCGAATGTTTGTGTTGAGCGGGCGTGCAGCACAGCGTAGCGCAGGCGCGCTGTTGTTATTGCGGTGCGTTTGGGGCCCTTGGGGAGCAACAGCCTGCCATGTGTCCCCCATCAGAGTAAAGGAGAGGTAAGGGGGAGGGACAAACAAGAGCACTGGTAATAGGACCTACACACATGAAGTCGGAATAGTTCAATACTATTCTACGGGCTGTATTCCGTAGGAAGCAACAACTCAAAAGAAGAAATGTATCACGAAAAAAATCGAATTTGTGCAGTTGGCCGTCTTCTAAATGAAGTGAAGGGGAAATTTCTGCAGAGTCGTTTAGCTAGAGTAAAATTAATTCCAAAAATACTAATATTTAAAAAATTCACATACCCTGGTGATGTGATGTTCCACAGTCGAAATTATTTTACATGTAGTGTCAAAATCTAAATTAAATTACGTAGAATGTCAAATGCAAATAGGCAAACCAAGGATTAATTATTTCATTTAGTGTTGTGAAAACACATACTTTCCTTGTGCAATATCGTAGAATTAGTTTCAGTTAGGACGATTTACAACTTCGTCCTTGTGAGCGGTTATTTGAATTGAAGATTGTTTATATTTTTGTGAAACATCAATAAGTTACATACAGAAAGTGTTTTACGAAAATCAAGGGGAACAAAATCGACTAATGCAAGATTTGGAACAATTCCACCCAACTTCCAATGTTGTGGCTAACCGCTGTTCGAGTATGACAGCGAGCTGTCATTGTTGCCTAAACAAAAGCGCGTGTGTGTTAAATTACAAGTGAAACAGTGGTTATTTTTATTTTTTTCCCAATTTTTTGTGGTGGTTGAAAGAAGTACATTGAGAAAACATATATTTATTCATCATAACATCTCTTACCTTCGGCTTAGTTACTACTTTCTAATATTTTTTAATAAATAAGGTAAGAGAACTCTGTTCCATAGTTCTGGTTGAGAAAAAAACATCCTGGATTGTTTTTTGCCGAATTATAGATACCTTTGATAATAATCATTACCTTTAATTCCTCATGTTTAAAATATTTTTTAAACTAAAATTCAGCTAGTTTTTACGTATTCGAGTTCCAACATATTTTCTGTTTTAATACCAACACAAACCTAACATCAAAAGCAAGTTCAAAATTATCTCTTTACTTTTACCTTTCCAATTTATTTTTTGACAGTATTTTGGTGAGGCAAGAACCTATTCGCTATTTTTCTCGACAGTATTAGGACTATCATAAAACAATAAATAAAACTTTTCAGATCTGTAGAGTTGTAAAATTACTTGTAGTCCTGTCACTAAACTCGACATGCAATGTCAATCGCAAATTTTAAGAAGCGGACTGTACCCACATGAGTTAACATGAAATGTTATTCCCAATTAATATGCTTTAAGGTTGAATGAAACTTGTAAACAGTCGCCAAGTGAATACTACTCTGTATTAAAGAAATTAAATTTCTCAGTTGTAACTATCTGATAACTTTAATTGAGAAAGATCTATATGCAATCTACTTTATTTTTATTACAGAAACATCCTCAAAAAAAATATCAGTAGCCTCATCTCAGTAATGTTCCGAGTACTCTGCTGTCTGCTATCAGAGTAACATTTTATAGCGCCAGAGAAAATCCTCCACTCCTGTTTAGATGCGCTGTTACTCGTTCCAGAGCGCCAGACAATGGCCTGAACAATCAATTACTATTAAAAAACTATTGAAACTTGGAACTAAATATAAATAATCTTAAATGAAATTTTACATTATTTGCAAGCGATTAACGTTGTTTTGAACGAAAGAAACAATTAGGGTGCGTTGAAAAATCGGTAAAATATGGTAACTGGGCCCCAACAACCTGTTAATATTCTTTAGTTAAAATGTTAGGCATTAAAATAAATTTAAAACACTGTTGTCAAAACAAATTGCCGTAATACATAGAACAAAATGCCACACATATCTCATTTAATTGCAATAAACAAAACATTCCCTTTATTTTATAGAAGGTTAACTAGTTGACGGAAAGATAATAAACGTTCGTTTTAGGAAGAACTAGTATCTTAGAATAAAGCTATCTGAAGCCATGAGGTTACAGAACTGCCGTAAATAGCTGGAGTAAAGTTGTTAATTAAAATAATTAACAAGAAGAAATATGAGAACCCTTCCTATTAAATATATACTAGTATTTAGTTCTACACTTAAATTAATTCCACATTATAAAATAAGAACTAATTTTATGATTAGTTCACTGATATTAAACTGTAGATTGTTTTGTTACAAAAGAGTTGGAGATGAATGTACACACAATATTCGAACTTAAAAGATACAACATTATTTCTTATAGCACTACTTTGTCACTGTATTATGTTGTCTCACGGTGATACGATGAGCTATGGAAACCTAACGATTTAAGGCAAAAGAAGAATTTTGTGATGAGAGAATAAAAGCACATGGCATTCAGAAACATAGGAACCTTCAGAGATATAACAATGTTCGCTACAGAAAAAGTTCAACACGCAAAAGGTGCACAAACATTAATATTTTGTAAGCGCGGTGATTCACGGAACGTGTGGTTAATTTTCTTGACAACACCGTAGCATGTACGGGGTGTACCGAGAAACGTTGTTGTTGAGAACGTAAATCAATAATTAAGAGGGGCTGCGAGGCGTTAATTACTGGAGGCTCGTCATTTGAGCTGCTACCCGCCAGCGCTCGGCTCGGCCGCCTGATACGCTACTGTTCATTTGTATTCATGAGCACTGCCTGCGAGCTGCTCCGCGTTTTCATTAGAAATAGCGAAAGCTGCTGCCAAGGATTCATCCCGATGTTATCTGCCGAAATGTAATCTCCCACCCGCAATCTCTTACTCCACGACGGTGTCATTCAAGTAAATTAATTCTTTGTATAACACCACCGTTAAATGTTTAACCATTGAGGCTGCTAAAAAATCTTGAATGACTGTTGGAAGCAAAGTAATAATATATAAAGCTACAACAAGTCAGACATTTATCTATAGGTTAACTCAGTTAAAAACAAAAGTTATTATAAAACAGTGAATAGAAAACATTAAGTACAATAATAGGAATAAGACTCAAAGATAAAATACGAAATTACGATATAAAATGTCTGTGCACAGGCCGAAAATAAATAAATAGCTAGACTGCTGCAAACAAAGAAGGAAATACTGGGACGCACACATAATTTTTTTTTTAATTTTTAGTTATTTATTTGCTTATAACTTTATGTATCGTATATGTAGAGGTCACTAGAGGCGGGAAAGGATTTGAGACAAGGAACGTTAAGGAATTCGTCCATGGCCTTTTGAAGGAACCCTCCCGTTATTCGCCTTGTAGTGATTTAGACAAACCATGGAAAATTCAAATCTGGATTGTCGGACGGGTATTCGAACCTGCATCCTCTCGAATGCGAGGCCAAAGAGTTACTGGTCACCTACCACGTTCTTTGCACACCTAGACGGAATTTATGACGAGAGAATGTTTTAAAAAGCTGTATACAATATACGTGTAAGAGGAAAGAGGGAAAGGAGAATGTCTTTATAACGTTAGAAGCAGTGTTTTGAAACATGACGAATAAAAGAGAGATAAAAAGGTAACGGGCTGTAGTCTACGAAGCCAGAGGAAAGAGAATTTTTACTTATTAAACATCGGTCGAGAGGCTTTTGCCATCACGAATACCTCTACTGTCGGGTGTTTCAGTTTACTAATACTAATGACACCGAGTTCGATTACCTGCAGAAACAAATGATTTTTACACTACAGATACCTACGTCGACGTAATCAGGATATCAACATAATTTAACCCAGCCAAGAAGAATCTGTACCATTTCACATAAAAACGGTTCCATAGTTTCTTACCTATAGTGACAGTAAAAATTGGCATAGACGCACACAGAATCAGAGACGAATCTTTCCAGATAACGGTTAATCGTACGTCATATACGCAGTAAGTTCAATCTTGTAGTTGTTCATTTGAAGATTCTATAATACACTTCTGCTGTCAGTGCAGTTCAGTTCCCCATCATTAGTTTCCGTAATGATTTACTCTAGTGAAAATACAGATATCCCTTTTATCATCAAAAATATATATTTGACAAGCATAAAAACTCAAAATCTATTACATGCTCTCAATATTCGTGGGCAGATTTCACGAATAACACTAGTCGACTACATAGCTTAGCTAGAAACCGTGATCTTAGAAGTTACGCTGTTAGTAGTTATTCTCTTCGAAGATAGAGATCTTTTTCAGTCGATAAACGGTTTTTATGCTTCTATTGAAGTCAATGCATGCTTAATTTTTGAAACTATTTCAGTAACAACGTACCTTAACGAGAAAGTCGACGATCAACTTTTTGTTCACATTTATTAGAAACGAAATTATTATACTCGAAATGTTCTCTGAAATTACCAGGGTACCTGCAGGATCTACATGTGAGATACCAATGTATGACTCCGTTCTACTCGTATTTGGACAACTGCAAACTGCTCTCCCAGCCTAATTTCTTCAGTACTGTTAAGCAGTGAGCAACGTCCCAATGTTGGCAGCAGTGGTAATAGCGGATATTAGTTTTAGGTACCGACCCGGAAATTACGAGTCTTCCGCGGAATCACAGACAGATTGCTTTATGGAAGACAAAGGGACGGTCCGTTGCTGTTGTAATAATACCTGAAGCCGTTCGCTGAGCAGATATCTTATCCACATTCCTAACAAAATTTGTGATACGTTAATAGTATAAGGTCCGTCGCGGACCGGATACCTGGTAATTTTGCAGTCATATATTATTATTATTATTACTCCGCGATTCAGTAAAAGTAGGTGGCGGAGGGTGCTTTCCATCAATCCTAATGTGTAACCATTTGTGCACAGGAAAGGATAAACGGGATATGGCAGGAGGCGCCCATGAGCTATTTTGGGAACTATGCCAGCATTCGCCTTGAGCGATCTGGTAAAACCATGGAAAACCCACATCAGAATGATAATTCTTTAAATTACTAGAATGCTTACATACCATCAAAAACACAAGTATAGTGTTAAGAGCGAAGGTAAGTATATTTATCAAGTCTAAAAACATTATCAGAGTTTCATTCCCCTTATCTCCACAAACATTATATGAAAATAATTTTCTAACAGTGTTAACCAACTTTAGACAAAATTGTTACTTTATCTTTACTCAACGGCATTATGGTAATTATAATAATGACTAATGCAAAAAAACATCAATTAGGAATAAAAATAAAAAAAAAATGGCTTCAAAAGATAGCAGTGCCTCTGATTTAATATGATTTTTTTTTCTGACTACCCTCAGAATAGTAAGTTATTTAACGAGAACAATTATAGCTTTATCTTCACAAAAATACTGTTAAATTTGACATTAATAAGAAAAAAAAGAAGTCATAACAATGAATGAACATAATTACCGTGTGGAACTGTTACAGTTCCATAAGAGCAAGGGGATCTACAAATCATATATGACAATAACAGTTATGATAAGTAAAGGGGGAAAAATATGAACAAAGTTGAGGCCACTTACAGCAGTCCAAACCTCACAATCTGCATATTATGTAGACCTATTACTATGTTCAATTCTAGCATCAACATGGACATACAACCTGTTATAGTAAAGTTGGATACCATCCTGTGCAATAATGTTTCATTCCTGTTGCAGTTGTTTGGGTCAAATGAGCAATGATGGCTGCTGGTTTTGATTGATTACAGAATATCCCAAAAACCACTCACTGACACCAAAACAATTATTTTGAAACAATTCTGACAAATATTTACCCTCATAGTGTTAGGAATATTCAACACAAAATGTGACAAACCATTTACAATACCCAGGTTGGGTACAGAATAGCAATAATTTATGCAACTAGTTAACAAAATTTCTTCAACTCTTGTCCTAAAACCGATACGTTTATTAACTGTACAAAGCAAGAAACATTTCTTCATAACTGAATAAAAAATCATTATCATCGCATTCAGCAGTAGTGAACAGTAAACAAAACACAGAATGCCTACAGCAAGGCAAGAAATCAGCAGAATATTCTTGTAGGCCACTGCTCTCATTGCATCTTGAATTTGTCTTAAAACTTTCCATTGTTATCTTGAAAATTCATCATCTTTCCTTTAATTAAAATATAACTTCCTCACACGTTGACACCACAAAGGGCCATAGATATTATACAGAGAAAATGTGGCTATTTGAAGGGGATAACCTCTCAAGAAAGTGTCGGAGGTGGTGTGATCCAGTACCATCCAATAGAATCCATTCCCGCTTGTTTCTAGTAAATTTTTTATCAGTGCTATATGTATGGCCCAATTGCGGGAGATAGGGGAAAAGGCAAGTTAAGCAGGAAGATACTGAGGACGGCAAATACATATCAGTCATTTAATAAATCAATGATTCGATATTCTTAAGCTCGGATACAGTTATTAAAATTGTTTTCAGCAGCATGGCACACAGAGTTTATGCTAATTAAAGACATATAATATTTATATGAATAATTACGCCTATGCAATTGAATATTTGTTTATTTCACCGAACGCGTTTCACTTCATGTCTGAAGCATCTTCAGCGGTTCGTTCTTTGGGGTATTTTTACATGAATTAGTTTCTTATATGCTAATTTGTACATGGGGCTTATGTTAATCTTATATATATATAAAAATAGACGTGTTTTTTCCTATATTTCACTTTTCAGCCACCACTACCTAGCACAGATCACTGATGTTTGTTGGTGGAAGTAGCATGGAGTTTCCTGTCGTGCACAACGTTGGCCGAATGCCGATAGCTGTGGGGATGTGGGAGATATAATGATTAAAGTTGGTCAGTGCAGGGCGTTTTCATATTTCGACCAAAAATTCGTATCTCCGTATACTTCTCTTTCCTGCCACAACTACATAACATAGACCTTTGGTATTTGTGTGTGGTAGTAGAATCGTCTTTCCTGTCGTGCACTATGGTTGTTAGATGTCGGTAGCTATGGGGGTGTGGGAGATATGGGGGTTGAAAGTGATCGACCTGTGGCAATTTCATACTTCTGCCAAAGACAAAAGTGTCATGGTGTATCACTTTTCAGCGAAAACTATAGATCACAGATAACTGGCGTTTGTGTGTAGTAGTAGCACAGAGTCACCTTTCGATCACAACAGCGGCCGAATTTCAGAAACTGTGGTACTGTGGTAGATATGGTGGTTGTAAGTGGCCGACCAAGGATATTTTCGTATTTCGACTGTCTCCGCATATGTCACCTTTTCTGCCACAACTACATAGCATAGAACATTGGTGTTTGTGTTTGGTAGTAGAATCGTATCTCATGTAGTGCACTATGGTTGTTAGATGTCGGTAGCTATGGGGGTGTGGGAGATATGGGGGTTGAAAGTGATCGACCTGTGGCAATTTCATACTTCTGCCAAAGACAAAAGTGTCATGGTGTATCACTTTTCAGCGAAAACTATAGATCACAGATAACTGGCGTTTGTGTGTAGTAGTAGCACAGAGTCACCTTTCGATCACAACAGCGGCCGAATTTCAGAAACTGTGTTACTATGGTAGATATGGTGGTTGTAAGTGGCCGACCAAGGATATTTTCGAATTTCGACTGTCTCAGCATATGTCACTTTTCTGCCACAACTACATAGCATAGAGCATTGGTGTTTGTGTTTGGTAGTAGAATCGTATCTCATGTAGTGCACTATGGTTGTTAGATGTCGGTAGCTATGGGGGTGTGGGAGATATGGGGGTTGAAAGTGATCGACCTGCTGGCAATTTCATACTTCTGCCAAAGACAAAAGTGTCATGGTGTATCACTTTTCAAGCGAAAACTATAGATCACAGATAACTGGTGTTTGTGTGTAGTAGTAGCAGCACAGAGTCACCTTTCGATCACAACAGCGGCCGATTTTCAGAAACTGTGGTACTGTGGTAGATATGGTGGTTGTAAGTGGCCGACCAAGGATATTTTCGTATTTCGACTGTCTCCGCATATGTCACTTTTCTGCCACAACTACATAGCATAGAGCATTGTTGTTTGTGTTTGGTAGTAGAATCGTATCTCATGTAGTGCACTATGGTTGTTAGATGTCGGTAGCTATGGGGGTGTGGGAGATATGGGGGTTGAAAGTGATCGACCTGTGGCAATTTCATACTTCTGCCAAAGACAAAAGTGTCATGGTGTATCACTTTTCAGCGAAAACTATAGATCACAGATAACTGGCGTTTGTGTGTAGTAGTAGCACAGAGTCACCTTTCGGTCACAACAGCGGCCGAAATTCAGAAACTGTGTTACTGTGGTAGATATAGGTGGTTGTAAGTGGCCGACCAAGAATATTTTCGTATTTCGACTGTCTCCGCATATGTCACTTTTCTGCCACAACTACATAGCATAGAGCATTGTTGTTTGTGTTTGGTAGTAGAATCGTATCTCATGTAGTGCACTATGGTTGTTAGATGTCGGTAGCTATGGGGGTGTGGGAGATATGGCGGTTGAAAGTGATCGACCTGTGGCAATTTCATACTTCTGCCAAAGACAAAAGTGTCATGGTGTATCACATTTTCAGGCGAAAACTATAGATCACAGATAACTGGCGTTTGTGTGTAGTAGTAGCACAGAGTCACCTTTCGATCACAACAGCGGCCGAATTTCAGAAACTGTGTTACTATGGTAGATATGGTGGTTGTAAGTGGCCGACCAAGGATATTTTCGTAATTTCGACTGTCTCCGCATATGTCACTTTTCTGCCACAACTACATAGCATAGAGCATTGGTGTTTGTGTTTGGTAGTAGAATCGTATCTCATGTAGTGCACTATGGTTGTTAGATGTCGGTAGCTATGGGGGTGTGGGAGATATGGGGGTTGAAAGTGATCGACCTGTGGCAATTTCATACTTCTGCCAAAGACAAAAGTGTCATGGTGTATCACTTTTCAGCGAAAACTATAGATCACAGATAACTGGCGTTTGTGTGTAGTAGTAGCACAGCGTCACCTTTCGATCACAACAGCGGCCGATTTTCAGAAACTGTGGTAGTGTGGTAGATATGGTGATTGTAAGTGGCCGACCAAGGATATTTTCGTATTTCGACTGTCTCCGCATATGTCACTTTTCTGCCACAACTACATAGCATAGAGCATTGCTGTTTGTTTTTCGTAGTAGAATCGTATCTCAGTGTAGTGCACTATGGTTGTTAGATGTCGGTAGCTATGGGGGTGTGGGAGAAATGGGGGATAAAATGGTCGACCTGCGGCAATTTCATATTTCTGCCAAAGACGCATGTGTCACGTTGTATCACTTTTAAGTGAAAACTATCAATCGCAGATTACCGGCGTTTTTGTGTGGTAGTAACACAGAGTCACCCATCGATCACAACGTTGGCCGAAATTCGGTAACTGTGGGAGTGTGTGAGATATGGTGTTCGAAATTGGTCGATCATGAATATTTTCGTATTTCATCCAAAGACTTGTGTGTATCCGTAAATTTTACTTTGCTGCCGGAACTACATAGCGCAGAAGACTGGTATTTGTGTGTGGTAATAGTATCGAGTCTCCCATCGTGCATTATGGTGGTTAGATGTCTACAGCTGTCAATATGAATACTTTACAATCACGAACGAAGTTGTGGGTACCAGCTATTATATTATAAATGTGGAAGTAAGTTTCTGTCTTTTTGTTACGTTTTGACGACTAAATGGCTATATCAATATTGATGGAATTTAACAATGAAATAGTGTAGGAAGGACACAGGACATTTTTTCGGCATGAATAACAGTTTTAGTCACGAAATTTTAAGAACTTATCGAATGATGAAAGACAGACAGATTCGCGTGTTAGTCTGTAATGTTACGTTGGTTGCTCAGTCACGCAATCTGTTAGTGTTTGATTTATTAATAAATTTCGATAAGAAACAAAACTTATTATTTAGTATAGAAGTCAATTTGCTCTGCACTGTAGTATTCATTTGTGTCTGTATAAAAGTTTCTGGCACCAATTTGTCTTCCTTTTTGACATGCCTTACGGACGTAAACCTGGCCTAAGGTGCAGGTCTAGAAGACAATGTGCTGCTATTAGATTATAAGATTCAGATGCTCATGTTGAATAAAGAAGAAAAAACCAAGCTGAAATAAAGCTGCCATCAGTTAACCCCCCCCCCCCCCCACACACACACACACAGACATCCCCGCACCTTCGCTTACTTTTCTGTTTTTAAATATGTTGTAAATTGATTCTCTTCATGAGACAGATTAGATGATAGGATGATATAATGATGGCTTTCCATCATATTATGTCGACTCGGTGTTGTTTGGGACAAATCTTACGTTACTAACAGTTTTCTATATCCAATTCTGGAATTGAAACTCCAAGTCCACGCGTACGAAGTCGCGGGTAACAGCTAGTAAATATATACAATTCTACTTACAATTTTCCATCAATTACAGTATTTGGCATAGATTATGCCGGTAATATCATTTTGCATCTTCATTTTTGCGAGTATCAAGTCACTTAGCATATAAGAAACTAATTCATGTAAAAATACCCCACAGAACGAACCGCTGAAGATGCTTCAGACATGAAGTGAAACGCGTTCGGTGAAATAAACAAATATTCAATTGCATAGGCGTAATTATTCATATAAATATTATTTATCGCAATTGAGGAAATGGCCCACAACAACCAGATGTTAAAGACATATAGTTTGCAACCTGATTTTGTTACATCGGTGCACAAAGTGGAGTTACGTCAACATCATTTTTTATTGCGAAAATATACGAGTTTTAAAATCGGATAAAGACTCTCCATTTTAGAAATGTATACATTGTTATACTAAAAATATATAAGACCATTCCGTGATGATGAAACAATTTTTCAGGTATGATGGAGAAAGGCATAAAATTGTGGCGGAAATTTTATTAGTAGACGTGTAGTTTATAAACATGGTGTTCACTCGGTAGGATACCAGAGAGCTCTGTATTAATTTTCAACCTGAGGTAAGGACATAATCGCACTTCATAATCTGAAATTGGTCTGTGGTACCTATGAAAGAAGAATAAGAGAATTAAGAATCTTTGTAGATTCAATAATTTTATTTTATAAGCATCACTTTCACTTGCTACTAATTCATTTATAACATGTTCTAAATGGAGTCCCCAGAATAGTTTCAGACGTGACAACTTTACACTAAGTTTCGAAGTACCGGTGGTTGGGTTTCACAATATCGGAGGCGGGGAGATTTCTTGACAGTAGATTGTCTTTAGTCTCAACAGGAGTCTCGCATACAATACTTTTCACATGAAGTCACTCGAAAAATTTAAGTGAGGTCAGATCAGATGAATAAGCTGTCAAAGGAACAGAAATTATTCCATGTTCGTTCACGGATGAGGCAAAAAAAATGTTTTTAAAGAAACTGAACTTAATGGTAGCATATGTATGCCTAGGAATGACTTACGTTGTGTTTGGATGCGTAATTTAATTTTTTCTCATTTATATTGTGAGAAAATCTTCACAAAGTCAGAATATGTTATCTATATACGTGGGGAAAGTCTGTTTAAATTATATAAACTGTAATTGATGACTTTGTGATTTAGTTTCGAATTTTATATCATAGTTTTTGTACGTACAAATAATGTAATCTGTACCTAAACAAGCCAGGTAGCGCCACTTTAAACATTGCTTGCAGATGAGGTATACGAATAATATTGAAATATGCACGTGGGTCACCAACAAACACAAAATGTTCAGAATTAATGGCAGTTTCAAGGAGTGATAGAGATAAATGATGAGCATAAACGTGTTTAAAACGTCTGCATTCAACATATTTTTAGGAGAGGAGGAGATCCAAAAACGGGGGAAACGAAGCTTCTCCTCTACGGATCCACCAGTTCCATGGTACTTTATCAGTGAATTAACAGCACACATCTCAAATGCCGTGTTTACAATGTCGCGGGCACAACCAACAACAAATAACATATTACGTAACATAAAAGGGATATTAAATGAAAATTCAATCTGGTAAGTTTGAAGTTAGAAATCTGTTTTATGTTAACGTCTCTTGAAGTTTAACGAAAACAAAATCAGTATGACTAAATTATCTCCCACGGGGCATATTATTATTTTGTACTAGAGTACAGAAAGCAAACAAAATTACTAGCATTCTCTGTGCATAAACTAAATTGGTTAATGGAATTTACAGTTAAAACAGCTGCAAATAGTACACTGACTGTGAGGAAAATACTTTTTCCTTTGAAATTTTTAAACCCGACTGTGCGTTCTATTTGCCATTGAATAGTTTCGTTAATGTTGCAGTCGGACTTCAAAAACTTTAAAATGTAATTCTCAATGCTGTTTTTCAAAACAATTTTCCAAACTGCCATTATTGTCCCGAAAGTCTATCCAGTCATATCACCAAACAGCAGTTGTGCTCAGTACGACATACATTTTAAAGAACTGTTGCTACAGTAATATAGCTAACCACTGAGCCACCAGTTCAATCCAAGAGTATGATAACAAATTAATAAAATTAGGAGATGAATTAATCTTTAATTGTAATTACGTCCAGTGGATATGATGCCGTATCCAGTGATAACCTGTCCGCTAGGGGCAGCACCATCTGTTGTTCGCCGCTCAGGCAGCTCCCTGCTCCCGCCATTGTTCCGGTCGATGTGGATGGGGTGAGGGTGGGGGTGGTTTGTCGCTCACCTGTGGCCTGTGTGGCTGTCTGCACCCCCCCCCCCTACTATGGCCCATATTGCATATTCATCAGGCACGAAAAGTTCAACAACTACCAAACGAACAGAAAATGCACTCGGTGGTTCATTGTCACGAATCTGACCACCATTAACTCTAGCATCCATACCTACATTTATACTGTGCAGTTCAAACGTTGGTAATACAGGTTGTATTGCACCACCAATACCGAATTACACGAGGGAAGTAATAATTCATGTAAGCATCAGTGTAGCATCTTTATTTTTGCTCATCTTATTTCTCCCGTTATCGCAACCCAATTACGACAGTGGACAAAGCATTTCATGGCACTCTTAAATGGAAGTGGATTCTCATATGTTTCTCAAACTTACATCATGTGTCTGCCACACAATCCCATCCCTATATTGTCGCACAGTTAACTCATTTATCAAGAACAGCAATGTTGCCAAAGTGTCACTTTTTACATATATGTATATAATGGAACTGAACGTGTAGTTCTGTTTACATTGATAAAATTAAATCGTAACTGGGTATGATATTTCCGGTTGGGAAACACAGAATGCTGGCTCGGTTGCCAAGTGAGGAAGTTTCTGTTTGTCACTCGTTCTACCTCTTTCGTGAGCGGACCTTCAGTGTAATCCAAATCTTGGATGTAAAAGCACCTACAAATTCCTGACCATATGTGGATTTTAATCTGGAATTATTAAGACAATCGGCTCAGATACTGAATCACCAGACCGCCTTTGATAAAATTGGAAGTTTCTACATTTCTTTCTCATTGCCATCCTTGATTTCCAGTAGTAAACTGCCGTCATTCCACTGTTGTTTATAATGTTTTTGTTAATCCTCCAGTCGGAGATAGCCAGTCGAATTTTATTGATTGTATTTGTGTTACTCTGTGATAAACAGTTTAACGTTTAGAACTTGTTTCAACAGTAGTAATATTTTTACTGTAGATTTAGAAAAAGTTTCTAGTAATATTAAGTGAGACAAGAGGCTTAAAATGTTAAAGAAGTCAACTTTAAAACATCGAGAAAGGGGAATAATTTGTAATCTATATAAGAACAGTATGGCTATAAAACAAAATTGAGAAAAACAAGAGACAAGTGATAAGTAACTCGACAACTAAGAAAATTCGTCCTTTCGGCAATTTACGATGATTTCATTTAATTACCTCGTCCTCCACAAGTTGCTGTCTTTAGTCACAAGATTTTACCATTCCTCAACGGTTACTGAGCATCAAAAGACAACATATGAATCGCTGTTTTTTGTAATCAGTATTTGTTTTTCCGTACTCCCTAAGATAATATAAGCACCATACTTCTCCTAAGACACTAAAGCGCACACATACAAATATTCCAGCGATTAAACAAACAAACTCTGCGCTCGTTTATAGACAACTACAGAAAATTCCATAATAACACAGAGAAAGCCGCTCGATGTTACTAGAATGGCGACATTGCAGCTAAGAATCAAAACCACAATAAAACTATCAGAATTAATAAAAAATCATTCACAATCATGAAACACACAGAAATGAAAATTAAAGATATTGGCAGGTATAACATACCATAAATCAGTCCAAACAGTTGAAAAGTATCCTCTAAATATCGTGGCTCACCTCAGCACTTACATTGACAAACTTTTAATCAGTGTATCATGTATAACACCGTCCATGAACATATTAAGTAACGTTTACATAGTTTCGCTTCATAAAAAATGTTAATTTACACAAATTCACAATTAATTACACAAAAAATACATAAAACCATAATTAATCAACTCCCAGCTAGCTATACATAATTCTTAAAATAACTTCTCATTAAAGGGCTGGGTCTGAAAACCATTATACAAACATCAGTTAAAGGTGTGAAACAAGGTTGTAGTATATCCCCATTAATATTCAACTTGTATGCATTGGAAGCAATAAAGGAAGTAACCGAAATTTTTTTAATGTGGTGGGAGCGTTGAAGAATAAATTATCAGTATGCTTTGATTTGTTGATGACATTGTTCCGTTAACAGAACAGAGTCAAGATATCGATACATTTCTGAACAGTATGAAAAAAAAAACAATATTGAGGTAAGAATTTGGACCAAATTTAAACCAAAGGAAGACAAAAAACAACATTAAATGTATCATAAATGACATCAGTAACAATAGATTAAAAATAAACTATAATTTGAAGTAATTACTAAGGAAAAAATTTACAAATCATGCAGAAAAAGCCTTCTTGAAAAAGAGAAACATTTTCGCTTCATATAATGATGTAGCACTGAGAAACAAGTTTCTAAAACTGTATGTGTAGAGTACAGCACATTACGGCAGTTATCCGTCACGTAGGTTGTTCGGGACTTAGATCACGCATAAAAAGAGTTCATAAGTTCTCGTCAGTGTTATCATATTATAAATAATAAGCAGAATTTTCCAATTTCGTATTCAGTTGTAATATGCGAGCACTGTAAGCTCTTTGTGCATTTGATAATACTGTTTCAGTGCTGTACTCCCGGACAGCTGTTGTATTCCATCAGTGATCTTTGTCTAACTCCATCGGGTATATCCGAGGCCAAGCTCGTTCGTTACTTGCTTGATTTTCTATAAACTACTAGTTTTCCACCTTGTAAGTGAATAATATTTATCTCACATAGCGCAGAATACAAAACGAAACTGGAACATTAAATTTTACCAAAAAATGACTAAAAGCGAGAAACCAGATTGGTTTATCGATTGCCGGATTATATTTTATCTTCAAAGCCTTTCTTCCTTAGTTGATATAGTAACAATTTTTTTATATTTCATCCCTGAAAATAAATGAAATGTTTTTATGGTATAGGTGCGTGGGCTCTTTAGCATGTATCGCAGAATTGCGATACATGTGAGCAAATTACCTGTAAACAAACCTACGTTGCTTTATAAAATCGACCACAACGTTGCCACCTGTAGTTATTCAAATAAAATGTTGCTTAATCACCAAGCATCCATACATGACATATAATATTAATTATGTAGGGAAGGAGAAGGAATTCCACCATCTCCTTTTGAAGGAAGTAACCCGGCATTCGCCAAAAAAAATTTGGAAGTAGGGATCAATATTCTCGTGCATATGACTCGATACTAGAATGAATGTAAAGTAAAATCAAATCTCTCAAGCTTTTTACCTTTCTCCAAGGGCTGAGAGGGGTCTTTGGAAAATGATGAGGGAGGGGGGTTGGGGGGGGGGGAAGAGTGTTAGGTTTCAAGTTGACTTTTTTTTTTTTTACTTTTTTGAATACTTCAGCACAAACAAGTATATATTAATATCCAGTCATCGAAGAAAATTTATCGAATCATGATTGTAAACAACGGTTTCTAGTAGTGAACCAAAGAATTAAATTTCTATACAGACGAAAATATGGTTGCTGTACGTCTGGTGTGAAATTTCGTACAACAGCATTCATTACAAAGAGAAATGTGTCACAACATAGCCCTCAAATATCATACAAAAAATTGTTAAAATGGTTCAGAATGTAAAGTTTAGTTAAATTCTCAAAATCTCTATTTTGAGATATTACGGCACTTCCAGTATCCCATGGCATATGAAAAAAATTAAATCAGCAACTAAAGCAATTCTGAGGGAGATATACGCTTAACTTTAATTATGATGTAGGTTACACGCTATATCCGATGATGAATTTTTCTCCATTAATTGAATTTGTTTAGAAAAAAACTTTAACGCAACACAGGTCGAATTAATGAGAGACGAAGGTACTGTAATTGCTGTCGCATATGGGTGCTCCAAGCTTACGCACTAATTTATTGCAAGCACACAAAAAACTGACCAAAGAGCAACGAACATATGTACTCCCTACATTAAGAGACTCCCTCCAATCAGATAAAAAAGAACTGCAAGGAAATTTTGCCCTTCTACGATCAGTTATTCGTGTCTGTACTACCATCTTACAGATAACGTATAAAAATTATAAACATCCCCGTCGTTTCTGTGAGGTGATAGTTCAAATTTTCGCTGTGCGCTACCGTCTAGTGATCGTTCCTTCTAGCCTCTAGTGCTGCTTCATGAAAGCAGGACAATTTTCACTACGAATGAATTGTATCACTGCGCCATCCATCGAAGTACAATACCTTTTTACAATTACTACAGCATATGTATTCCATAGACGTTAATACAACTGCCAATTTCTCCGGCAAGTAATGTATACTGTCTCCTACAGTATTAAAAGAGTCTCTCACTGTTTGCCATTGTTATCATTGATAGGGACAAGGAGCGGTTCAGCTCACTGTCTTGCTACTGGGATTCGAAACGGTAGATCAATCTGAAATGGTCATAGAAATAAAGAGGCCATAAGTAATTAAAATCCATAGATTAAGGTTCCAAAGAGTATCCATATTTAATAAGCAAACCTAATTAAATTGTATTTCATCCGTTGTGCATTGAGGATAACCATGCCCTTGCAGCGTCGGCCAGCGCCTGCACACTGAACGTTATGCTACTAACACATCGTTGCAGGCGAGTTGGTAGTATAAGTACATGAACCCATCACGAAAATTATTTTGCTGCCTTACCAGACACCGAGTACACCAGGACTGCGTGCACAGAATTTGGTGTTAGGAGTGATCGCGTAAATCAATGAACAGAATACGTGTCAGGAATTGAAATAAGGCGGTTCTATTATTGACGCAACCAAGGATTTTTATTCAAAGCTGAACGTCTGGAACGGTCCCGCAGATCCTCTAAGTCTTCTTTCCAAAAATATCGAGCAATAAACTCACTGGGGACGTTCTGGACATGTCGCGCCCTTCGCTTCATGGCCTGTGGAGGTTACAGTGCTCTCTGCCTCGCAGAATTTTGCCCATCACCAGCCCGAGTGTCTACTGATGAAGAATAACTTACCTTATTTATCAGCGAATCATTACATTTGTAGAGACTCTATGAACAAATAAACCTTATTATTTTTAAATATTTGAAACAAAACGAAGTAAGTTTCACTAGAAAAATGAGAAGGAAAATGTTCAGAAGTCTGTATGCGACAAAAAAAGATACTAAACAGAATTTTACTGAGATGAAGAAAGTGCTGATTGGACAACGCTTATAAGCGGTGCTTTCGGTTAATTCATGGTATTTACTCAGAAATTCTGGGAAAGAAAAGAATTATAGCTCTGATTAGAGTAGTTATCAAGAACACAATACAAACAACAAATAACTTTAATAATTTTATTTTTCACAAAATTTGAAAACTGTGTAGTGAATCCGCTGCGGTATAAGGGAAATTACTGAACGTTGAATGAAGATAGATTAAAAGAGCGAGCATAGATCGCGTTGCCAGTTAAATTAAAATAAATCTTTCCTTCTACCGCCAATGCAGAATTGAAATGAATTTTGTCTCTTTCGGTATTTCTCCATCTCACTTTTTGATTTTTCCTCACGCATCATTCCGCTGTAAGGGGAATGATATGGCCTTTAAATTTCGTCAGGAGAATCATTAAGTAACATCATGTTCATGTTATATATGTTTAGTGCTAATTAGTTTTGACACTTTTGATACGTAATCTCCAAAGCAGCATTGAAAGTAGACAATTTTTTTCCACGTCAATTTATGAAAAGTATTGAGAATACAAGTTGAAGTAGCTTCCTTTGGTCCATACGACTGTTTATTAATTCTGTATTAATAAGGAAGCGGTCTGATAGCTCAGTGGTTAAGGCGACTGACTAGAGATCGGAAGGTCTTCGGTTCGAATCCTTGTCTCGGCGGAGATTTTCATAGATTCTTAACCAGACCTTCACCTCCGGCATTCATTGCTGTGTAATGTGAAGTTGTCTGAACGCTTCCGTAGTACGGATTCCATGTTAAACCGTAGGCTCCATGTACCCGGTAGGATTGCCGGGTCGGGTTTAGGTAGCTACGGCAGAGGCGGAATGCGCATGCAATTGAAACGCTGTCTTTTTTTTTTTTTTAAACTGCTTTACGTCTCTTTTTAACATCGAGGTCTTTAGAGACGGGAAAGGATGGGGGGCAAGGATGGGGGTAAGGAATGGGAAGGAATTCGGCAATGGCCTTTTGAAGGAAGCATCCCGGCATTTTCCTGGAGTGATTTTGGGAAACCATGGAAAACCCAAATCTGGATGCCCGGAAGGGGAATGAAACGCTGTCATCAGATCATTACGACAATACTGAATTATTATATTATTTAAAAATAGAAGAAACACGATCCCATCAGCTTAAATATTCATTTTTTCCTACTCTCCGAATTTCTCTAACTTACGAAGAGATAAAAATTGATACATTATCAGTGATTTCCTGCAGTTTATTCTTTATTTGCTAAAACTATCGTATCATTGAGGTAGTAAATTAACGCAACCTAGAATTTTCAATAGACGGATAGACTGCCAAAATCAACAAGTCCACAAATACAAGTTGTGAAATAACTGGCATATACGTTTATCACGTGGTACTATTCAAGACTGCCGAGGACTGTACTAAACTGAAATACTTCTCTCAGGTCAACAGGTAAACAAATCCGAAGCATTAAGTGTCTGGCGGAGACATGTCTATAAAGGCATTCCGGCATTCGCTGCACACTCTTCACATGTCATATTTAATGATCACGATAGACACAGTGGTTTCTAGAATCCAAGACTATTCTTTTATGTTCTATATATTATGTGTGAATACGCCATTGATGTTATTGTCACGCATTATATTATATTCTGTGTTTCGGCGATTATGTTGGGACTATGTGTGGACCTTCTTGTAGCCAACTACTACTATTACTGTTACTACTATTACTCCACGATGGAATGTATAGGAGAAGGAGTGTTATAATCGTTTAAGCATTGGAAGGGATATACGGAATATTTCAGGAGGCGCCTGCGGACTGTTTGGAGAAACCATCCCGGGATTCGCTTGGAGCGATCTAGGAAAGCCTACATCAAAATCACAGGAATGGTATCTAGAACTGCTCCTTCAGAATTCTAAGTTTTCTTACTTTATAAATCTTTCCTACTACATTTTATAATCGCTGGTGAAAAAAATGGTATAGAAAAGTATTTTTTCTGGCCCTGATTTAGATTATTTCCTTGGTAATTCCTAAACTACAGTGTTGCTGATAGTAAAATGTGTTCGCTGTCATCCTGAAACAGGGCTGTCATGAACTTTTCAATTAGTTTCTGACGGGAGCAATGCTTACAGTACTCCAGATCTTCCCAACCAAATTCCTTCAACATCGCACTCACGCTTTCTTCCAGATATATGTACCTATCATAAATCGTGCGGCTGCCCTCTATTAACCACCCTTGATGTGGGCCCCATGCAGAAGAACAATATTCTAAATGAGGTAACAGTAGTGGTCTGTATCAATTGGATTTAACTTGCGGTTTGTTCTGTTTTCAATTAAGACCTAGGAATCGGAGCATGTGGTTTGCTTTCCCAATTGTCTTCCAAATATGTTCATTTCACATCACATTATTACCACTAGGTATTTAGCGGAATCTGCCGTACTAAGGACAGTGTCATTAAATGTATATTCAGAGATAAATAGGGTTACATTTTTACTTATATGCATGATTTGGTATTTGACAGCGGTTAGCTACAGCTGCTAGTCTTCTCACTGGGCTATTATCTTCTAAACGCTGGCTTGCAACAAAGAGCACTCGTTCATGGTTTTTATTTCACGATAAATAATAGCATCATTGGAAAATAGTCTTACGTCACACAAATCATTGAAATATATAAGAAACAACAGGGGCTCTACTACATTTCCCTGGAGAATCTCAGACCTCACTTGGGTCAGTTATGAACGTTCTCCGCCGAGAACCACAGACTGCCATGCAGGAAGCCGGCAACCCAGTTGCATATTTGTCTAGATATGCCATAGCAATGAAGTGTTGTTAGTAACATAGTATGAGGCACAGTATCTAGAGCTTGTTTTTTTTTTTTTTAATTAATAAACTGCACAAGTCGTGAATTAAAAGAGCAAGTTGTGTCTTGCAGCATTGGCCTTTTCTGAATCCATGTTCATTTGAATTTAGTTAAGAACCTCTTTTGAAATTTGTTCCTTAATTTAGTCACGATAAATGAAAATCTATATGCTCATACGTTCCAAATAAAAATTTCAATTACTTGTTTTACTTTAAAACTCTTATTTGCCAGTAAATAAATAGCATCTAATGCGCCGCAAGTAATAGTTAAAATACCATAAATAACTGTTTAGGTAACGTATCTAATAATTTTAGTACTTTCATTCGAAACACACGTTAAAAGTTTATAGTTACATATTGATTGTTGAAATAAGTAGAAGTCTTTCTTGCTCTCTGTCATTGCTTCTTTTACATTCAAGGTTTTTGAAGGATTTAAGTCTTCCAGTTGGCCTAGAAAAAAAGTCTTCCGTCGCTGGGACTATACATGCAAATTTTCCTCCACACATTTATTGGTAAGAAAGAAGTATTATTTTGTTAGTTTCCGCTATCAGAGAAAGTGATAGCATTTCCTCAACTGTATTATTCGTACTTGCTGTTTATGTCCCTCAGAGTATTCTTGGAGATGTCAGCGAAAAATCATCATTGTTGGTTATATTCTTATGTCTTATGTGTGTACTGAAAAACTTTATAATAACGTTTTAAAAAAGTAGCGATGTTAAAAAAATGTAAATCCTGTTTAAGAAATATAGGAACTATTTTTGCATAATTGAAATAATCTTCATTTTCATTCCCTCCTTAATGGTACTGCTCTCTGCGTTCAAACGTGTCTAATAGTGGTTTCGTACGTAACATATGGTATGGTGATTGCATCGTTGTTCAAAACTGATGATAGAATTATATTTGGCTAGATATTAGGTCAACACTGTGGATCTTTTTTGCATGTATGTTTGTGTTACAAAATTCTCTTGTAAACGTGTCGTTTTGCTTCTGCATTCAATCAAGTATTAGAATACATTGTTGAAATTAAGATATTACTTCTCTTCGAACAGTGAAACAGAACTGGCAGTGATCGTAAAACTGATTTTCATATATCGTTTAGATATACTTTGTTAATGGGTATCCACTGACCTGCTTGGTTCTTCTAGTTGAACCCGGCAGTGATCACAAAAATTATCATCAGAAGTAATTAATATTACCAGTGATGGGTTCATCAAAATTGTTGGAAACAAGCTGCCAGTAATTTTATTGCGGTTCGTTAATGAACCAACAAAACGCAATGAATTTTCAAAAGATTGTTCGTTGCCTGCTAATTAGGGAGGGAAATGAGATCGAACTTTTAATTGGAATGCGTTGGTACTCGCTACTGTATTATTCCACCACTTGTTCGCTATTTTAATTAATGGATGTGCTTCGTAACGACTGTAGGAAGCGCATGGAAAGAGCAATTTCATTTAACGTCGAGTTTCGAAAGCGAAGATGTCTCTGGTCCTAATTGAAATTCCGAGATACGTAAAGATACAACCGAATATTTGAATGTGGCAGTAAATGGAAACAGCATTTGAGGGAAAAAGTTTTTCTCTTTGTTCAACAGTATTAGGTGATTACGTGTCTGAGATCTTCGCAACAGCCATCGTAAATTAGGAATGATCCCTAAGAGCTATCCTACTTGAGAAAAAGTTTTAAAGTATGATCATTATTGATGAAAAAAGGAAATGCCAGTGAGTTTGATAAGTTAACTATGAATACTGCTGAAGTTTAGTGAACGGATTATTTAGTGTATTCCACCTATTCGTGACTTTTGCCACCACTATGTGAAACAAAGTATGTACACAAACGTATTAAAATATCAAGAACTTTATTTATAGTTAAAAACTAACATCCTGAAGTGCGAGTCACTCCAGCGAACTGACAGTTCCATAGAAAGATCTTCTCCACCACCCCAAAACTGGTACTGACTGTTGAAAGGGTCTAGCGGAATAAGACAGTGAAAAGTTCCCCTGGCCCATCCCGTTCATGGGGCACTCCACCTTCAAATAAAAATTAAATAATATTATTCGTATAAATAAATTTATTGTAACCCCCATTTTCATCCATCACAAAACCTTTTGTAACCCGAGAACCCATACAGTTGTCGCACAATTAAGAACCCATCCAACATGTTTTCGCTCCTTTGTTCTACCACTTGGTTAAGGCCCTCCTTCCTCATTAGTCTGCAAGTGTTTGATATCCTGTATTAGCTACCTTATAATCATGTTAACCTGAAATTTACTTCCTTATCGTAAAACATACACTGAAGGTGATATAGACCCAGACCATTATCAGACAGCTAAAAAGTTTAGATAGAATTTGAAGGGAATAAGAAAGTGCGAAAACTGAAAGAATCTCATGTAAAAGAGAAACTTGCAAAGACTGAAAACATGAGTCCATGAATTGATTTTGAAATAAATTCAACAGAAGAAAAATGTCATGCACTGAAACGAAACATTATCAAAGCTAGTGAATAGTTAGTGCGTATTAGTGGTTAGAGTTAAATAACAGGTAGAAGATAAGGCAAGAAAATGATCAAGATAAAAGAGAAAGACAGCCATCAATAAATCTTAGAAATCAGAAAATTTAAGAAAATAGAAGACAAGAAAATTTCAAAGAAGTAAAGAAAGAAAAATGGGTGAAGGAAAAGTAGATGCGGCAAATAGGAGGATCAAATAGAATTTTGAAACAATAAATAAAGGTTCTGAAACTCAGAAGATATAGAGAACGGATGAAAGAAATTCATAGTGAAAATGTACGAAGGCAATCGGCCTTAAGAACATTGTACTTGGAAGAGAAGATGATAATGATATTAATAATTCAGAATATTCGGTTTTAAGGGAAGAATATGGCAGGGTTTTAAATGTTTTGAACTTAAATAAGGCAGAGGGAATTGATGATATTACTGCTGAACGGCAAAAATATCAAGGAGAAGAAGGAATTCAAATGTTATTTGAAAGTTAAAATACATCATAGTAAAAAACGTAATAGAGGTGAAAGTATCATCTTCACACTCTCTACGACAGCATAAGCTGGCAAATGTGAAAATTGCTGAACAATGATCCTAACATCGCTTGCTTCAAAATTATTATTGACTAGGATAGTACATTTAAGAGAAGAAAGGAAAGTGGCAGAATTATAAGGTGATTATCAGTTTTGGTGTACAGAAAAAACGTTTGCAAGAGAACAAGTTCAGGCTTTAATATTAATTTTGGAAAGATGGAACGACAAAAACAAGAATAATTTTATGGCATATGGACTTTTTTACATTTTTTAATTGTAGATGGGACGAGATATTCAAAATTTTAAACATATTAAGAGATTTACGTAACAATCAGAAGGCTATCATAACAATAGAGAATTGCAAGAGATAAGCGTCAGTGGTAAAATGTTGTAGTCTATTGCTACTAATATTCAACTTGGTAAATGGAGAAGCCAATCAAAGAAGTAAATTTGAAGTTGTAAGGTGTATTGAAGTAAAATCTATCAGCGTGCTGCGATTTGATAATGACATTGTTCTGTTAGCAGACAAAAATGAAAATACTGAAAAATTGTTGAATGTCATAAAAATTATTGGGAGCAATATTAGTAACGGAAGTCATACAGTTTAACATAATGTATAGCAATACAAGCATTTTAAATAAAAAATAGAAATAAATGTAATAGGAGAATTCAAATTGAAAGTTACAACCGAAGCATGAACAATGTTAATAGCAGAATAGCACTGACAATAAGTGCATTCTTGAAAAAGGGAAATCTTTATCTTCAGATATTCACCTTGTAACCCCAGAGAAGTATCCAATACTGTATGTATAGAGCACAGCAGATGCAGCATAATATTTACGAATACCAGAAGAAAGAAAATCGAACTATTTTAAATGTAAGCTATAGGAGAATGTTATGTGAAGATACAATGAACGAAGTTAACATGATGCACGGGGAAAGAGATTTATGAAAGAGTCTCAAAGAAAGAAGATATTGGTTGGCGCTTAATATATTCAGACGTATATGATTGCTTAATTTGTTAGTAGAAGTGACTGTAGGAAGAACGAACTGTGCAGGATGATTAAGTATGTTGAGAGGTAGATGTTAGCTCAACGAAGGGAAAATTGCATTAACAGGACATAACAGGATGTCACAAACTAGAGCACACCACTTAAATTTGAAATAAATACAAAATTTTGGCGTGTCCACACAAAACTTAATATCGGAAGACAATAGCTTGCGTTTAACACAAGTATCAACACTTATCTTTGTTAATTTTTTATTTTAACTGCGAAAGAGATGGGGAAGGAAGGTTGAACAATTTTCCCATTTGTTTTTTAGTTATGCTAGTTAGCTGATTGTAGGAGTCGCATCCATAGCTGCGAACAGTTAATCCAGAAGTTAACTTTTCGTTTATCGTTAATCCGCTGCTTAAAAAGTTAACTTCGATAATCGTTAAGGCGTTACTGTTTTACAAATTTTACGCAAGTTTCATTTATCCGTTAAACGTTAACCATCAATGACACATGTACCCAATGTCCCTCGGATTCTGTAACATATAGTGGAATCATGTTGGCAATGCATCGGTCCACACCAGCTTAAGATATGCCGCTGTCGGTAACTACGATGTCAAAGATTCACCAATGCTTTGTTGACGTAACGTTTTGTCAGCTGATGGTGATGGAAAAAAAGACTTCTACTGTTATCGACAGCTCTTGATGAAGGCTTTGAATTTTTTTCCTTTTCCAATGAGTTGATCATGTTTTCAATTTTTTTCTTTGTTTAACCACAAATATTTGGATGTTTGCTTCCTACCCGTGTGTTGTTTAATATTATTAAGGCTAGACACATGAGCCTTGATTACAGAAAGTTTATGCAAATACAGCTTGAATTCATAAATCAATTATTCTCCCAACCTTGATTTATATGCAATTTAACCGCATAAATGTGGCCATGGATTTTTAATCTTCTCGTTAATGTTGCTAGCGTTGCTGCTTCCGCTAACAGTGTCTAGATCTTCAGTTTCCATGCTGTAATCATGTAACGAATGTCAATTTCATTTATTTCACTAACAAACTCCAAACTAACACAAACTAAAAACTGGCACCATATAAGGAAAAACGTTTAATTATATAAATATTAAAATCAATCACTGACGGGCTTTGAAATGTGTAACCGATTTGCAGACGTAAAACACAAATTCTCGAAAACCTCAGCGTTCGTGTTCACACCAACGCCAAGCCTAGCATTACGGGTATCACACTCACGGTCGCACTTGGTGTTACCTAGTTTGGTCGCTATTCGACTCGTCGAACATACCACTGTGCCGTGGCGCGTTATTCAAACATACAATATGACGTCAACAACCAATCTAACGGACTAAAATTAACGGATGTTCAATTTAACCGAAGTATAGAAAGAGCGTTAATATTTTTTTTAGATTAACTTAAAAGTTAATTTTTTGCAATTTTGTTAACTTTGTTAACTAACAGCTAACGGATTAACGGTGTTCTGCCCATGCTGTGGTCGCATTCCATATCTCACATTAACTGGCACATGTGCCTGCTGTGGCATTCCTCTCCGGGTTCCATGTTATCAAATTCCAAATATAAGAAGCAATTAAATAACTAATAACTATTTTGGGAACAACCATGATTTTCGCTGCGTATAACGTTGATTTGTATATCAAGAAGATAAAGGTTAAACCTATGAATGCGATCTAATATGAGCCATGGGAAATAACTGCATGCCTTCGTTTCTTTTCTTTGTGCCCAATATTTCTTCAAGAATTTATTAAGTTTTTTTTTTTAGTACTGATTTTGTTTGTTACTGAACTTTCTCTGAAAACTCTCAAGCTCGCGCAATCGTATTCTACATATGACCCTTTTAATGATGCCTTCGTTCTGATACTTTCGATTTTACATCTGTGAAATAACGAATAAGCGAATTTTTATCAAAATTTTCGAATGTGTTTTTGGATTCATTCGCAGAAATTGTACCCACATGAAAAAAAAATAATTCTAATAGCATTCTAAAGTTTTTCTGTTTTCGTATATAATTCTCTATTTCCATCTACTTCCGCTATACTTTTATCCGAGAATATCTCTTAACTTTTTTTTCATTTTACTGTAACTTTCCAATTTCACCTTTTTTGTATAAAACTATAATTTATGCTTCGAAATTCTGGTTTTGTAATGGTATTTCAGTGTCGAATTTTTGTTTTTAATGATCTTTTATTTGAAAGATCTTTGTTAACTCACAGGCGAATTTCATTTTTCGAGATCTTGTTCCTCTTTTTACTTAGACGACTGGTGATAACTATAATCTGCCCATTGATAATACTACTTTGAACTTTATATATAATTCGTAAACGTTCGCTCGAAAAAAGCACAATACGTAGAAGCTATATGGTGAATGAACCTTGGAAAATAAAAAATAATAATAATTTTAAGTGAAAGTACCATAGCAGATTAATTAAGTTAGAATAAATTTTGAAACTACAAATCATTTCATTTGGTCCTTCCACGAGTGGTGATCACATTTAAATTATAATTTATTCAAACAGTAATATAAAACAAATAAGGCAAACGGCTGTATTTTTCTGTGTTGTCCTATTTTCATTAAATTAGGGTCAATTTCTCTCGCGCTTCCGTATTCATTGACGAAAAATAATTCTGCTACCGGCTCTTTCAGAACTCAAAAAGTTTTCGCCCATCGTAAGAAGTTTTAGTGGCCTTGTGTATTCTAAGTCGTTTAAAAATGGTTGATAATTGTGAGAATTTTTATCATAACTTATCATTCCACGCCTGTTTGAACTTTTAGTCACTCTTCCTTCTCAGACAAATAACACTGTACGTTAGTTGCAGAAAAACTGAAGAAGAAGAGAACTTGTTCACAAATCAAGCAGAGTTGCAGATGTTGGCATTCTTTTATTTTATGATGCATTAAACTCTAGATATAAATTAAATTTGAACCCCCACCCCATTATATGCAATACCATGCTTCCAAATCAGTAGTTTCCGAAGACAGTATTGTTTTCGCACGCTGTGCCAACGAAGTAACAGAGTAATACAGCATTTTTTTTTTTTAAAAAAGTGGTTTAATTTAATGCTTTGGTAAGAATAAATAATCCACTAGAATATTTATTTTAATTTTATGAATCGCCAAGTGCCTTAAAATGGCATTTAAATCTTACATGATAAACTTCCCCGCGAAAACTCTAGCCTGTCGGACTAGCGCAATATTATTCAGTTCAAAGTGGGGGAGGGGGGGGGGAGATCATATAGTGGTTTAAATGGGTATCAAGCAATATTAATAAACAGCAAGCATTTTTGAAGTGATCAATCAGGTATATTTGTGAAAAATTAAGAAAAGGTTAATAAAAGAAGTTAAATTTATTTTTTGTGAGCCATCATTTGTACGGTAGCAACCTGTCATTTGATCAAAAAAAATCGGGAAGTTATAATTAGTCTATGCATTATGATAGAATACTTTCTTCCGTAGAAAATATCTACTCTTGTCGGGCATGCGTGGTAGATAAATTAACTAATTAAAACCACGTTACAAACTTTGCACGTTTATTTATTTTCCATTAGCTTAATATTCTTATCACTAGTTTTAACTTCAAATTTCATAAGTGTATCGTTATTTTTTCATAGTTTTGTTTATTTACGCACCGTATATTATGTTTTTCTATTGTATGTATGATTTAAGTAGGGCGGCACATTCTTCGGATTTTTCTATAATAGTTGTAGGAACAGTAGGTGACAGGGACAGCCTAATCACTTGATGAAAAATTCTGTTAGAAATCATAACAGGGATGTTTATTAGATCGACGCTTACCACGGCTAGAGGCAGTATGGTTTCACAGTATTCTCAGTGTGTGCTGTTAGATCGCCTCAGGAAACTAAAACTGACGAAGCTCAAACATGAATTGCACAGTCTGAGGAGTGCCTTAGAATTTACTATAATGACATCACGTAGGAATCCATTATGGCGGATACCATTTCGTGACAGACGAAAAATACTGAATTTTTAAATGAAATAATTTTTATGTTTCATATTTTTATGAATTAAAATTAAAATATTTCGATTACTTTCGATGATAAGTAACTCATTTATGCTTTTTTGTGGATTTTAAAATACTCTACTGCTTTGCTGCTTGTAATGATCCAAATTACATTTTCTATTTATTATGAATGTATTGGTTATTAGCGGGAGCTGGAAGGAAGTGTGCTGATGATTTTCCCAAAAGGGTGGAATGGGCAGTTCAGCCGAGGCTGTTATTCACGACTTTGAGGGAGAAGAGTCTCTCTCTACCTGCGCGTAGGAATTTACTAAGACAAGCTCAGAAAATATTCATTCTGTTCTGGAGCACGAGACGTGCTAGACGTATTTTCTACTGACTGCCCAGTAGTAATGTTAAATTTTTTTTCTGTTGCTTGCATGCAGCATGAATCAGACTAACGAGCAGCTGATGGGTTAAGCTTGGTTCTAAACGGTACATGCATTTACTGTATCCATTTGTCCATCTGTTTTGGCGAGGAGACAAGGGTGAGATAAGCATCTCGAGTCTATTACTTGACGCAGCTGTGGCCGCTTCCTGTATTCTACAATAAACGGCGAATCACATCATTCTGTTCAACGAATTATTACGAACAATGAGGAATACGCAAATCGTAACACGCCCTTAAAGATAATTTCATTGCTCTGTTAAACAATTCAAATGCAATCAGTGCTTTGGTGTTGCGTGATTAGCTAGCCGGCTTAATGATATTTGATTTCGAGGCGAGAATGATTTTATACTAAATGAAAATTTGTAATTTTCTATTAAGTGAAAATAATTCTGGAAGTGATAGTGAGATATATATATATATGTGTGTGTGTGTATAGTCATTTCTTTGTTTGTTTTGCATATCACCTTGTAATATGTAGATTAAATCCAGCTTGTTACCTAGTTAGAGATCTTTCATTTTTGGATCCCGAACAGTAAGAATTTCAGTACGAAAGTTAGATGACTGTTATATGCTTTGAAAAGAGATATACTTTGGTTAGTTTCGAGCACTGAGGAACAATACAACACGGCGGTAAAAGTAAACGTAGACTTTATTTGTCTTGTGTTGACGACATCTTTTTTGTAGCAGATTACGAAGCAAGTCTGATTTGCAGACCTCAACAACAGAAGCTAATATTGCTTAGTTCGTCGTTACTTCCAAAACCGAAAGAACACGAGAGGGGCATTACGGAACCGTGTTGAGTGCAGTGGCTTCCGAATCCGACTCAAGCTGAGCGAACACTACAGTACGACTTGAAAGCTGCCTAATGGCTTTTACGAATTAACGCTGTTCCGACCTGACAATAGATCGGAAAACCATTTATTCCACGAGAAAAACTCAAGTGCCACTGAAACCATCCATGTTGTAAGGTTCATTGACGTTGACACGCCATTTCTAGTAACCTTGTTCCGAAATTAAAATCTTGAAATGTGACACAGGGCTCTTAACTTGTGTTGAGCCGCTGTCACACATTGTTTGTGTAGTCTTTCATACAAACTAAACTTTTTTTTTGATACAGTAATTTCTTGTTTCACCTTCTGCAATAGACTTGCATGTATGAAATACGTTAAGGAAGTGAAAGTTCTCTGCAGACGATCACAATGTAACCGTTAATTATATTAGGAAAGCTGTGGACACGTCGAATAACAATTTTTTTATAAAAATGTTCCATGTTGCATTTACAAAATTTTGGTATTTAATGTTATTTCAGTTCCCTTTATTCTGTCTGTGATATTACAGGCTTGTGTGATTTCGCAAGAATGTGAGGCATCCGATCTAAATTTTCTAGTAAATTAATTCAATATGACTATTAACCTAGCTATGATTCATGCAAAATGTCACAGGGAAGTTATGGGCATGTATCCTAAAAAAAATAACTCTAGAAATTGTACACCAATAACAAAAGTGCAAATTTCTTCAATAACTTCGAACGTTGTTCAAACTGTGAAGTAAAATGAAATTTGTTTTGAAGGGGAGTGTTATTACAGTTACTGTTCGTTATCTGTTTCACATTGGGAACATGAACTTCATTAGATAACGTCGTATTCAAGCATTGTAAATGGCAGAAACAAATTGTTTTAGAGACGGTTTTCAATTAAAAAAATCATGTGGGCATTGCGATAGACAAAACAGTAGAATGTTAATTGAAAATGCCTGAAAACACACGAATGTGACTCTTACACTGTTTTTTCTACGTAAACAGACGTATTTGGCAGCCTATAAGTTTATTACTTGGCCAGGAAAATTAAATCGTAGAACCACACGAATAGGTAACGGATACTGAAAGAGGATGAGGTAAACGTTTAATATGAAAGAAAACAAAAAACTAAATTTGTGTACAGAATGAATATTTGGGTAACAAAAAAGCCGGAAAAGGACAGACAGGGGAACATGATGACAAAATTATTAAAGAATTTAAAAGTCAGATGCATTGTAAAGTAATATCATATAGTAAAGTAATAGTCATTTGAATGAAAACAAGGAAGACCAAACACTGAAGATGACTCCGAGAAGGAACGCCCGTGGAGACAATCTTACCTGGTTATGACAAACAGAAAATTAAAAGTTCTTTAGATTAACGTAATAACACAGAATCACTTTCCAAGAATACCAGAATAGTAGATCAGAATGCAGAAAATCTATACATATTTGAAGCAAATCCATTGAAAATGAACTATTGTAGATGAGCCTGGGGCCTATCACATTATACCAGAAAAAAGCTACGATCTTTGCAAGGAAAATACGCCAATTCTCTTCAAAGGATACCAAGGTTTTTCCTTTGCAGGAAATTTTTTTTTATATTTCTGGGATACTGGGGATACACCGGTGTAAGATTTCCATAAAAAAGGACGAATCCATATTTCCTTAAGAAGCAACTGTGAACAGTTATCATGGAAAAGATAAGAAACAAGTTTTGTTTCCTCAGGAAAAATGTCTCAAGCACAAAACCCTCACTATTAGCACACGAGTAAATCTAAGGCTTGGCGAGGGATCACTTTTTGTTTCTTTCGAAATATCCATAAATAATGAAAGCCACGTGTAAAAAATCGATAGATATTCATAAAATTTTCCAGGAAGTTTATGAGGAAAATACAACATATTGTAGTTAAACTTCACATTTTGTTTGCCGTTTTTTGGAAACATAAGTGATGCTCCAAAGCCAGAAAAGCCGAAAACATCACCTGATTAGCAAAACTTAAGACATACATTATTGATGAAGATCATAGAGTGACGTGTGAAATCGTTGGCAGCAACATCTGCACTCCCTATTTCAACAAATGATTTGAAAAAAAAATCGCAGCTCGATGTGTCGCACATCCTTGCAAAGAAACATAGATAGAAACGCTTCCGCCACCATACAGTCCGGTCATGATCTAGCCCATCGACTAGTCTCCGAAGTTAAAGGAGCTAACGCCTAGACGGCATTCTATCTGCAACAAGAGCATCCAAGAGCTGGACGGTGGTGGTGACCTCAGTGGTACAGCAGAACATTGGCTACTGATCATTAATAGCCGAGGATACTACGAGATAGAAGGGCCGTAAAGAAGTTATTTCTTGTGAGAGTGGAGGCTTTCTCTGCATTGTATATAGATGAAATTTACTAGGGAAACTAACCGAGTGAGTAAGTTTGTATAACACGACGTTCCGGAGCTCAAAAATTCTTTGCCGCCTTCGTCAAGAGAATATGATGGCCGAAACGTCGTGCTGTACAAACGGACTCATTCGGCTAGTTTCCCTAGGAAATTTCATCTCAGTTATTTCTCTTCCTCCTCCTCTCCTTTGTACTTCACTTATTTTCTCAGGCAGTGTATATTAGAGAAATCAATATTGTCTATTATTTGTGAAACACCCCTGTAGAAATCCAAACAATAACTGGGATTGCTCACAGAGAATCATGTAGTCTAATGATTGTCAAGATTATCACTAGGATATCATTCTAAAACCGAATTAAATTGGTAAACCATATAGTACGGTCAGAAGAAAAACAGAAGCCAGAGACCTTAAATGTGCCAAGCTGCAAAATTCAGCCTTGGGCCAGTAAGGTAAAATAACATTTCGTGTATTTAAAGCAGCTTTTTTTCTGTTATGGTTGCCGTGGTTAATTACTGCGCTGGAAGCTATAGGAAACCTTTACAATACGCGAACTGAGAACAGTAATGAAAAGAATAAATTCGGTCCGTGGAAAAACAGAAGCCATACAGTTACGCTTCTCCGAATACCCTCAGCAAAACACGAAACGTAATAGTCATTGTTTTCTGCCTACAAGAAATACACTTGGTAATCATTACAAAGGTTTTACCTAGCTCTAGATTCTTAATGCAAATTTTGGTGGATGATGAAATTTACGTGATTGCTCTCAAAAGTAACACATTAAGTGTGGAATAGAAGGCTGTGCAAGAGATTTGAAGTTATGCTAGCACTGAGTACAATCCGCATCATCAAATCACTGTTCAAAATCAGTGATCGTCATTATGATTTCACAATTTTAGAATACGCAACTGTCGTCTTACAACCAAAAATTACTTTGCTTGATTATCAGAACTCTGTCTGAACAATTATGTTCCAGTAAATTTTTCCTAGTACCTAACTAAAATCTCTGAAAGTTGTAATTGGTGGAATTTTATGCAAGTTCTAGCAATATTGTCCGATCTAAGCATAAGTTCAAGAGTTTATCCGTTAAGTAGAACTTATGACACTGTTAGCAAAGATGAGAAAAAATTCTAGCTACTTCCGAAGGAAGTATTAACCGAAATAACGCAAATTAATGTTCGAACTAACTACGTCATTATTCAAACATAAAGGACGATATGCCTACTGCCAGCATTCTTGTAATGTTAGAATTGTGATATAAGTACTATATATATATATATATGTTTCTCGCAAATTGTTTGGTAATAGGGAGAAATAAATGTACTATAAATGGTCTTGCCACGGTCGATAGCAAACAATTTGCCAGCGCATGAATGTATAAGATGTAGTATGTATCAAATATCCTGTAAACGACTGAAACTAACTGCTGTTAAATATGTTTCTAAGGGGTACCTGGTAATATAATATAAAAGACTATGTTGTCTCTAATATTAAATTATAATTGTACCCTTTGAGTAAATTTAAAAATGTTTTTTAATCTGGAAGAAGTAATTAAAATGTTCTTATTGTTAAACTGCATCATAATGATGGCCAATGTTCAATACTGTATTACAAGTTTTTGGATTTTTGTGTAAACAAATGTATCTCTGATAGTTGGTCAAATTGGCGAAAACGAAAGACCATTCATTAAAATAAAAAATAAAAATAAATGTTAGAATAACATCACAATTGTAAGAACGGAGACTTTCCCGGTGTATGCTTGAAATGAAGTCTTCACGGGTGAAGACTACATTACTTTGTTAATGTACATGAAGTACAGACAGATCTATTGCGCAGTGGTTTTATGTAAAAGTTATATTTAATTTGGTGAGAGAATGAGTGTTAGTCAAGAGTCACCGACCGCCGTCTGGCCGCCACAGGCGGTTTCTGGGAAAAAAAGGACGGGCTGGGCTATTGTCAACTGTATGCTCGGTTGAATAAAATGTATCCAATTGCTACATGCAGAACTCAGAGTTGCGAGGATTTCAGGCGCCAGGGAACCTGTCAAGAATAGTGTTGTGTATTCAAGAGCTGACTCGGTGTATTATAGACTTTCCACGAACAAGGTGTGCTACTTTGACAAACAATGAAAACGCTAGTTCAATAAACACGATTTCCGGAAATGTGGTTATGGAGGGAAAACTCGCAGCCCATGAGAATAAGTGAGGATAAAGAGAGGTGATGTCTGGGAGAAGAGTGACCGTGGTCCTCCAATAATAAATTGTTTAATTTCTAGTTAGTATTTTGTTTAAAATAATTTCTCATGTCTGGACGTATCGGGAGATCGAAGGAAGAATTTCGAGACGTCTTTGGCGACCAGTGGGTGCTTGAGTGACGTCACTCCGAACGGTTAACCCGCTCTCAGTAGTTTTAGATATTTTCTTTTCTTTCTGAAGTCCTTTAAGTTTACCCTGGTATTAAGTTTAACTATATTTGTTACAAATTTTAACTATGCATAAATCTTGACAATAAGTGTGCCTTATGTACTTGAATAATAATTACTAGTTGACAGCTAACTCTAAATTTTCATAAACTAGATAAACCAGATAATCAGACAGGTACGACTGTAATTTATTAGAATTTTTATTTTGAACGGAAGAAGTATGCGATTAAAAAAACTATATATGACAATGATACCAAATGTAATTTCACTAAAAATAGATTATCGTCTCCCTTTTCAAACAAATATTCTAGAATTTTACTTTACGTCTACTGTGTGGAAGGTAATTCCCTCACAATGTCCATTAAGTTAGCTCCAAGTATAAAAGGTTAATCTTCGGGCCTGCCGTTCTGGAAGACAAGGATGCGATCCGTAGTCCAAATCTTGGTTTAATATCGTTTCCCCAACAATCGCAGATGAATGCCGGGCTGGTTCCTAAAAAATTGTAGTTTAAAAAACTAAAATCACGCTTTCGTAGTAATGTGAACTAAAAGGTTAAAAATAATATTTAAATATAAACATTTTGTTGAACAGTGATAGGACGTCCCACAATTCAGGATAAATTAATTTTTTTGAATAAGCTTAAAGAATAAGTCACTGATTACAAAATTAACTTTAATGTAAAAAAGCATGGGGTACTACTTCAGTTGTCTTATATTTTATTGTCGTTGGCTGTTTGTAAGGACAGAGTCATTGTCAAAAGTTATGTAGAGCGCACCCCCACGCTTTTTTAACATTAAAGTTAATTTTGTAATCAGTGTATACTTTAAGCTTATTCAAAAAAAATTAATTTATCCTGAATTGTGGGATGTCCTATCACTGTTAAACAAAATGTTTATATTTAAATATTATTTTTAACCTTTTAGTTCACATTACTACGAAAGCGTGATTTTTTTTTTCAATTTTATTTTTAACTTTTTAGTTCAGATAGTTTAAAAAGTATGTTTCTTACTGTTGGCTTTTCTTCGCCAATCTCTCATTTTCTTTGAGTTGTAGTTTCATTATTAATTATTATTCCCACGAGTAAAATACAATTAAATGGTCAACTCAACAAGAGATCCAATAACATGGTAAACGAGGAAGGCGGTAGTAGTTTACTTCGCGATACATGACGTCACAATGTGACATAGTGCTTATGAAAGTTGTTTAAATAACTGATAACTAAATTCCTCGTCCCTTTTTCTATGACAAGGAGGAACTGTTTTCTTTCTGGTCCAGGCTGAATATCAACCTAACCACAATCTCCGGTAATATTGGCGGTAGAAATTCAAAGCCTCAATCACATGCGCATTGATTCAATCATTTTATCTTAAGTTAGCAACGTCGTGTATCGCTACGTAAACTTGAACCAGGAAGGCTACTTTTCTATAATAGTACGAAGTAATATTTCGAATACTTACTATTCAACATCACGTTAAGCGACTTCAGACAGAGAAACCTTTCTGGATAGGAGACAGCAAAAGACGATCGTCTACAGCAACCAAGACTCGTAAATCACACCCGGGAAACTGGAGAACGATGATGATGATGATGGATATATTGGGTGGGAAATCTCCGAAGGGTGTGGCCGCCAAACGACGAAGATTTCTCGAATCGCACCTATGCACTAACGTAGCGGCTGCATTTGCCTAACTCAGTAATCCCATCAAGTATAGGATACACTGACAACGTGGTGAGAGTGAAATTATTGAATTTTTATCGGTTCTTAATAAGTGTGCAAAATTTAAAACGATTCGGGTAAACACTGAAATGAAAGATTCCATTACATGGCAACCATTTTTCTATTGTTACCGTCAGAGTAACGCGAGTAGCAGGACTTTGCTAAGAGACTAATGTATTGTCAACGGTTCTTAAAACGTGTACAAAATTTTTATGTTTTTACTGTCAACGTAATCAGAATATCAAGATATAGCTATGAAATTATTGTATTGTAATCAGTTATCAATACATGAGCAAAATTTCAAACAACTCGGACATCTGGAATTGGGTTAAAATTATATTGCAAAATTCCACGATATTCAACCATTTTTCTGTTGTTACTGTCAAAGTAATGAGCATAGCAGGATATAGTTATGAAATTATTGTATTGTCACCGGTTCTTAATATGTGTGCCAAATTTCAAACAGCTCGGACATCGGGAAGTGGGTCAAAATAGAGTTGTAAAATTCCGTTACATTCATACATACATTCATACATACATACATACAAGTCAAGCTAATATAAAGCGTGTAAAAAGATGCTTTTTGTTGTTATATGTTTGCTTTACAATCGACAAATTCTGAAACCCAAATTAAATTGGCGATTTATCATATTTTATTCTACTTTTAGGTCAATTATTGTTCGTAACGAATATTTTAACATACAAACAAATGGTATATAATTGTATGATAACGTCACAGTAATGATGAAAGGTTAACCCACATCCCAAATGATAAAGAAAATAAATTCGATATCAATATGTTAATAATTCATAACAAATTCAGGAAATAAGTGGAGAAGAAACACAAGACATCACAATATTGAATAAAAAAGGTCAGACATGTATGCGCTGAAATGCAAATAAAAGAGATGAAGATGAAAGATAATTATTATACGAAACAAAGAACACACACACTGATTCTTCGTAAAACGACCCATTGACAGGTTATAACATTTCAAAAATAATTCTGACAGAGAAACACATGCAGTAACATCCAGCGTAGTGTTTAAGATATAAATAGAAAATAAAGACAAAATTCGTCCGCCATTCACCAAAGCTGAAGGAAGGAGGACCGCTGCGACCAAAAAACAATCTACAAACATAATAAACACAATATTTCAGGATATACTCTGGTAGGTGAGGAAGTCAATGACTGGAATAAATTACCATGGGAAATAGTGGACAGTTTACCAAAAACGAAGAAAGAGTTTAAAGCTGCAATCCGTAAAGAGAAGCCGTAAGTAAAATAATAATAAAAAATCAAGACATGGCAGGGTGGGAGTGCGGAGCCCTGGAGTGTGTATTCTCCATTGCGATGGGAATTAAATTGAATTAAATTAAAAATTATGAAAATAGAAACAAGTGACTAAACATCCACAGGCACCCGCAGTTTATATCGCAGTAGGGGGAAAAAAATTGGTTTCGAAGTTTTGCCGGTGACTTTTTAGCTCAACTGATTATTTCTGTAGGGTACTATTTGTACTGAAACACTGTCAAGTCGTTAGGCATTTATCAGGGCGAAAAACTGTATTACTACAGTTTTCCTACAAAGTATTTGCGGCATTCCAAGTGTTTGTCTCACGAAATTGGAGTAGTTACAGATTGCTGTGAATATTGCATATGGCTACACACGTGTCTATTTGGGTATTGGAATACGGCCCCAGAGCAAACTGCGTCGCAGCCAGCAAACACATCGCTTTGAAGGTCCTTTGGCGTGTCTCTGATACGCTGCGTCACGCAAAGTCCCTTCGCCCGTCCGCCTGCGTGAGAGGGGATATGGCGGGGAGGGGGGAGGGGAGGCATAAGCTCTGTGACCAGTCAGTCAACGCAGGTCACGATGTGACCGCTATAAACAGTCTGCACTCACAAAGAGAGTCCGCATTCCGCTGTGTACAGCCCGACACGCATTGTGCCTAGTTTCAACACCAACGCGCTCTCGAACATCACGCAAAATCTGATTTATTAGGCACGAGACTGGAATGTTGTGCGGAATTACAGAGGTCTACAACAATACAATATCTGTGCAATTTGAAACCATTTTTATTTTTGAGCATTGGTTTACTGAACAGGCGCAAATTCGCAAGACAACGTAGTCAGTAAACATGTATTTTAGATTAGACAAAATTTATTCGCGTTGAACCAGTAGTAGAACAGTTTGAACAATATATTATTCTTAAAACCAAATTGATTTCAGGTTAATTAGTAATCAGTCGAAAAATATTCACAGCTTTTCAGCTTTAACTGGAAACATGAAACTTCCCACATTCTTCATCTTAACTTCATGTCATACCAACATAAGCCATGATAATTGGTAAATGTGAATATATATCACCCACGGATTCATGTTAATTGCCATATTTACACGTAGTCTCCAAAACATGAATATGCTACATCAATGATTCTGAATAATACCGTCACATTTTTCTTCCTTATCCCAAGTATATATTATTCTCTCGCCGTTAGTTAACAAATAGCAAGGGCAAAATCATTCCACTAGGCAAATTGAATACGGGATCATAATTTCGTCCAGTATGCTTTTTAGCTCTAATTTTTTTCCTTGAGACAGGAAAGTGAGCAAAACCGCAGAGAATGTAATTCAATACCACTTCCTTACGGCTTGGAAACTCCGCGGCCAACATATAAGGCCACTTACTATTTATCTGCTCCTGTTTTAAATTTGTCCAGAAGGCCTTACACCACGTGGAATAAAGAAATAAGCGACAGCTAGAGAATGCTGCAGCTAACTACTATTAAAATAATTTTGAGATGCATTTTGAAATTATGGTACATTTCTAAGAGACTGGAAAGAACACCGCAAAGTTTTAAAAACAGTTATGTAGAAGCTGTAAAATGACCAGGATCACGTAAGTAAACTAGTAATGTACGATTTTTTTTTTTTTTTAAATACTTATTGCTTTACGCCTCGTCGACGTCGAGGTCATTAGAGGCGGGACGGGACTGGGGACAAGGAACGGGAAGGAATTTGGCCACGTCCTTTTGAAGGAAGCATCCCTGCATTCGCCTGGAGTGATCTGAATAAACCACGTAAAACACAAATCTAAATGCCCAGATGGGGATTCGAACCGGCGTCCTCCCGAATGCGAGGTCAGAGCGTTAGCCGCTACCCACCATGCTCGATATAAGATACAGTGTTAAGATGAAGGATGATTCAATGATTGTAGAAGAGGAAATGCTACAATGACCTGGCTGCCCAAGAAGAATGATTAAAAGAAGGTTGCCATGAAGAATACGGAATTGGGAATCACCTTGAAGGACATACTGTAGCAGATCGAAATGAATTTGGAGACAAAGAGTACAATTAGCTACGGAAACAGGACAATCCAGGGAATAAGATTACCATAAAAAGGTGATCTATGGTTTTGATAAGGGGGTAGCCAATACTGTAGCAACATCCATAAAAGAAATAGTTCATTATGTTTTGTTTGTAGATAGCTTTGTAATTTTTATAAACGCTTTCTATGGGACTAAAATATGAGGAACAGGTTAAAAAAGGTTTAAGCATTGTATAGTTGTTGTAAGATTCAATGTTAATTTTATTTCGTATTAATTACTTTCCTGACAACAATCATGATCTTACTTATACACAAACAATTACCAGTTCGTTTGCTTCCATTAACATCTAAAAATGTTGAGAAGAAGTTTCCAGTTTTGACATACACGGTTTACACCTTTTCAAAAAAAAAAAAAATGCATATGGCAATGGAGGGTAGTTCGGCCGCCGGTTAACAATGTTTCTATTTGCAGCTCTTGCGCCTCTATCGAGGCTACCATTAACAAACCCGGTCATGGTGCGTCCTAGCGTACTTTAAATGAACAAAGTAAAGTTTTGCCAGAGGTGAAGGTCTGTTTTTAAGGCCGTTAAAATTACAACCGAAACCTGGATTCGAATCCTGGACAGGCTGTGCCTCAGTCAATCGCCGTTACCAAGTGACCCACCTGTTCGAGACGATGGGTAGATATACTACTAATATCTAATGATAGAGATATCCAGATAGTGTTTACATACTTTATCCCACTGTATACAACAACAATAAAAAAAGAGTAAAGAATTCGCTGCTATTAATGCTGATTGTCATAGCAGATGCCAGCTTTTGTTGATACCGACAGCAGAAAAATGCTCTGCTACATTGTTCGTCACAGATGAGTACGTGAGTAAAATCCTTGAGCGAGCGCCGGGGTTAATAGGAAATTGAAGGCCGTCAGGGGGCGTGAAAAATGCTCTTTGATGCCGGAAAAGAGCTCTGCTGCGATTGATGGCGACTGTAATGCGGATCTGACTCTCCGTCTGGTACACGGACAGAATGCGATATATCAGTCAACCGTATGAAGCCATCCGACATTCAGAACTTGGCGTGTCAACGCACAAATCATATTGGGGATGCAATGGGTAGTGAAGTGCGTGCTTCGCTTTATTGTGAAACCTCTGGGACAGCTGAATTAAAATATTTTGGTGTAGTGTACTTTTATCTTCTGAAGTTTTCCTATTGTTATATAAATTCAGCAGAAAAATACCTATTAGGAATTTTCTTTATGTATAAAGAAAACTACGTGGCATGTGGTACCGTAGGTTTTCCAGTATCGTATGTCTGGTGATACTTATTAAATCAAAATTAACTTTTCTTCTTTGTTCAATTTTCAAAAAAATGTTATTAGAATTTTTTCTAAACGATTTAGGTGGCTGAAGTGAATCCTCGTTGGACTAACTACCTCTGCCTACCTCTGCCTAGAGTATTTGGTTGATAATAAATGCTGTTTTCTGTTTGAAAGTGATGTTTAAGGGGTGTTTGGAAAGTGCGTAAAACTTATTTTCCTTCCTTTTTTTTCAAAGTAAAATTAAAATATATTATTGACTCTTTTCTGTTTTTGTTTTAACCCTTAATTTTCAATAAGAAACTAACAAACAAATAGAAGTTCAGTTCCTGCTGAGATTATCATTTTTTCGTAATGAAAATGCTTTCATGTTCACAACAAGAGATAATGGAAGATTTAATCTCAATAAATTACTTCTTCAACCAGGTTCCGATCAAATTTTCCGTTACACCTGCACTGTATATTATAATGTAGAGGAGATACAGTATTCAAAATATCCATTTTTTTCATTGTTTTAATGTTCCTGAGGATTAAATATGTTTATAATATCTGTCAAAGCCAGGCAGATACCGTCTGAGTGTGAAAAGTCGAGTAACAACAAGCAAACGAAACTGAGCTCGTTAAAGTTACACACCCTCTGACGAGTGTAAATTGAGTAACAATCTTATAGAAGTAGCCTAAACTTTCCGCCAAGCCATATAAATATGCAAATGTTATCAGTAACGTCTGAGAATAAATAGTCAGATCTAAAATTTCACATCTTCTCTGACTCTTTCGTTATAAATTTTTTAAGCTCACCAGTTTTATTATCCGAGATATGAAAACATGTGTAGTATTAAAGAACTGTCCTTCGATCCTTGGGAAGACGATTTACCTGCAATTTTACCTCTTTCCACTCTGTTGGAACTAGAAATAAGATAATCATTCACATGCTACAGTTGTGAGTTTAGAAAAAACCAGTTGATATTCTGTTACATAATTTATCTATTTAACGGATTTATATAAGAATAATACCTCACTCGAAACAATCCGATCTGCCTTAACTTTCAGAACTGGTTAGAATGCAACGCCAATTATAATTGTGTTGCATCTTGCTGTTTCAAAATGAAATATATCACCATACACACGATTAACACAACAATGTTTTATCGCAACCACCTAAAAGTTTTATTCAAGCGTATTTATAATAACATCCTGTGACAAGTTAATATTCAGTTTTCGAATAGATTACTGATAAAATTCACTTTTCATATTTCATCCGTACCTTTGCCTCAATCGGAAATCATTCAAACTAACATTTTCAACATTTATACCGTGACTCAGTTAAAGAATTCCAATATTTGCACTCTTAAAAGATTGTAAGACACAAATTCTGAATAATCTTGGATAATATTGTGCAATGTAATGGCAAGAGTGTGAAATACTTACCTGACGTGTGAACTACAGATGCGTTCTTGACCTTGTTATGTGATTAGATGAAACCACGTCGAGTACGCGTATGTGTGCCGCTGTTGATGTGCTACTTGCTGAGTAGAAGGCAACCGCTGGCCTCAGCTGTCTTGCGATAAACACTTGTTACTCTGTTACTCCTGTTATGAAGTTTCTCGGCGCCTGGCCATCTCGCCTCGTTTCGCAGCTGCGTACCGTATTTGCTCTCCCCAGCGTCCACAGGCTGTTTATGGTGCTCGCACCACTTAGGTAAATTTATAGCAGACCTCATTACGGCTCGTAATCCCTCAAGTAAATTAACTCAGTTTATCTTTTTCGTTAGCCACAGTAAACTTCTGGTGAGTCATTTCAAGGGAGACAACTTACCATGTAAATCATCAAGATTGAAAATTTAAAAATGAAATGCGTTATGTTTAGGATGTAAGAAACTTTGTTACTAAGACAAGTTTAAGTTTGAAGCACTTTCCAAACCAGCTACTCGTACTTTGTGTAATATGATATTAACTTGATGACTTGTATCCAACCGTTCGCAATCAAATTTTACCCAATAGCCATAAATGAAACGTGTATACATTATCTACTCTAAAAAAAAATTCTTAATCCTCTCGTTCAGAACATCTCGTTTGTTTTCAAATATAACTTTCAGAGTTCTGTTTTGAAGGCGAATATAAATGTTAATGTCAGACACTAGGCTATATTGTGTCGATTTCGCATATTCTGTTATAATTCTAAAGCAGTGTTTGTCGATCTGTGGTCCACGAAGATGGAACAGGTGGATATTAAAAATTAATATAAATATATTAACATTAAGAATATAAAAAATAATTCTGCCTAAATTAAAGATACGATAAAAAAATAAATTAATAAAACTTGTTCACATAATATGGATACCTCACTCATAGTTTATCTCGCTATAATTGATTATACGCTAATAGCCAAACTTTCTAAATGCCATGAATATTTCAAAAACCAGGAAAAATCTGGTATTTCAGTGATATGACAAAATTACAGCATTCTTACTATAATAGTTTATTGAATAAATAATTTTCAAATCGGCATCAAAAAGACCGGAGCGTTTGAGGATTAAGTTGATGATATTGGAGCGATATTGTAGGAGTAGGCTATAATGGAGCGCGGTACGTGGCGATAACAATTGGTAGGGATGGTTAATAATTTACACATGGATAAAAAAAAAGGCCTCATGTAAGTTAGAGGCCCGTATAATTCTTTTTGTGATTTCACTGGTCATCGGGTTGAAAAAGTGATGGGAAACGTTATTTAAACCATGCCTCCATTTTGTATATGTTAGGACAATTCATAGATGAAAAATAAACATCCCTCAGATACACACTGACGGAGATGGGTTAACATTCTTCCGTGGTTAGTTATTAGATAAGAAAATCAATAAAAACTAAAGTACTGCAATCTAAAACACCAAATAAATCTGTTATCATGAAGACGAGGGGAAAAAATTAATTTAATAAGAGGCCTGCCATATTTTTATTGATTTTGTGCTAGTCATCACAAGTACAGCGAATAAACAGCTTTAGAATCATGTTTGAGAATACCGTAATGTGACTTAGCGGACAATGAGTATGCAGTAGTGAAGGAAGCGGGTTGCGTCCGAAACAATGCCAACATTCGGACACTGGGAGAGTAATAATCTTGAGTGACATTGTGAATAGAACTGGAGGGTGCCCAGTTCGTGACCGGGATAACAGGATACTGTATTTCTAAATCTACTACAATGGAATTTTACAAAATTTGTGTCAACAGAGTACTACGTATTGGCGTGACTGAAGTGAACATGGGAAAAACAAAGTTAAACATTTTAAACCAAGACGGCGGAGTTCCTTTACGAACAACTTTCTAAGGAGTCGGAAGGGACGAGACTGATCAACAAATAAAAAGGTCAAAAAGATATTATTAATAATTATTGTTAACTTTTTATCTTTTCGGGAAATCACCTACCTAAGCCGCTGCCACGATGACGCAACTGATGGGGAACAATGATGGGAGCTGCTGTGACTGAGCTATGGACTTCGCAGTGACCAGTTCAGTTGTACTAAAGGCCGATTTTTCCTAGCGACGCGTATTTTTCTCAGCAGGAACCGATTCAATACAAATCGCGTTGGCAGGAGCACGAAATTTATTGCGTGGCATAAAAGTGTTTTTCTAGGACAACTTGTCGATATATTCGGTTGAGTACGGACAGGGCCTCAGTGTGTTAAAATTGATCGAAAAAGAAGGAAAATGGTTGCTATGCTTTTTCTTAAATATATCATGGACGATCATGTGCAGAATTTTTCTGATTCCTATTAATTTAAAACTCGAAACTGTTGACTTGGTCGTTACTATGTGCTGTTGCTTACACAACTTGCTTGCTGATGATTATTTACCTGAGAATACTTTCAGAGCAGATATAACTCAAAACCTGGAGGATTTTCCAACCCAAAATGTGATTTAGCAGGCGCGGGTGGTTTTCCCAAATCTGAAGGATTTAAAGTCGATTCACCGTGTACTTCAGCACCAACCGTGACGATTCAGATTGGAGAAATACTACTATCTTCACAGTTCTACATATGAATTAATTATGAAATGTTTTTCATTAGGTAGTTAAAACGATGAGGCAGTAATGTAATCGATTGGTTGATTAAATTATTATACAAAAAATTTAAATAAAATCAAATTAAATAAAAACCCTCCTCAGGTTCTCAGAACTTTGATAGCTACTCCGCACATTTTTTCCATGCTTTTTGATATTTTATAATCACAATTTTGAACTTCGTACAGAGCACGAGACGCACCACGCAGCGCGTTACGCATTACTCTTCTCCAGGCAGTCGGTCAAACGCGCTGAGCTTATTGCGTCAACGTGCTCCGCTCTTTAGGTAAACAGTCCCATTAAATACAGGGAGAAGGAGTAGACGGTGTAACACGCTGGGAGTGCCACGTCGTACACGGCATAAATACGCGTCGCTTTACTTGCACCTCAGTGACCAGCCGAGTCGAGCAACTTATCGTTACGATGGACTGTGTAGTGTCCCCCTCTTATAACCTCGGGATTTACTACTTTGTAAACAGTTTTACTGATTACCACAAAATAAATGATTATGGGTGGGGTTCTCTTCCGAAGTGGTCCTTCACATTAATACAAGTGAAACATAATATATTTAAAAAAAGGAAACATAGTGCTTTTATTGATTTTATACATAAAAATAAATTTTATTCGGTGAAACAATTACTTGAATGGGCAATTGGTTGTTCCCTCTCAGGTAGTGGAATTTTTTACAGTTCTTTAATTTTGTTGGAGCTCGTTGTGGTCTCTGTAGACGATTACGTTACCGTAATGTTGAGCAGCGCAGGCCATGCGATGCGTCGTGTCGGCGACCCGCGAGGAGAGCTGTGTCGAGTCGATCGGGCGTTTTTCCGGCAGGCCCCGGGTAGTCTCGTCAGCTGAACCGAGGGTGTTCCGAGCGCCTGGTGTCTTTCATGTCAAACCGCCATCAGCACTGCGCCAGAGATGATCGCCAGCTCCGTCTTGCCGCGCCGAAAACCCAGTGTCCCTCCGCCGGTCTTACATCAAGTGCCCGTGTCCGTCCATTGTACCTCCCTCGTTGACTCGCCTTGGGCGGAGCTCGTTCCTCTTCTCTCTCCAGATTAATCGAACATATAACAATATAAAACAAAAATTACCAGCAACCAGCGAGAATGAATTCCATTGGCTGGGATCTGTACCACCAGCTCCGGCACTTCCTTGGGAGGGTATCCCCTCCAGACTGTCCCCTTTTTGGCTCTTTTCACGGGCTGCAATCCTGACATACAAACAGTTTATTGTTAATGAATGTTTCTTTGCCAGCGACGTCTGGAAAGTCTGACAGCTCAGCGCTGGAACACTTTATGATTGGGGTTCTCAAAGAATCCTTTCATTCGTCAAACATCCAAACAGGCGAGCTCACAATATCACACTGTGGCCATTGTGTTAAACAAACCCGCACTATATTCGAAAAGTTCTCCATCACTTCAGTAAATTAATGACCCAACATTCGGTAACACAAGTGAAGTCTGTTCTTTTTAACGTCAACCAGACCTCAATAAAGTACATTCTTTATTACTCACTAGCTTGTTCACTAGGTTACAACCATTATCCTTTCTATGACAAGTAATAATATTAAACATTCCTTATGATAACCTTGTCGGTCGAGAACCGCATTCAAATCAAATCAAACGAACTTATGTAAATTAAATACATTATGGCAAATAAAACTACTGAATCTGACAACAACATTTCTTGTTACTGATAAACAATGAGATCTACAGAATGGTACATCTCAACTGGTATCTGGCACGCTGATACTGTAACGGCCCGTCATAGCACTAATTAGTGTATTATCACATGCATTAACAGGTGATATGCCCGAGGGGAGCGTGATACTGGCAATAACGAATGAAAGATGCCTGCACAACAACGTACATGGCAATATCGTAAATTTAGTCATTCATTTGGCTTGATTCAAAGGACGAACACTAATGCCCGTCAACGCAGCGTTGGCGATGAAAATCGCGTTAAAGAATCTCTTATGTCCTTCCATTGTTACTGAGCTAAAACTGATCACTTCTTTGCAAAATGGTGTTAGGTGTTGTATAATAATCTATTTTATGTAATGTTAATTTCTTGTTTTTGTTTCATTTTTATGTCAATTTTCGGTTATTTGTTTATTATTGACACAATAAAGTGTCGTTTGTGAGTGATACCATTTCTGATTGGTGAAGGAGAGGAGCTTGTCAGAAAAGGCGGTGGAGAGAGAGTTGATTTCGAGAGCAAGTCACCCGATGCAAAGAGAATGGATCGCACGAGTGCACAGATCGGGTGACCCGAGCTGGCATAGAGGAAGTAGTTAGAACAACCAATAGCTGGATGGACTTCGGGGCGTAATGGCAGCACAGAATGGATGGGGAGAAAAGTAGATGTACTGGCGAATAATGATAGACGACCCGACTTCCAGCAGTTCTTTATACAGTTAATAATGATAAATGAAATACCAAATTGGTTTTCAGTCAGGTTCAAATTTAAATCTCACAGAATTGTAATATTTCGTCTATAGAATATGGTGAACTTAGCAGTAATTAAGCACTGGCACTAAATCTGAGTAGCCCGATTTCCTGTGTCGCCAAAAGAGGAACACAATCTCATCTCCTTTTAGATCATTCCCCTCGTCGTCCCATAGTTCACCTTATTTTTATTCTCTTGGATGAATAATCATGCGGAATGTAGGATGAACACTGAATGATGTTTGATTATTTTTTAAAAAAATTGTGGGGAAGAAAGGGCATACTTGGATAAAGATAGTGAAATTTTCACGAAACACATAGGAATGGTAGAAATACTAAGTAATTTATCTTATGCAACTGTTGGGAACTGTCATGTATGGTTGGAATGGGTAGTGTTAGACCACCAGCTGCTGCACATATATACGGCTTCATAGTTCGTCGATGTCGGCGTCATTAGAACCTAGGTGAGACCGGAGACAAGGAACAGAAATGAATTCAGCTATAACATTTAGGGATGATTATTGTAAGCAATGAAAAATTGAAATTCGGAGGGGCGGACGGGAATTCAAACCCACATCCAACCGAGTGCTAACCACGTACCCAGGAGGCTTTATATTGTTTCTAATTAGCACCACGCGTTTAAGAGATGCAGCTAAAATTGTAAGAGATATTTTAGCTGAAATTTCTGTAGGTGGTAGGGAGGCATCGATATAGTTTAGTGGGAAATATTCAAAAAGATAATAACTACTGCGGAGTAAATATTTACTCCAAAACAAAACAAAAAAATTAAAGAAAAGTGTCCAACCTACATACTGTGAGAGAGAAATGATAAAGTAGTGTAAATAGTTCAACAAGAAGACACAACGGAGTTTTAAAGCAGCATGATAGGCCTACTTACAAACACTTGAAGCAACTAAGCCAGGAATTAGTGGCATGAGGGAAAGAAGCTAAACATGAATTCATAAGGGTATTGCAGTTAAAATGGAATATGGATCAATGCCAAAAGAAGCAGCTTATTGGGTGCACAGATAAAATTTTAAAGATTTTTTGTTATTATAAAATGGAAGAGTATATGTGCTCAAAAGACATCAAGTATAAATATCTTGGTCTGTTATTTGAGGATAAACTCAACTGGTCAGTGGTTTGAGAATCCATCATTCACTGGAGAGGGTGATGAGGGGATATGAAAGGGAAGTGAAGGAACTGGGATACAAAACTTTTTCAGATCACTGTTTGAATATGGAAAGACAGTATTGGACCTACATTATAAGTAACAAATACGGCAATTGGAAGAGGTAGGAAGGAGGGCAGGAATGTTTGTTTGGGCAGATTACTACATTCAATAACTAATGTGATAAAGGAAGTGGATTGGAAGTATTGGAAGAGAGGAGGCGGGTGAAGAGAGTGTTGGAAATTTTTAAGGCGTACCTACATTGGTAATGATGCCTGGATGGCTACCGGTGGAAGAATTATGTGTGGTACGAGGAACGGCAGACGATGATGAACACAAACGAACATTTGATTTCAGGCGTGTGGAATGGAAAAACTTTCTGTGCTAGATAAGAAAGTGAGGGACTGTAATTAATTATCGAAGGAAATGCGGAACAATTTACTTGAAACACTGAAATAATTAAAAATAAAAATTCGTGAAATGTGAAAGTATGCTAGTAAAAAGATTGCCAACGGAGTATATACTCCATCGCAATTAAATTAAAATAAATATTTAATTTCACCGAAGTTTTACCATTAGTGATGAGTTAATCGTGTCCAATGGAATACCCATTCGCAGCGTTTATGTTGAAAGTAATAAAATAGGTTCCATACCAGTTGAAACATGAATATTCGTTAAGATACCGGAACAGAAAGTTTGCACTATTAAGTTAATGTGTTTGGGAAAATAAATCTTTGATTAAAACCTGTATACAATCGTTCATAAAGCACTGAAATTCCACAGTCTTGGGCCAAAATCTAGACAAAAAGTTTCATGTATCATTGGAAGTGATGCAGAAAAAGCTAAGCCTTCGTAACAAGGTAGTTTTCTCCAGTCCTGATTGTGTATATGTATTTTGCGTATCAAAACACAGAAAAATGTCTTTAGAAGAAACTAATTTCATGCTCTTGAGCTGCTAAAAAGAAAATAATTCTATTTAACAAATCAGCGGTATCCATAATTTACACTAATTCATTTGTGAAATATTTGTCAGGGGTACATTGTTGTATGAAACTTACTCCATATAACTGTGAGCACTAAACATATTTACCTCTAACACATTAATGTGAAACAAATGTATTAGTCACATCAGGTAATGGTGCCACGGTGAAATTTAGCAAAACAATGGAGGTAGAGACAATATCATGAATTCTGTTATCATTCCGTTAAAACTGTGCGTATGAATTTCGTTTTGCATCTCATTCACAAGCGGGAAATATTTTCTGTTTACAGCTTCATTTTGCAAACCAAATGTTTCATAAATGATGATTTAAAATACCGTGTAAATAATTAATTAACGAATATTTGAATATTGTGGCAATAGAAATTCCCTCAGTCACTGCATTGCTACTTCGGAAGTATATCCCAAACCAATATCGTCATTATAATAAAGAAAGTATCACAGAAGTTTAAACAAAGAATTATAATTTCTGTTATCTTGATTCACAGTTGTTTGCATATAATCGATAAACACAAGAAAAATTACAGTTTCACCACTACCGCAGAAATAGAAACACAGCGTTTCCAATATATTTATTTATTTACTAGATAGCCCCGCGACTTCTTCATACGAAATTTGAAATTTGTGTTATTAATTTACAGATGAGCTGTAAATGAGGTAGATAAGAGAAGGGAAGAAATCCTGTTTCATCCGTTTTCTTGGATCTCCTCCTTTCCTTCCGAGTTTTGTATCCAATGCTTTAATTAAGTTTGAGAGCATCATTTGTTTATACCTCTTGCGTTTACGAAATTTGATTCGAATTTCAACCATAGAAAAGGTTTTTAGTCCCTATGGAGTGACTTATGCGAATTTAGCACTGTGTTGAACATTGGAACTGAAAGAAAATGACTTAAACAAAGATATGAAATAAAAGGATTTTTGCACTTCAGCCAAACAGCAAACATCACCGAGTATTTCCTGTATAATGAATATGTTTCCTTAGTGACACTAGATAGGTTGATAGTTTAAAGCGTTAGTTAGATTGTAACAGATCAACCCATTACTGGAAAAACCTATCGAATAGTTCTACCGATCCTTTAGATTCAACGTAAATTTCTGTCCGGGCTCTTCCCTCGAATGTACCAGAGTGTTATGACTTATATAGAATGTGTGACATGGCATGCAGTGGGTACCACATCAAAATATAACATAAAGTCATAACCTACCAATAACCTGTCATAACCTGCCAATATGTGCAGTTTCGTTGAAATACATTCGCTGGCTTTCACCTGACCCAAGCACAGATATACATAAGTTCCCAAAATTTAAAGGTCTTAATTCTGATCTTCGGAAAGAATGATAATACTGTTTTTTTTAATAAATCTCACATGCATACACAACTATACAACACACACAACTAATATACAATAATATACAACTAATTCAATTATTTCTTTTTGCGGGCTTCATCTGCTGCCTCGTTCCTCCTATTTCCACATAAACAACCAACCAGCAGAATGACTGGACTGGAGCGAACTGAGGGGATCTTTTACGTCCTGAACTATTTGGTCTTCTAAGTATGTGTTTTCCAGTGCCTGCGTGCAACTGAGAAAATCATAGCATATGATGTATTTAATTTCTTATGCTGAGGTTAATCAAAGAAACATAACATTCCTATAAGCAGAATCTACTATCCACCTTTTAGCCATAATTCGCTCGAGCAAACACTCCGTTAGCCTATTTAGTCCCTGCGGTATAAGCATGAAGCTGATTTAAAACGTCACTAAATACAATTATAAAACCACTATCGGCAGGTAAATATATTGTTGTACAGTGACAGTTCTAAAATAATTCTGGCCGTCTTTAAAAGTCAGGGAGCTGATTTACTCCAACCCTGCTGACGATCTGCAGGCAACGCACAACCATATCGCCTGAAAGGTTTGTGTAAAGACGATCTAGAGGTGAGATCATCCCTGCATTGTAAACGGGACTGCCAGGTGTTTAAGCTGTATGCATTAAATGTCGCACCGTGAGATGCCGTCGGATAACAAGCGGCAGCTCACCAGCTCAAAGAATGGGAGTAGGGCTGGAACGATGCGGTCTCTAGCATGACGATCATTCTACATAGCGACCCGGAGCTGAGTTATAAATAGCAGCCATATTCCAGGAGAGTTCGTATAAACGCCCTCAGACCCAGCCCTTTAATGAAATTGTATTTTATGAATTATGTGTAGCTAGCTGGGAGATGATTATATATGGTTTTGTATATTTATCTTGTTATTAACTGTCATTTTGTTTAAATAAACATTGTTTTATTGAGAGAACTTATGTAAATGCTATGTGAAATGTTCAAGGACAGTATTATGCACGAAACATTGACGAAATATTTGTAATTATAAGTACTAATGTGAGCTACGATGTTTTGAGGACAGTTTTCGATGGTTTGGACTGATACTTTTGTGTGTAAATCCTTATAAATATCTTTAATTTTCATTTCCGTGTGGTTCATGATGATTATGAATGATTTTGTATTAAATTTGATTGTTTTAATGTGATTTTCATTGTTAGCTGTAAATCACCGGGCGGCTTTCTCAGTATAGTTCTGGAAATTTCTGTAGCGCCTATATAAAGCGAACGCAGACAAAAGAGTTTGAGTCACCGAGATAGGAGGACGGTGAAATCGCCGTCCTACCTATAATTCGAGAGGACCGGGATTAAATCCGGTTCGGCCATCCTGACTGAAGTTTTCCGTTGTTTCGCTCAGTCAATTTAGCCGAATGCTGGGATGGTTCCCTACAAGGCCACGGATGACTTTCATCCCACCCTCCCACCCTTTAGGTTAGTTGGCTGAAAAGGATCCTTGAGGGGGGGGGGGGAAATAAACGAGTTTGAGTTGAGTTGAATTTTGTAAGTTTTAGTTTGAAAGAGTTGAAAGAGTTGAAAGTTAGAATCGCTGGGACGTTTGTATGTTCGCACTTAGTATCTTTGGAGAAGATGCTTGTGTAATGTTGTTGTAAGGGGTACGGAAAAGTAAACAAACTGAAAACTGAGTCCTCGGACCTCTTATTTCAAGGAATCAAATACCTAACAGAAGGCTCCACAAAATTGCAGTAGACAGGAGAAAACTGCATTTAGTGATCTAACAAACTGGTATTTCATTGCATTGATAGCCTTCACAGCACTGGCTTTTAGATCTCTTAGGGGTAAGATCCAGCTAAGTTTATTGTCAAATGGAAGGTCCAGAAAATGAACAGGTACATTATGGATATTTTCCCCAAATAACTCCAGACGAATGACAGTATGGTTCCTTCAAAAAGGCCACAGCCGAATTTCTTCTCGTTTCTTGCCCCCAGTCCTCTCCCCCCTTTAACATTCAAACATATACAAAGCGTAATAATAATAATGCCGTGTGGTCGTAATGACCTGGTGACAGGTTTTCCATTGGCTGCGTATTCCGCCCCTGCCGTAGCTGCCTTAACTAAACCCGGCAATCCAACTGGGTACAGAGGACCTGCAGTTTAACGTGGAATCAGAACCACGGAACGTTCCGGCGTAGCTCATAGAATCAGATACAACTCCTAAAAATTCCTGCTCACCACGGGATTTCAACCCAAGACCGGAGAGAGAAACTTTCAGAAGGAAGTACCTATAAACGCTGAGCCTTGTTTTGAAGTATACGTGTGCTAAGTACTATAAAATTTGATGAAAACTGTGGGTTTGAATGAACAACGTTGACAGAAATAAACGTAAATACTATTTTTCTATTTGTTTTAAAGTATAGGTATGTAAAGTTCCATCAAAATCGGATAAAACTGTGTGTTTCAAAATACGTCCAACGCGCATATCATAGGCATATACGTCCTAGTATGTTGGTGATGGGAAGTCGTGACCTCATAGATTTCCTCCCGTCAAAACAGCGCCTGACGCGCCTATATAAGTTTTCACTTCAAATAATAATAATAATAAAAGTCATGGAGTTGAATGCGGAAGCAAGAAACGGAGTAACTGAGTGTTACTAAATTGAAAGAAAAAAATATACGCAAATAAACTGGTGGGAAGAAACTGCATATCATCTATGCATGTTGACTTGATGTAAACAAAATTTTAAAACACCGTTTTAGTTCTTCGCTCCTCCTAAGAACAAGAGCAGAGCAAGACTCAGTTCCGCAGTAAGGAACGTATGTTTCAAAACTTGCAATTTACACCAGAACCTCTGCTTTTGGACAGTCCGAGACTGTTAGGGAGGAGCAGGCGACATTGTTTTCAAAGTTGGTGCACAACTTGCGAAATAAGGTGTTTAGTTTCCTGGGAGCCGAGCGACCCAGCCTAGCCCGGCCGCTCTGAATTAAAGCCCGTAAAGCGCAGCGCGCCGTGAGCCCGGATTGCAGCCCAGCTGCCTCGCGCATAAACACTCCGCCAGCCGCATTCCCGCCGCGGAATCCAAATGACGCCGCCTCGCCGGATTTACGCACTTGAACTGTGCGTGCGTGCGTGCACAGCTTACGCCTTTGTTAGCGGCGGAGATACTCTCGGTCAAAAGACGAGAAACAACAAAAGTAGTGGTGTGAGTTTTTCTCTGCCTGTGCCAAAGTTGACGCGTAATGAGGAAACGCAAAACTACCAGCAGCTCTAGAAGAATGTCCGTAGCAGAAACAAGGAAAAAGATTTTGGTATCACACACCATAACGTATTAAATTATCCCGTATTTCTTTAAAACATTTATTTAGTTCATTGTCTTTTTATACAGAGTTAAAAAAAAATTAAAATTTTATTTAGGAGATTGTAGCGGCCCTCAAACCCAGATCGTTATTGAAATGTTATTTTAAGAATTGTGTATAGCAATATGGGAGTTGATTAATTATGGTTTTGTATATATTTTATGAGAGTGGAGACTTATCCGGCGTATTGATGCAGTGAAATCTTCTCGAGAGTGCAGCCGGATAGTGCCGTAAAATGACGACGTTTCGACAACCTGCTCGGCTCAAGCAATAATATCTAAAATAGACCTGATGAAGAAAACCGAGCAGGTTGTCGAAACGTCGTCATTTTACGACACTATCCGGCTGCACTCCCGTGAAGATTTCATTGTATATATATTGTTTAATTAATTGTGAATTTTTGTAAATTAATATTTATTTTTTGATAGAAACTACGTAAATGACATTTAGTATGTTGAAGGACGGTATTATACAAGAAACATTGATTAAATGTTGGTAATTCTAAGTGTTGATATGAGCTATGATGTTTGGAGGACAATTCATAACTCTGTGGACTTGCTTGTGTTGTTAATTTTGTTTATGAAGGGCTGAGGCATGCATTGCCGTGGGCGGACATCACATTGCGGATCTGTTATTAATTCCGAAAGTATGCGTTTGCGATCCAATGTTTATTTAACATTTTTGTTGTATTTTGATACATACTATCATCTCCCAAAATATTTTACACTCTTTTTTAACACCTTGTGTAGTACAGAACCCCGAAAAAAATCATTAGTATATTACTAAATTCAATCCTGCCTTCTTTTCAAAAACTTGCGAAATCTTTTCAAACATAATTGTTTCCTGTGACAACAGTATGTGGAATTTTAACACAATAAAGCATATCGTAACAAAAGTTTTTTTTAAATTAATCATCCTTGGAGACATTTGATTTTTCTTCTGTGACTAGTGATATTAACGAAATCGAAAAATACGTATCAGTCACATTTTCTTTCAGTCTCCTGTCTATAATTTCATTACAAATCACTTCTTTTTGTTCCATTATATCCTTAGCTTTAATATTGGTTTGTGAAATATGAAAACTTTGAAACTATTTAAATGTTGATTGTCTGGATAATGTATATTTAAGTATAAAGGAGAAGTCAGCTGATTGAATTACTTTCAGAGTTATCAATATTACAAATTAAACTAGACCACGGCCGCCAGTCTGGCGAGCTTCATTAGCTTGGATAACGACTTTCAAGGTTTTCAGTTGCACACAAGAAATTAGTTCACATTTACAACTTTTTTATTTCATCGCCAAATTTATCCTTCACAACATAAACAAGCTGGCAGACACTTAAACTAATGTTCGTCTCCCAACATTGCAGGTTCATGTACGTTTTTAAAGGTAGGAAAACGGTGAATAATTACAATACACTTAACCGAAAAGTTCGTGCAGCACAAACATACGCGGCATCCAACTGACTGTCATAAGCACATATACAGTACTTTCACCATACAGAAAATATCGAACACAGTTCTCATCAATGCTCGCTTATATTCGCCACATAAATATTCTAAACTATTCCATATTAATACTGAAGAAATCACTAGTTTTCTGCCAATCAACATTTCAATACAATACACACGCCATGACCCGTCAGCGATACACCGCGACAATGCCTTTACTTCAGAGAGTTTATACATTACCAACTTATCGATATCTGTATGTTCTATGACATTAAATAAAATTACTCTAAATAAAATTACATTAAATGCATTATGCCTGTTCTATTACAACTTGTACAACCATTCAATAACATTACAGACTACATTAATGATTTTCAGACTGCCGATATACTGCCACAGGTGGAAGTCCGTTATTGAAATTCGTTATTTTAATTTGAAAATTTACCATCATGTTGTTGCAGTGTGTTCGTTTATTTATAAGAGACTGCTAACGTACAGTGATAGTCTGGTGGCTCAGTGCTTACTTTCAGAAGTTTGTGCTCCGGCCCCGGGATAGATTCCTGTGGGGCCAGGAATTTGTAAGAATTTGTTTTATAGTATGACCTGCGCCGGGATTCCACTTGTCGCGAGATGACCGAGTGAGCTGCGACACTTACCCCGACTTGTGGGTTCGTCCTAACACCTAGTTACTGTCGGCTGAGGTTTTAGGTTCCAAGTCGGCATCTGGCTAGGATAAAAACACAATAAGAGACTTGGCTTACTTAAGATCAAGACGTAGGTACTCCTTGGAATGATATCGAGAGTTGTGACTATTGGATTTATTCCAGAAAACTGTTGCATGGCATTATTACATTGATAGATACATAAATCGGAAGTTTCCGATACTGGAAATAGTGGATCATAGGATCTAAAATGATAGCAGTTGCTTCCTGAACTAGCCTAAAAATGGCCAATTTGGTTTGTAATAGGTCTGGCCTACGTAAATTCACATCGCGAACTGGGCTGGTGACGCTACCGGCGAGAAGCGTTCGCAGCTCTGAAAGTGGGGAAACCGCTTTCCCATTGGCTGAATATCAAACCATTTGGACTTCACGTGCTAATCAGCTGTGTCCCTCGTGCACAAGACATGAATGTCGACTTCTCACAGTTAAGAGTGCTACGCCAGCGGCCTTGGAGCTGGTGTCTTGTAAAAGCGGTGTAGTCTCATACCGTTGCGCTGGCTTGAAAGAAAACTGCCTTTCTAAAAGCTAAAAATCTATTCTACAAAATACTGCCCGCGACACACGATAAACTGTAGATCCAAGTGAAAAAGAGACTGGACTTCCTATTTCTAACACAATGGTTTAGTATGCCTTATTTGGTAGGATTCAACCAACCTTCGGGTTTTAACATCCGGGCATTTACCTCCACCTTCTGTTGTAGATAACTGAATGTGTTTCAAGGTGTTATCGAATCGATGGAGTGACCTGACGCTTCAGTATTTAAGGTACTGTCTCTGAAAGCTCTGGTTCCCGGTTGAAATTTCGGTAGTGCCAGGAACTTAAGAGTTCTCTGCTTGATGGTATGAAATACGACAGGTCATTCCGTGGCACGGATTCCATGTTAAAACTTAGGTCCAACAACGACAAGCGTGGAATGCGTGGCGAATCTAAATACTGCTTCTAGGTCGTAACATTATTTACTTTACTATTATTTACATCAAAAATAAATAATTAACACGAGAAAACTTAATATGGGCACGTTTAACATTAATGATTTACTTAAAGCGTCGATTTTTCCCATAGAGGAGAATGAAAATACTTTTACAAATATTCAAAATTTAATCGTCTACTTTTCATGATGTGTGTCTACTATTTATTCATAACATTATATCTTTATATGAGTTTTGACATCTGTGTAAAAAAAGGAGTTACTTTAACAGTTTAAAAGATTATTTTTTTACACTCATATCAAAACCCATATAAGGATGATCTTGGCTCTACACGCCACAGTATAACTGCATTTTAATTCAAGTTGAATGACATTAGAAATATTTATTAATTAAACCATAACTAAACTGAAACAATTCAGTAATATCTCAATACCTTAGTCTAACTAGCAATGAAAAACCGTGGAGCTATAAATTAATTGCGTATTTGTTTATAGAAAAAGTGTATTAAGAGACCGAATAAGGTAAGAACAAAAAAAAATTATGTACAGCGCCCTCCAGTCATAAATATGCAAAACATTATTAACTTCGGAATAAATAACTACTTGACTGGAATTATGAATAAATATCTCCTTTCACCAGAACTCTTTTTTTATAAATTATCTTTCAAAAGGATAAGAGTAATTAAGATAAGCGTATTGTAGCTGAAAAAGTATATTATTCGCTAAAATTGAAAATTTAATTCGTCTGTTATTCGTGCTGTGTATCTCTACACTATTTATTCAGGATAACTGACTAGAATTTATGGTAAACATATTGTAAGAAACAGAAAAAAAAAAAATTATTCTGAAGAAAGAGATGTTGAGAACGTTAAAATAATGGTTCAATATAACTTATAAAACTTTTTTTTTGAACTTCAAAATCAATCATCGCAATCAAAAGATGTATCATTTCCGATTATTATTCCGTGTTCCTTCATGGAGTCATATTGCATGCCAGAGTCTACGGCATCGATGTACGTTTTAACTTGCCTCAACATTTTATTAGAAACTTGGTGGAAACTTTAATGTTATTTAAACTGACGTAGCTGACATCAATTGACAGGAACGTGTGGATTTGTATCGTTACGTTCGCAACTAAAGCATTCTCGACCAATCACAGCTACAGATTGTTATCAGCTAATATAAATTACCATTTTTGTAAATGACCCCTCATGTCACCTATCATACTACAGCTTCCATTTTTTTAATTTATGGGAAACCATTTAAGCACCGTCTTTAATTACTGTGGCAGGTATTTCTTGTTATTTCCCTTCTTTTTTCTACAACTGATTGTAAAAATAAATGCTTCCAGATATTTAAATAATGAGGTTAACCCTGCTTTCGATCCAATGAAATTCCACATTCGTGCAACTTTTACGCACGAACACCCAGTTGGAATTCCGAATAAAATATGAAGCCAAACTCATTGCTGTTACGTGTTGTTAAATAAAACATCGACTAGAATATCCGAGCTCAAATGAAGGCAACCGAAACTTTACGGAGGCAAATTGCAGGCCAGAGCCTTTGGCATCGATGTGCCTTTTAACTTGCCTCGACATTTTTTATTGGAAACTCTGCTAATTGGTTCAAACTTTAATGTTTCTCCGTTAATTGCTGAACACTGCAGGGTATATAATTACTTTCCAATGGCTGCGTGTAATGTTGTCACAAAGTAAAAGCCGCGCTACTGTTATTGAGAATTATGAAATGAGTGTAAACCTGGATACCTCACAGTAAATGAGTCAACAGTACTTTACTCTAATCGTTCAAATTTATTTTTGTTGGTTTGATAACAATGTTTTTAAAACAATTTCGATATTAATGTAGAAAACAGTATTTTAGTTTTATTCTAACACATCCTATTAGGTTAAACTGGCAGAATACATTATGCAGGTGGAAGGGAAAGGTTTCAAAATATTTTATTTACTGGAGAGGATGCAACAGGAAACTGGATTACAAAACCTTGGTCTGCTCATTTCGTGAGTATAGTTGCGTAGCTTGGTACCCAGCTTTGGGTATCATACATAGGTGTTGGTGGGGATACAAAGGAGAAAAGATAGATTTGTCTGCTGAAATTACCGCAGATCACAATCAGCAACTGAAACGATAAAGGAACTGGCAAGAAGATCATAGAGAATAGTGTTTCGAAAAAGTATAAGATGTATATTGCGAATGAGGCTTGGTTGAACGTTGGAAGAAGAACTGGTATTATTACGTGAAAGGAAAGTGATGACCACGCCCATAAGCTGGCGACCCATCTCAGGAGAAAAGTCGTTGTACAATTTTCTTTTTTATGTAAGGTAGTCAGGGGTGTAGTAAATTATTTAAGGAAATCCTGAACAATTCATCATAAACACTGATAGAATATAAAATTAAAATTTGAAAAGAGCAAAAGTTGGTTAATGGTTAAATTGTCCTCAAAGAATTTAAGATTAAGAAAAAATCATGAAATGGGAAATAAGTGTGTAGTGAAATTGCCACAAGGGCAATTTTGTTTTGTGAATAAAACATTTCGCCCAGTACCAATACGACATCATTAACTAATAACAGCATTTGCACACTGAAACCTAAGGCATTTTTTAAACAAGTCAAATAATATTTCAATACCAAACACTAAACGCAACTGCACATCACCAAAACAGAGGTCATAATAGTAGATATGGGGTCTTAAATTCGTCAAGAGACATTTCCTTATATGCGATACCTCTCAACGTGGGTAGGAAGTCGAGTTATCTGTTATAGGTATCGAATTAATTAGTAAGCGGGAAGCAAGAGCTGGATTATAGATGAAATGTTCTCGGGAAACAAGCTGAGTGAGAACGTTTGTAACGCCGCCATTGTCAAACGTTCTCACTCGGTTAGTTTCCCGAGAACATTTCACCAATATACAACGCCGACCAAGCCTTCACTCTTATACAAGAGCTGGATTCTCAAACTATTGTACTTTATACAGGTAAACGTTTTGATAGTTGCCTATTTTTGTGGTGTCAAATCAAATCCAGCGTATTCTGAATACATTTCGGTCAGAAGTATTTATTTGAAAGAGGTGCAAGAATCAGTGATACTCTAATTGCATATTTTCCTTATTTTGGCTCCCTAAGCTGCGTGTTGTCACCTGGTGCTTTCATTACGCATTACAACAGCGACCATTCTGAAGTATTAAATATGATGAAACATGATATTTTAGGGAGATGTGTAGATTTTTTAAACAAATCATTCGAACCCAGATTTGTGTTCTCAATGGTTTCCCCAATTCACTCCAGGTGAATGCCGGGAAATTCATTCAAAACACCATAGCGACATTTCTTACCGTTCCTTCTTCCTGATCCTTTCCCACATGTAATGATTTTGAAGTCAACGGGGTGTAAAGCTAAAAAGGAAAAAGATTCATTTTCTAATACATCAAACATCTACGTGCCTCACGTCAGAAATTTCTTTGATTACAGACACTGAATTAGTAGAATAACAATAAGCTATACTTCATAACGTACATAACACACTCTCAATAAATTACATCACTTAAATACTGTTTGCAAATTTTCCGATATTTTCCGAATTGCTCAAACGTGACGTTTTTATTTATATGTTCTAAAAACAACATTGGTCGAAGCATTCAAGAACTCACGTTTTTTTTCTTTTCCTTTTACGTGATACTAAAAAAAAAAAAAAATTAATTCAACAGACTTCTGTGATATTTTTTACATTGATCCCATATTCCCTTGATGTAAAAAATATAATTAAGATTTCAAATCGATCCAAAGGGCAGGAAATATTAAAAGATTTTTGTAGGCTAGGCGGAAAAAAACGTCAAATAGGTTAAATTTAAATTCTGTATTGTGATTTATCATGTTATTCCTCACCTTATGAACCTTCCACCAGCGTATTTTAAATTCCATTACCTTGAATAAGAGAAGGGCTCAAATTTATTTCAATTCGTCATAATTAAAATGTTGTATGATTAATACGAGTATTTTATATAGCGCAAAAATATATTTTTAACAATTTTAAAACTAATGGTGTTGTATTGTTAGTTATTTGTTGAGTACAGGATTTCCTGTGAGGATGTGTTGTCACTGAGTCATATATGGGGACACTAACACAAAACTCTGAAATTATATCAGCCCTGGACAGTGCTATATATTCATTACTACTACTTCACGAAATGGTAACTTGAGAACGTACTCAAAAAATATGGTAGTTACGTATATTGTAATTCGATAGGCAGCTAACGAATTCAAATCACAGTTTTAAGGAAAAAACTACCAAAGTTATTTTTCTTATTTTTTGTTTCTTTGCAGTCTGAAACCTAGCAACGAAGGAGATTAAGAGTTAATTTTATAGATTTTTCTTTTTTTTTCTAATTGTATGGTTTGTATGATATATTTGGTGTGTTCAGAGTTCTTGTAGGCATAAAAATGTTCTGCAAACAATAATAATTGAATAACATAAGGAAAACTTACTACCGGGCAATGTGCTCAATAATTGTGGTGGCATTTGTGACAAAAAATTAGGATAGTTAGCCTATTAGAGAAGTTTAACAGGACACAATCATGTTTTGTTACTAGAGGGCACAACACGTTACAGATAATTTAGTGGAAATAGTATAAAAGAACTTGATCATCCATGATAATAGTCTTGTGTTAGGAATTACAGCTTTTCCACAGGTACACACGACGGAATCAGAGAAATTGGAATTCTATAAAACACTTGAGTTATAGTGGAATTGGATACGAGAGTTGGGATATAACGGTCAAACACTTCAAAGTAATTTTTAGCGTAGGGACGTCTGTAACCTAATCCTAAGTGATATAGACACTTGAAGGAAAAACAAGTTTCATTCTCATTTATATCGTTGTGAAAATACTCCTAAAGTCAGAAAATTGTGGTCTATTCACCGACGGCAAAGCGTCAATCCGTTTGAATTGGTGTTGTGTGTTTGTGTGTGTGTGTGTGTGTGTATATGAGAGAGCGTGTGTGGATATCCAGCTAACGAAGTGATTGTTGCTGGTCGTCTACTGACTTGTCATCATAACTCTGTTCAGACGTTAAACCAGCGTTAGTAATAATACTCAATTTTCGCACAGACTACCATTTATACTGGTTACGGGCCGCTGCTGTGATGTTGGCTGCCTGGCCCGCAGGCGTTGTTTACAAGCAGGTGTTTCCTGCGGACGTCGTTTCCCTAATGGCCGGTCGACGCCTGAGATAAGCTGCTAGCTAAGCTGTGACGCACTTTACTGCCGCTGCTCTCCGCCGATAAGGGGATTCTATTAAGCGAAACTGCCCAAAATGTCGTATTTATACATTTGCGGGATACCTCTTCCTGAGACAGACAGGCGTTGTCTTGTGAGCTACTGTTATTACCAAGCTATCTCCCGTCGCGTCGGTCTGGATACCTGCCCTTAACACTGCAACTTCAGAGCGGGAAATGTTTAGCAAACAACATTTCAGTCTGACTGCTGTTTACGCAAGTATATACGTGTTTTATCTGGTACTACGCATAAAATAACAAGTTCAAGATTGGAGAAAACATATTACGTAGATTTGTAGTTATTATGACTCATTCATAGAATATGAAGTAGATCGTAAATAACTTACTTTCACAAAGTGTAACGGGGCTGATTGATCCCAAAAAGGCAATAACTTGATAAAATTATTTACCATTTAATAAAGTTTAATGAAAGAATAAAATTCCATGGAGAATATTAAATATACGTGCTTTGAATTTCCCGTTACAATTCGCTGGTAATTATCAACAAACAGATGAACTCAAAACTTCTTGAAAAGTAGACGTCGTTTCGTGAGATGATCACATTACCAATACATGAACCTGTAATTTTCTGAAAGGAAGTATTAAGCAACGTCTCACGTAGATTGTATGACGGGTGTTGGTTTAGCTTTAGGAATCGTTGTTATTAAAATGGAATTATGATAAACTGATCCTTTCTTCATTAAAAGTATATACTAATTATTTCTGGTTCTGAAAACAACGAAAAAGAAAGAAGATAACAGCGAAGCGCGTTTCAAAAGGAAAGGAGTAAACCTGAAAGTAGTTGGGACAATATTTGGAGTTAATTACTGTTACAAAATTAATAAAAAGATGATGCCAATTTGTAACTTTTCACGACAAACAGCAGTCATCAGAGTTAATACATATAGATTAGAATTTTTGTCACTGTTGTAATTTTTTTTTTTTTTTTTACGTCTTCTCGTCGCTGAAGTGATTAGAGGCTGGAAACGACCTGCATCAAGGGAATTCAGCGATGGATATTTGAAGGATCCATCCTAGCATTTTCCTGGAGTGATTTGGGAAAACTATTGAAAACCCAAATTTGGATCTCCGGAGGGGGATGCAAACCCACGTCCTCCCGAATGTAAAGCCAGAGCATTACCGCTTACCCACTACGCTCGGTTGCTTTGTAGGAGAAGGCTCCAGATTCAGGAGGTATTCTAGTTTAAGTGTTCATAAAATATACAGCTACAGATACTTAAAGAAAAATTTTTGACTGTGAATATTTGTTGGAGAGCAGTGTATACCTCTACTGTTCAGTAACGTCAGAATTCAAAAGAGTAAAACAATTCATTTGCTTTCAGCAAAATCCTTGAGAACATCATAAGTTGCTGAGCCGTCATGAACTACGTGACTGGAGTAAATGTTTTCCCCAAAGCAAATGTGATATAATTATCTACTATTTAAGAACAACAAGAAAATCCGGATTGCTTTTGAATATCCAATAATCTAAGTAATAGTTTTGGCTAAATTATTAAACAGTGATAGAAAAAAATTGTGCCTTACACATTTCACAGCAGGATTTATAATGAATTATTACTAACTTTATGTCACTAAGCACATGCGGGTGTTACAACAGCAGCAATTTTACGTCGATTGCTCAATTCATCAGTGATACTTTTTCTAAGTCCCAAGTGTAAAAGTGGCTGACGTTCCTCTGAGATTCTAACGTCACTCACGCATGTCGTCCAAGAACATGCAACATGTCGCAGACCAGTTTAGAACTTCAAGCTCTGTTCAAGAAGACACAACTATAACTGGCCGTTAAAGTAGCAGAAGTAAGTTAGGGAAGAGTGCAGTTAGTATTTGAAAACGTGTTACATTTACATAAAACCACTTCAAGCTGGGTTCCAAGAATGTTGAATACAAATTAAAAGAATGTAATTGCTAAAGCTTCTCACAAGCTTTTTTTGCGTTTTTTCTAATGAACTTTCTGATAGATGAGTCGTAGGAACATCACTGAAAAGAAAATGTTGAATATCGAATGACTTCTGAGGAAATAAGCAACTCCTGTGAGGCAAAAAATCCATTTGTTTGATTACGAAGCTCTAATGATGGTAAAGGCGTTATGTTCGTCCTTATTCTGCTTGAACGACGAACTGTGAACGCTGCAATACCAACGCGAAATTTTATACAGGGGAAGTGAGGCCTATGGGTCCAAATTTCCAAAACATGAAAGGTTTTCTACTTCTTCACGATAACAATGCTGTTACTCAAGCAAAACGGTAAGAACTGCACTATATAACTTTTGTTCATTGTGTAATGAATGGAAGCGTAATCTAAATTGCTAAAAGATGGAAGGTGATGCTAATAACTAACGAAAGTATTCTCGCTCTGCATGACTACAATGTTAGCTGAGCCACTGTTGATGACACTGATCCCTTAAGTATTTGGGTGTAATAGTACAAAGCAACATGAGGTAGGATCAGCACATAAGTTCAGTTGCAAGTATAGCTAATTCTAGACTCTAATTCATAGGTCGTATTTTCATAGCTGTAACACGTAAACAAATAGTGTGGAAATAGTGTGTATAATATATATATATATATATAAATTAAAAACAAAACAAAAACTGGTCTATTCTCGTCTTCGCCACTGTTGTCTGTTGTACTGCGTGGATTCCACATCACAAAGGATTAATACAAAGCCACCCAACCACAGGCCAACGCATTTGAATTTGGCCGCTAATAGCAGCGGTATAGAATATGCCAACCAAAAACCTCTACAGAGGTCTCACTGGTGATTTTAATTTCTGATTAAAGGTACAAAACCCTATGCAAAATTCTCATTGATGTTTTTTACTTTCTAATTATATTTATAAACCCCCTCTGCAAAGGTCTCATTGACTTTTTTTGTTTGAAAAATCTTTATATATATAAAAATCTCGTGTCACGATGTTCGTCCGGGATGAACTCCGAAACTACATAACCGATTTAGATGAAATTTGGCTTAATGTGTGTGATTTAGTCCAACTTAAAAGATAGGATAGTTTTTATCTGGATTATAGACCTCAATATTTATTATTTGCGAAATAAATGTTCATTAAATGTTTGTCATAGGACAATGGTTTGTACTTATTTGTAAGCCACCAAGACTAAGCGGTCTGCTGGCTCCGTGGTTAGGGCCTCTTACTGGAGATGGAAAGGTCCCCGGTTCGATTCCCTGTCTCGGTGAGGATTTTTATAGACACTTAACCCGGCATTAACCCCCCGCGCAGCTTGCTGTATGAGGTGAAATACGCCAAGACGGTACTGTGGTTCGGATTCGATGTTAAAATGTAGGTCCCCTGTACCAGGCAGGATGGGCGTGCTAGGTAAAGGCGGCTAAGACAGGGGCAGAATGCCCAGCCAGTAGAAACAATGTCACCAGGTCATTACGACCACACGTAATTATTATTATAGTTTCATAAGTTTCTAACAGATGGCAATGTATTAACTTATCTATACAACACTTGGTTAGATAGGTTGGGTAATCATCCAGTAGATCACGTTCTGTTTCAATTTATATATGCTACAGTTTATTCCTAACAGATGGCGGTGTGTTAATTTATCGAACCATTCAGTAGATGGCGTTGTATTTCGTTTTATTTATGCTACCGTCTATTCCACGCCATATGTGTGAGTTTCTTCAATTTTAATTGTGCTGTGTATTGTGTTATAATTATACTGTATTGTTGTTCATCGTTTGTGTGTCTTTATACCTAACGACAAAGTAATTGCACACATGAATATAACATTGAAGAAAACGTTACGATAAATTCGAATCGTGTAAGCATTTCTCGCTAACTTATCATTTTTCTTCTTTTTGTTATGGTCAGCTAGACTCCATGTGTCAATTTCAATTCCTCTCCTGTTGTTTTTTCTTTCTTCCTCCCCAGTACTCATTCATTATTGCACTCCTCTCTACCTTTGAATCCTGCCATATTCAAAGTCTACTATCGAAAAAATTTTCTTTCCATACGGTTCACTGGTATTATTTCGTTTCAGATCTTTCTAAACATCTTGAAAGCCTGGTGTCATCCATGCTATAAATGTATCAAAAAAATATCATTCTTCTTTTTCTGTTATTTTTTTCAATGTTGTTTTATATTTCCTCATTAGTTCTTAACTTCCATTTTACTGTAATTTTCAATGGACCCACTGTATTATAGTGTCTTATTTTAAGGATTTCAGAAAGGCACTTTTTGTTGTAATTCAAATATTTTTCAGTGAAATTTCGCCAAAGAATCTAACCTCGACAATGCGTGTAGCAGATAGGCAAGACGCACGACTGTGCCTTCAATACGTCGTGGATATGTACGCCAAGGTTGAAAACAAGCATTTGCGATTTATTCGATACAACCAGGTTGAATTACGATCGGAGGAATACATCCTCTTACGAGATGCTGTTATCGGCAATATTTATGAAAATTTAATCGCCAATGATATCGGTAATGCATTTATTTTACCTTCAAGCTACATCGGCAGTTCACGGAACATGCAGGAATATATACAAGATGCGATGACTTACGTACGTCATTATGGTCGTCCAGATTTGTTTATTACATTTACATGTAATCCGAATTGGGAGGAAATACAAACATTGCTATTACCAGGCCATCAATCAATGCATCGTCATGATGTCACGGAACGTGTGTTCAAACAAAAATTAAAATCATTGATTGATTGAATCGTAAAACATTCAGATTTAGGTAACACATGTTGCTATCTGTATTTGATTGAGTGCCAAAAGCGAGGTTTGCCTCATTCTCACATTTTGATTTGGCTTGAAGTTAAAATCCGTCCAGAAGAAATTGATCAAATAATTTCAGCCGAAATTCCGGACCCATTAATTGATCAAGAATTGTTTGATATTGTTACCAGTCACTCGATCCACGGACCGTGCGGTGCTTTTAACATGACATCGCCATGCATGGAAGGTGGAAAATGTAAGAAGCGTTTTCCAAAGGAATATACGAATGATACTATTACGGATATCGATGGTTATCCGTTGTATCACCGCAGAAACGCTGAGAATGGTGGCCAAACATTTACAATGCGAATGTCAAATTCTAGAAACCAAGTTGAAATTGACAATCAGTGGGTCGTACCATACTCACCATTGCTTTCAAAAACGTATAAGGCTCATATTAACGTCGAGTTTTGCAGTTCTGTAAAATCCATTAAGTACGTTTGCAAATATGTTAATAAAGGCAGTGATTTGGCCGTATTTGAAGTTCAAAATGTAAATAAAAATGACGAAATAACACGATACCAAATAGGTAGATACATCAGCAGCAAAGAAGATATCTGGCATATTTTTAGTTTTCGCATCCATGAAAGAGACCCTTCCATCCAGCATCTTGCAATACATCTTGAAAACTGTCAACGTGTATATTTCACCGAAGAAAATATTTTCCAAAGAATACTTGAGCCACCAAAAACGACAAACCACAAACTGAATTTTTCACATTGTGTCAAAAATCTGATGTGTTCCGCCAATTCGCAAAAACATTATTATACGTATACCGATGTTCCAAGCTATTTTTCATGGAACAAATTAGGTAAAAAATGGTAGCCACGTAAACAAGGAGAACCACATCCTTCGATCGCAGGCATATTCAAAGCAAAGACTTTACACAGTGCATCCAAAACAACGTGAATGTTTCTTTCAGCGTTTGTTATTGGTGAATGTTCCCGGACCAGCTTCTTTCGAATGTTTACGAACAGTTAATGGTCGAGTGTTCAATACACGTCGAGTGTTCAATACATGTCAAGATGCATGTCGCGAGTTGCAGCTGCTGGTAGACGACAATTATTGGGACCTGACACTTGCTGATGCAGCGTTGACAGCCACGCCGAATAGTATTCGTCAAACTGTTTGCAATTATTTTGACAACATGTTATCCAGCAAAATCTTCGAGTTTGTGTGAAAAATATAAAAACAGTATGACTGAAGATATAACTGAAATTTCAGCTTATATAAATAAATAAAAAATTATTTATTTATTTTATCAATATCAATTTTTATATAATTTCAATTAAGTAATTTGTAATGAAATGTAAATTAAATTATTTATGATCATTTGTCCTTAATTTAAACTCTCCGTAACTCTTTACCAATTAAATTTGAATTTCCAAATCGACTACGATGTTTTTGTCTTTATTAGTGAATATTAATTTGACTACTTGAGGAATTTTAGAATAACATTAATCCAACGTACTATAATTAGTAAGTCACAGCAAAGCGTGACCGGGTCAGCTAGTGTTATTATAATTATACTGTGTTTCTTGTACCTTTGTTTTATTTAAATATCTATTGTAACTATAGGAAAGTATAAAGTGGTCCGCGGATAGAATCGAAATTATGCTCCATCTCCACCAAGCGTGGTGGATGGGCGATTAACTCTATGGACTCGCATTCAAGTGGACACCGGTTCGAATCCCCGTCGGGCATCCAGATTTGGGTTTTCCATGGTTTTCCCAAATCACTCCAGGCGAATGCCGGGATGCTTCCTTTAGAAAGACCATGGCCGAATTCCTTCCCGTTCCTTTTCCCCAGTCCCATCCCACCTCTCATGTCCTCGACGAGGCGAAAAGACATAAAAAAACAAGTACCCCATCTCCAAAATTGGTTGGGCATCCTTCATAACTAGTACTAAAACTTCTAAACGCTTGTTATAGCCGTTTCGAAAGTATCACAGACTTGGTGCTGACGTAGGAATGGAATTGCTAGACAGTGGTCGTAGATTCCTAACAATTTATTAGCAAACATCGAAAACCCACCTTTATTAGTGGCCGTGAAGAAATACTACATCAATATGTTTAAGTCGCAATGACAGGAGAGATCAAATCAAGGAGTCGCACAGATGCTTATACTTATTCCTTCCTCCATGGGCGTTTAGGGACTGGAATGCACAAAGAAGAAATTAATTTTGGCGCCAAGCGCCCTCTGCCAACCACATATTTGTGAATTTCAGAGTCTAGATTTGTTGCTATGTGCCTATCATTTATTTCGACACATCAAACGATACTGAAGTGGAATCAAAATTCCCAATGAGATAGAGGTCAATAAATTTTTATGATGAAAGAACTACAAAACTGGAAGTATGCGAGACAATAGTAGAACGTATGGACAAAAATGGTTCTATATTTGTTATGCAGTATATTAAACCAGTCAAGAGATTTATCAAAGCCTCTTTGAATTCGTATCTCGATGGATGATGTAGGATCAGTAGGTTGTTTATTACCAACTACGTATGTTTTTTCTTTCTCTCAGTTAACGCCTATTTTAAGTTTTTTGTTTAATGTCGTTATAAAATAACTATTGTCACTCTGACCACTACATCCCCAATTTCCAGAGATTTATTTTTATTGTTTTTAAAGATAAAAACAAAGCTCTCTCCATCGCTGAAGAAATCATTTTATGCTTGCTCAAATACCAAATGAAGTAATATATGAAAACAAATCAAGAAAATCTTATTTAAATTCAGATTTTTGCAAACTAAATCAAAACAATTAAATTTTCTTGTGGCTTTGAATACTCAGATGGGAAAAAAGGATTGATAAAAATAAAATGTGACGTAAATTGTGCAGTTCAAACGAAAAAAAAAGTACTAAATATTTTTTTTCCGTTAAGATGTCTGCCATCTAACTTTTACTGTTGTTCTCACGCATCAGCCATACGTCAACATGTATTTCATGTCAGTCCGTGAGTGTAGACGGTAACAATCTGTAATATCAAAAAATACAGTAAAGCGGAATCTCGTAACAACGTAACAACGCCAAAGATAGAGTATATCGACACCAGTGCATTGGAACAATTTTTGTTCTTACCAATCTTTAATATTTAACACTCTACTAAACTCAGTTTTAAAAATAAATTTACATGTAAATGTATGGAATAGGGCTCATGTAGTTGTTTTCAAAAAAATAATGCCTTACAGACAAACTGAATTTTTGTGAAAAAAAAAAAAAAAAAAAAAAAATGTTGGATTTCTCAAGACTTGAAAATTCCTTGAAGTAGTTTTAAATTAATAGTGGTATATCTTTAAAATAAGGTGAAATAGGTTTATCTTGTGGCAGGTTAACTAAGGGCGATATGGTTGTAACATTTTAGAACGTAAACCAAGCGGTAGGAACCGTACTGTGACGTATACCTTTCCACTTCACATTTGATACCATCTCTTCCTAAACGTTGGATGGATAACTAGAAAATGTATCAATAAAGGTATATTTAAATATCTGACAAAATTTAAACATACAATTCATGCTATATAATAAAATTTGGGAAACTTTTGCCTGTGCAATAAATTTGTTTCTAAGAGAGTAATTGCAAAGTACTGTACTGTACTCTGATGATGACAGAAATTGTAAAACCGTAAAATTTATAATTTCAGTCTATCCGTCTGTCTTATCACTTATCACGCTAGAGATAATAGATACATTTTAAATAAACTGCACATAGTGGTCGGTTATACCCTCGACCAGAACGTGGGGTAATTTTTATTTCGATAAGTTAGGAAGTTCTGTTCGTACATAGTCCAGGCAACATCACTTCGCATGGAAGCTACGTGAACGATACTGAAGTGTGCCTTTTGGTCATCAGCAACCCTAAAATATTCAGAAATAGTGGCAGTTTAAAAGTGTGGGAGAAACAAATGATGTGAGCAAATATATTTATAACTTTTACTGTTACAGCGAGAATACAGTTAACTGTAATAACGCGTTGCTGACGTTTGATGTTCTATTGTTTAACACCACTCACCAATTTTCGTTTAATTTTGCTCAATGCTATTCGTTAGGTGGGATAAGATGTTCAAAATTTTAAAGAAGTCGGGTCTAAAGAAACCAGATAGAAGAATACTTTATAAACTATATACGAATCAAGTGGCTGTAATAAGAGTAGAGAATCGTGAGAGACAAGCATCATGTTAAAAAGGGCGTGAAACAAGGTTGTAGTCTATCCCCGTTAATATTCAACTTGTATGTAGAGGAAGCAATAAAGAAAGTAAAAGAAAAATTTCCATGTGGCATAAGTTTTCGGGGAGAAAAAATCAGTATGCTACGATTTGCTGATAACATTGTCTTGTTAGCAGAAAGAGCTGAGGATATCGAGAGATTATTGAATGGCATGAACAAAATACTGAAGGAAGATTTTGGACTAAATACAAAGACTAAAGTGATGAAATGTAGCAAAAATGATACCGATACTAGTAGATTAAATATAAAAATAGCATCGAATTCAATTGCAGAAGTAAGTGAATTCTGTTATTTGAGAAGCAATATTACAACTGATGGCCGAAGCAGGAATGATGTTAAAAGCAGAATATCACTAGAAAAAAGAGCCTTCATGAAAAAGAGAAATCTCTTAGTTTCAAATATTGATCTAGGAATTAGAAAGAACTTTTTAAAAGTCTATGTGTGGAGCACAGCCCTTTATGGTAGCGAAACATGGACTTTAGGAATACCGGTAAAAAGGAAAATTGAAGCATTTGAAATGTGGTGCTACAGAAGAATGCTGAAAATTAAGTGGACAGACAAAGCAAGAAATGAACGAGTTTTGGAAATGATGGGTGAGGAAAGAAGTTTGTGGCAGAAGCTTACAGAAAGAAGAGACAGGCTGGTATGTTATATTTTGAGACATGCTGGATTTGTTAATTTGTTAGTGGAGGGAAGAGTCGAAGGTAAGAACTGTAGAGGAAGACAGAAGTTAGAATATATGAAGCAGATAATTGATGACGTGGGTTGTAGAGGATATATAGAGATGAAGAGGTTAGCACTAGATAGGAAGGGATGGAGGATTGCATCAAACCAGTCGAAAGACTGATGACAGCAAAAAAAAAAAATAAAAAAATCGTAACACCGAAAACGCAAAAGAAAATTACTGCTAGAGAGAGGCATGTCAAACTCATAGCTTGCTTTCCTTGAAGCAGAGTTGACAAAGGGGAAAACTGTGGTCGGTAATGTATTCCGAAATTTTTATTTATTCAATAAATCTCATCAAGCGTTAACTCAGGCCATCAGAGGCTCTTTTAGCGTCCGTATTTCTCCCGTCCGCTAAACGGCTTTCGTAATTGGTAAAGAGCAACGGGGGCTCGTATTTATATAGCGACAGTAGACATCACACTGAAATCCAGTTGTCAAAAGAACCACTCCGACGACCAGTTCGGGAAAATATTCGTCCAGTGAAACTGCGGTTCCTCTTAAAATCAGACGTACATGTGATATACTCGCAGAACTGAATTTACAGAAACAAATTTTAGAAAGGATCGTAAGTAAAAATTAATGACATTGAGAGAATTTTTCTTAACTCAAATAGCAGTGAATAAATTGTGAAAGTTCTGTGTTTTAATGCTCATTTTCGTGACTCGTAGACTTTTTATTTTAAGTCACTACATCCATATGTCATTTTTTAACCATCGCCAAATTATTTGACATACAATTCGAAATCATCGAATTAACCAGTTGAACATCCTGAAAAGATAGTGTCATCCTTATTTTTATACAACATGGCGAGTTCCGTTCCACGATTAATATGAAGAAATTCAAACTATTTAACATATACATAATGATGTGCTTAATGCTTGCCAATTAGCCCGACAATTTTCAGAAAGATTGTTACTGGTACGGTGATTAATGTTTTATTTATAAAAATTTATCAGAATACTAAAATTTAATAGTTCCTCACATCCACTTCTGCGTGATTTCAGTATTCTTGTATTTCTGCCAGCGTATCTGCTTACAACAATGCACCAATAACAATATAAATTTCTAGAGGTTTTCTTTTAAATTAATATTCGTATTTGTAGTTCTATTTAAATTTGTTAATTTATTTCATTAATTTTATATTAGTTTACTATAAAAATGTTTCTTCTTATTAAAAAAATAACTATATGTTTATATGTGCAATTTACTTCAGAATTTACTTTTATACTAGAACAAGTGACCTTAGCAGCTACAGGTTGTTAGATAGTGAACACAGAAGATTCAGTTATAAACATCACCTGCTGCTACTCGCTGTTGGCCGCGAATGATTGGACGTGAACCTGTCAGATACTGGAGAACGCACGAAACTGTAAACTCGAAACTATTGTCATGATAACATTTCCCTTAATGCTCGGGCATCACATTCGGAAGGACTCGGATTCATACCCCCGACGAATGCCGTAATGCTTCCTCCCGTTCCTGATCCACTTCACCCCCCCCCCCCTCCCCATTCACTCCCCCCTTTTCCCATCCTATAAGGTTATTAAAAAAAATTGTTTATGTCAATCTATCTCAATTATAACTTCTAACGTCATCTATTTGGCAAACGATACTGTCATTACACAAAATATCGAATCGAATTCTTAGTCACTTACCTGTTATAAAAGATATTCTTAACTTTGTGTCATAAATCTTGTGTAGATACTATTATTAAAAGCGTATGAACATATAGAACTGGAAATTTTGTCTATATGTTGTTCACAACGTATACAAATGCTACAAAATTTTGTATACATAATATTCGAAATAAAACAATAGGGAAATATTCCAAGTTGAAACATTGCAAGAGATTTTAATAAAGAAGAGATTGCATTGGCTGTGGCCTGTTATAAGGATGGAGGAGGGGAGAGTGCCGAAATTAGCGCTCTTGAACCGTGGAAAGGGAAACAGACCAATTGGAAGATCACGGGCATGATGAATAAATCAAGTAAAAAAAAAAAAAAACGCTGAGGCTATGGAAGTTGTTTTGGGACAAGTGGAGGGACCGCCAGACATGGAAGAGGATGTGTGGTACGACCCACAAAAACGGAAACGCCAAACAATGATGATGGTATTCAATGCGTGAAAAAATGTAGTGGTATGGAATAGGTGATAGCTGTATTACTACACGTAAAAGAACTGCAAAATAGATATAATTTTTCAGTTTAATCAAAATATTTATCCAGTAATTTTCTTAGCGTACCAGAGTCAATATATCTTGGAAATTCGTAAGTAAAACATGCAGTAACACGTGAAAAAATGAATGAAAATGTTCATCTAGTTTGTGTTTGTTGCTGCAAATACTGGAGTTACATGCGTGCATTAACTTCCATCTGATTCAAATTCTATTAAGATTTTAGCGACGGAAACTGACTTTTGTCTTGAGGAATGGAATTTTCCATTTTGGTGGTACTGAATGTTTTCGAATGCTTAAAATGGTTCCATTTGTCCCCCTGCGCCTATTTGGCAATGCTGCGCACCGCCGTAAGTAAAACTTTTATTTCCCATTCACAGAATGGCACGCGTGACTGAACTGCGAGATTTTGTAAAGCGTTTATTTAGCCTCTCCATCCGCCCCTCATTTACTCTTTCGTCTCTCCACCTCGCTGTTCTTTCCTTTACAGTAACTTCTTATTCGCTGCCGCCCCAATTGAGCTACAGTTCGGTATTAATCCAGTGTGAGGAAGTTTGTTGAATAGCGGCCTGGACGTCGCAGGGCGCCCTCCCCAAACAGAAAAGTCTCACCATTCAGCCAGCCGTACCGGGCCGTGGCCGGCTTGAAAAGGTTTCCACCCTGCATTCAGCCGCCTGCACACCTTCCTCAGACGCTATTTGGCCTACTCTACTCACCAGAGTCAGGTGGACGCTCATGTGATAAGGAGGAAAAATTCGTAAGTGTGTACCTGTCCATTTGAAGATGTTCGAAATAACCAAGCAGTGACCAGAATTAAAGGAATTAAGAATTTTTCGTTTTACTCGTGAGTCTAGTCCCCGTATACAGAGGCCGACCTGATTGCATTTTTAGGCGGTTTTCCGCAGTCGCCAAGACCAATGCTGGGACGATCCCTAATTTCCGCCTCATAAAATACACAAACAAAAATACACTTAGCGCGTACAAAACATAGTAACGCGTTTCTAGACCAATGCCAACTCAACTTTCCTCTCCGGGAAGCGTCAGGCAAACACGCCACATTCCGAAAAAAGCTGACCTTGCAATAATGAAAAAAGTGTAAGGAAGAAGATGAAGAAGAAGGCTCGTACATACGAGGACGTAGACAACGACCGAGCGTGGTGGGTGAGCGGTTAGCGCTCTGCCCTCGCATTCGGGGGGACGCCGGTTCGAATCCCCGTCCGGGGATGCAGATTTCGGTTTTCCACGGTTTATCCAAATCACTCCACGCAAATGCCTGGATGCATCCTTAGGAAAGGCCATGACCGAATTCCTTCCCGTTCCTTGTACCCAGTCCCATCACGCCTCTAACGATCGCGACGTCGACGAGGCGTAAAGCCATAAAAAAAACATAGACAATAGTTTTTACTTTCACATAGCCCTCAATATAGCAGGTGAAAACATTTTGAAAGTGATGAACTAATGTCATTTATTAAAGCAAGCACAAGAATTTGAATTTTTACACTTTATAACCTTAAGATAGAAAGCGGTTATAGTTACGTAGAAACGCTTATTGAACCACAAGAAAAATTTACATAATACTAGCTGACCCGGTCACGCGTTGCTGTGACTTACGTTGGATTAATGTTATTCTAAACTTCCTAAAGTAGTCAAATTAAGATTCACTAATAAAGACAAAACATTGTATTCGATTTGGAAATTCAAATTTAATTGGTAAATAATTACGTAGAGTTGAAATTAAGGACAAACGATCATGAAAAAATTAATTTACATTTTATTGCAAATTAATTAATTGAAATTATATAAAAATTGATATTTATAAAAATAAATAAATAAATTAATTTTTTATTTATTTATATAATTTATTTATTTATTTATTTATTTATATAAACTGAAATTTCAGTTTTATAAATGAGGCCTATGAAGTTGGTTTTTAAAGATTTTTAACAATTATGTTCATTATTTTAAATTATTACAATTTATAATTTTAATTTATCTAAGCGCTAATGGTGCACAATATTTTTAGTTAGCCTGTCTTTTGCTAATACAAATAGATTTAATGGTTTCCCTACACTTGAGCAGGCGACATATAGTTGCCCATGGGAGAAACACGTATTTTCCAAATCCAACCCGCAAACGGACATTGTTTGGTCTTGTGACTTATTTATTGTCATAGCGAAAGCCAAACGAATCGGAAATTGAAGCCTTTTAAATGGTATTGGATATTCTGACTGTATCATTGGAATACGTGGCAACAGGACGATTTCTCCTTTAAACATTCCAGTCAAAATAGTTGCTTCAATGAACATTTCCGGTGATCCTTTTGATCACCAAACGTGTACCGTTGCATAATCTAGGTGGATTCAAATTACTGAAGAAGAATAATTGGTGAACCAATCATTAACCCGAGATTGTGTGGCAGCATTCCTGTTATATCCAAAGAGTTTAAAAACTCATTTGGAAAATTTACGGTTTCATTTTCATCTACAATAGTATCTATTGATTTAAAAGACATCAGATCACCTTGGCAACAACTGTCGTATCTGGAAGTTAATTTCGTTGACATCAACATTTTTTGATGCCAAAATAGCACGATTACTGATCCAATTATGATCTAAGTAATTATTTGATATATCTAGGAACACACGCTGAGTTAGTTCATTTTTGAGTGAACAACAGTGCAGAATTTGTCTGGCAATTTGATGTATTGTGTATTTCGATGCAGTTCTATTTCACCTTTTCCAATATCCAGCAATTGCTTACAAAATACTTGTGCCGATGGATCATTTTGCAACTGTACTCGCATGTTCATGGTCAATCAAAGTGTTTCGACTATTCCGACATAAAAACGATTGTTTTAAACATACGTTAATCTCATCGGCAAAAGTAGAGCGAGGAATCACATGGTAATGTCTGTCGGAAGCCACCAGATTCTTGCATACGACGCTCAGCTGTACTGATTCTTTGAACTTCCTTACTTGCCGCGATTTGTGTTGCTGATTGATGAGCTCTCTCGTCGTGCGTCGTGACTCTCTGCTACACGCATTGCTCGAGGTTAGATTCTTTGGCGACATTTCACTGAAAAATATTTTAATTACAACAAAAAGTGCCTTTCTGAAAGCTTTAAAATAAGACACTATAATACAGTGGTTAAACCGGAATTTTTGGGTCCATTGAAAAATACAGTAAAATGGAAGTTAAGAACTAATGAGGAAATATATAATAACATTGAAAAATAACAGAAAAAGAAGAATTATATTTTTATCGATACATTTATAGCATGGATGACACCAGGCTTTCAAGAGATTTAGAAAGATTTGAAACGAAATAATACCAGTGAACTGTATGGAAAGAAATTTTTTTCGATAGCAGACTTTGAATATGGCAGGATTCAAAGGTAGAGAGGATGTGCAATAATGAAGGAGTACTGGGGAGGAAGAAAGAAAAACATGAGAGGAATTGAAATTGACACGTGGTCTCTAGCTGAACAAAAACAAGAAGAAAAATGATAAGCTAGCGAGAAATGCTTACACGATTCGAATTTATCGTAACGTTTTCTTCAATGTTATATTCATGTGTGTAATTACTTTGTCGTTAGCTATAATGACACACAAACGATGAACAACAATACGGTATAATTATAACACAATACACAGCACAATTAAAATTGAATGAAACTCGAACATATGGCGTGGAATAGACTGTAGCATAAATAAATCGAAATACAACTACATCTACTGGATGGCTCGATAAATTAACACACCACCATCTGTTAGGAATAAACTGTAGCATAAATAAATTGAAACAGAACTTGATCTACTGGATGATTACCCAACCTAGCCTAACCACGTGTTGTATCAATAAGTTAACACATCGCCATCTGTTAGAAACTTATGGAACTATAATAATAATAATTTCGTGTGGTCGTAATGACCTGGTGACATGGTTTATACTGGCTGGGCATTCTGCTCCTGTCGTAGCCGCCTTTACCTAGCCCGCCCATCCTGCCTGGTACAGGGGACCTACATTTTAACGTCGAATCCGAACCACAGTTACCGTCCTCGCGTATTTCACCTTACACAGCATTCTGCACCGGAGATTAATGCCGGGTTAAGTGTACTATAAAAATCCCAGCCGCGACAGGGACTCGAACCGGGGACCTTTTCATCTCAAGTCAGACGCCCTAACCACTAAGCCAGCAGACCGCTTATCTTTGGTGGCTTACAAATAATTACAAACCATTCTCCTATGACAAACATTTAATGAACATTTAATTCATAAATAATAAATATTGAGGTCTATAATCCAGATAAAAACTATCCTATCTCTTAAGTTGCACTAAATTACACACAGTAAGCCAAATTTCATCTAAATCGGTTATGTAGTTTTGGAGTTCATCCCGGACGAACATTCGTGACACGAGATTTTTATATATATAACTAGCTGACCCGGTCACGCGTTGCTGTGACTTAGTAATTATAGTACGTTGGATTAATGATATTCTATAATTCCTAAAGTAGTCAAATTAATATTCACTAATAAAGAAAAAAACATTGTAGTCGATTTGGAAATTCAAATGTAATTGGTAAAGAGTTACGGAGAGTTTAAGTTAAGGACAAACGATTATTAAAAAAATAATTACATTTTATTACAAATTACTTAATTGAAATTATATAAAAATTGATATTTATAAAATAAATAAATAAATTATTTTTATTTATTTATTATAAACTGAAATTTCAGTTTTATAAATGAGGCCTATGAAGTTGATTTTTAAACATTTTTAACAATTATTTTCATTATTTTAAATTATTACAATTTACAATTTTAATTTATCTAAGCGCTAATTGGTGCATCATAATTTTAGTTAGCCTGTCCTTTGCTAATAGAAATAAATTTAATGGTTTCCCTACACGTGAGCAGGCGACATATAGTTGCCCATGGGAGAAACACGTATTTTCCAAATCCAAGCCACAAACGGACATTGTTTGGCCTTGTGACTTATTTATTTTCATAGCGAAAGCCAGACGAATCGGAAATTGAAGCCTTTTAAATGGTATTGGATATTCTGACTGTATCATTGGAATACGTGGCAACAGGACGATTTCTCCTTTAAACATTCCAGTCAATAAGTTGCTTCAAGAACATTTCCGGTGATCCTTTTGATCACTAAACGTGTACCGTTGCATAATCTAGGTGGATTCAAATTACGAAGAAGAATAATCGGTGAACCATACTTTAACCGGATATTGTGTGGCAGCATTCCTGTTATATCTAAGGAGTTTAAAAACTCATTTGGAAAATTTACGACTTCATTTTCATCAACAATAGTATCTATTGATTTAAAAGACATCAGATCACCTGGCAACATCTGTTGTATCTGGAAGTTAATTTCGTTGACATCAACATTTTTGCTGCCAAAATAGCACGATTACTGATCCAATTATGATCTAAGTAATTATTTGATCTATCCAGGAACACACGCTGAGTTAGTTCATTTTTGAGTGAACAACAGTGCAGAATTTGTCTGGCAATTTGATGTATTGTGTATTTCGATGCAGTTCTATTTCACCTTTTCCAATATCCAGCAATTGCTTACAAAATACTTGTGCCGCATGTTCATGGTCAATCAAAGTGTTTCGACATTCCGCCATAAAAACGATTGTTTTAAACATGCGTTAATCTCATCGGCAAAAGTAGAGTGAGGAATCACTGGTTAAATGTCTGTCGGAAGCCACCAGACAGTAGTAGGACAGTACCACCGAAAAGTTTATCGTTACCTTTCAAATCTTGCACAGTTCTATGAAATGCATCGATTGAATGTTTATGAGCCATAGTAAACTCATCCCAAATTATAATTGAACTCTTTTGCAACACTGCAGCCATTCCACTTTTCTTTTTAATGTTTGGTTTGTTATGAATGTCTAGTGGCAGCTTAAATGCTGAAAGTGCGGTTCACCCACCATCTAAAAATGTGGCAGCAACGCCTGACGATGCAATTCCAATGCAATTTTCTGTTGTGACCGTACCTTCGCAAGGATCAGCGGTATTAAAAATGTCTTACCGGTTCCACCTGGTGCGTCCAAGGAAAAAAAAAAAAAAAACCGCCTTGTTCAGCATCAACAGTCAGCATAATCCGATTATAAATATTTTTTTTTTGTTCTGCTCTCAGTAATGGCTCATTATTCGCAATAATTGTCGGTCGATCAGGTGATGGAATACCATAATGATTAAGTGGCAAATCTGAAATTAAAATACATAAATCTTCGATTAACACTATTGCTTAATTATACATCTCTGGTGTGAAATCTAGATTTGGACATTGTTTTTTTTTTTTTTTTATTTGTTTAACTCGGTGTAGTATATCTTCAGTCATACTGTTTTTATATTTTTCCCACAAACTCGAAGATTGTTTTGGATAACGTGTTGTAAAAATAATTGCAAACAGTTTGACGAATACTATTCGGCGTGGCTGTCAACGCTGCATCAGCAGATGTCAGGTCACATTGATTGTCGTCTACCAGCAGCTGCAACTCGCGACATGTATCTTGACTTGTATTGAACACTCGACATGTATTGAACACTCGACCATTAACTGTTCGTAAAAATTCGAAAGAAGCTGGTCGGGGAACATTCACCAATAACAAACGCTGAAAGAAACATTCACGTTGTTTTGGATGCACTGTGTAAAGTCGTCCTAACGTCTTGGCTTTGAATATGCCTGCGATCGAAGGATGTGGTTCTCATTGTTTACGTGGCTACCATTTTTTTTACCTAATTTGTTCTATGAAAAATAGCTTGGAACATCGGTATATAATAATGTTTTTCCTAATTAGCGGAACACATCAGATTTTTGACACAATGTGAAAAATTCTGTTTGTGGTTTGTCGTTTTTGATGGCTCAAGTACGGATTTTAGCTTCAAGCCAAATCAAAATGTGAGAATGAGGCAAATCTCGCTTTTGCCACTCAATCAAATACAGATAGCAACGTGTGTTACCGAAAACCGAATATTTTACGATTAAATCAATCAATGATTTTAATTTTTGTTTGAACACACGTGCCGTGACATCATGACGATGCATTGATTGATAGCCTGGTAATAGCAAAGTTTGTATTTCCTCCCAATTCGGATTATATGTAACTATAATAAACAGATCTGGACGACCATAATGTCATACGTAAGTCATCGCATCTTGTATATATTCCTGCATGTTCCTATTTCTGTTAGAATAATTTTAGCTGGTATAATATTAAAATTAGGTGGTTATGGACTGCCGATGTAGCTTGAAGGTAAAATAAATGCATTACCGATATCATTGGCGTTTAAATTTTCATAAATATTGCCGATAACAGTATCTCGTAAGAGGATGTATTCCTCCGATTGTAATTTAGCCTGGTTGTATCGAATAAATCGCAAATGCTTGTTTTATACCTTGGCGTACATATCCACGACGTATTGATGGCACAGTTGACGATATCAAAGGATATAGTTATCCTAATTACGTCTAACTATCAATCGGGGGGCTTAGTACTTCATTGAAGTAACTTTTTTATTTGTTTTATTGCCTGAAAAAATAATAAATTAAATAGTAAAAAAAAAGAATAAGAAATCAATATAGTGGGCCTGCTATAACCCGGCCCCTTGTCGGAATACCGCGGGTGTACTGTACTAATAAAAGAACGAATTAAATAGTTGAATATTAAATTTACCAGCAACTGGATCACGCTGTTTGATGTTGATGTGATATTCATCCTGCCCTTGCCAGAATATCAGTGGATACTGGAGTGCGTCATACGAATGGTATAGATCCGAAATTATACCAACAGTTCTATCTTGACGTGTGACTTTCATCAACTGAGTCACCATCCATAAAAACTGCAACTTCATCTACGGTTGGCGCGTTGAACCTGCCAGCGTGTTCTCCTGATGGTAATTTGTCAGCTTTGATGACAATTTGATAGTTGTCATTTTTTAATTACAATTGATTAAGCTGATTATTATTTTACAAAAAAAATTCCAACAATACCACAATTGCTCTCTCTTCTGCTTGTTCCATGAAATTATACTGGCACCTAGTTTTCAAGCGTTCCTAACTATTTCCAATAAATTTGGAGAAACTTCGGTCATCGTTTGGCATCGGTAATCAACGACCCAATCTTATGGTACACCTAGCCTTGTATTTTGAATTTAGTTTCAAAATGACGTCCATCAGATGTGAGATCGCAAATTTTTGTTGCCCCAAAAGACGTCATCTGGAAGCAAGAATTGAATTTGCGTGTCTTGCGCAGAAACAATTTCGAATCGTTTGATTCGCCAGCAAGAAGGATTGTAAATGTTCTGGCGGATTGGGTAGCGGTAATAATACAACTTATCCTGATGCACAACACATGCCAGCTGCTTCATTGCGGAATTTCAACGCCTGATAATATTGGCATATTTTGTTCATTGCACCGATTGCAATTTTAGAATGTGTAGAGTAATCAATGGCTGGTGCATATTGGAACGCAAGACGAACAAATAATACACGTGTTAAAGCACGGCTGATTTGCTGTCTCTCTCGTTCTCTCTCTCTCTAAATGTAGCTATGTGCTGTTCTCGTGCCGCTCTTGTTCTCGATACATGCGCTGTTCTTGAGATTCTTGCATACGACGCTCAGCTGTCCTGATTCTTTTAACTTCCTTACTTGCCGCGATTTGTGTTGCTGATTGATGAGCCCTCTCGTCGTGTGTCGTGCCTCTCTTCTACAAGCATTGTCGAGGTTAGATTCTTTGGCGACATTTCACTGAAAAATATTTGAATTACAACAAAAATTGCCCTTCTGAAAGCCTTAAAATAAGACACTATAATATAGTGGTGAAACCGGAATTTTTTGGTCCATTGAAAAATACAGTTAAATGGAAGTTAAGAAATAATGAGGAAATATATAATAACATTGAAAAAATAACAGAAAAAGAAGAATGATATTTTTTGGATACATTTATAGCATGGATGACACCAGGCTTTCAAGAGGTTTAGAAAGATTTGAAACGTAATAATACCAGTGAACTGTATGGAAAGAAAATCCTATCCTATCTTTTAAATTGGACTAAATTACACACAGTAAGCCAAATTTCATCTAAATCGGTTATGTAGTTTCGGAGTTCATCCCGGACGAACATCGTGACACGAGATTTTTATATATATAAAGAAGATACTTACAGTAATAGACTAATTCTACAAAACGAAAATAAAAAGTTGTACCGCACGAAAAACTGCGGTACTTAAACGAATATAGAAGGAATCACTACAATCCCTGAAAAATAATGCTCATACAGTAATCGGTACTACTCAAGCGTTGGTTGAAGTTTCTTCTCATTACGACATTATCTGCCTCATGAAATTACAAACGTGTGTCGCTATAGTTTGACGTCATTAATGTCTGCGATTTCACATGCATTGCGTTCACACATATTACCGAATTTTTTTGAACTGCTGAGTTATTTTCGTAAATAAACTGTATTCAGAGCGCATGCAGTTTTGTTTAAGTAAGTTATAAGTGTTATAAGTTCATCTGATGATCCAAATCTCTGACAAATCTTTTTTAATTAAAGCTTTACAGAGGTTATCAAAGCCGGGAGGTGATTTGGGACAAGAAATCCTCCCGTCATTCACGGCACGTGATTTCAGTAAACCACGGAAAACCGAAATCTGGATGGGCAGACTAAGGATTTAGCGTCATAAGTGTCGTTTCAGTAGCCAAATAAGTTACTAAAAAATATATCATAACACTAAGTAACGGAAGTGCACTTATAATTCATATTATCTAGCGTTTCTTCATATTTACATGAACTATATAATGTTGACTGTGTTTAATCTACATACTGATCATATCCCCCATGGTATCTGCAAGACATAAAATATGTTGTGCCTCCGAATAAAACCGATCGATCAAGTTACCTCAGTTTATTCAATCGCAGCGTCTAGAAGTCTAATTGTTTATCGAAGCCATTTGTCAGCCGGCCCTTGGTCAGACACAAACCCATCGTCACCACTGGTGAGTTGCAGCCTACGCAGTAGTCACACACATATTTCGCCTAGCGCTGTTATAAAGCAGATCAAGTGAACGTTATTGTCTTGAGGCATTCCCTCCGTTAGTACCGTGGAGTGTCATAGCTTCTCCTTCGGTTTGTTATCTCCTTGGCGTAATTTTCGTTCTACCTGGGGCTCCATCAGATCACTGACATCTTTTACGGTCGCTGGATGATCTTCATCTGCCGAGACGACTGACCATAGGGTTGGCACAGCGATGTGCTGTACCTTAGAACTGTCCAGACAGTAGCTGCAAGCGTTCGGTGATCCATATAGTTCCCAGCGCATCATGGACTGCATCAGTGGGTAGGTGAAGGGTTCGCTTCAGTGCTTTTTTGTGTTATACCTGCAGCCATTTTAAAGTGGCAACTGGCTGCGTACTCCCAAATGGAGCAAGCGCACTCTATTACCGCTCTGATGAGAATGCAGTATACAGGTATGGCAACTCCCAGTCCAGGCGTCAGTGAACTCTGCCGATTGAGCTCCGGTTAAAGGGCTCGTAAACGTGCGCTGACTCGTTGCCTGATGTCCTCAATGTGCACTTGTTGTTATGGACTGATACACAGAGGTAACGAGCCCTTGGGGCCCTGGGGACTGGGTTCAAGCAGCAGGTGTCAAGGGTGCCCTCGGCGTCTTGTCGGCACAAGCTTCTGTGGTTTGACGGAATTGACAGATACTTGTCACCAGTTATTGTAAGGAGAAGTTCAATTGCGGGTGTAGAAGCATTGTCATAGTGGACGACGTAATAAACCACGTTTCTCCTCTCGTTCTGATCACCCGTAATATTTTGTGAGATAATCCTTATTCACACAATATTTCATTTTGTTCATTCTCCAAAAATATCTACATCTACATCTACATATATACTCTGCAATTCACAAAATTGTGGGTGGCAGAGGGTGCTCAGCACCAAAGCTAATCTCTTTGCTGTGCATTCCAATCCCTAATGGTACAAGGGAAAAAAGAATTCATATAAGAATCAGTCCGGCACCTTATTTCTCTAATTTTATCTTTCCTGTCCTTCCGACTCAAATAGGTTGGTGGAAGAAGTATTTCACTACACTCATGAGTGAAAGTTGGAGTACGCATGTTTTCCAATAAGTTTAAACGAAACGTATGTCGTCTATCTACCAGAGACTCCCAACCTAATCTACTAATCAGTTCTGTGACGCTTTCATAAGGACTGTAGCAAGCGGTCACGAATCGAGCGGCTCTTCTCTGTACTTTCTCTATACTTTCGATCAATCCCTTACGAAACGGGTCCCAAATGGCACAACAATAATCCAAATGTGGACGCACAAGAGATTTGTACGCTATCTCCTTTGTTTGTTCATTACAATTTTTCAAGATTCTACCTATGAATCGCAGCCTAGAATTTGCTCTACCTACTAAAGAATTAATGTGTATGTCCCATTTCATGTTCCTTTGTACTGTTACTCCCAAATATTTAATAGAATCAACCATATCAATAACTGTATTGTTTAACTCGTATTTCTGAACAATCGGATTCTTTTTGTTAGTTATGCTCATTGTCTTGCACTTTTTACGGTTTAGAGTAAGTTGCCACTCAGTTAGAAGAAGGTGACAGCTTTGCTAAAATTTCATTAAGACCTCATAAATATTATGCTTAATGACTAAGAAGAATAAATTGCATGTTAGTCCTATATTTTGTGTTGGATAATTCATGCAGCCTGGTAAACAATAGATTTTCAGAAATATTAGGTCACAGTAGAACTAGTCCACCTACGGAGGGAAAACGTAATTTATTTTGGAATTACAACTCAGTATGTTGGCTTGTCACACAGATAATGTGAATGTAACCTAAGAAAAACTTTACAGAGTGTGTATTACTTTTGTTAGAGTTCTCACTGAAACATTTAAATTCAACAATTCAGATCATAATTATGTTTACTTAATATTTTATTTCCTCTAAGAAAGCAGCAGCCTAGCTCCCTTTATTAAGACAAATTGATAAACTTAGCAAAGATACTTAAAAAATAATGGATAAAATTATTGCGAGAAAGAACTTGTAACAGCAGGATTATAATGACGTAACAACGGTCGAAAATACGTTAAAAAATATAGATCAGAACTACACGTTTTGTAATTCGTTAATACAGGTCCTTAAGCGTGTATCGAATTAATAATGGCGATCAAAGATAAGAAGTCTAGCCGCCACGAACCTAAATTTTCACGCAAGATTACTCATTAAACGGCGACACTCAAATTCAATTCTGACTGCTCTCAGATCCTCTTCGGCCAAGTTATTTGTGTCGTAAAAGAGATAAGAAAATTTTACGGCTCACTGGCGCCTTTGGCCGTTTGTGCTATTTGGGGCTGAAATAAACTCGAAGAGATTCATTACCAACGCATGTCAGCCGTGGTATCACACACTGCAGAAAATTGGGAAGTAATTATGTACGTAGATATAAATGCAGAAAATTTGATGCCAATAATGTTATTTTACCTTTCATTCGCTAATCCTATTACACATCAGTAATTACTATTTTTCTTTGACGAGTCCGTATGGAAGCAGTATATCAATTATTACACTACCATTTGTTAACAAAATTTGCTGTTGGATGTTGTAAAACAGAAACAATCTTGTCATACAATTTGACACTTAATCCAAACCTTCGGAAAAAATATACAGCATGGTTCATCTACAGGGACAACTTAGTGCTCGAAATGTTTTTATATGTCATTACTTTCCTTTTTTTAAAGAAATAAATAATAATAAAAAATGTACAACAAATAAAACAAACAAAAAACACTACAAAATTTAATATAAGTTATAACTTGCTTAGAAGAAAATAAATATAAATGGACAATATTTTACATTACTATTATTGAAATTTTAACATTAATGAGCTATTTTTGGAGTCGGTGCATCATCGCGAGATTTGCTGTTAGAGACGACACGGGCAAAGTACGAACGAAAATTCCAAAAATTTGTTCAGCATATAGTTAGGCGGATATTACTTTTTGCGGAAACAGTTGAAGGAACAAATTAGACGGTATTCCTTGGCTCGGCCTCGTTGGTAGTAGAGGTATATCTCTGGCGCTACAGTGTCAGCTGTCAGATTGCATCATAGGGTTGATATAATGTATTTTGTCATTCCTTAGTATTGTCATTTTTTGTTTTACCTGCCTTTTCCGGTACCATATCCAAAAAATGATTAAAGTTAAAATTTTATTAATAGTAATGTAAAATATTGTCAATTTAAATTTATTTTCTTCTAAAAAAGGTATAAAATTATTTTAAAATTTTTGTGTGTTAGACAGGAATTCTTCACGGGTCTTCTGCCGGATAAGATCTTTTAAACACGACGTTTCGGCAGTCACCTCCGCTGCCTTCATCTGGTGAGCTGTCATCGCGAAGTAGCTGCCGCGACGTTTCGGCACCGAATGTGTGTTATTTTGAAGGCGGTTATTATTTTTTGTTACAAAATATTTTTTAAATTTTTTTTAGTGGTGTTATAGTTTTGTATTTTAAATATGGGTACGCCTTCTATATACGCTGCTCGAAAAATACTGATTCGGTTAGGTGAAACTAGTGACTATATGTATGTCTGTTTGCTCATAGACTTTCACAAATCATACCTTACAAAAATTTATTTCGACGTAATAAAAGGTCAGAAAAAAATCATACTCACCGGCTCGGCTTGATACACGATATACAGGGTGTTTCAGAAAGGACTTTATAACTTTGAAAATTCATATAAATTTTATGAAACAAGGTACAGAGCTGGTTTTGGTGTTGTTTTAAAGGAAAACACTTCAAGTTTTGACTCGCGTCAAGTTTTAACTCGCGTAGTCCGCTAGTGCCTAATCGCGCCGCACAAGCGCTAGTGGCAGTTACGTTAAAGATGGCTGCCTCACTGGACCCGAGCGTGCTAGCTGTGTGTTTTGGTTTGAAGAATCGAAGTCTGCGACAACAGTTCAGCGTAATTTTCGTAACAAGTACGCTAAAGATCCTCCTAGTAGCCTACAATTTATGAGTGGCATAGATGTTTTGTAGAAACAGGGATGCTCAGTAAAACACAAAAAATCCTCAGGTCGTCCAAGCACATCTGACGAGGTCGCTTGAGCAAGTGAGAAAAAGTTTTGTCAACAGCCCTACGAAATCGACCCGGCGTGCATCTCGTGAGCTGCAAGTCCCACATACGACGGTTTGGCGTGTGTTGAGAAAACGTTTGCATTTGAAACCATGCCGATATTCGCTTTTACAAGCAATTAAAGACACTGATAAGATTGCACGCAGGAACTTCTGTGTGGATATGTTGAATCGAGTGGATGATGATGAACATTTCTTGGACAACATAATCTTTTCTGACGAGTCAACTTTTCACTTAAGTGGCAGGGCTAACACACATAACTGTAGGATTTGGGGCAGTGAAAATCCACTTGAAACATTCGAAACATGTTCATGATAGCCCTAAAGTGAACGTTTTTTGTGCGTTGAGCAAGAGGAAAATGTACGACCCCTTTTTTTCCAAGAGAGAACCATCAACGCGATAGTGTACCTTGATATGTTGCAACAATTTTTGATACCACAGATCGATGAGGATGACCGAGAACGAAATGTTTTCTTTATGCAAGATGGCGCACCACCACACTATCTGACTGACATCCGGGATTTTCTTAATGACCGCTTTCCAGGTCAATAGATTGGCCGTGATGCGCCAATTGCATGGCCCCCCGTTCCCCAGACCTGACACCGCTAGATTTTTTCTTCTGGGGTTTCATAAAAGATATGGTGTACGTACCTCCTTTGCCGACCACTCTACCTGAACTTAGAGCAAGAATTTACGCTGCTGCTGAGCAAGTTACACCTGAAATGCTAGTGCGAGTCTGGGAAGAAATCGACTACCGATGGGATGTCTGCAGAATAACCAACGGAAACCACATAGAACATCTTTAGTTTAAGGTAAAAAAATTTGAAGTGCTTTCCTTTAAAACAACACCAAAACCAGCTCTGTACCTTGTTTCATAAAATTTATATGAATTTTCAAAGTTGTAAAGTCCTTTTTGAAACACCCTGTAATATGAAACAGTCCAAGCTGTGAGAAACTTCTCACAGAAATGACGATCTTGTGTTAATATCTATCAAACAACTAGTTTTTTTTATTCGTCGATTGACTTTTCATAAAAGACAGAATATGACAGACAGTGGATGGGTGGCACAGTGCCGAGGGCACGGCGCGAGGCGGGAAATGATAGTTTGATCTGATCTTAACAACAAAATACGGACAAAACTAACACCTGATTCCAAAAAGATAAAAAATTTCATAGGATCTCAATCGGATTGCTTTATTTGTATGTATATAAATTCCCTGACAAAATAGCAAAGTCGAACTAATAACTGCATATGTATCACTTATTGTTGTATGCATTTCCTAGAAAGCTCCGAGAGACAATTTTAAGGAATGTATAAAAATTCGGAATTGAGTGGTTTCGGTTTGTTTTTCCTACCCAATTTAAAAATTCATTAAAATCGGTTCACAACTGGCGAACATATCGGTGAACATACATAAAAAAATTACTCTCAAACTGAGAACATCCTCCTTTTTTTCAAGTCGGTTAAAAACTGATACGTATCCAACGTTTCATACGAAGAATATTTTCACCTTAATTTCAAATTATAAAAAGCATGGTACAGGTCAGAAAAAAAAATGTTCATCGGATAAATTATTAAATAGTCCACTCTATGAGCAAGCTATCACAGAAATGACGAGGTTGTGTTATCTGTCCGACAACTTTTTTATTAGTGGATTAACATTCCACAACCGACCAAATGTGACGGACTTACAGATATCATAGCGGTGAAGGGGTGGCAGCGAGGGATGAATGGATGGTTTGACTTGATCTTAACAAAATACGGGTAAAATTAAGACATAATTCCAAGCTGGTTCAATGTTAATATAAAACCACTAGAACATGAATACCGAAATTTCGATGTGTAGCAACTCCGCAATCAAGGACTGACTTTCTCCCATTTTTTTTTATCTATGATACCAATTTTTTCATGACGATATATTGCGGACGTGAGCACTGAACTTCATGGGAACACGGTATGAACTACTCGCCTTGTTGGCCATGGTCGCTGAGATACAATCACCCAGTCTGATGCTCCATTAGGGGTAAGAAGGTACGACCCCCAATGGTAGAAAGACTCTTCATCTTTCGGGATTTAGTGGGATAATAGAGTGAGTGGTAAGCGAATTCCACATCAGGTATCAAAATTCTGGGTTAAAACCCAGAACTGTCATACAGAGTAAAAAAAGACGACAATGTTGATACTAATGTTCCCCTCTGACAGGGATGCTAAACTTGGAAGTACTAGGTTGATTTTAGAAGAACGGACATATTCCCAGAAGGACAGTATCTGTCTACTGCCTAATGAGCAGTATGACACAAATTTACAACGTTATTGTTAATCGAGATGGGGTGGGATTGGGTCAAAATTTGGATTTTAAAAGAAAACTTTACAACAAATTTATATGACAGTTAAGGAGTGGTTGTAAAGTGTGAAAATATTTGATGCTGGCCGCTGTTGATCCGGGAACGACTAGGAGGATGAGGGTGGGTGTAGGAAGACTGGAAGCGACACCGTGTAATGATGGTGCTCAATTTCTGTTGACCATGCAGAAGGGTATCTGAAACTATTAACTTTCAGGCACCAGAGCGATGAAGTATTTCGAGCAGAAAACATTCTTTTCAATCTGTTGCATTTGCTGCGGGCAAGTTGGTGTGGTTTCCTATCTGTCAGTGTTGTGATGCTATGGCCTATTTTGCATATTTTTAGACGCGCGTTGGGCGCTATATGGTAAGTTATGGGCTTTTGCACATAATTAATCCTCACGTGAGACGGCATAAGTGGTGTTATGTAATAATAAGTAGGACACAGTCCCTTGTAACTATATTTTCCAATAGCCGTTGTTGTTTGTGGATATCGTTTTGGCACCTTCGATGATCAGATGGTCAATGTCTTCAATATCCACACACTCATAGCAAGTGGAGAGCATGAAGCTATAGATACAAGGTAACATCTTAAAGCAAATGAGAGCCTGGGTAAAGCTTCTTGATACGTATTTTCTTTCGTACCCTGACTAAGGACAAACCGATTACCTGCGCTGACAACAGAAAAACACCTCAATTCTGATTAGGAATTATTCACATGTTCGCAATTATTTACAAAGTGTTCAATATTATTCTATAATATTAACGTGGCTAAAATCTCATTACTATTTACAGAACTGCGATAAATGAAAATAATTATATGTTCAGTAAAAAGATGTAAGTAAAAACTAAGATTAATGTCAGGTTGGTCTGAGAGTCTGGTAACATATGAACTTCGTTCTGATTATTACTGTTGACTCTGTGCTTAACATAAAACTAAACTCAAACATCTTATAGTAATTTCATTTTTTCTACTACATACATTCATACATCTCATAAAAAAATTTATTCATACCATGTGGTAAGTAACCACCTTTAACATACAACACAAATTTCTGGACACTTCTTGATATTTATTGCGATATCTTATGACGAAAGCCGTATTGTTTCAATTAAAGGAGGTGTTGATTTCAATTCTAAATTTCGTAATGTTGTTACATTGGTTTTCTGCCATACTGTTGACATACAAAACTAGAAAGTTTAACAGAAATGCAAATAACACAAAAAACCCAAAATAAAAAAGTATGTAAAATTTCCATGTATAAAAAATGGGATTAAATATAAGAAGATATATTTTGGTGCACTAAACTTTAGAGAATATATTGCAGTGCTTAAATACAACTCCAGAAAATTTGAACGCTGCATCAAACACCCCTTCCAGTGCCTCGTTACATTAATCGTAAAGTATTTAAAAATGCATAACTGAATGGAAATCGTTGTCGGATAACATCGTTTTAGCTTCGGTAATTGCCGTCATTTCAACTTTAACGCAGTCCATCAATTAAAATTATTTTACTCATCTGCAATTTTCGCGTGTCGTGAAAAAGAATTTAGATTTTCCGTCACTGTTGAGTTTTAAGTGAAGTAAATTGTGTATGACATAAAAATCTTTATTTACCTAAAATTATGGCATCGTTTAACATTATGCATTTCGTTTAGAGCCTAGTGAAAACTTACTTTAGCAGCATGAGAGACACAGATCAGATGTGTAAAGCAACGTTTATGTTGTTTCGTTTGATGACTGATGTATCTCTAAGTAATCCAAAATCATATATATTTTAATGCTTCAGTTTCGCTTCTGTAACATCAATGAGACTAGGACTAAATGATGATGGAAATATGTTCAATATGTGGTATTACTGTGAGATGAAAGTAATTTTTATCTTTATGGTATATGTTCGCCTCACTTGTACTTTTCAAATATTTTCGACGAAAATTACTGAGTCACAATCCAGTATCCGTAGGCAGATGTTCGGAATCCAATTGTTGGGAAGCCTTGAACTGTGAAAGCCAAAAACAATATCAAAAGTATAATAAAATCAAATTTTTATGGTTTCGTTTTCATTATCATTTCTGAATAACACAATATTAAGATGTTTCTCACTGTCAGTTTAGATTCATACGTGTAAACAACATTCCGTAAAGAAGCAGACAAACAAGCGAACACTCTAAAACTAGAACAAAACCATGGAACTACTTCCTTCAAGTTGTATGATTGCTAAAATATTCTGCAAAGACTTGATCAATACTAATCTCACCTCTTGTTTGTGACGTACGTCACAATAACAGAGCAGAATTCGACGGTTCCCTCACATATAAAATTACCTTTTTTCGTCTGGAATTAAAATTCAGTCTCCTCAAAGCTAATGATAGATTATCTGATAAAATTCACAACGGCATTACTATGTGCCAGGTATTTCACAGTAAACGGAGCAGATGAACATCTAATCGATCAGTGCACAACATTAAAAAATATCAAATCGGTTAATTAATGCGGTTATCCCGAACATAATAATTCGATGTTGCCTGTGCTCAAATCGTTGGAGAGAATGACAATGAAATGGATGATCAGGATCTAAGTCCTGAAGCGCCAAGGACATTTTACTGAATCAAGAGCGACACCCAAATTCATTCCCAACCTGCAATCAACACATTGCGGAAATGAAGGAGGAATCGCCGTCTGAAGAGGCAGGTGTTAGAAGCGTGTTGCCGTGTTCATTTTCAGTGACAAAATCATAGCAAGGAGTGCGGAGCTTTACAGTCTCTGTCAATCAGTCTTCACGTCTGACAATGTTCAACAGATTTATGAATTAAGTACAAAAAAGAAGAAACATACCACATTTCCGTCTGTATTCTACTGAAATGGCTTTAATATTCTGTATCCCTGAATTTACAAGTGACATACTGCTATATGTTAAACATTGTCTAACCCGCAATCACACGCATAATTTATGAAATGGTATGCACTAAACTTAAAACAAACACTTTTTCAGCCCATTGACGTATTGCCACATTAGACCAGGCAAAGTTTAAACACTGGTCTAGAGGTTAGAAATTGTGAACCCTCGCCTCTCCCACATTGCCGGCAAAGTGCTAATGGTGATCATTTCTTTTACCTTAAAGACTCAAACCAGCTAAACCCATGTCAGGCGCCAGACGTCACCACGGTGAGTTACCTGGGCGAGCCAATTGCAATACAGAATTGTGTAAAATAAACTACACCTTGTTTGTAACAAAAAAATGTATTTAATACTCGTACTCGAAACACGAAAATTAGCTGACAAACATAAAACATTATGAAAACGGCAAATACTTACATATCTTACTCTCTTCAAGAAAATCTTCCAACAGTAAACTTAATTAATAATTCGTTCCTTCTATGATTACTCGTCAAATAACATGTAATTATGTCATTATTTAAAGCAAAGTATTATTTAAAAATGTTGCAAAATGATTTTAAATCAAAACTCATAATATAAGTAAAAAACAAAGTAAACATATTCAGACACGATTTAAAGAAAATTTGGTGACTTGTACTTCCCAAAAAGATTGCAAGCTTCTTAATACATTTAGTAAACTTCTTCATCATTTCATCAAACAACACTTTTGGCAAGAAGTTTCAGACAATCCTTGCATTTAAATTAAAACCTGATCAAGCAGCTTAGTTTATTTGTTAAGAACATAAAAATTACAATTACTATATTTATACAAGTATTCATTTCCATTGAGTTTCTATCTACTTTATACCGAAAGCTTCGCTGGACTTCGTAGTCCTCGCAAACGAATCAACTCACTGCAGAGTTTGCTCGTCTGCAGCATTCGCCGTGCGCTTAATTCTGGTGCGCCCAGAGGCGTTCCTCCTGGGACAGTTTCTAGCCGAATGGTCGCTCACAGAGCCTTCATTTGCAGCGCAACCCGTATACCAGCGATGGACGCCGGACGCGCCTCATTTTCGTCGCTCCTAAGCCTTGCCAGACTGTCGAAGGCTTATCCCGGTGCAAAGTAATTAGCGCTGGCCCGGGATCCTGATTGGCGGACTGCAGTCAGAGCAGGAGCTTCCAGTACACACAATCTTTTTGCGTATTCACAGCTCACTCATATTCACGAGAAATAAAATCAGATCCTAAATTTGAACGATAATATGTATTAAGTACGATGTTTCCATCACCATTCACGAAAGTGGTTTTGCTATCAATTGTAATTTTCCATTTTGCTGGTAAAAAATAAATTGTTTAAAAAACTTTTTAAATACTTTTTTACACCACTGCAAGATGATTTTTTTAATTTCTTGAATTCACTAATATATAAAAGAGAGTTAAACATCAAAATAATAAATAAAGTACCACCTAGTCCCTATTGTCAATGAATTACACATATGAATGGTCAGAGTTTACATGAAAAATAACAGTTACCAAATGTCGCTTTACTATAATTTGTAGAGAAGTGCTCTGGCACGGAGCTTTGCTTGATAAGATTGACTATATATAATAGAAATTTCGGTGAATAGGGAGTAAATCGTAATTTTATATTACTTATTGTGTGTACACAATTGCATATGTATTTCGTGGTGATTTGGTTATTAGACGTATTATCCTGGTAGGATCGTTAATGGTATTATTTCCGGAATATTTAAATTCCAGTAATATTATAATCATTTTTGTGATTTTAATTTTTGTTATTCAACAAAATCTTCCCACTACTTCTCTCGCACATACCTTGGTGTGCGTAATGATGCATGTGCATTTTGATTATTTTTTTCTCGTTGAATAGCATAGGCATCTGAAACGTACTATCTTTGTGACCTTTGGCGAAAATTGAAGTCCACATATTCTTGTGTTAGTTGCTCCATAGATTAGTATGAGGATTTTAATTTACTAGTTGAAACCACATTCTTACGGTACTCATGGAATGTATATTAGTGCAATAATAATTTGAATGTCAAGTGATATGTTCATCGTGTTGAATTATTATATAGGCTTCAATATAGTTATATACTTCAATGCATTTTACGTTTTGAACATTTTTAGCACGATCGTTGTATTTAATGTCTTTTTTTTGGGGGGGGGAGAGGGTTTCTTGTGAACACGGTAATTTGTTTAGTAAGGAAATGATTTGTATGAAGTTTCATACTAGCCTTAGCAGCTATGTCTGTTCATTGCGATTGGTCTTAGGTATTTCCTCTCCACTTACAAAACCATTAGCTCAGTCTTCTTCTGAGAACTTAGCTTCGATAATCCGGTGATGAAATCTAAAATTATTGCAACAACCGATATTTAATATATGTGATCAACATTGCTATTGCTATGTAACAATTGTGTCCTCGCAGATAGATGAAGCTTTCACATTATATTAAAGAACATACTGGAGCGACCCGAGTGGAAGTCGCGTTCACAAGTTATGCCAGACTCGCTGCCAGGCTAGAGTTAACCACTGATGCTTAGTGCTATCAACGTGAACAGGAAATAGCATTATGAAATGACAACCCGAAGGAAAAGTTATCTTTAATTAAATCAAATGCACTGTAACACAATCCACATGTATCAAATATAAGTTCAAAAACACTTTACTGAAAATAGCTAGGAAGCCGCTCAAGAATATAACTAATAAAATTCTACCTACCTTGGAATCCCGTTCCTTAGCCGACAAAGAGCATGCAGCATAGCCCAGCCAGTACCTACTGATTTTGAAGGAAATCGATGTTGCGTCTAGGGATTGCAATCCAACAAAGCGGGATCCCGCATCATTAGACAGTCTGGCGGATCCCGCACAAAATTAAGCGGATCCGCAATCCGCAAAATCCGGCGGAAAGGTGTGTCAGTCTGCGTGACTCGCAGCCCCACTCGGTCTCTGTCTGATATTTTGCACTGTTTGCCTGTACCCTTCCAGTTGGCATTTGACTCGTGTGAACAAGCGTTTGTGTTTGTCATTCGTAAGTCATTCGTAAGTAAATAAATACACTTTTACGGTTTCATCAAAACTTACGTTTGTTTCGAGTACACATTTCTGTAATTTGAGTTATGGTGCGCATTTAGTACGATTTTGTAACTATATATTTATTTTTTTAAGTGTCGCACATGTTATCTTAACTACACGGTTACAGCTTTTTATTCACAGTTTCATTATTCCCATTTTCTGTATTTGCAAATAAAGTAATTGTGACAATTTCCTAATTTGCGGCTGAAAATTTGATTATTCGTTGATATGAAACTAATGTTATCGTAATTTTAACGATCGCGTACTTGTTTATTTAACAGTTATCAAAAGGAAATTGTATATCTGACTTATTGTTGTTTTGGCCGCTGCCTCAATGCGTTTCTTCGACGAAAGCCACCTGCTTACATGTGCCGCTCAGGCTTTCGATTAATCCCTCTTCTCCTTGTTATTATTTCGACTAAAGGTAATTAAAGTTATAATGAAATTTTCACGGGTGTATCGACGAATTGTGTTGTAGGAACACCATACTTCGACGGCTGCCTCCGCCGTCTTCCTCACGTGTGTAATTTCGTGTGTTTGCAATGAAATCCGGAGATACAGCCTATGAGGACTTCACTGCAATCATTCGCCGAAAAAGTCTCCTTTCCTACCAGAAAATAATAATTTCCACTCTAAAAACGTCGTTACGCCACATAAGTAAATCTGAAATACTTGACAGTTTACGTGTTGGTGAGTAGTTTCTTTTAATAACATTGAATCAACTGTAATATCAATCAAGGAATCAGGAGATATAATAATGAATCACGCAAAAAAAGGCCAAGTCTTGTGCTTGTGCAGTGACAAAAAGTTATGAGATCTTGTTTTGAGCCAAGTCTACACTTTACAGAGTATATTCACTTCACTTTGTGAAATGGAATGCTTTTCTCGGTGTTATGGAACATTTATTTAGGATTAAAAAAAAAAAAAAAAAAAAAAAAAAAAAAAAAAAAAAAAAAAAAAACTCTGGTAACTTGGCCATTAAGCAAACCATATTTTTAAACTTATGTGATGTATTGTAAGGCACATAATATGACCAAAGACTCAATATTTTCCATTATTACTATTTATTTAAAAATTGGTTTAGATTAAAAAACAAAAATGTAAAACCTCGAAATACACTTAAGACACGCAAAAAAGTTTTAATGTCATTTTGCCAATCAAAATATTGTTAGCTGTTAATTTTAATCATTTAACATTAAAAATTATTTATTAATTTAATTATTATTTAATTTATTAACGTTTTAAGTAACTATATTATAAATATATGCGTTAAAAAACCGTTTGTACCAATCCCGCACGGATCCCGCGGGATTGAAAAACACTGCGGGATTGCAATCCTTAGTTGCGTCCTGGAACGGCCGGAACAGGCAGACTTCGTGTCCAGCTCTCGAGTGAGGTATCGTATGGAGGTGGGACACTAATACAGGCTGGTTGCGGCCTACGTGTATATAGCGTGGTTACACTCTACCCAAATAGAGCATGCTCAGTGCCTCATACAGACGAGAGTGGGGACTCAGTTTCTCACAGCCTGGTGAGAACCATCTAGCCTCGAAGCCTTGCATAATACCTGCAGCTACTGCTGAAAACACTAGAAAGATAAAATCACTCTCGACACAGCAAGAACTTAGATCTAACTATATAAAAAAAAAATAAAAAATAAAACTGGTAACAGTGTATCGGCCGGCATCTACTACTTCAATTAAACTTTCAGCAAATTAGTAATACCAGCGTCTATATGTTGATTTCGTAAATATGTTAGAATATATTTTTTTTTTTTTTTCATTAAAGGAATTTTATTCAGAAAGGGAAGGATATTCTACTAATTGCTACTCTAAGCCTCATTTACTTTTCGATTGTCAAAGGAAAGTAGGCATGACTGTGTATAACGTTTCTATGGATTTATTTAAGAGGAATAAGGACATCTGAGTAACATTTCTAGAGCTGTGTTGCTAGTTTCAACGTGTGGCGTAATGCATTAACCATAGCATTCAGATAAGACTGGGACTGCTGACTAATTTGTGTGAGAGTATGCATCAGCTAGTGAAGTCGAGGGAAAACATAATTATAGAGGCCATGTTGTCTTTCATCTTCTGACAGTCGAGGAGCATGTGTGTTCGCTAGGATTGTTGGTTATTCTTCTTCTTCATCATCTTTTTAAATATTAATTTTTTTGAATGGTAAGGAAACTGTGGACGCAGTTGTTTGCTGGGCTTTGATGAAGTGCATTTCAGTTAGTGATCAGTAGTTTACCAGGTATTTTGTAAACAAGGACTTGTAAAAATTCGCTCCAAGGTAGCTTTGTGTGTCGAAGGCAAAAGTGCGATACTTCTGCTACGTTTATTGTGGAAGTGAGTAGGACCCTGAGAGGTAAGTTTGTTAGGGAGGCTAATGGGTCAGGTGTTAGTAGGTACAGTTTATTTCAATGATGCCTCAAAATTCACAAAATGTATCCCGCTATTTCGAAAGTAATTGTTTCATCTGATAAAATCGATAAAGCAGCAAAGAGACCACTGTGTTTTTCTGGCATTAAACAGGAAAAGTTGTAGACTTCAAATTTAAACTTACTGCACGTGTTTCACTAGTAAAAAGCCTAATAGCGCAGTTAAAATTCCGTAAAATCCTATTCTAGTAGTCTTCTCAGGGATATTATTTCCCCATGTGTTAATATGAGATTTTTTAAAAGTACTGATAATTGCGATTTCAGTGCGTATTAATAGTAATTATACCCGGATTATTGCACTAGCAGTGCGAGTGGCATTGGAGACGTGGAGAGGACTCCGTCGTCTTATCTCAAAACGTATCAAGCTGCTACCTTATGAGGTGCCGCATGCAATACATCTACAAGTTCATTAGAGTACGGAACCCTAATTACACGAGTATCGACTCGCTTTCGCCGGATTATACGTGTTATTGCGTTGATGCCCGGAATAAAAGCTTTACCTAAAACGTGTGAAAAAATAATAAGTATTCGTTCAGGCTGTCACCAAACGCGATTTCCGAGTTGTATTACTTAAGCTGGTGTATTATTTGCTAATTTGTATCAATTTAACATAGAATTTTGCTATTTTAGTTTGGCAAGTTTACAGATTTTACAACAAATTAACGATCTGCTCCAAATCATTTAATTAATATGTAAAATCATGAAAATGATGGCCAAATTATACTTTCTATGTGCAAAAATCTTAGAAAACAACAAACATATTTAAATACATGATTGAATAACTCAGAATCGCTCTTTTCTCCTGAGAATCTCCCAGATGTGGTATTCTGCTCTGTAAAGCATCACAGTCCATTTAGCTAAGTTCCCCCAATAATTTGACACGTCCCAAATTCATTTTTAAAGTTTCGTCGTTGAATTCGTATCACCTCGCACCGTCAGTCTATATCGTACGGCAGGCTGTTTTTAGCTTAATTAAAGTTGAAGAGAAAGTTCACTGACGTTAATCAAGCAAAAATTCTGTCCTATCGATATCGCTGTGAAATTAATCCCTGCCTTACCCGCGTCCTCTGACGTGCGGAGCCTCTTCAAAGCTCTTTGATGACTTTGGTAAACAACATCAAAGCAAACTTTAAACTTTGAAAGAAAAACCATTATGGGCTACAACAGGAGAAATATAAAAGGGCTTTATCCTAACTTTCAGAAAGACACACAATCAATTTAAGCAGAATTTTTTAATCATGTGCAGTTTCAGTTGTGGTTCAATTTATCGCCTGTCGATCACAATTTGTTTGAATGATGAGATGATCGTATTATATTATTCTTTTATTGTTATTTGTGTGTTTGCGAATTTAACAGGTAATTCATATTGCATTTGAAATAGCTGTCGAAAGCAGAATTGAGTTTGCATATTCTGTAAGTTAAAAAATGTTTTGAATTTACGATTATGATTATAAATATACTTTGCCGAATTATGTCAGTAATTATGGTGTTAGATATTAGACGTTTTCCGTTAATTTCCTGGCCTTTAAATATCCTTTTATCATCATGTATGCAATAATTTAAGATTCCTAAAATTAAAATGCTTAAAGAGGCTTCCGTTATTAGGAACTGAGTTTAGCTGCTATATATTCAGTGTTTTGTTTAAATTAAAAATTGAATGTTTATCGTTATCATACTTTCTAGAATGGCAGCAAAGCAATATTCCATTCGAAACTGGTGAAGATGGTTAATCTTCTCACATATGTTTATTGAAGTGGATATGTGGCAAACATTATTAGATTTTGTAACTAATATTAGTTAATTATCATTTCCTATCATTCATACAACAGTTGAAGTAAAAATTATTCAAAATATTCTTAAATATCTGAAATTACAGATGGAAGGCATAAACATATCCTAAACAGTTTTATAATTTATTCACTCTTATATAGTTTTTAATGTTTAATGATATCACAGGCACGACACGTCTGTTAACATGAGAAGGAACCGTCCAGGGGAAAAAAATAAAATACATGATGTTGATGACAAAAAAAAAAAAAATAACAGTATAATGCAGTTTCGTAGATTCAGAAGAGATTTATTTATTTATGAACAAATGATATGTATTAAAATGATATGTATTAAAATGATAAAATGAATATACGATCTGTTAACAATATGTTTTTCATGTATCTAATGAGACGGTATTTATTGTTATGGAACGTATAAAAAAAACCATAGAAGACAGTAAATAATATAAAAATATGAAAGTTTAAATCATGTAATGAAATTAGAGCTCTTTACATACATAAACACACCAGTATACAGCGTTCCATATATACAATTTGTGTGCTTAAATATTGCTGCACAAAGAACATAATGTCATATTATTTACGAAAATAATCCACGGTAAGCAAACAAACAGAAATTCAGAAAGACAACGATATCTTTAATACTAACCAGGATTGCCACAGAAACAATACAAACAAGAAGAGAGGCAAAACGAGTATATATAAATATTTTGATATTCCCAGGCACACCAAAAACAAGATAATTGTTATTTCAGCATACCTTGTTGACACCCGCTCCATGTTCCAGTAAAACCTCCAAGAAAACGATGTTACGAACATGAACACTCTGAATGCATCAATAGCAAGCAACACTTCAATAAAGATAATCACAATTTCAGGACCAGATGCAAGAATATCTATGACAGATGCCTGATCCAAGCCGCATTTCAACCTAACATCAATCGCTAGAATGACAACAAACAGTTTAGTATGATCACTGTATCAACGATATAAGTGAAGTGATTAGACAAAAATGAACAGTAAAACCTTAATGGGTAACATGAATAAGACTTCATATTGAAACAGTATATCCTCATTTCAAGAAGTTAATATCATTTGGGGATTCTATCATTACCCTGGCGCCACAATATGATGATTGATTCTTATATAATTCGACAAAACAAACCGAAAATAAAGAATAAAATTTTTTGATATCTCGCTTAGTTCTCGAGATATCGTATCTCAAATTTGACGTAGTTAGGTTGAAATACGGCCTGGACCAGAAGAAAAATTCCGCTATATCCAAATTTGATCATGAAGTCTTACGTAACTTGATGAGACAATTGGAAAATAAAGAATAAAGTTTTTTGATATCTCGCTTAGTTCTCGAGATATTGTATCTCAAAAGTGATGAGGTTAGGGTGAGATCCGCCCTGGACCCAAAAAAAACTTTTCACCAAAACCGCCATATCTACATGGTGGAAGTGCACTATAGGTGTTTGATTTTCTTCCTAGTGATTTATGTTAGGTTGAAATACTGCCTGGACCAGAAGAAAAAATACCAAAAGCACAAGGAACTATACCTATGGCTGATTTTTAACAAGCTATATCTCGAAAACCAAGCGAGATATCAAAAAATTTTACTCTTTATTTTCGATTTATTTTGTCGATTTCTGCAAGAATTCATCGTCATATTTTGGCGCCACGGTAATGATAGAACTGCCTATCATTTTTTAACAGGTGATTAAAGTTGAATATGCGACGAAAAAATCTCTTCAGAAGACTCCTTTAAAAAAGTCGTAAAAAATTACTGTATTACTGTAATTATTTCCATGGGTTAAACTTTATATCGAGGTAAAATTAATTATTTATCACGCTAACGGTAGGCATTTTGATTTCCGACCAGCATTACTGGAGGAGGTTGTAGTTAGTTTGAAATGAAGCCGGAAGGAAACAGGGACGAACTGGTACTGACCAGTTGAAATTGGTTTTAACTGCTTGGTTATAATGTCCTCTTCACGTTTTGCACTCTCCTTTCTCGGAATAGTCGCCACGAATCAAATTAAAAATTTCGAACTGCGTGAGTGACGCGTAGCTATTAGATATCGCCAGCGCTGCAAAAACAATGACAATCTTTTGAAATGATGGTTAAATCCTTTGTTGTAATATATTCTTACCATTTTAGCTTCACTCCGTTGTAAAACGTCGCAAGAAATTAACAGAGAGAGAATATTTATCCGTGATGCAGTACAACAAGGCTCGACATCTTAAAATCGACACAAGCGGTCAGAGATAATCGATTGCTTCCGTTGTAAACAAATGCGCCGTTTCTGAGACGGATGCCACAGAACGAATTCCGCGCAAACTTTTTAATCTTGATCCAGGCCGAATTTCATCCTATTCACAATCACTATGACAAAACTAACCTGTTTAGGTTGATATGATCCCTATACCGATAATTTTTGTGTCATTTTTGTAGTGTTTCCAACGTTTCGCGGTACGGAGCGTTCACATTTCGACATTTTTAATTTAATTGGTGGCAACTTTTCCGATAAAGGAGAGTGCAAAATGTGAAGATGACATTATAACGAAGCAGTTAAAACAAATTTCAACAGGTCAGCACCAGTTTCGGGTCGGTGGAGAATATTCCTTTCCACTCATGATACCTTTGAGCAGAATGACAACTGATATTACATATTACAGCGTAAGACATTAGGCACTCAGTTCCTATTAATAAGGTGCTTTCATGAGCGTCATGCTGCTTACGTCATTACTTCATTTGGTCAAAATTAGTTAAAAGTGTATCGCGATCGATACATTCTGAACCAGGATTATAACTAGCATTACTCTGTAAAACATAGTGTACTAGGATTTCAACATTAATTTTGAATTTTCTTTGCTTCCCTTAGAACTATGTTGCTGTCATTAAGTCAGCCATATGTTCCTAATTTCCTCGTTCTAGTTCTCCGTCCACCCGACGTACGTTAATAACAATATCTGAACTGTTACTGAGCATTGGCTTAAATGGTATGAACCAACGTGATTATTCCACTATAGTACAGCATATAAAACAAAGTTTACAATATTCAGCTGAGTGCGGTGTCCATTTCCAAAACCAAAATTCAAAAATAGTTTACAGTTTTATAAACCTTTACTGACCTTACACAAGAACCAGTTTTCAGTCTGCTTCAATAGCTACTAGTTACATAAAGCTGTCTGAATATTTCACGTCCAGAATTACGAGAAAACCTTGATAATAAAATATCTCTGACTGTTAAAACAATATAATAGCAGACTTTATACGAATATGGAAATTATGCATACGGACCACTACTTTTTATTGTATCATTGACGAACTCACCAGTGTAGCTGCCTGCTTAGATAATATAATGAATAAGTATGATCACGACTATAGTGAATGACATACTGCTCCGTGGATAACATCTTAAATTGATGGACTGTCGTTTAAATTGTATATAAACAATAACAAATTCAGACTTTTTTACGAACAAATGAAGAGAGTCTCAGCTCTACCAATGGTAAAAAATGAAACTAGTGGGAAACACATTTGGTAGCAGTGGTACAAACAGTATCGGTATTAGTGCCAATGAATTAGTTCCAAAGATATTACTGATGTATTTATAAACATTGCCTTAATTTAGCTTACCGGTTAATTGAAATGAAGAATATACACCGGTGTTGATTTCCTTACAAAGCTTCTTTCATATATATATATTTTAAACTCTCCAATTCTTTCAGTACAATTTCATCATCAACCTACCGTTGTCGCTTAATAATTTTGAATTTTAACTCCTTTAGCGTTTTTGGTAAATTGCTCATCGTTTCCTTTGGTAATTTATATCAGTCCCTGATTGCCAAACATACGAAAAAAATGTTTCCCACTCTCTTAAGATTGAAATTCTACTAATCTAATAAATAGGAAAGTTTGCATGTTTGTTACTTAATCATGCCGCTACGGCTCAACGGATTTGAATGAAACTTTATTTCTAAGCTAGAATATAATATGGTTTTTAAAATAATATATTTTTCGTCGACTTCGAGGTCATTAGAGGTGGGATAGAACTGGAGACAATGAACGGGAAGGAATTCGGCCATGACCTTTTGAAGAAAGCAACGCGGCATTCTCCTGGAACGATTTGGGGAAACTATGGAAAACCCAAATCTGGATGCAAGACGGGGATTCGAACCCACGTCCTCCTGAATGCGAGGCCAGAGCGTTAATCGCTAACCCACCACGCTCGGTAAACAAAAGGGTTCCTTTCCGAAATGTCAATTTGTAAACTGCCACTGATGATAGTCATAAAATGGTCTACTTCTTTGAAGAATGTACTGCTATCTTGTCCTTCACTTCCTATGATGGCTTCCAACGGCGCGTGGTTTACGGATATAAAGCTAAAAAGGAACCCTGAACTAATGCATTTCTGCAGGAATTTGAACCATGTGATATTTATATTGTATGAGGTATAACGATCATACCGATATATTCAGGTTGTCTTTTATTTTTGGGTTATATAAACATCTGAACTGAGGATCTCTTTAGTTACTTTAGTTACTGCAGTGCAAATCAAATACCCTACCAAACAAACAATTCCTAATCAAGGTCACCTTGGGAAATACGGTACAAACGATTATCGGAACAAGAGGCGAATGGACTCGTTACTCGTAATAAAATAACTTTAAAACAAATCGTCTCCGTAAAACCGATATAGGAGTTTCTGCAGAAACTGTACTATCTCAGACAGGGATGAGTGCCCTGGTACACAGCAAGGGTTACCGGTTCGAGTTCGGCCGACGGCAAGGACAGTTTTAATTGTGTTTGTAGTCTAAGATCCAGCTGTATGATTTTTACGTCCATCTGTTTTATAATTGAAATGCAATTTCTATGTATAAATATTAATAGCGGGATATGATTCTGCCATGTTGCCTACCAAAATATGGCTGAAAATAAATTTAATTGAAATTACAAAAATTATTTGTTTTCAAAATATTTCGTTCACTTTTTTTTTTTTTTTAATAAACTCATTCCAAAGAGATACATACAAATAACTTAAAAAGTTTGAGTTGTTTACGTAAAAGTGGCTGCAAGTAGGGGTTCCCAGTTGTTAAAGATATGTAAGAACGGCAGAGAGTTAGCGAACTACACCGAACGTCATACGGTGTACTCCCCTAACAGCTCGTAACCCTTAATTGTGGCCACTTTACATAGGCAACTCAAACTTTTCAAGTTTATTATATGTCTCTCTTTGAAGTGAATTATAATTTATTTAAAAATCAACTGAACTAATTTTTTTTAAATATCTTTTTAATTGTAATTAAAATACTTACGGCCATATTTTACAAGAAACCTGGCAGAATCGTATACTGCTATTAATAATTATACCTAAAAATTGTATTTAGATTAAAAAATAGATGGTCGTAGAAATAATGCAACCGGATCTCGGAATATTGTGTATTTGTCTTATGTATGGCCTGCCCTGTGTCGTCTTTATCCAGCACAAGTATAACTACAACAACTAGACATTAAAACAAACAAAAATCTTTGAGTTTCCTGGACGACTATCATGGTCAAACGCCGCTCAGAAAGTTTATTCATGGGAGAAGTTGCGCTGTAACATAGTTATTTTCTAACGTGCACGTACCTACTCAACTGCAACCTAACTTCAATGGTGATTTAATTTTTAACTGTCGTGCGATAGATGTACCGTATAAAAATTGGATATTCTTTAGAAATTTTCACAGATAAGAGTAATGGATGAAGATTGATTAGTATATTATATCAACAAACCTAATTTCTGTGTGAATAGTGTGAAATTTTTAAAATTAATACGAAAACTATATTTAATGCTACAGCATAGAATAGATTTCTGTGTTTCTTCCCACCATAAAAATTAACGGTAAAACTGTTTTTAAGATTTATCTCGAAAATTTTCCATGGCATAACACCCTGCTATCAAAGCGAACACCTTTGCCTGTAAGTTGTTTACAGATTAGAGACACTGCGAATAGCTTATTAGAACATACTAAGTACAGTATCATTACTGAGGAAACAACTAATGGAAGGACATCGGAAGAACAAGTGTTCTCTAGCAGTACAGAGGTAAGTAAATTATTCCACTACTTAGAACGGGCATAAAATCTCGAACTAGGAGCGGGAATCCAAGTTTCTCCGAAGTCATTTCCGCAGAAACATGTTATTGTACCCTTTCTCCGAAGTGTTGAATTTCTGCATGAGTCCACTAGTAGTTAGTATAATTCTTGTATGTATGGAAGTTGTGTAACAATTTTGTTTTCAGTAAGAGAAAGAAACCTGGTGTGTGAACGGTTACGCTCGTGCCTGACATAATGGAGGACGCGTGTTCAAATCTCAGTACGCCCAGCCACACTTCGGTTTTCTAGGACTTCCCTTTACCACTCCAGGTGATTGCTGGGATGATTGCTTCAAATGTCATGGCTCAACTGCTTTTGATCCCTTGCCTCCCCCCCCCCCCCCCCAATCCTCTCCCGGCTCTAATGACCTCGACATCGACGAATAGTGAAGTCCGTAAAGAAATTAGTTAATTAGCTATTGAAAGTTGGTACTAAAATTTTCTGCTGTCATGTATACTATTTCTATTAGTTTTTTTTTTTTCGTCTAAAATCATTATCCCCCTTCATACCTAACCGAAATCGGTAAATGAGGTATCATTTTAAAGCTTAAGGTACCCGTTTTGATCGTATCATATTTCAAGAAAGTATTTTTTTTTCAAATTCTGTCCTTGAAGGGCAAAAGTATTAATTGAAAAGTATTAATATTTCTACAATGCGTTTTTGTGTCACGAGCCATTTATCTTTCGTGATATTTTACCGATATAGATAAATGAGGTATCATATTAAATATTAAGGTCACCTCTTTGATCACATCATATTTTAAGAAAGGAATTAGACCCAAAAAGGGCAAAAGTATCATTATTTCCATAACTATTTTTCTTTTCACAATCCATTTATCTCCCTTGATATATAACCAAAATTGAGAATTTAGATATTATTTTATAGGTTAAGGTCTCTGCTTTGGTCAAATCATATTTTAAGAAAGGATATTATAGGGCAAAATTATGGTTATTTACGTAACGTATTTTTTTATCATGAGCCATTTATCTCCACTGATATCTAACAGAAATAGATAAATTAGGTATCATTTTAAAGATTAAGGATTCTGATTTGGTCATATCATATCTTAAAAAAACTATTTTTTTTAATTCGACCCTTAAAGGGCAAAAGTATTATTATTTTCATAATGTGTTTTACTGTTATGAGCCATTTATCTCCCTTGACACCTAATCGAAATCGATAAATGAGGTATTATTTAAAACAATAAGGTTTCCACCAAGGCTATATTATAAATTAAGAACGAATTTTTTCGGAATTTGACCCATAAAGGGCAAAAGTAATAACTTTGAATGCCTTGTCTATGAGACAGTTCAGATTCAAGACAGCAATAGCGCATTTTACAGAGATTTTAGTAAACTGCTTCACTGACGTCTACTTTTGTTACGTGCCTATCACCCAAGCAAATAAACAATTTAAACAAATGAAGCAGTTCTTCTTTCATCCTATTACAAACTACCAACCTTACCATTCATCGCATTCGCGAAATTTTCGTCAAGGTTCATCTAGTTTTGTTATGAAAATATAATTGTAGTAAATGCTTTGGAACAAAGAAATGAATATTCTGTGGATATCGGTTTAGTGAGTGGAATGTGGCTGCCCGTGAAGCCTGGGGCCTCACTCAGGGAAACTCAAACATTTACTCACACATTTATAGGAAATCGATGGCTCCTCTGGCGAGTCCGGTCGGCTGCCTTCTTGCCCGCGGCGCGGCGGGCAGTCGACTCGCCCAACTCCGATTCTTATTCCTCTCGCGTAGGTCGACCAGAGCGCCGGAGGCGGAACCACCATCTGTCCGTGTGTCACAAGGAGAGAAACGAAAGGCTGGTATTTTATTACGAGCGAAAGGGCATCTAAATATAGTCGGTCCATCATACATGAATGGAACAGCAGAAGTGGTTGCTTAGTCTTTGCCTTTTCCTGTTTGGTAGGTTGCCAATGGAACTGCTTTCAAATAGTGGCCTGTTGCAGATACGAAACTTGTTTGCAGCAGTATACAGAAATAAACACAACTTTATGGAAGCGAAGTTATGAAGTTTACACATTCCAGGAAAAGGAAATGTAACGTGGTGCAGCAGAAAGCTGCTAAAAAAATATGTTAAAGGTAAAATAGGAATTGTGTATGTTATGGAAATAACTGGCGAGGAAAGAAGTTTGTGAAAAAGTTTCACAGAAATAGGGGACAGGATTTGAGGGTAAAATTTTAAACACACAATTCACACTTTTTACTGTTTTCTCCAAAAAACATATTTTTTTTACTGAATTTTTTGTGCTGATTTCTAACCTGTAAGGTATGAATTGTTTAAATTAATTTTTTTACTACATTCCCACAATTTCAACATTTATATTGAGTGAAATAACTGAGATATTTTATAATTCTAACTGTGCACTTAGTGTATTATATTCGAAGTTAATAATTGTCGTATGTGACTCTATATTTATGGCATATATTACAAAACGAAATTGTATATATATATTTTCTGTTGACCTGTATTTCTTGTTCGTAACAAAGCTCTAATAGTAATCTTCTGGCATAATTATGGATCGTCATTGCTTGATAACATTTCTAAATAATTTGTGCGTTTATTTATGAAGTCTTTAACCATGTTTATTGGATTCACCAAGATGCAAGCCAGAAGTGAACTTTAAGAAGTATGTTGCACCAAAAATCCAGATATACACCAATCATCTAATTCACTAATTTCTTGTAGATTTTATCTATTCTTTAAGCCAAGAAAATTTCTGAACCTTTTTGAAACATATCTGCTCTGGTTTTTGCTTGATAGACAAATTTCTATTTCTGTATCTTTCTTAAGATTTGTTTTATGAAGTTTAACAAAAGGCCTTCATTTACTTTTTTGGCGAAAGACAAATGTGTTTTAAAGGCACCTAAAATCTATTTCTGATGCATTCTTGGCCTTTAAAGATTGTTTTCAAAGATTAGCACAATTTGAAGTAGGCAAGCAATTAGACAAACAGGATGAATATTTTCTTCTCCTATTTTATAATTTCGTTGAGGCCAACTCCTTTTTGAATATTGATTGTTTCTGTCACGACTGTCACATTCACTAACAAAACAAGCATATTTTGTGTAACTTGTTACAGCTCAAATGTCATTGCAACTATTTATAAGTTGCTATAATCTTCCACTTAACGAAACAAAGCTTATCTTTCAGTATTTCATAAATTTTAATAATAATTTATTTATTCAAATCTGCATTAGGGCTATAACAAATAGCAGATACTTTGTATTACAATACTTGATTTCAAACCTTTAAAATAGTGAAAGACAGATAAGCATCCAGTTTTTTGTCCTTTTAGATTAGGAATATGTCAAATATTTGCTTGATAACAATTCCTTATTGAATTTTCAGATACTTTCTGAAAACTGGAAGCAATGTTACAATTGATTTAGTGAAGTTATTTCCAGATAGTGCTACGAAATTTTACATTTTCGCTTTGAGTGGCGTTTGATTTATAGAGAAAATTTTTTGTTTCAGAAATTAATTGCAAAATTCCGATTATTTCATCAGTGAAATTATAAAAATTTACTCTGGCTTCTGTCACTAAAGAAAATATATAGAATTTAGATTGTATTTTTTTTTACCTGTTTAACTTTAAGCTTTCAATCAACTGAGTTTACTTGAATTCTTGAAGAGAGAGAGAGCAGTAAATGTTAGGATGTTGATTCAAGTTAAATCCTCATATTCAATTCGTTACCGAGTTTATTTGAAACAGATTTTCGGAATACTAATTAACAGAGGTCTATCATGTTGTTCCTTGTCACGGTGCTAATTGCACTAATTAGCGCCTCTCCTGACACTTACTGCGTATCCAAGCCTCCATGAATCTTGTGGGTTTTATTCCTGTCAGCAGAAATCATGTGTAGCTACAAATTAGTTTATTCCACCATATATTGTGCTTTTAGTCCGGTTCATGGTGATACCACCACTATATAATTTACTAGCTGATAACGTGAGATTGCTCAGCACAAATGGAAACCGAGTGTGAACTTGCCTTCTTGTTTTATTTCGCCTTTCGCTATCTAAATCATATCAGACAAACATTCCAGAAGATTCGCTGAAGATCACAGCATATAAAGTTTTCTAATTTACATAAATATTTGACTTAAACTGTATCTATCGTAGTATTTTGACAAAAACAATTCCTTATCGTCTATTAACTTAATAACAAAATAGAAATTACAGATATCAATTAAATATTTAAAAAATTGTTAAAAGCATGCAAATACAATCTGAACCAGAGAAATTGTCTGTAAAACTGACAAGTACTTCCATACCTTGTCCTTATAAATTATTAAAATTAATAAAAATACGTAGAACAACAATAAATCGTTAAAACCTTAAGTAATTATTTCTTGACTACATTTTGGCTGTGAAACACATTGTACGTAGCCAGTAAATTAATATTAAATTTATTAGAAACAATATTACGTCCAATAGAGAAAGTAATAACCTAAAAATGGTCAAAGAAGGGGAAACCTCTATGGTACATTCAAGACACTAAATCTATCTAAGGCTATGAAATGGGTTGGTGGAAACAATACTTAACGGTCATGATCCAGATTACTATATTAAGTATTTTTTATCGTTTTAATTCTATATCTCAGATCAGTATCAACCTTTCAACTGCGTTTATGATGAATTTTGGTTGATCTGAATAAAGGTGAAAAAAAAAATAATTAGAAACACTCGACATTTCTCAGACTGCGTCAGAAAATGTTATATTACGTGCTATAGAAATCTTGCACCTTATTTCTGTTTCTGCTTCTCTGCTGAATCAGAAACCAGTCAAGATAAATAGGTTTTCATGGCTGGAATGGCCCCACTAACTTGACAATAACACCGACATCACAATAGCGGCCCAGAACACGCTGGACTCCTTTGTAGAGATCGTGGTCTGTAGAGCAATGTTGCTCTAAGAACGACGCTGAAAGGGAGCGCCGTCTCGGTATCAGACGATGACGCAGGCGGGCGTCGACAATGGCGGCGGGGCGTCGTCCGGCGTCTCCCCGTCGCCGCCGCCACCTGCGCCGGCGTCTGTTATCATCTGCAAGCCTCGGTGCAGCGTCCACTGTTCTACATTGGTGCCTGTCGGAATCATGCGGTGAGAACAATACATAGTGCCAGTTTCTTAATGTTCACTCATACAACACACGAACGTGGAATATGTGTGTCGGACTTTCACACAGAAAGTAAAAGAATTGGATCGATTCTGTTGGTGTTGTTAAATTGAAGAGATATTATTTGGTGGTGTATTAACATCACAGTTGCCTGATTCACGTATAAGACTACAGTCTAACATGAAATAGAACGTTGTAAATCGCAGATACAGCCATGGCCATAAATTAATGTAACACAGTTCAAAGTCTGATCGTTAATTTTCCACCTTTCTGCACATTTGAACGTAACTTACACTGGCTGGAATCAATATTACTCGACTGCGCAACAAACGTGGCAAACTGTCTTCTTCAACGCTTTTCCAAACATTAGCGGCAGACTGTCTTTGGTGTGTTTTTCTCCTCATTGCCATGGTCAAATTTTGAGCTCTGATATTATGGTCACATGCTCTTGCTGACACAAAACATTTTACACATACTGCTAGGTTATTTAATTTAATTTAATTTAATTGCAATGGAGCACACGCTCCGGTGCTAATTTCCCTACACACTCATCTTCCCCCTATCTTGCACCCACCTACATTTGCCCTCTACAAATTTTAACTTTAAATTATTTAATGTTTTCGGGAAGTTATTCATCATTTACCTTGGTAACTCATTCCAATCCCTAACAAACCCAAAACAGGAATCTTCCCACACCCTTGTGCCTGAAATCAAGTGCCAGCTAGTGGTCATGGTCATTTTTTCCCTTCCATGAACTACTTTTCATACCTACTGCAATATCTTTCCATGCCTCAAAACCCATGACCCTCCCCATGCTCCTCCTGTCTTGCAATAAATCCCATTCCAGCTCCTATATCATATCTGCAACTGATTGCATTCTGCGATAATTTCCAGAAACAATTCTAGCAGCCCTTTTTTGCACCCTCTCCAACTCCCGTATTTGATACGCAAAATGTGGGTCCCATAATACACTACCATATTGGAGCAATGGTCTTACCAAAGTTTTGTAACCCAATTCCTTAACTTCTCTCGTGCATCCCCTCATCATCCTCTCCAACAAGTGCAGAGTTTTGAAACCTTTCCCTACCACCTGTCCAATGTGTCCTGCCCAGTTAAGCATGTTATTAAATGTAATGCCAAGATATTTACAAGTCTTCAGCAAGCAATTCTTTGGCCACCTTGTATTTATAATTGACCTTTTGTTTTTTATTTTTGTATCTAATAAGCTGACTCTTCTTTGCATTTATCTTCATCCCATGTATACCAACCCAACTAGATATCCTGTGCAAATCACCCTGCAACTGTCATACTATCTACGTATGGAGGAAGTGAAGTGTTGCTGTCTGCGAAATGAGTAACTATGTTCTGTGTGCGATAAATGAGGAGGAGATTAGGGACTGTCCCCGCATTCGCCTTGAAGACTGCGGAAAACCGCCTAAAAACCGCAGTCTGTACGGCCGGTTCGCGTGGGCCTGCCTCGTGCCCGGTCCCTTTGTACCTTCCCTAATCAGCGCAGTAAGGGTAAACGTTGCACATTGTATGTTTATAGAATTATATGCAAGTAATAACGGTTCTTATACTTTTTAAAATAATTTCAATATCATTTGTATGTCGCATTAGGGTCTCTTCAGATTTTACTGTAACTGCTGCAACTTGAAAATCATATGAATTATTTATTGTCATCTCATGCACCAGAGTGTTCTATTGGAATGTCAGAGGTCTTATTTGAAGCTGGGGAGTACAGCCCAAGTTGAAGAGGATAATTTGCGGGGCTTACTCTGTGCCAATACTAACAGATTGGTCTGAAGCTTGAATGTTGGAAGAAAGAGTGTTAATAGAATTCAGACTATAGTTATTAAGTTTCAGAGGAGTAATATTGGTGCAACAACAAAGTACATGTTGCCTAATGAACAAGTGAGAAAATTGGTTAAAAAGGAACCTGTAAATAATAGAATTGAAAGATCAAGAGTTCAATGGTATAGACACATGAAGTGGATGAGTTATCAAAGGATGTCATATAAAATGAATAAATTTAAACTGAAAGTTAAAGACCGCTAAGAAGACCATGGAATAGATTGATTAAGGGAACAGAAAATAATATATAAGACGGAGAAGCAAGTTGGAGTGTAGTAACGCTCTGCCCCCTGCCAGGGGGTGGAAACTGCCCCGCATGATAATTATTTCAACTCAAAGTAGGTAAAAATGATTATGGTCACTGTGGACTATCTTATACATATTTTTTAAAGTAAGTACGTTAGTAACATCACTTTAACGTGTTGAAGCTTTTTATGGTAAATTCAGCAAATGTTTTACTGTAAAAAATGAATCCCGTTCATTCCCAAGACGATATAATTGTTGCAAGTGTTGAAGAAACCTGGCTAGGAAACATTTAGTAAGACTGTTTGATATGTTTATACAGATATCGATAATTATAGCAGTAAGAGCCGTCGCAAAAAGGAATTTCATATTTAAAATACCTTTTACGAAAAATACATAAAGTGGATGAGTAGAGTTACATACACTGGGCCACAGAGATTTCTCTTTCCCATGTCTCAAAAGGTACCTAAGAGGTATACTGTAATTGTTACTTAATTTAGGTCATCACCAGGTTGTTTCTCATATTTTTACGAAGCCTTATTATGACCTATTATTATTGTCATTTGTCACTTGACAATGGCGGCAGAGTTATGTCCGCCGAAACGTCGAGCTATACAAACGTTTCCCGAGAATATTTCATCTATCATTAAATTGTTTTACAGAATAGTCACGTTACATAAGCATTGTAAAATGAATATCTATGATTTTTTTCAAATGATAAATGCATTTAAAAACAAACCCCTACTGACTACAACTTGATATTACGAGTGAAAAAAATTTCTTAAGACATTCCCTATCGGCTTATTGGTCGTAGGTATTTAAATCGGGAATAACGAGCGTTTGGCAATAAGCCTATGAAATAGCTTGCAGCTTCTTAAACCGCTCACTTAATGGAATAGGTATTTTCACCTCTATGAACCATGAGTTGTAAGTATTTTTCATGATACAAACGAACCGAATACTGTTTTTCTTACAGCATGTCGTAACAAATTGTTATTAGTAACAGGCATTTCCATAGTAAATAGTTCTACAAGCGCAATATGGGTGCTAGAGGTTTAAAGTAAATGCAATTAATTTTCAGCACTGACTTTTTTTTTTTTTTTTTTTTTTGTAACTGCTTTACGTCTCTTTTTAACATCGAGGTCTTTAGAGACGGGAAAGGATGGGGGGGCAAGGATGGGGGCAAGGAATGGGAAGGAATTCGGCCATGGCCTTTTGAAGGAAGCATCCCGGCATTTGCCTGGAGTGATTTGGGGAAACCATGGAAAACCCAAATCTGGATGCCCGGACGGGGATTCGAACCACCGTCCTCCGGAATGCGAGGCGAGAACGCTAGCCGTTACACCGCCCCGCTCGGTCAGCACTGACTATTGCTCCTATAATTAAGAATTCAACTTTGAAAAAGATTTATTATGGAAAAAGAATAATTATAATTGATACGACCTTCAAATTTCTAAGTTCCAGTCAATCAATCCTTTCTGAAATTATTTCACTCACATGAAATATGATATAAAATAGAGTTACACGATATATCTGGAATTAACTCACATAACGCGCTACAAAATTAACTAAATTTTGAGCAGTACAAATGGTATTAAAGCAATTATTAACACCTGAGCTTGTCTGCTTTTCATGAATACGAAATTGGCAGTTAATATTTGAGATACGTTATAAGATGAAACTATTAACTCTGTGCGAATAAATAATTGTAGCAATGTCAGTACGAGAAAACGAGTAGATAATACAAAACTGGATGAAATTATTTAAAACAGCATTGTAGTAGCATTTAAATACCATTCAGCTAATTTTTATGAGACATGGAAATACTAATCATCTGCGTCTGCAAATTTCAGCGCTCATATTTCACATTTAACCTGAGTTATGAAACAGAACTTGCACAAAAAGAATATAAATGTTATTTCCTCGAAATCATATCAAAACTAAATCATAATCGTTTTAATACCTGATAATTACAAAGGTTACGTTGTAATTTCACACAAAAGTTACAATTTAGGATATTTGCAGACACTGTTCGGCTAGCATTAGCAGCTGGGGTGACATTCCATTGTTCGATTCTCAGACCAGAAAAATACGTTTCGGTTTTTCTTATATAATAATGCCTAAATAATGCGTTAATCATATTTTCATCCAGAAAGAACAATTTTTTAATGGTTCACATTTTCATTTTTGGCAGTCTCCAGATGTAGGGAACATAATCTTTTTATATTTATCGTGTTGCGCTGATCATACAAGGCGCATATCAAGAAGGTTTTATAAAGTGACAATTTTGTAAATTGAATATTAAAATACTAGCCTCAAAGCCCGTTAAAACAGACGGGATGAGTGAAGTTTTCTGTCAAGTCATTTCTCGTACATTGCGCTGTAGCAAAAAGTATCAGTTGTCATCATGGTTCAGGTTTCACTTCAACCCAACCACAAACTCCTTTTAAATTGTCGCTATAAAATCAATACATTCACTGTATCGCATATTAGTGATATAATGAGTCACATTATAAACTTGACCCAAAATCTTCTTGGGTTCTTTCACCCTTCTATTTTGTTGATGGTGATTCAGATCGATTTTACAATGTTTGAGCTGCTGACAAAGTTACAAACGGCAGAAAAAACAACCTCAGTAATATGGCATCAGTGAAAGTAAATGAAAATAAAATTTAATATTAACTTACAATATGCCTCACAATTTTAATTTTAATTGTTATCTACGCCGCTTAAATCGTTATCAGTGTGGAACTACTTTCGTCCAAACTAGGTAATGATTTCGGTAACAATATAATCATAACTTCCATTAATCCTGCTGATCGAAAATTAATTACCTTACATACTGTAGTATGACAGAGTCATCCTCCAATGAATATAGAGGCTGCGACCTGCTATTTTCAGATTAATTATAACGATTCATTAAATATAAATTGTATTAGGGTTATTCAGTTCATACGTAATTTATTTATGATATGCCCGGGTGGCCAAATTATTATATGAGTTTTAGTTAATGCAAGATTGCTGTTATAAAGGGATAAACGGTGAAGATGCTAGCGGTCAGTAGAAAGTTATGATAATTCGAATAACCGGACAACGCCGTTCACTGGTGACGCTCTGCCGCGCCGAACACAATAACGGAGTCTGGGGAGAGAGAAAATATGCCATTACACGAGGCGAGGGCGTTTTACCCTCGGCCAAGACGCTAGAGGGTGAAAGGTCATCTGAGCTGGGCGCAAAACCAAACGGCGAATAACAGGCGCTTCGCAACTCACGTGATTTTAGCATACGCTGATTCACCAATGGTGTATACATGAGGGGTCTACAAATATTAAACCAAAGCTTCTCTTTTACGTCACGCGGACGTTGTACTGGAGGAGCTTGCTTCTTCGTGGTGGCAGGAAGGACGCTATAACAGACACTTGCTGCTAGGTGGGCTTGCTGGCCGGACGCGGAATGGGACAGAAGACAGCAAGTCTGCTGTTGATGGATTTACTGGCCGGACGTGGCCGAGTACACACGACACTTTCTGGCCGGACGTGGCCTAAGGCAGACTTGATGCAGCGCGTACTGACTCGCTGAGGCAGTCACCGTATATGCACCTGCACGGACGAGCAATTCGTGAGATCGCTATCTGACAGTGGCACATTGTGCCGCAATCTTCAAGCAGCTGCAGCAACACGGTAATGTGTTCCGACGCCAGTTCAAGGTTTCAGGGGTTTTAAGGAGGCTTTAACTTGTGACACCTGGGAATAGAATCTCAGCTTTAATTATGGAATGTCCCTGAGCTAGCTGGCATTTCATTTTCACCCAAAAGTGAACTTTGAAAGCTCCTTGATCAATATAACATGGTTCAAATAATGTTGTTTTTACTTTAATTGGCGCCTCTTGGAATTTTATAATATGTTTAATATCTATTTGTTGACCTGCGACGCCAAGATGTTTCATATTCATTTTTGTAAAATTTGAGATATTTAAAATCCCGTTAATGTTTGCATTAATCCGACAAATTGTAAGGTCTGGGTATTGCTTGCTTGCTTTGTATTTTCTTATGCTTAGCATTAAATTTAAATATACCCAGCAATGTAAATGCCATAAGACCCAATATACTTATGGGGTTACGTTGCCCATATAAACAATATCGTAGTTTACGATATGGAAGACGAAACTCTTATCCATGCATTTAATATAACCAATAACACATATACATATATACATTACATTGAAATATCATAACTGTTAATATTACTTTTGGCTTCTGTATTGGCGGCAATATCGTCTCTGTGTTTTGTACGCCTCGCCAACGGTGTACTCTCTGGTTGTTTTATCGTTGCCCGGTTACTTGTCAGCGAGCATCGTTGCTGCTGCGTTAGCAGCCGCCGCGAAAACGACGGAACTGCGCTGACAACTGTTAAGCCCACGATGTGTTTCCGCCACACCAGCCCCACACGGAGTTGATGAGGCTACGGCTGAAGATGTTTGGGGAACTTTACCCGGCGACCGGATCTTGTGGTTCTCGGGTTGTCCGGCGTATCGTGATCTGTAGTTGTTTTTGCTTTGTTGATTGATGTACTAGGTAGTTCTGTCACAGCACTACGTTCGATATTAGGACAATCGTCATTGAGCAGAAAGGCAGGTTTCACTCTTTCTATGCTGACACGTACCGGTTTATCTTTTTTCAAAACAGTTAAAGTTCTATCCTGGCAATCCAAAACGCGGTGTGAGCCAGTATATGGTGGCTGCAGGGCAACACGTACTGAATCATCCCGAAGATACACGTGAGTGCACGTTTCTAGGTCCTTGAAAACAAAGGTCGTACTGTGACCATGTCTGGTGGCTGGTGTTGGATGTAGTCTGCGCATTTGTTGACGTAGTTTGTCCACGAAGTCGGATGTATCTTCCAGACGTTCTTCCGTCGCGGTGCACAGTAATTCACCCGGGAGGCGTAGTGGTTCACCGTACACAAGTTCGGCAGAAGAGGTGCCGAGGTCTTCTTTGTAGGCACTACGAATACCGAGAAGAACGATGGGAAGGGCCTGCAGCCAGGACATACCGGGATGGCACATAATAGCTGCTTTGAGTTGACGATGGAATCTCTCCACCATGCCATTTGAGCAGGGGTGCCAGCCATTGGTGCGGGTTCTTAGCGTTCCAGTCAAGAGCCCCAGGTTCTGGAGCAGTACAGATTCAAACTGCCTGCCTTAGTCGGTGGTAATACGTAGAGGTGATCCAAATCGTGAAATCCAGCATGCTACGAATGCTTTGGCAACGTCCTCTGCAGTGATGCGTTCTAAAGGCCAGGCCTCTGGCCAGCGAGTAAATCTATCGATAGCTGTTAGGCAGTAACGATAGTTTCCTGACGCAGGAAGTGGTCCGATTATGTCCAAATGAACATGTTGAAACCGAGCAGATGGCATTGTAAAGTTTCCGACTGGTGCGTTTGTGTGACGCGTAACTTTGGCGCGCTTACAATCTTGGCAGGCTCGGACCCATGTGCGGCAATCTTTCGCCATGTTAGGCCAGACGAAACGTTCTGATACCAAACGAGTGGTAGCTCTGGCGCCGGGATGACTCAGGCCGTGAACGGAGGAAAAAGCTGCTTTTCGGAAAGGGCCTGGGTTTTCCGGTTGATGTGTCACAGAAGAGGATAGTGGTACTGCCAAGGACTGGGACTTGCTGCAAGCGAAGTGATGTTTCGCCATTGATGTAAGAACGCATTTCCGGATCGTCGTTCTGAGAGTCTGCCAGAGCGAAAAAGTTCAAGGTTCTGTCTGTGATTCCGTCGACCCGTGCCAGTGCGTCTGCGACTACATTTGAAGTACCTTCAATGTGTTCAATATTGGTGGTGAACTGCGCAATGAACGATAATTGATTCAGTTGCACAGGCGGGAGCTTGTCACGGCGTTGCTGAAATGCGTACGTAAGTGACTTGTGATCGGTGTAAATTGTAACCTGATGGGCTTCCAAGATGTGCCGAAAGTGTTTTACGGCTTCGTAGATAGCGAGTAACTCGCGATAGTACGCTGGCCATTCTGATCGCTTTGGTGAAAGCTTCTTAGAAAAGAAGGCTAAAGGCTGCCACGTAGCATTTACGTGCTGCTGTAGACAAGCCCCTACAGCTGTGTTGGAAGCAACAGTAAACAATCCTAGAGGTGCGTTGAGAACAGGATGAACTAGTAGCGTCGATTTGGCAAGGCTGGCTTTGCAGGCATTAAACGTGCTTTCCAGGTTCGGATTACAAGGTACAGGTTGAGAGCCTCGTAGGTTGGATACTGCCGAGCGGAGAGAAGCCTTGTATTCTGCTGCTGAAGGTAGGAAACGGCGGTAAAAGTTCACCATTCCCAAAAAGCGTCTGAATTCACGGACTGTCTGTGGAAGGGGTAAGTTTTGTAGGGCGCTGATCCGATCTGGTAGTGGTCGAGTGCCAGCGGCAGAGACTTCGTATCCCAAGATGGTAACACTTGGAGAGGCTAAAACACTCTTACAAGCGTTAACGAGAATCCCATAAGATGACAGCCTTTGGAAGAGTGATCGCAGATGGCGCTCGTGTTCTTCAGGGCCCTTAGAGAATACCAATATGTCGTCTACATAGGCGAAGGTGAAGTCTAAGCCAAATAGGACTTCATCAATGAATCGCTGAAAGGTTTGACCAGCATTCCGCAACCCGAAAGACATAAACGGAAACTCAAAAAGTCCAAAAGGTGTAATGATTGCTGTCTTTGGAATGTCGTCCGGGTTCACAGAAATCTGAGTGTAGGCTTTGACTAGGTCGACGACTGAGAAGATAGTGCATCCACGCAACTGGTGGCTGAAAGCATGGAGATGGTGAGGTGGATACCTATCTGAAATTGTCCGTGCATTGAGAGCTCGTTAGTCTCCACAGGGACGCCAACCCTTGCCTTTCTTTGGGACCAGGTGGAGAGGCGAGGACCATGGTCCCTCTGAGCGGCGTGCTGTGCCCTCCATTAATATTGCTTCGAAGTCTTTCTTAGCAATCTGAAGACGGTCTGGAGCGAGGCGACGAGCATGACAAGAGCCAGGTGGTCCAGGTGTTGTAGGAATGAAATGTACGGTAGAGTGCTTTATTTCTCTCGGCATTCCAGGTGGGCGCGTGAGATCTGGGAAAACTCGCAATATTTCATGAAAAAACAGTTGTTGGTGATTTCACACTAGGTTGCTTCCAGTTAGTCGGCTGTACAGGCTCTGACAATCCTGTCAAGCTGTCAATGATACACTTGTTGTGACAATCCGGGAGCAAGTGATAATGTGCAAGGAAATCGAAACCTATGATAGGAACAGCTACATCAGCTATTACAAAGCTCCGTCATAAATCGCGCTGCAAGCCTAGGTTCAGCTTGAGAAACAAAGTGCCATAGGTATGAACAGTAGAGTCATTTGCCACTACAAGTTCATATATGTTGCGTTGATGACGCCCCTTTATAAAATCTTTCGGGAAACATCATAAATCAGAACCAGTATCGATTAAAAATTTTCTTCTGCTGTTTCTGTCAAAAACAAAGAGGCGGTTACCACCTGTTGGGCAGCCGTTTACCGCCATCACTGGCTGGTATAACTGAAAGTTACATGGTTGTTAGCATTTGCGAGCTTGGCCGTTTAAACTGCGGTGGTACCAGCAAACCTGAGAGGTGTCAGTACGCGGCGAAGAATCGCGGCTGTTGTGAGCGTGCGGCGAAGAATCGCGTGGAGTTCGTCTATTGATAAAAAGTGTTAGGATTTTTCGTCGTCGGGGTCACCAATTATGGGGTTACGTTTCCCATATAAACAATATCGTAGCTTACGAAATGGAAGACGAAACTCTTATCCATGCATTTAATATAACCAATAACACATATACATATGTACATTACATTTCATTGAAATATCATAACAATGTGACTGTTAATATTACTTTCGGCTACTGTATTGGCGGCAATATCGTCTCTGTGTTTTGTACGCCTCGCCAACGGTGTACTCTCTGGTTGTTTTATTGTTGCCCCGTTACTTGTCAGCGAGCATCGTTGCTGCTGCGTTAGCAGCCGCCGCGAAACGACAGAACTGCGCTGACAACTGTTAAGGCCACGATGTGTTTCCGCCACAAACTTAATATTTTATTCACCTGTAATTGCACAGCATTCGAGATTCTGGCTAACCAGTTTAACAAAATTAGTATTAATCTCGATATATCTAAAAGTAGTTGTTGCCCCCCCCCCCTCCTCCCAAGTAGCACCCGCTACAATACCTAACGGCAAAGAATTTATCGAAAATATCTACATCGAAAGAATATAAATAAATAAAAGTAGATAATAATCCATATGTTGACTTAAACTAAAAATATACTTTTCTTTCAGTTTTCTGTCAATTCATTTCTGTGCGGGTGATTAACTAAATAGAATTGTTAATAAATAAAGGTAATAACCTCTGCTGTGTAGTAATATCTCTGGCCGTTGTTAATCCACCAACGAAGGCTGGCTGCTTGACGTCACAGAGTGACGCACACAGTGACCAAGGTTAGCGTTTGATTGGTATAGAATATTGTGTCATCTGAATAAATAAATTAAAGGTTCAACCGTTATATATCTTTGCCTCTGACTGAAGAAACTTAGTTGGAGTAATAAAAAATGAGAGCTCTACTGGAGCTTAGCTAGGTTATTTTGTGCTGCAGAATGGCTGTACGATACTTTGTGGTGGGTCACTTGAACACGCCGAGAGGACCTCGCAGCTAACAGCTAATAAAATCTTGCCGACTCATTCCGCCCGCGTTTAATATCACGGGCAGACATAATCCGCGCTACCTGACGCCGTAACTTTTCCTCGACTCGCTGTTAACAGGTCGGACTACGCCCGTCGAGTTTATCACTGCTACACGGATATATAGCATCCATTACCATTAAACACTCTTGGATTAAAGCTATATATTTCTCCGCGCAATAACCTCGCGTGCTGTATTAATTTCCGGTCTGGCAATTCTCGTGAACAAACTATATTTCTCACTAATTAAACTGTGTTTGATTGAACTCGGTCGTTAATTGATATTTCATTGGCGTTCGAGCTATAATTAAATCTTTGTGTGATAAGAGACGGAATTTAGTTACATATTTGTGGCCGTTAAAAGAGAACTACCAAAAAGTTATTTAACAGTCGAGTAATTAATTTTTCTTCTCGATATAAAATTAATACGGATTTTCGCATTATGGACTTTTCTTTTTTCAACCCGTGTTTCTCTACAAATTTATCAGAATTTCTATTAACACATAAAGTCAGTATTTGTATTTTTATTCATAATTTAATGGAAGGGTTCAGTTGCGAACTACAGCGTTGATTCTATTCTCGTTCCCCTCTTGTTTCTAACTCCTCTTTGTGTATAGATTTATCGCTAATTATTAAAGTACGACAAAGTTGATGTATGGCTAATCAACATCGCTAAGAGAAGAATGTTTCACAATATTTCGGTTGAGATGAGATATGTTTGTATACTGATCCACGCATAGTATTTTTATGAGAATTTGAAAAAGTGTTAATCTATTTCTTGTCTTTCACGGAGACCAGATTAATCTTGATGTAAGAACGAAGACTTTCCCGGCGTATGACTGCAAGGTAGTCTTCACTGGTGTACCGCCGGATAGTGTTGTGGAAACACGATATTCCGACGGCTAGCTCCGCCGTCTTCTTCATGTGCTGAGAGACATCTGCACTGGTCGGCTGACCCACAGATACTGCGGCCGTCGAAATATCGTGTTTCCACAACACAATCCGGCTGTACACCCGTGAGGACTGCATTGCAGATTAATCTTATGACCATCTGCTTCGATAAAAGCGCGGTCAGTCCTTTGGGCCCTAGATTAGCTCCTTAGCCAAAGCTCGTAGAAATACACTTCGACATTGATCTAGTTTCCACTATTCCTCTATGGACGACTCAACTTTAAACACTGTGAACCCCAAATTGCAATACCGTTGCTTCACTTTAAGCCTACATTTTACGAAAGTACATTAAGATGCAATCATAACAGAAGCTTACAAACATGGTTATTACTGCATGATATAGTTCAAAGCATCTACATGTGTTTAGATACGTGTTACTATATAAATTCTGCCAACAGCTCATATGTAAATATATCAAAAATTAATATTGACTCACATCTTACAAGTTTTAAGGAAACAGACTTTTGGATCTACCATCATAATGTTTTTTTTTTTTTTTTTGATAGCGAATATAAATTATAATTTGAATTTAGTTCCTAGTAAAAGAAATTCTTTATAATTTGTTGGAACAATTTATATCGTTGAGCATCTTAGCGCCCAGTATTATTTAGCAATTAACAGGAATTAATAGAACATCGTGGCCTGGGTAAGCGGAAGAATTAATTTTTTGCAGAAGAAAATGTGTAACCACCAAAACTATGGCAAAATATAAAGAAACAATTAAATTAAGAATGTTTATAAGATATATAGAGTTATCCCTTCAGAAATCATTGATTATATTTGAAATTGAACTGTGGTCTTAATTCTCAAATTATTAAGAACAAGAAAAAGGAAAAACATTTTTTTTCCATACTCGTAACTAATTCATTATGTTTCCTGCCCAATACCGATTCCGCAATTTTGAATATGCTTTCCTATTTCTTTGATTACAACTTTGCTGTAGATCTAAGAATTCTTAAAAAGCAGAAAGTAAGAAGTTATAGTGGAGCATGCAGTATCAACAGAAATAGAAGTGAAAACGGAGGTGTCACAGGGTATTGTATTGTGACCATTGCTATTCATTATTCTAATAAATGATTTTGTTGATGGTTTATAGTCAGAAGTTATGGTTTTTGCAGATTACATGGTGTTATATTAATAGCATCAAAACGCGGGAAGACTGTGAACAGCTGTAGGCTGACCTGGACAGGATGTCAAGCTGAATAGACCAACATGAGTTGAAAATAAATGCAAAGAATAGTCAGAATATTATGTGCACAGATAAAAAAAAAAGATTGATTATGCGTTTAGGATGGAAATCGAATTGCTTGTAACGTACTTTAAACGTAAATATCTTGAAATAACATTTGAAAATAAACTCAACTGAGCAGGTGATAGGAATAGGTTCCGATATCCTTCATTTATTGGAGACAGTGGAGGGAAGATGTAGCAAAGAAGTCAGGTTTCAAAAATTTGGTCAGACCATTGCTTGAATATCGTGGTGTAGAATGGGACCCACAGTTTCGGTATCAAATACAGCATTTCTGAGGCATAAAGGAGGGAGTGTGCTAGGCGTATACAAGACATAATTATGATGCACGTGGGAAGATAATGGTGGGAGATTTAAGAGTGGTGCATGGAAGGGAATAAATGACGATTACCACAAGGTTGCACTCGACTCCGCAAGGTAATGGATTAGGAATTGAAATAAATTACCAGAGAAACTAAAGAATAATTTATCCAAAACGCTGGAATAATTTAAGAATAAGATTCACGGAGGGTAAAAGTATATGGGTACAAGAAAGGAGAAAATTGGAGGTGCAGGGAAATTAACAGCGATACGAGTCCATCGTAATTAAATTAAATTAAGCACAATGCCTTGTTGAGTGGGATTTTCAAAGCTGCCTCTGTGCTTGGAGGTACTTTACTTTATACGCCGTTGTTCGTGGAACAGAATCTAACTCCCCGAACAGCTACTTCCGTGTAAACCGCCTATGGAGAGGATTTCTGGAAATACAGATTGCCTCTTCCGGCGATTGATCCTCGGAGCTTCCTAAAGCAGAAATGCTTGTCGTTTCGTCTGTTCTCAACTTATTTCGCCTTCCTTAAGCTTTACTTCTGGTAATTTCCATTGCCGTCGATTACAGCGTATATTCCGATGCTGCCATATTGCAGGCGGTACTCAGACATAACAGTTCACGCTGTATGCAGGAAATTTAGTTTCCTCGTAATTCCACGCTCACTGTTTTGTCCTAAATGTAAATTTATACACAACCTGTTCGGAGTATTCGTGTTTCCACAACAGCAACTACCGCAACAACCTACAATCATGATAGGGTAAATCCGGGATAGATGACCAACGACTGTAATTTTTTGACTATCCCACGTACAGCGCTGCCGGTCAGCAGGTAGTTAGTTAATAATGTAAGTGCTGTTCCGCATGACTCTTTATTTCAACTGGAAGTAAGTAATTTTCATGATTTTAGTTTTCAATATACCTTGAAATTATACAGTATGTCACAACCTTTTGATTTAAACATAACTTAGGAAGTGAGTAACTACGGTAACTTTAGTTTTAGAGTTGTTTTGGTCTAAATGCATACCGGTACATAGGTTATGATTGAGTTTGCGTCCACCATGTTTGATGACGCGCTATGTTCGTCTATCCCGGCCGATCGGGAGAGACGGCCACATCAGTTTCGGGATAGATGGCCATCCCATAAACGTGTTATGTATTAAATTTTGACGGTATCGTTATTTTTTAGAGATGCCAAATAAATACATTCGAAAAGCCAGCTCTGTCAGAGGATCATGGAAAGAAGAAGAACTTAAAAATGCTATTAATTAAGAAAACAATGATGGTTATTCTGTGATAAAAGCTTCCAAGGAGTTTAATATTCCAAGGAAGTTCGCACTCTAGCTCGGAACAGATGTTGAAGTTTTCTGAGATTAATAATATCATTTTTTATGTGCCTCCCCAGCCATACTACCCATTATCTGCCACCGTTGGACCGATCTGTCTTCAAATTTTTAAAGCATAATTTTTACAATGTCGGTGAAAAATGGCACCCAGATCGGAAGATTACAATTTGGCGAGCTACTACAAGACTGTTGGGGAAAAGCTGCAACACCAGGGAACGGCATCTGTCGGTTCGAAGCAACGAGCAAATGAGGTTTTGGTTAAGTTATAATTTAACAGCAATTAATATCTTTATAAAATATTTTATCATCAAGAAAGTCTATAAAACATGTTTAAAGTGTTAAAAGGTTTTAAAATAATTATCTCTTTGATTTTAAAGTATTTTGACCGATGGCCTACTCTCCCTTACATGTATGGCCATCTAACCCTGATACTCGGGTGAGATGGCCAAGTGTTACATATTTTTTAATAATTTTTAGCTCGTATGAAATCTGGTATAGCTTTATAAACGAAGTCAACTTTTGCTTTTTTATGAATTGAAAAGGCAATTTATTGAAAGTTTCAGGTTGTTCTTGTGTATTAGGCTGTGAAACTGGCTTTTGAAAAAATCATGGCCATCTATCCCGGGTTTACCCTACAAAGTATAAGGATATTTTTGAGCTCACAGCCAGAAAGCTGAGATTTTTATTTTCTGCTGGACAGAAGAGATTTTATACGAGTAAGTTTTCTTGCTTAGGGTTTTACGCTATACGCTTCGTCGACGTCGAGGTCATTATGGGGGTGAGAGGAGAGAATGTCGGACGAGGATTGGAGACGAGTTTGGGGAAGGAATTCGGCCATGGTCATTTGAAGGAACCGTCCCGGCATTCGCCTAAGTGATTTTACGGAAGCATGCAAAACTGAAATCTGAATGGCCTATCGGCACCACTGACATTTCTCTCCAGTAATAAGGTCGGGGTGGTAGAGAACCAAATGGGTTTGTAGTAGCAGGATTTACTGACAGTTGATTCCGATATTCGAAAAATGTGAAACCCTATTTGTAGCAATTCAGATGCCCCCCCCCCTCCCCAGTAGATTTTATGAAACATATTGCGGATTTTATCGGATATTCATAAGAGGTTCGGTTTTACTTGTGCTGAATATGCACTACGTCCTATTACAAATGGTAGTACTGAGAACCAGTTTTAAGTACTATTTCGATGTAATAATGAAGCCTAGGTGTTTTTAATCTCACTTTCATAGTTTGAACTGTCTATGTGTACTGGCTTGTTTATTAGTCTAATGCAGATATAATGGCAATTATTATGATTAATTTATTAGTCTGCATTTACATCTACTAATTACCTTAACGGAGCGTGGTAGCTGAACGGTTAACGTTCTGACCTCGCCTTCGGGAGGACGCGGGTTCGAATCACCGTCCGGGTATCCAGATTTGGGTTTTTCGTAGTTTCCCCCAAATCACTCCAGGCGAATGCCGGGATGCTTCCTTCAAAAGGCCATGGCAGAATTCCTTCCCGTTCCTTGCCCCAATCCCATCCCGCCTCTAATGACCTAGCAAAGCCTAAGCAAAAAAAAAAAAAAAATCTTAAATTCAAAAAATACTACCATTAAGTCTGCCCATTAAGCCATATTAAGCCTTGTATCCACTTGAGCACGCTCAGTCGAATGAGCCGCTCATTGATTTGAGCACGCTCGCTTGAGCGTGCTCAAGGTAAAAGGAAATTTTGGTCGAACGAGCATTGTGCCGGTGCTCAGTAAACGCTCGGCTATTGACATGACGTCACGTGTGCGTGTGGCAGCTGCAGCATTTATTATTATCCATGCAATATCAAAGAAGAAAATGAAAGTACCAAGGTGGTGGATTAGGGAAAGTTATCGTCAGCGAAGAAATCATCTTAATAGTTTAATTCGCGAGTTGACATTTGAAGGAGACAATGAGACATTTCAAAACTTTACGAGAATGTCAAGAATTGATTTTGAACATTTGCTGTCATTAGTTGGACCTCATATTAAAATGCAGGATACGCATATGCGTGATGCGATCCCACCAGCAGATAAATTAATAATAACTTTAAGATTCCTAGCTTCAGGAGATTCCTACACAAGTCTGCAATATATGTTTAAAGTATCTAAACAAAGCATCAGCCGTTTTGTACCGAAAGTCTGTGATGCCATTGTTCAGTCACTCCAAGATTATATAAAGGTTGGTACCAATTTTTTATTTTAGTTACAAACATATAGTTAAAGGTTAATTTCCCGCCTGAACGACCCAAGCAGGCTTGTAATTTTTTCTTCACTTCATCAACACTACATTTTAATACCTCGCTAATTTCGCGCCAGGCATCATCTTTTTTAGTTCTATTGTAATATTGTTCATATGAGCTATCCCACAATACCCGTTTCGATTCGTAAGCATCAATAAGAGTTAGACAAAGTTCATTATCCCACGTGCTCGCGCTCATTGTCGAAAACCAGCGTCCACACTGAGCGCCGAACAAACACTGGCTCGCCTTTGAGCATTCCAAAATACCGACAACCGATCGGCTCGCCCCGAGCGCGCTCGCTGTCGTTCGTTGCGAGCGCGCTCAGGCGTCCACACTTGAGCCGCTCGCTTCACTGAGCGGCTCATTCGCCTGAGCGTGCTCAAGTGGATACAAGGCTTTAGAAGTGTTTTAGGCGCCTTGAGATTAATAAAATGTGAGTGCCTTCCCTAACGTGTCCAAGGTATATCCAAACCATTAGAACTTCTTCCAGATAACTTATTAGGTTTATCTGTTTTATTATCCACAAGCCGAAGTGTTTAGATGCTACTCACTACTATTCACATTAAATAAATGAAATAAATTTTAATAAACCACTAACAATAAGTTACACACAAGTAAGAGTTGCCACTAAGAACAGTATTGTCAGCACACGTCTTTGCTCAACATAAATTATTCACTCAGACAGACTGATTGTACGTAAAACCAAAGTTTAAATTATTATTTGAAGGGTGTAGCGTTCGAATACTATTTGTCAGTTCAGATAAACGATATATCAAATATACCACAAACACTATCACAATAAAATATTAAAAATCTAATTTTAAACGTGAGCTAGCTTCATAATGCTGTTAGCTGGCATTGGGTTTGAATTCTTTAACATCGAGCCACAGAGCAAAAAAAATTGCCTCAGCTAAAATTCAGCAGAATGACTGGACTTCATGGGTTAGATTGCGCTATGAGCTGACTGATATGAGTAACAGTGTCTGTCATTTTACACTCATTTTTTTCTGTCGCCCTTGGATAAAAAGAAATAAATAAGGCCTCAACGGTGACACCAGAATATTTGCATTACCAACCTCATTCCATAACTTATCCTATTTTTGTCTAAGTTTCCTATATCTGGGTTCCAAGAAATATGCTTATGACTGCATACTGCATGTAATTCTCTACTAGCACTGTTCCATGGTTTTGCTTTTTACCTATGTTGGTTAATAATCTCGAATCTGAAACTCCATGATGTAAAAAGATGTGCTTTTGTCAATAATATTAGATTTAGGGTAACTACGTGTTCAAATAACAGAAGGTGCCATACACGATCCAGTCAATGAGCGGTTGGGTTAATGGGGCAAGATTTCAACGTACAAGGCATTATTGTTACAACAGTAGAAGGAAGGAAATAAAGGCCCAGGCGATGGAGGGAGGGGTTCGCAGATCCATGTAGATAATGTGTGAAAACGGCTTGGAATCACGTTCGAAAATTTGCCACAGTTCCTAGTACATGGTAGTTAAGACATTGGTGGGAAACAATCTTGGTCTATCACAGGACTGTACAAAAAAAAATAGCACTGATGTTTGTATGTTTCTCTTATTGTCGCACCAATGGATGACCACAAGTACTTGATCGGAGCAAAGAAGGAATCACGTTCGAAAATTTGCCACAGTTCCTAGTACATGGTAGTTAAGACATTGGTGGGAAACAATCTTGGTCTATCACAGGACTGTACAAAAAAAAATAGCACTGATGTTTGTATGTTTCTCTTATTGTCGCACCAATGGATGACCACAAGTACTTGATCGGAGCAAAGAAGGACGTGGCAAGTTCTGCACACGACGAGGCTGGTGACATATGGGTATCACAGACAACTTCAAGGGTGACTGATGGCTACTAAGGAGACATTTGTAATGCTCGTGGAACTTTCCAGGAGAAATGTAATACAAAAAGTGCATCTGGTATCTCGACGAGAATCAACGACCCTCCATGTCACCGAGCACCGAGGTGGTGATTGCCAGTTTTAACTAGCAGCTATAATAATAAAAGCAAGTATTTGGACGAAAAATTGATTAATTAAAAAAATAATCACCCCTTTAAGTAACGTTGTGAATTTATTAGATAAACAATTATTATTTGCCTAGAATAATGTTCGATTACTAAGATCACTAAATCCCCTTTTTCTATGGTCAGCAATATTAATTTAAATGTCTGAGAAATTGATTTATTTATAACTGGAACTATCAACATGGCTTCCCTGGTGCTCTGCATTAGGAAAAGAATTTAGCTTACCAAAAAATAACAACCCAAATTGTGACGCTACACCGCCGAGCAGAAGACGAGTACAACGCTACACTAATTCCACAGAATGTTGCTGCAACGAGACAGCGTTAACGAAGTTTAGAAGTCAATGACACCGGGATCTAGTATTCAACTTTTATCACCTGTCTAATAAATCTATATGAGATTTAAAACTTTATAGCAACTTGTGAGGCGTTGTTAATCGTTGGTCGCACTATTTCGTCTACTTCCTTCCTTTATATGTTTTGTACATGACAGTGTGTCCTTACGCAGCCTCACGTATCTTTTTTATCTTACTCTGTTGCTATTACAAGCTTACCAGATATTTATCGTTATTCGAATTGCTTATGGCTGACTTTAAATATCTGATCGAATCCCATACCTTAACATCTGAAAAATCTTTAATATTCATTCTTTTATTTACTTTCTAGAATAATTCTTTCAGATTTGTTAGACCATTAAGCATGCAATTTATTGATTTAATTCATATTAACAAGATAATACACAATTAATACTTATCTTCAGTTATTTTCATGATACATTCCTTCCTACTAACACACAATACCTTACACACCATACATTAATTCTCTTTCATTAATCCCTCGGGCTATATACTTTACATTTAACATTTATACACTACTTGTAAAATACAACTTCGTTGAGAGTTTCTTCTTCGAAACTTCCCCTTTCATTTAATTCACAGTCCGTTCAAGCTCTCATCAAACCCCTTTTCTTTTTCGGCTCTTCTCTTCATCTGTTTTTCAAAGATGCTCCGCACGATCTTTATGGTTGTCTTTGACCTTTAAACCAAATTACCAAAGTTAAAAATAGATACTCAGTGTCCTCACTGCATCTCAAAATATATTACAACACAACCCATAATTTCCGGTAAGGACCATGTACCTCACAAACTCTATGGTTGCGATATGATTTCTTATGAGCAGCGTGACTTCCCTGGCGCTCAAGCACTCACTTCTTTGCGGGGCTGCTGGTAGACCAGCGGCTGAGCGCCCTGGACCGCACGAGCACGTTGGACTGCGGGTGATAAATGTCGGTGCCGACTGGCACAACCACTCATGGCGACGGCGCGAGGCCCCATGGGAAATCTGGTCGGAGTGGCTGCGCTAACGGCCTGCCGATGTGGCCAATTGGCCAGTCGGTCGCAAGAGCTCGGTCACATCGCGTCAGCGTCGCTGTGTCTTTCATACCGCAAGTAACGGAAATAACTGCGTTTTTCTTCTACATTGTTTGGAATTACTTGGGGCAATGGATTCAGTTCAACAACCATCTGACGCTCTGGGACGTTAGGTAAAATCTTTCTCCTTACCAGAGAAACAGCATAACATACGCAAATGTATACTTCCAGTATTATTCTGAAGATTCACCATGGAGACCGAGTTGATAGTGTCATACAGCACTCTATTTAAAGGTGCGGAGCAAACATCCATGGTGAATCCGATAAAAGTATTGTAAGAGAATTCATATCCGAATTTACAAGGATACACTCACAAGTTTTTCGAAAGAGTTAAACAATTCCTCTCTCTTATATTCACCACCTTCCAGCTTCATATTTACCAAAAGAAACTATAGTTAATTATTTTATGTGGCTTACTATCGGACCCCAGAAACGTTTCTTGAATTAAAAATGCCGATAGCTTGATTTGGAAACAGCGTAACAGTTTTTTCGAAATATAATACATAGTGATAAATCTTAGTGACGAGAATCATCCTAGGAAATGAGACCAATTTCACACCGGAAATTCAATACAACCTGTTAAGACGATTAGCTTGTGTAATTATTTTTTGTTGCTGTTGTGGTCATATAACTGTCCATTTGTCTGAAAAATTGCTTTTTTCAATGTATTTCACCGATCTCTTCAACTAAGGTTCGTCGGTTTCAAGAGAAGCTTGTAACAGCCCTCAAACCCAGCCTCCACTGAATTTCAATCTCGGGATTAAGTACAGAGAGATGAAAGTTGATAAAATATTAATTCGCACATTTTCCATATGAATGAATATTTATTTTATGATACTCTGTTAATAATGTGTAATACGATTAGAAATAGTGTAATGTGTGAAATATTAACTGAATGCTTGTAATTATAAATGTTGTACAAGCCATAGTGTTTTGAAGCCAATTTTCAGCTATTTGGAGTTGTTTACGGTGCCAGTTTCATGTTTGAATTCATGTAAATAGCTTTAATTTACATTTTAAAGTGTTTTCTAATGATTGTGAGTGATTTTGTACAAGTTGTAATTGTTTTTGTATGAATTTGACTGTCAACGTGATTATTAGCGCTCGAAAAACGTCTGCCGGCACCCTTTACTGTCTTCTGGATGTTTCTCTAGAGACTATTTAAACTCGTAGATATGGCAACCGGCTGATGTTTTTGATAATTGTTTTTGAAAAGTTCGTTTTAAGAGTAGTTCAACAGTTTTTATCCGCTGGGTAGGGTGCTTTAGTAGCTCTGGACGAAGTTGTATATCCGTGTTTTGTTATAAAGATTTTGCCGAAATAAAAGAGCTAAATGTAAAGTGTGCTATCGGTCTTGCTATTTCATTGAACTATGTAATCAATTCAGAAGATGCGTTAACCATTATCCTTTGGTGAAAGGTAAAATCACTTGGTGATCGGAATACAGTAACCTGATATTTGAAGAACTAATTAATTAAGTTTTAAACAGCATTATTTGAAAGGTCCATCCAGCGAGTTCCTTGACAAGCTCTCTCCAATGTCTTTAGCTCTCTGCATGTCGAATGTATTACGACTGTGATTCAACGGTACATTCGACCATTGCTCTTCCGCTCTCTGACCCTGGACTACCGTATATCTATCTCACTTTATTCCGTTACTGCCTGCCTCCCACTCCCTGCTCCAGTTGACTCATTTGAACTTTTTACTTCCTATTGCAACTCGCGATCGTCTACTTATATCATCTGACGATTTACTTTTTGGAAATTCAAGCAGCTGGCCAGGTCTTAGTATCGCAATACCGTTGCTTTCAGCCGCCGACTGGAGGAACGTCAGAAGTTTGTCTCCGTCCAGCACCGCATTCCATATGTTACACTCAAACAAATATTTAAACAACACATGTATACTAAAAGCCCGCTTCCATGCAAGATATTATCAAAACAGTTTATTTCCTTTGTCTTAAGTTGCTACCTTAGCTAGATAAATTTATTATATATACTTCAGAGAAAACGAATACTTTTAAGACCAACTAAGAAATGGAGGGGGTCCGTAACAGGCCACTAGACCTAGAACTGCAAACAAAAAATGATGATGTTATATACGACAAAATAATCTGAATTTTATTCATACAAAAACAAACTACTTAGTTAACTCGTTGCTATTATTATTTTGTTGCATTTGTTACAAATGAAAATAATAATTTTACTTACTTGTGACGTCTTCATTAAAATATGTCTTCTCTTTGACTAAGGCTTCCTTAAGTCTTTTTCACCACAGTTACCCATTTTAAACAACCTACTTACTGATATTCCATTTCCATTCTAATAATCCTTTATTGCCACTGCTTATCTAACAGATAATAAATGGATTTTAACATCGATAAACACATTTACATATCCTCTAATGTGATTGTTTTTCTAGCTATTTTAATTAATACCATTTATGAAGTCATGAGGTCATTATTTATCCAGAAAAGACAGTTTCCAAATACAAACCGTCTTTCTGAAGCTTACATCAACACTGTAACGGCTGAAAAGGCAATTTTTTAGAAAGTTTTTGTTTGTATGTGGTGTTTCTGTGGGTATATCAGGTATTAGCAGCTAATAATTCGATGAAGTATGCTAATCACTAGTTTCCGACCGAAGATTCGGTTTCGGCCAGTTTCGGCCAAAAAATTAGGTTTTGGCCACAGTTTCGGTATCGGAAAAAATAGGCCGTGCCGAAACTTTTAACTAGGATTTATTTATGATGATTATTATGTAAAAGTAGAAAAGAGGTTATGTTTGATTCACATATTACTTACCTACATTTTTAGGTAAATGTTGTAGGATTACACTTTGTACCCGTACTTTAATTTTAACCACTCAGACAACTAACTGCTGTGTGACCTGCAGTTACTTGATTTTAACAGTGAGAAAGCGCGTATAGCTCGTGCGAATTGTCACCTCGACCCCATTCCCACATACTGCCCGAGGTGCCTAGTAAATTCGGACGGGCTGTACGGATAAATTTTGTTTTCTAGTTGGAATTCATATTTACTTGAATTAATTTTCCTAATTTAGAATGAATGCCATATGCCTGTTTTATTACAGAGGTTCTTTTTATTTGATCTGTGAGATATGATTTATTTATCTTACAATATTTTCTTTCGGGCAAAAAATCACAGCAAGAAAATATCAGATTTGGTAGTTTTCCAAAAAAAACCTACTTGTTCATCTGAAGATGTTTGAAATTTTTTTAATACATCATATCCATTGGTAAGCAACGAAATAAAAAAACAAACATTGTATTGGAGTAAAGCAACATTTATCAAAGTTTCATTGCAGGTGTAAGACAACAGTCAGCAATCGACGAAATGAAAAATAATTTAAATGAAGCTAAATTAAAGCGAATGGGTTCACTAGAAGCGTTGAGTACTGACCCGCTGAATCTTGTTCAGTCAACGATCTCGAGTTTGACCTATAAATCTAAACTTGTTGAACGGGCTTATGATCATGAAATTGCAGAAAGGATTGACGAGGCAATAATGGACGTAATAATTGTGGACGTGCTGCCTTATGCTTTGGTGGAAGGCGAAGCATTGCGGCGACTCAATTTCAGTGATCCCCACGCAGTTCACAAATAATGGGATGAACTCTGAAAAAATATTTTAGAACATCACTGATGCTACAAACGAATGAGAAACTTAAGACTGAAAAATCTAAAAGAAAGACTTTAATGGCGAAAAGCGAAGTGCTGACACTGATATCTGTACCAACTTCACAGCTTTACAGCTTATTTTATCGTAAATCATCAATGCCTAAAAATTATATTGGGTGCATGTTCGCTGGAACAGGATCATACCAGTAAATACTCGTACATTGAGCAAAACTTTACTGAGGTGGTGAACGAATTGAGTTTAAACGGCAAGACTTTTCAGGTCCTAGGTGACAGTGTACGAAACATGGTTTGCTCCATGCGTGGTCAATGTGAATCTATAGCTTGGGTGGCACACACGCTTCAGTTGGTGAAAAAACACGCACTACTTACCAAAGACTTATTTAAAAAATGCTGAAAAATGGTAGGCAATTTCAACCATAACGAGCAAGCAGCTGGAAAATTTACAGAATGTCAAAAACAATGCGGATTGAATCTCCAGCCTTATACAATGCGGATTGCCAGAACATTCTTTGGTGCAAGTTGTCGATGTGAGGAGGTGCAGCACATAATTGATGTTACCAAAGCTTTTAGAATAAAAGAATGTAGTCAAATTGTACAGTTTTGAACATGGTAAGATTGATACTTTTTTTGCTAGTGAATTGGATGTTATAAAGAACCTCACACATTTTGATATACTTGATTTATAATTTGATGGCGCATGCCTTTGATATCACTATAAACCCGCGAACTGCAAGTTCGCTCCGAAAGCGAAGATCAGATGATGACAAACGTGAAAAACTCACTGTACGAGTCTTTGAACATCAAATTTTCTTTTATAAAAAGACACCCTTCTTTGATCGCTGCGACAATACTGGACCTAAGAATTAAATCGAAATATCTCAGTTCCGATTAAGTGGATGTTGCAGCGAAATAAAATATATCTTTTTTGACGGAGTACTGTCCGGTGGTGGAAAACAATGTTCGCTCAGTTTTAACAGAACTGATCTTGACACCCTCCAACATACAGCAAGAAAAGGAGTGTCTTTGGGTTACATACTATAATACTCCTAATCAGATGGTGGCAACTGGATCTGAAGATAAAAAAACTGTTTCGAAAGAAAGATTTCAGTCTGATCTGTTAATGCCGACATATATTGTTATTTGAACAGCAGTCCATATCCTACCCTAAGAAATGTGGTCGTAAGGTATCTTTCTGCCCGCCTACTAGTGTTCCAAGAGAGCAACTGTTTAGTGCTGCTGAACAAATATACGTATATCGTCGGAGTTATCAGCTTAGTATATTAATAATTCAGTGTGGTCGTAATGAACTGGTGAAAGGGTTTCTTTTGGCTGCTCATTCGCCCCTGTCGAAGCTGCCTTAACCTAATCCAGCAATCCTACAGGGTACAGGTGACCAATAGTTTAACGTGGAATCTGAACCACGGAAGCGTTCTGGCGTACTTCACATTACACGGCCAATCATGAAAATATTGTGAACACAATTAAAATACTCAATTTATAAGTACTCTGTACTTTATATCAATGATTATTAACAAAGTTTATTTACAGGAGTATGTCTTTAACGTGTTTATTATTTTTATTCGTGTTAAGTTGATAATTGTTGATATAGCATAAATAAATAATTATTTTGTATTTTTGTTACATGGTTTATTAATTATTTTAATTTCATTTAACTCGAGTAAAAATACAATTAATTTCAGTATACAATAGAAATTTTAACATGGCTGAATAAGTTTCGGTTTCGGCCGAAACTGAGACCGAGTCCGAAGATTCGGTTTCGGCTGAAAATCCTGTTTCGGTCGGACACTACTAGTCATTAATACACATGTGATTTAGCTCCTATCGACAAGTGTAGTTACTACATATGAGTCCCGTGCACGACAAGCATGTGATGTTTCTGGTGCTGAAGTTTCCTATAGATGGTTACAACTGTTACGGGCTTACTCGTGGAGATATAATATAAGTTAAAGTTCGATAATGAGTTATTTTGAGCTTCAAAGTTTTCGATGAAACTAGATCAATAAAATTAAAAAAGCGTTCACCAATAAACGAAACTCATCAAACACTTAATAATCTAACTTCTAAGCAGTGAAAGGTTGCTCACAAAATAAAGACAGTTGAAAGGTTCAATGTTTCAATAATGACACTTTTAATCTATAGCATGGGTTAATGTTCTGGGACAGCATTCATTAAAAGGTTCCGCAGCATTTCGTTTGGTTCTTTTAGCCACAATTTTAGAATGATTGCGGAAGTGTCCGATGTTCCAATGTACAACAAAATAGATAACCCTTCATTTTTCCTTCAGGTAAATAGAGGCGATAGACGTACGTGTGTGGCTGCAATAACTATATATCGCAATTCTCTCGTCTCACGAAGGTCGACAGAAAACACTACTAACATAATGTTGTTAGATTGGCAAAGTATAGATGGTTCCATGTGAATGAGAAAGTTTTTGGTATGCAAGTTAATATGATGTGAGCAGTACGTAAGAACTCCATCCGAGTTGGCGTGGTTCCACCCAGTCTGAATAAAACGCTACAGTTTTCTCTTCTTTGGGATCTGAGCTCGCAACGTTGTATCTTTCTCCGATGTACTTAAGGCCACAGACTATATTCACGCATTATCAGCCCAATACGAACAAACAACGCGAGGTTCGCGGCTGTATCGGTTCTTTCTTCCTCTTCTCCCCTGTTTTCCCTCCCCTTCCTCCGGGCCAGGTACGAAAGGCGTAGAAGCATTTTTGCGGTTGGATGGAGCAGAGGCGAGGCAATAGCGTGCCCCATTACACCGCAGCCTCTACTCCCCCTCTCCCCCTAATGGACTGATTGTCTACCAAGTTAGCAACAGGAGAGCTTTATCTGAACCTCGGAGGAAGGGCACGCGATATAACACGACAGCGCACCCTTCACGCCAGTTACCACACCGAAAACTTTCACATTTATTTTAACTTTCCCCATAAGACGACAGTTCACTCAATCCTGCATTTCTCCCTACATGTCAACGGATCCTTTAGCAGTAACTTCACAACGCTGTAGCCAACTGGTTTACCTGAAATTTAGTGTATAAATGTCCAGTTGATAAATCTGTAATTGATTAAACTGGCTTCGATACTTATTTTTCATTACAACATCTTTTATTTAACTACTGTTATCGCTCAGAATATTTAGTTCTCTATCTATCCATTTTGATCCATAATGGTTACTCAACTATTGAAAGTTACATATACAAAAATTAAATTTTGTTATTTAAAATTTACTCAGAGACCTTCTAACATTAGCAAAACCCCCCAATCATTTGTTATTAATATTACCATTACTATTATTGAACTGTTTTATATTTGTTTGATTATAAGTATTCTAAATAATTTATAACGTCTGTAAGCTGATGTATATTATTTCAGGGTTTCCTCGGATAGTAGTGCCTATTGTTAGTGGAGGTAGGAAAAGAGACAAGGTGTCACTAAAACTGCGAAGCCACCTGTAAACTCTGGATCCGACTGCGCATGCGCGGCGGCCATATTAACAGGTTCAAAACATTGGTCTATTTTCATTGACTTCCCTGCTGTGATATTTCAAAGTGTTTTATAATGACATCTTGTGCTCCCTATGGTTGCACAAAAAGAATAAATAAGAAATAACCGGGAATAACATTCAATAGGAATGTTGTAATTATTGTTCTTGAAGTGTTTGTAACACGGTGTCTGCAAGAATGCGAGCTGTCATTATAGATTTACAATGTCTGTTAAAAACGTTTATTCACAGCTCTCAATAGGACGACGGTGTTATCAAATTTTTGTTGATGCAGAGAACCATTCTATATAACTATTTCTTCACGTAACAGGTTAGCCTAATTGTAAACGAAAATTCAAAGTCTCTGCTAAGTGGATCAAGTTTACATCGCGATTCGGCGAGTACATTATTCTACCTGCTTTAGTCCAGTTGTAATTTGTATTGAAAGTGTATGATGAAGTTAATTGGTAATTTTTTGAGCATGGTAGTTACACAAGGTATATCGGGATGTAATCTATCCCATTTACGCTTAAGACTTTTGATGCATGGCAGCAAGGTAATTCCACTGGATAGTCAATATGGTTGACGAATTCTTCATGAAACAAATTGAAAACAAAGAACAAAATGTTTTGATATCTCGCTTAGTTCTCTTTTCTTTTGGTCCAGGCCGCATTTCGACCTAACTACCTCACTTTTGAGACAGTATATCTCGAGAACTAAGCGAAATATATATATATATTTTATTTATTCGTTGAGGCCAATTAGGACCACGTTAAGCCTTTGTGCATTTTTCAGCGAGTTTCTTCTTCTTTTTGTCCCAGAACTCCTTCTTTCGTTTGAATGCGCCTGTTTGCGCTCCTCTGTCCAGAGTGTACCGCGTCTTCCATTGGATTGTTCGTCTCGGCTTGTCCCACTTGTCATTAACTTCTTCCGAAACATATCTCTGTTTAAAGCATCTTCTGGTTCTAGCCCCATCAAATGGAGATCTTCTTTAATATTTACGAACCAGGGCATTACAGTTTTGGGTCTGGAATCAAATAAGTTAAAGATTTTTTTTGTTAGTCTGTTCTCCTCCATCCGTTTGAGGTGGCCATAGAATCGAGCCCGTCTTTTGCGGATTGTTTCAGTGATTTTCTCAATTTTGCTGTAGACTTCTTTGTTGGATTTCTTTTGAAGGATGCCATTCTTAAAGTTGGAACCCAGAATTCCTCTAATAATTTTTCTCTCTTTTTTCTCCAGTTCTCCCCATAAATTAAAATTCTTTATTTTCGTTTTGTCTCATCGAGTTACATACGAATTCATCATCAGATTGTGGACCCACGTTAATGATAGAATCCCCCTGCACTGATGCTGCTGACGAATTTAAATAGGTCTATCGACTACAGTGAAATATCTTCTGAGTAAGCAGTGAGTTCTTTTGAACGTTTCGGTTGTTTTAAAGTCCTAACCATTCGCCTGAGCTGTTTAAAAAATTTCATATAGGACTTGCTTCTGCTTGTTTAATAGGTCTTGATTTCGTAATCTTTCTCATCAAAGATTTCGAAAGCATTAAAATTACTGAAATGGAATGTGGTAATATAATCTATTTGAACAGCTATCTAATCTATATGACCCTTAGTTTTTTGTCGACTTAGATAACTATGATACTTCTTTTTGCGATTGCTTAATTTGCTTAATTAATTGTAACATACAATACTTTTTAAGTATGATTACAATTCATCTAGTAGGTATATATACTAACCATGATATGCTCCACATCCCGTAGGTCCTTCCTCAGACAGCAATAGTCATAAATAAATAGATCGAGTTATTACCCCCGTTGTGCATATCTCAAACATTCCTAGCATTCATATTTTATGACATTTAAAAAAAAAAAAAGACAAAACAAAAGGAGGATATTTACTCAAAAGGCAGCTTATATGATAAATGTGACCTCTTATTTGACGGATATATATATATATATATATATATATATATATATATACAGGGCGTTCGCCGGGAAACGCAACCCACTGTTAGCGCTACAAGGAAGAAACTGCTCCCGGCGAGCGAGCGATCAGCTTCCGGCATTGTTCGACCGTCGGCCGCGGACTATTTCACAATAATTACGCTTCATAAACTTGTATGTGCTAAGCATTTAAATGTGTCGTAATTCATTAGCTTACCTTATAAAAGATGCTGGAAGTGTTGACCCTCTTGTGTAATGCACATTTCACATCTTCTGAACATATTTCGAGACACACGCTGGATTTCACCTTTGTCAATGGACATTATTACTTGATAGATTTTTTCCTCAAGTTCTTCCAATGTGTGAGGATTTCCTTCGTACACCTTACCCTTAAGTTTACCCCAAAGGTAGAAGTCACAAGGGTTTAAATCCGGTGATCTGGCGGGCCACAACCCACGGCTGATTACACGATCATAAAACACTTCGTCAAGTACAGCAAGCGAATTTCTAGCGGTGTGAGCTGTCGCCCCATCCTGTTGAAAATAGCCGTACAATTTTTCTTCTTCAGTAAGTTTCTCGAAAAACGGTTTCACAATATTTTCGATATATCTTGCGGAAGTAAGAGTTTCACGGAAGAAAATTGGACCTATGATTCTCGAAGCACTAATCGCACACCAAACACCCACTTTTAAGTCATGCAATGGCAGTTGGAGTAGAGTATTTGGTTTTTCTGAACTCCAGTGTCGACTGTTTTGAGCGTTAACATAACCACTCAGATGAAACCAGGCCTCATCAGAGAAAAACGTCAGTTGCGGATCAACAGTGCCATCGTGGACACCCTGCAGGTACCAGTTGCAAAATCTAATCCTAGGCCCCTGGTCTATTTCTGTAATTTTATGCACCACAATTGTTTTGTACGGCTTTAAGTGAACTAGCTTTGTTACTTTCCAAGCTGACGTCTTAGATACGCCTGCCTGCTGCCCTAACTGACTTAATGATTTTTTGGGTGACTGTTCTAGTCGAAAAGCGATATCGTCAATTTTCTCCTCTGTGAGAATACGGTTGACCGACAGTCTCTTTTTGTTAAAAAATGAACCCGTTTCTCTTACTTTTTTAACCAGACGCAGAATTGTTGATTTAGCTGGCAGTAAAGCGCCAGGATATTCGCGACGAAATTTACTGCGACACTTTTTAAACGACTTCTTCTTCACATATGTATCGTAGAGAAATATTCTTTGTTGCAAACTGTAACGTACCATAATTTTACTCACACTCAAACACGGTACAGATTAGTAAGAGTATGAAGCCCTAAACCAGCCAAACCGCAAAGAAACGTTTATTCACAACACTGATTAATAAGAGACTGAAGTCACAAACTAGCTACAATGCAAAGAAACCGTTCTTAACCATGTAAGGGTCCCATTATACTGTGCCACTGCACTGTTGGGGCAGCGGAGGTGTTAAACAGTGCGGTGATTCACGGTATCGTGTGGCGGGAACTGCTGGCCCCGCTGACCGAGCAAGTTGCCGACGGCAACAGACTGGGAAGGTTGCGTTTCCCGGCGAACGCCCTGTATTTACTTATGGTTTTACGCCTCATCGACGTCGAGGTCATTAGAGGCGGTATGGGACTGGAGATAAGGAACGGGAAGGAATTTGGCCATGGCCTTTTGAATGAAGCATCCCGGCATTCACCTTGAGTGATTTGAGAAATCATGGAAAACTCAAATCTGGATGCCCCGACGGGAATTCGAACCGCCGTCCTCCCGAATGCGAGGCCAGAACGTTAACCACTCACCCACCACGCTCGTTGGAGTGGAATAAAATAAAGGAACTCAAGTTATGGTAGTGCTATGTTTATGCTAACTGCAGTATAGGATGTAGTTCGGGTTGTTAATTAACGCTGTACATTTCATCTGTGTTGTTGTGAGTTCCCCGAGGGAGAAACGTTATGCATGTCCTCTTTCACATTAGAATTTCTGAGCGGATTGGAATAATGGTCCTATGTTTATCAGCGGTTAGATGGTACCACTTCTGCGACTGACAGATATTGTCAGCAATGAGCGATGGACGCATAATGCGGTTTTTCAAGTTATGATTGATGTGAACGGGTTATTAACAAAGGGCGGACCGTGAGATCGAGTGAATAAGACGGCGATTACGACGGATCCGCAGACAAACTTACAAAGCAACTCACATCTAAATCATCAAGCACTCGTCGCTTTCTCATTTATTACCCAGGCACTTTATTTGATTGAAGAAACGCAAGTAGTATTATTGCCAAATTAAATCGGAATAAGTAGCTATCTGGAAATTAGACATTCTAGCTACAAACAGCATAACAGACGTGACACTAATAATTTGAAATTTGTATACATTTCTTTTAAATCTCAAGTAGTCTCGAATAGTAATTCTGAGATTGGTGGTAATTAGTGATCCTTTCTGATGGAAATTTGAACCACTCGTTTTATATTTTTTCTTGGCACGGAATGAACAATTTAGTTTTCTTTTTGGCCGTCTGATGATACGAAATCTGAATTGGTATATGAGTGTAAAGTTGCCGTTCAGAACAAAGAAACCCAATACAATTGGAATAAGGTGTTAATCAATAACTATATAAGGAACAGGTTGCTGCGCAACTCACAATCCGACCCTTAGAAATAATATTGGATATGCAGATTTGCTCAGTCAAAAGTGGTTGGTCAACTCTACTCTTAGCCTTCTATCAAAGTACAGAGAAATTTCTGGAATACTAGAATGGTGGCTGCCGGCCGATTAAAGTTGTGGACTCAAAATAACTGAAGACCAGGGCAAACAGTAAACTACCTTTAAAACGATTTTAATATTTTTAATTTTATTCCAAATTAAATGGTGATGGTTTTAAATGATATAAATAATTTAAAGGTCCTAAACACTACTTGAAACAACCTGATATTAATAGATATAAAACAGCCAAAATATGGTAGCAATTGATAATATAATATCTCTTTAATAAAATATTAAAAGCAATCAACAATGATTACAAACACTTATTCACATACAACTATTTAACGTAATGTTCAAACTATATTTTGACATATTAAGAACACAATTTTATATAAACTTTAGTTAACAAAATGATCTTCCTTACGTACATTACTCTATTTAATTAAATTAGGGATAGTTAGAAATAAAAAGGTCATGATTGTACCAAACTGTGCCAAAGTTTATATATACATCCTCACCTATTACCTGCAGAACGAAAGCGGGTAATAGGCACAGATATATAATATATATATATATATAATCAGTAACGCTCACTCATAAATACATTTAAAAAAGGCATAAAATTTCGTAATCATAGACAGTAATGTTTACTTAAACATTATTTTTTATTAATATATTTTTCTCGGGCTTCCAGCCGTGTTAAGATGTCACATTTGCGGGACGTTTCGAAGGCGTCCATCTCTGCCTTCATTCTCAACCAAATGTCAATGATAATAACTGTTTGTTTATTCAGCCGCTGCTACGGAAACGGTGGAAGACAAAAACCAACACAAAGCGATTACGTCATCCGCTCTTCTGCTCGTTACCAGCGCGAAACTGTTTCAGCATTTTAATTGCCGGGTTCCAGGCCGCACTGAGTTGATAACCAGTGTCCCTGTTGATTAACAAATCAGTTAATCTTATTTCTACAGCCTCTGTAATAACGCTGGCCCAAAAATCTTTGACCCGGGCTAAAATGGTTGTTTTTTCAAATTAAAAAGTGTGACCCTCTTGCACACTATGTTCGGCCACCGCAGATTTTTCTTCTTGCCCAAGACGAAAATTTCTGGCGTGCTCTACACATCGCTGCACAATGCATCGCTGCGTCTGTCCAATGTAGCCGCGGCCACATTCACATGGTATATAATATACACCAGGGGTTCGTAAACCTAGGTCATCTTTAACGCTGCCGACCAAGTTACTAATTTTAGTGGGTGGTCTATAAATTGTCGTGACTCCGTGTTGTGATAGCAGTCTACCTATTTTGAAACTTAGGACACCCACAAACGGCAGAAACGCAAGGCCCTTGGTATCAATCTGATCTCTCCGTCGATTTTCCTTCTGTTTAAACGCACGAGTAATCTGTCCCTGATTATAACGCCGTGAAAAATTACGATCCTACATTATTTTTTATGTTGATATTCATCAGTGAAATTTATTGTCTGATACTTCAGTGCCAAGAGAGTAAATGAGAAATGTTCTACACATATTGGCTACAATTCACAAAAATGTCGGTGGCAGAATGTGGTTTACATAAAAGCTAACTCTATGCATTCCAAACACGAATAGCACGAGGGAGGAAAGAATTCATATAAGTTTCTGTATGACAACTATTTTCTCTAATCTTTTCTCTCCTATGATTGTGACACAAATAACTTGGTAGAAGCGGTGTTACATCATCTCATAAATGAAAAGTGTTGTTCGCATATTTGCCAGTAAATTCCAACGAAACCTATGTCTTCTGTCTGCCAGAAAATCCCAGTCCAATGACAGAAAGAAAGCAAAATGTATTGCTAGCGGCTGAAAGGGCTGAAAATTACAAGTAGATGAGATGGCTGCAGAAATTGAATTTTAGGCAGAAAGCCTTTGAATGCAGGCAATTTGGTAACACATAAACATATTACCTTCCAGCGCAAGCTTGTTGAGAAGTGACAAAAATTAAGAGTCGAAATTATTAAGTCAATAGTATTATCTCCATGGCCCTAGTTTGTAGATACCGTAGTAAAAGAGTAATAAATGGAGCACTGCGTTTTTCATTTTTGCGTTCATAGAATTAGTGAATAGGACCCCTTCCAATGTATTGATTCATTATTCAGGCAATACTTTGTGTTGAATGATCTTAAAATTTATTTAATGGAGGACTTCTCAGAGTTATACAAAGTTAAACAGTAAATTTCATCATTCACAGGAATGGAGTCTGGTCATTCATTAAGTAATTCCACTTTTCAGGAGCACTAGTAACTACAGTTAACTCATGTTAATCTTTGCCATATTTCATGTATATCCGTATTGGTGCTTGGCTTCTGAGAGAGTTATTGTCAGCTTCCATTCTTTTCATTTATCAAAACACTTTTCATCTGTAATTACGACTTACTATATTCTAAAACCATTTTTATCTTTTGATCCTTTCCACTTACCATCAAAGCCCCACGAGAGCACTGGAGCTTTCAGCTTCCTCTTGTAGTTCTCGGAATAGCCACTGTCGACACTTCGTTATTTCGATAAAATGAACGTAGGACTGTAGCTACCCACTTTCTCTCAGTCCATAAATTTGTAATTACCTACAGTGGTACTACCTCCACTTCATTCACTTTACGTGTTGTAGGGATTTAGCATTATTATTCTTACTTTGTCATCATTTTTGATGTGATCCGATTGTAGGAAAACACTTCTGGCGGTATTCAAATAACAAAAATAAATAACGAAAGACCGCTTAGTCCTTTCTTCTATTTTACACCGAGCTCATTGTGCAATTCAAAAAACTCCAATCAGCTAAAGATAGCTCATCATTGTAGAGTGATTGCTTTCCTTGGTAACCTGTAAAATAAAACAATAGTTTTAATGATTTGAACAGTACCTCCACAGAAATTTCATTAGTATTATATCCCAGAATTAACAATTCTGTTGCCGTTTCTATACAACTTTATTTTTACATCCTTATCGTCAAAACTGAAATTAAATTTCCCTTCTGTTTAACACCGATTTCTCCATCCTCACAAAACTATACCCCCCACTCAACAGACTTTTTTATTTCTTCCTGCTACCTACTTAACCTCTGCAGCGATGTTTTACTACAGATTGCAAATTATTCACGCTGATCAATATACCTTCTGTAGTTAACGAACATCAATTAATATTGTAGGTATTAGGCCTACTATATATATGTACTGACATATTTCGTTCATAAGATTAGTCTTATTTTCACAGAGCGGAAATTATTTTCCACTTTTTTTTAGTGTTAACTAACTTTTTTGTTTCGGACTTAACACATCGTTGACATTGGGAGAGGTTGGGTGGCAATGAACGTAACAGATTTTGGAATCCGACCATGGTCTTCTGAAAGAACCATCCCGAAAACCGAAATCTCATTGGCAGGACGGGGATTTGAATCCATGTCATCTCGAAGTTGGTTAATCACTTATATTTCTATTGATCAGTTGTTGGATCTCACCGGATACATACGTTCTACTAAAGCTGAAAATGTAGTATTTAATTCAGTATTCATCTTCTTAATTATGGCTTTGTGGTTCATCGATATTAGACTGCGCTCTATCAACGGAAAATAAAATATTAGCCAAGGCATTTATTAAGAAACTACCCTTGCATTTGGTAAGATTGATTTTGCAAATCAATAAAAACCGAATGACTGTTTGTGGAATTAACTCCAGATCCGTTAGAATGGGAAGCGAAATTGGTTCCAATCACTGAAATCTATTGGTTTAATACGGGCTGTCTTCGTTCAGGATCTTGAATGGGAGAGGGGAAACCCAGCATTCAGGAGAAATAAATTAAATTTTTCCAGAATTTCTGTGCATTGTGTATCTCTTACATTGCTCGAATCTGAAAGACCACTTAAGGAAGACAGGTTTTAATCAATTGTCTGGAAATACCTATCTCCAATCTTCTGCTGTGGTATGTGTTATATTGGCGCAGTGGATTTGATGCAGTTAACTGGACTAGCAACTGGCGTGTGAGACAATTCATCTGGTATGTTCGCAGAGTGAGTTACGTGAAATATTGTACTGTGATTTATTGTGACAGGTAACTGCCCTACTATCATGTTGAACTGATGGAACCACACGGCGTGCATGAAATTTTATTTCTTGCTGAGAATTTATCATTTACTTTGTGAAGAAGTGCTCTCTCATCATCTCATATCCGTCACGAATCCTTCGTCCCACTCTCCCCACAATTTTACCCTGGCCAAACAAAAGTTGTTCTTAAATATCGGAAGGTTTTATACGAAACATTGTTGCTTTCAAATGAAGTTAAACTTTAAACCGGCATTATGGCTTAAGATTATTTACTATAGTTTCCCTACTTATGAATCAGTTCACATTTTAGCCATTTAACGAGAACTTTTTGCATAATAGTGATACAACTTCTATTCTTAAATCAGTGCATAAGCAGATATTTTTTTACAAAAAGAAATTGACACCTAGTTTAAACCTAAGATAATTTTGGAGCAACTTTCGAAACACTGTTTATTTGCTCGGTTTATATCTAGCTGGAGGTTAAAAGTGTCTCTAGCTTTTGTCGCTATCTGAAAACTCATGAACCGTTTTCTGATAGTTATTTAAAATATGAAATATCTGTCGCTTCATGTTCACCACCCAAAACACATTTTGACACTGTTACGTTGAGACGTATTAACTTTAGTTGGAAATGCTTATCCAAGTGCTAAAACATTAAAGCTTAAGAATTTCCCGTTCCTGGTAGTTTGTGATGACTGATCCTACTCGTACTCATTAGTTTATACGCGCTACAGAACTGACTGTGAATTGAATTTCTGATGAGTCTCATAAATATTAGGATTTTTGTAAACTTTGTTTTAAACACTAAAGGAAGGAATACAAATATCTTGTCGAACGGTTCCTACAAGTGTCTGATTAAACGTAAAATGGACGTTTACACTTCGAAACTATTTTATAATAATAAATGAAATAGATTCACAACAGTTGTTTGTTTAAATTTCAAAATGTTTTTTATTTCGTTGATGAATATTAGTGTTTTTACCTCAAAGATCAACGAATGTGTATGACTTATGTTAATTAACTTCTATCTTCACCAAACAAGTGTATATTTTAACTGTCAATAAAAACGAAGCATCATTACGGATTGCGTCAAATATTTATTTAATATTATTACTACTAAATGGAATTATGTATTTTAGACAATTAGACCAAGACTATTACTCGTAGATTCACGACAAAGCAATTATCAAACATTTCCTACGACGTCCCTGTATTTTATCCGATGCGGAAAAGTTAGTGATGAAAAGCAGAGTGCATCAATAGAAGAAATTAAATGTTTCATTCATTTGTACACCTCTAAAGTAATAAATTACTTAACAAGTTACAAAGCATGTTACAAGCTTACAAATTCTCGGATACCGTTCGAATCGTGAATTAGAATAATCGCTTTTATTACTGGACTAAACAGGTATAAAATTAATAATGTTTGTAATCAAAGGTACATAAATCCCGGTGACCGAAATTCTGCTCCGATTATGTCACAAACCAAAATTTAGAAACCTAATTGCTGAATGTAAACCATATACTCGTCTTGATGTTTTCCCAGGCAAACTTCAAATAAGTAATCGAAATGGATTTACATAGATATAAGTGGATAAAAATACAGTTCAGGGGTCCTGTACTCTTTCTTTGAAAAAATTGTAAACAGTAAAATTTGATACTGCAATTAAGAGGGAAATTAAAGGTGAGAAACATTTCTCAACTCTCCGTTAGTACAGCAGATGATCAGCAGGATCATCATGAAACTCTCAGCCGTGGTTTAAATTCACAATGCTCATTACATAGGAACGTCATGCATCAAAATTTTTAATAAACGTTAAAGACATGTAACAGCGCCTAGAAAAGAGACTATCTGTTAGATCGACGTCACATGCTAGGTTCAAATCCTCATGAATGCTAATTGGCAGTTTTACGTTTTTCTAACAAGGCCGATGAAGTGGGAGAAGTAAATCGCCAACCCCTTGTTAGCCCCAATCCTCTTACGGAAATTTGTTGAAGCTGCTTACAAACTTCACATCGCTCTCGGAGTTTTAACAGCCATAAGATCGATAAATGATATCCCCTTTCGTTATCATTAGAATTTTACGTCGAATATAACATCTTCAAAATGTAGGTAGTTTTGTTCGTAGCTATATGGTTCAGTTAATAATCGTAATTATATTGATACTAACTGTTACCCGCGACTTCGTTTGCGTGGATTAAGAATTTCTTTGACAGAATTGAATATAGAAAATTGTTGGTAGCGAAAGATTGGTTCCAAACAACACCGAGTCGGCATAATATGACCTGAAAACTATCACTATATCATTCTACCATCGAACCTGTCTCTTAGAAGAGAATCAATTTCCAACATATTTAAAAACAGAAAACCAAACGAAGGTGAGGGGATGTGGTGGGAGGGGGTATTAACTAAGGGCAGCTTTATTTCAACTTGGTCTTTTCTTCTTTCTTCAGCATGAGCATCCGATTCTTGGGTTCTAATAACTTTAGCTACTCGTGCTCTGCTAGAGATACAACTTACAGTTAGACCAGATCACACCCGCAAGGCATGTCAAAAAAGAAGGCAAAATAAACTGGTGCCAGAAACATATAAGCAGACGCAAAGTAATATTACAGAGAAACTCGACATCTATACTAAATAATACGTTTTTTCTCTAAACGAAAGTTATTAACAAATTATACACTAACATAATGCGCGAGAAGCATAGCCTGAGCAAGCGATGTAACATTACAGACTAACACACACATCCGTCTCTCTGTCACCATTCGATAAATTCTCAAAATTTCATGACTACAACTGTTAATCATATAGAAAAAAAAATTTCCTGTGCCCTCCCAACATATTTCTTGTCAAATTCCGTCAATATCGGTATAGGCATTTAGTCGTAAAAACTTAACAAAAGACAGAGACTTACTTCCGCATTTATAGTATTGTTACTGCAGATCACACACACACTGACTGCGAATCACCCCTCAGTGATCAATATAACGTAAAAAAGTGTAAACCTTCAGCATTGCAAGACTAGCTACGCTTTGCCTCGCATAGCACCCCTAACTTTGTGATGTGTACAGTTTTACATTCAATCCGAATAACCGACAGCCAAGGAGTGACTCTTACGATCAAAAACAATTTTTAAAAGTCTTAGCGTCCACGGAGATTTGAACAGGAGACCAAGATCCAAACATTACTAAGCAAGCGCTTTAACCACAGAAAAACAGTACAGAGACCTCCGTATCCAACGCGTCTGTCTATCGCCGTTCAGTAATTTTTCGAAATTATAAGACAACATGTATTATTTATACAGATAATTTTTCAACGAAATGTAGACAGTATTTTTCTCTTTGTTTCAAAGGATAAGTGTGAAAAGTTTCATCGAGATCGGATGAAAACTGTTGATTTGAATGAAGAACAAACAAATCAACAAACAAACAAACATACATACATTCATCTTTATATGTATAGATATCATGTTTTTTTGCCATTTATTGGCAAAGATACGTTTGTCATTATCTTTCCTGGTAAATCATTAGCTGACTGAACTTGCATTTGCTTCTGGCGCCATTATCAGTTCTTAATTTTCTGAATATGAGGGTTATTTATTAAAAACTTACAGAAGAATAGTATTAACACACTGCTTAATATAAATCTTAGATTTAAACATATTAATTACTTGAAAGAACCAGTTACAAATAAACTTTACTTCATAAAGAAAAAATCGGGAAACTCTACATGTAATGAAGTCGGAATCGTTCGTTACACATGATTAGACAATGGTTTGATTGATTTCGGTTGAATATCTCTATTCTATTATTCAACGAAAAATTCATTAACATGGCAGTTTTATTTTATTTAACAGTACAAAAAACGGTTTTGATGTACGTATCTGTCAACATTCTAACTTTTAGCAGAAATGCGATATTGGAAGCGTAAACCACAAACGCCCTCTGTTTAATAAAACAATGAAACAGCGTGTGTCCCAACAGCATACTGTCGGGTACCAGTGTTCCGCAAATTCTGTACCACATTGTGAAATATCATGAAGCCCATCTCCAATTTTCAATTCATTTGCATAATGGGGTAAGATAAATTGCTCTCATTACATTTCGCAGTTCGATTTACGTCACGCGCTGCCCGTTCAATCCGGACGCGATAATAAATTATGAAGCCTTACCGATAGAAACGACGCCATAATGGGCCCATCACTCACCGCGATCCGTTCCCGCCCAGGGCCAGCCGAGCACGTCGACACGTTACAAACACGACGACAGACGGAAAATACAACTATCGTCTGTTCTCACGCACATGGGCGTTACTTAATCTCAAGTAGCAATCAGTCTTTGTATAATTTTTTTTTTTACTATCAACCAATGTATATCAATACATAAATCGTTTTGTCGCAACTTACAGATTATAATAATCTCTTATTGTTTTAAACTAGATTTTCACACCCACCCGGCAAAACTGTTCGAGATAATTCTATTACATTGATGGTTATTAATATTGAGCTCCACAAATGACATATCTCAAGGGGTTGGGAAATACTGAATTTGTTTGTTAAACCAATTTTTTTCTTATGAGGACAGGATATGATACATTTTTAAGTTGCACAAAATTTTCGATTAATTGGCTCATTTAATTTTATCTACTCAAGAAAATTATTCATGGGTACTTTCCGGGCCTTTGAAATGTTGCATATTTGTCATACTGTTCTGTAGCACTTCACCACATCCGCTAATTGCTGACTACATTGCTCTTTGGCGGGAATCGTGCCTTTAAATCCACAGCAGATCACGCAAGTAAGGCAAGAAGGCTTGAAGTACAGCAGCCCTCCGCGGTACAGCTTCGGGAAAACGTCTCCAACCAGAAAATTTCGTGTCCGCTAAACGGGCAGCCACCTCCAAGTTTTCACTCGCTGAATTACAGGTTCATTCGAAACAATTTAAAGAAACATCGTAGTGGCGTGTCGCGACCATTTTCATTGGCTGGCTGTGCCCGTTACTATACGTGTCGAATGCTACTCAATATTTAATCGTAACAGTCCCCAATGCTTTTATTAGTCGTTGATTGCCTTCACAAAGGTAATTTATCTTCCACGACGCCATCCGGAAAGCATTAGGCGTTTAAGCAGCACACCATCGCCAGGCCTTTCGCGTATCTCCCTTTCATTCTGGAGACAGCCTGACAAGTAGATCTGGCAAACTGTTTTATGGTGTCAACGTTTCACCGAATAAGTACTTTCACTAGCTTTTACCGAAAAGGCGCTCTTTTCCCCATTTAATGTTCACGCACATGTTTTCAGTCTTTTGTGACCAATTATCTCCAAATTTGGAAACTGTTTTCATCGTACTTGTGTCTCATTGCAAGAGATACACATCAACCTCATTGTATCACACTTTGACACAAAAACTAAGCTCTGCAACATATATGATAATGGAAGACAGATAAAAACTCTGACAATCATGTAATGCATACATTTTCGAAGCCATTATATCTTTGATGTATCGACGTCTAACGTCAACTAATGCTGTTGGAGTGTAACATTCCCTCTCTACTGACTAACGTACCTTCCGGCTATGGCTCATGGCGACTTAGTAAAAGTGAGCACAAGTTCTGAATAATAGTTTCGATGCCTTGAAAATATTTCCAACTATTTTTTTAGTTATTTAAAAAATATTTCGAACTAACAAAATCACTATCAATAAATAATAACAGCGATAACATGACAAAGTTGCCCCACAAACACTAAGGTAATCTGAAGTTTTATAAATACAATGCGCGAAGCTAAATAAATCATTAATAATATCTTATTTATGAATTACGGGTATATATTGCTACTGTTTGAGATTTTTTTAGATTGAATGCTTTTTTATTCCAAGCTAGTTGACATGTAATCGACTCCTAAATTTTCCTCACTTAAAATATTATTGTTATGTAATGGTGTCCCCATCAAAAGGGGTTAATGGAGGCATTGGAGAAGGTCCTTAGAAGAGCCGCCCGATTGATGACAGGTATATATAGTTGGAGGGAAAGCATAAGTGCAATGTTGAAGCAGTTTGGTTGGGAAGACCTGGAACACCGAAGGCGTTGCTGTTGACAGAAGCTAATTGAAAAATTCACGACTGACTAATTTTGGAATGACAGCAAACAAATATTATTACCAGCAACATTCATATCTAGGAATGACCGCGAAAATATTATTAGAGAAATCAGGGCCAGAACCGATTCATTTCTGTACTCATTTTTTCAACGAGCGATTAGAGAATGGAATAGGAAGGATTTACCGGGAGAGAAAACTTAAACTCCGACAGGAGTAGCTTTCGATAAAACACTTCGGCCTTCCTGATATGTGTTTTCCAAGGTTTTCCCACATCGCTCCAGGTGAATGCCGGGATGGTTCCTCAAAATAGCCCATGGGCGCCTCCTGCCATATCCTGTATATCCCTAACAAACTACTACACTTTCGGATAGGTGCAATGCACCCTCCGCCACACATTTTTAGTGAATCGCCGAGTAATAATAACGATAACAATTAAATTACACGATGGTGAGGAGTTTAATGTAAGTAATATTTTTTCCAGCACACATGTAACAGTTATAGTTTACAAAAACTTCTACCTTTGATCATTTTTAGATTTCACAACCAGTTTAATATCCATACATTTCAAGTTGGGTGAAATCAATAATTATTAGAACGCCCGTGTGGACTGAATGAGACATAATTTGAACAGTGTGCAGGCACAGAATTTCTATTCACTCTCCACACATTATAAATTCTAACCGGAGACTGGGTTGCAATTAAATGAACAATTACGGTAGAATTACAGTGGCTGCTTACAATGGGCTGACCGTAATTGAGAATCGCAGGTTCCATGAATTCGCGTTCAGAGGATTATGCCTGTTTCTCACCAAATATTACACAGCGGCGTCACTTAAAATGTAAAACATTCTGTAAAAATACATTCCTTGCTTGTCTAACTCTTCCAATTGACTCATTATTAAAAATATTATGGAAGGTGTATTAATTAACAGGTATACAAAAAAATGTACAGAAACTGATACAGAAAATTAAATATAATGTTTAACAGTAATTTAACTGTGAGAGTGATTGTCATAGGAACAAACACAACTGATTCTCGGTATGTTTTATATGTTTTTAACGACTCTGAAAGATTTCACATCGATGTCACAGCTCAGCTTTCTATCCTTTCTTTGTAGTTAAGGTAATCGGAAAAACCTGATTCCAGAACACCACTTAAGATATGATAGCTACCATTAATATTTTTTTCAAAACTAAAATATACAGGACCTCCGTAGAAAGCTTTAAACAATAGTTACTCGTTGTTTTTTTGCTAAAAATTGTTTTAAAGTATTTGCTCTGGGCCATTATCTAGATTCAAAATTTATCCTCTTAATGTTAAATACACCTTGACTTACATTAATTGGAGAGAAGTTTTTTCAAGAAGTAGTGATATTCCACTATGTCAAGGCTCTAATACCTCCATCATCTGTAATAATTACAGACTCCAAGTGGGTTTCTTAATGGTCAGTTAATTATTTCTGTTGCTTACCTCTCGGATCGGCTGAAAGATATCATTCTTGGTTTCTTCAGATAATATTGCTTACTTCGAAGCCATTTGGAGAATAGTTTTCGCTCACGGATTAGTAGCAGACACAGTTCATTCATATCACGTTTTTGTGATACTGATACTATTTCATTACATGGAATTCCATAGCCGCGTTGCACAATCAGAAAAATGAATCGACCTTCTGTGTCTGTACAGTCTATGAATGCGTTCACGAATAAACCATTGTGTGATTTGGCGGCAGTCAATCGCAGAAACATATCTAAAAATGTTTAAAAAGTGTCAACATTGGGTTGAAAACTCTGTGTTACTCATCCAACTAAAAAATGTTGTGAAGTCGTAAAAGTTTACATTATTTACACTGTGATTACTTGATGACTCAACCACCACTTCCTAAATCTGTAACCAGTATGTCGTACTATGAAACTAAATATTCTGATGTAATTATTTTTTAAACGTCATTTAATTGTGTATCTCTATATCATGCCTATTATAAATTTTATGTTATAGCCTAGTTCAATGTTTTACGTTTCCAAATATTCATTCTGTTATTTCAGTTTTGGTCTCTTGACTATTTCCTAAATACTAACTGGACCTTCAGTCTGAATGGTTTATACGGTTAGGACGTTGTGAACTAAGATGTAATTTGAATTTAACATTAAGCATTATTAGAAATTTTGCACTAGACAATTTTTCGATTCAGTTACTACTTATACCACAACTGGTCTGAGAATATACTTGTTTGTTTCAATGTCAGATTTGTAAGTTTCACTTGGAACAAAGACTTGTAAATAGAAAGCACTAACTGATTACTATATAGCGACAAGAAAAACGAAATATATTTACTCTCAAGTACATAATCATAACAGTAAATACAGGAACACTTCAAAATATCTGTCAGTCAAAATCATACTCGAACTAAAAATAAATGTGGCAATATATTTCTTTTGAATGTTGTAACATAACAGTAGCATTCCGCCGCTCCGCAAGTAGCGCGGAAATGAGCGCATGACTACATTGTTTAAAGCTAGTCGTTATCGAGGTATGGTAGCGGACGGCTCGCGTCGCGTAATGTGAGACGCTATACGAACTGTGCGGGTGTAGCAAGAAGTAAGAAGAAGAATGAATTAGTTTAACCATTGCTACGTGTGTTTTAAATTGATTTGAACAGTGTGTTGAGATATCAGAACAGTAAAGTGTGGCATCGGAAGTAATTTAGTGTGGACTGATTTGGATTATTACCTTTCCTTTTATCTAAGAATCTGGCAATCGACGGATTACGAAATTTCGATAGCTTTATCATCTATATTTTGATAGTGGCCAACCGGTTCGATGTGTACTTTATTTTAATAAATGTGTGGAGAACCTATTTTCATTACTTTATACTTGAAGATTTCTCTTAGTTAGTTATCCTCCCACTTTTATCGGACTGGTTAGGACCCTGTCTGGCGACCGACGGTGACTACGAACTCAATTATCCGGCTTCTAGTGCTGTATGTCAGTAATTTAAAAACTTTAATAAGCACTAAGTTCGGTCTACAGTAAGTAAGAACAGTATTTATCACGCTACCCAAGAAAGGCAGTAGTCTTACAATGTGTTTTTAGGCCGACAACTCTCTTCTAAATCTACTCATTTATCTTGCTTACAGCTACGGTGACTGCAGTAAAAAACACAATTAAAAAATGTTTTTACTATTTCTGTTCACAAACGCGTACTTTCGAATAAAAGATCCTCCACTAGGTTTCCTTTACGGACGTTTGAACTGTGGCTTTTATAGACTGCATGCCTGAAAACTGATGGCAGGCTCTAGAGTCCTAGACTGGGCTGCTGTAAGAGGCTGCGGCTAATTCAGGACCCGGTATTGCGCCGTGCGGTGCTCCAGGAGATGCAAGCCAGCGCTTCCGCTGCGGGCGTCCCCGCCTTCCGCCAGGCTGAGTTATACCTGCCCGCCATGAATAGAGGTCTGCACACAATGGCCGGGTCGCCTGCCCGCTCCCCGACCACAACTTACCTCGGGAAAACGCAGAAATAAATAATTCAACCATACTCATCCCAGTTCTTTTAGTCAAGTGCTTCAGCGATCAGAAAGATTGTAACTAAACTCGTAAATGTGGCTCAGTAACACACAGTACTGATTTATAAGCTGTTCGAAACAGAATCTGGAAACGCAATTGGTTTTCTCAAACATAATGTGAATCAATACATTGACAGGATTTTCGACACAACTCTAGTTTCCTATAAGACTTATGCGAGATGAAATGCACCATCAATCACGACAATATTTGTTCATGATGAATGGAAGTTTTCGTACGCAGCTTTAGTAGTGACTCGGATAGAATTCCCATCCCCGAAATCCACATTTACTTTTCTAATACCATATACAATACCTTCGTAAATGCTAAATTTTTAGTTTATTACTGTTTCTTGTTGACGATTCTACCGCATCTACAATAAACTCTCTCGTTAAATCGTGGTGAAAAAAGAAAAATGCTGAACCAGATTTTTTTCGATACGTAATGATTAGCGTATTTCAGAAACATTTCTAGTTTTTCTCCGAGATTTGCTAATGCCGTAGCTCTGAAATTAAGTGGCTTATAAGTTCATGCATCAGCGACCAGAATTCCCTTTCTTTCTTTTTCCTGCAATTCCTATTAACGAATCAACTTTCATCATTCCATGATTGTGTTAAGCCCAAGAAGACAACATATAAATTAGTTTAAAAAATAAATCAGCATCGTCAACACAGATTCCCGGAGCCTAAAATTTTGTTTTCTACTATCGTAATGGCACTTGGTAACCATAAGTTGCTATTTATTAAATTGTTTACTGAAACAAAATAAAATACCTGGATGATAATAGCAAAATTATCTCGTTAATATCATAGTATAAGTAGAAGCTGAATTAAGAATCTATTGAGAGTGTATTCGTAAATAGCAGTATCAAAAAAATTAAAATGTCTTATAGGGATGAAAAATTACAATTGTTAAGTTTAAATTTTGCAGAACAATTTTACTTTTTTTGCCGGCCTCGGTAGCGTAGGGGCTAGAGCACTAGCTCCACGTGCTGAAGGTCACCGGTTCGAGTCAGGCCGAGGGCAAGGGGGTTTAGTGTTGTGTGTGTATATGAATGTTGTATCCATCCTGTAGTGTTCGTGTGTCCATACTTAGCATCAACATTGTACTGGAGAAATTGAAGCAGTAGAAGGGTCATAGTAGTCGCATTGAGCTGGCTGTATGTCCTATGTAGCCGAATGCGATTTAAAAAAAAATAAAAAAAACCTTTACTTTTTTCTATAGCATTGCCATGGAGTACTAGGTAACCAATGCTCATTACATGAATGTGATAGCTGCAAGGACAGTAAAGATGTTTGGCATGCACTGAATGGTTCCAGTTGGGTAGCAGGCGATGACCGGGAATTTCTGTGAGATGGTTTTGCTGGCTTCACAGTGGCACTGCCGTGGCGTAGGTATTGTAAAACGATATGTAGAAACCCATGCGAAATGTGGCGATGAACTTGGCACAAGCTAATATTCATTGCCAGGTCATAGACATGGGAAGTAGGAAACTGCATCTTGCCCATTCAGTAGCGAAATAATTATTTCATCTGCCGACAGATATAAATGGAGATTCCCTACATTGCAGGAGGAGAGAAACTTCCTTCGGTTTACATGTTCGGATGAGGAACTACTCATGTTAATGGGGCGAACAAAGCTAAGGTATTTAGTGGTCCTTTAAGAAAGACATTGGGTTCGGTTGCTCGAGCGAGCAGTATTTGTAGGCAGATGTTCGAGTAAGCAAAACTTCGGCTGAGAAGCTCGAACGAGCAATGCTGGTTCGCATCCTTAGCAGGATACATCGGGCCGCTCTGAAAGAGAAAAGACACCTGTTTGTTCATCCCACTAGACCTCCACTGGCACCAGTTTAAAAGGCGACGACTTCTTTCGGAGACGAAAATAGCTATAGGTTCAAGTGACAATTTCTACGACAGGTTGTGAACAGCTGATAACGACGGTTGAAGCGTCGATATCACTATAGCGACAGCCGAACCGTAGAGAATGGCAAATAGAGAAAATTGTAATTTTGAAATCCAATAATTAATTAATAAATTATAATATTTTGATGAGAAATATTGTCTTAAAATAAATTAACATGTTATCTCACTCGTTGAACCAATAATTAATCATGTCCCAAATATTACTACTCGCCTCCCTATTTCGTTTACATCTGCCTCATTCCTTCAACTTTCCACCACAACAGATACCAGGTAATTAAAATTACTCACTTTCGTTAGCTTATCTCCCGACATTTTAATGCTCCCAGCCGATTTCCCTGTCTTTCTGTTTCTCTAATAATACACTTACTTTTCTTTGCTTCATTCTGATACCATATAGTTCCACAAGTTCTGCTCTTATAACTAATAACCACTAGATTTGCTTTTCCATATTTCTTCAGGTCATTAATTCAGGCCCATTGTTTCGTAAAAGAAACTAACTTACCACTGTTATGTAAATGCGTTTACGCTGTCTCGCTTATTTTTATACAAGTAATCGTTAGCTGCACTAATGGGTGCTTGGAAAACAGCCCCTATGGTGCGGTGCAAAGAAATGGTAGCCTGTGAGCGGTAGCAGCGCCTCTGGCGGACGGAAGCCGAGCGCCGGAAGCGGAGGACCTCTGGGAGAGGGCGCGCACCATTTCCTGCGGCAGCACAGGCGTCCGGCCAAGCGAGCCGCAGGAAATACCAAAAAGAAGGGCCGCCCGACAGATTGCATTTCTTACTGTGCGCAGCTTCATTACTACGAAGAGCCCAAGTGTCGCCCGCTTCCCCAGAGAAATAAAATCTCCTCTCGTCTTCTTGTATATCACGAACAGACGCGTCATCCTAAAATTAGATCAAACTAATCAAATAAACTAATAAACTAAATCCATCAGTCCTCTACATGAGTTCACTACTGTAAACCGAATATTTACACCTAATTTTTCTTTCTTTTGTGTTTTATTTATGTGATGCCAAAGCTAAATTAATTGACCATTGCTGGGTTCAATTTTAGTCTTCTTAATTGAAGCATGCAAACTTTTTAACCAGATAAGATAAACATTCGTTACCAAGCCTTCAATATTGAACCAAAATCTTTATTGTTTTCGAATAAGAATTACATATTAAAACTGATAGCAAATCGCTTTCATGAAATTCAATAAAATTCTAAAAGCTCCGTTTTTAACTATCATGCTGTACAAACACTGACAACTCGGACATGTGCTTACATTATGGTACCAAGTTAGTTTGAAATGTTGTTAATGTTCGTATAATATAATTACTTTATTGTATTAAGAATTATAAATGTATGGTATTAGTTTCATTCTAAGAAACTATTTTAAAGTAACAAAACATTCCTTATAGGTATGTATTGTAAAAAAGTTGTGAAGTATAAATAAAAGTTGCAGAACAAATTTTCTTTGAGTTCAACTTATGAAATTGTTTGGAGGAAAGTTTATCTTTCGAAGACTTTTTGGTGAGAAAATAAATACTACGATAAAGTAGAATACAAGTTCATTTTGGGAAACACAGAAAAAAGAAGAAATATGACGGGAGAGCAATCATGGTAAGTGTATAATATAAAGGACGATAGTAGATGTTCTCAACCTGCTTGGGGCGACAGACAAACTATATTGAGGTCAAGACTAGTTAATAAGGTTAAGACACGGTCACTAAATATAAAATTTGGAAGATAAAAATTAGAGTATAAATGAAGAATTACTTTTCATGAAAAGTATTACTGGTTCAACATCTCGTGATTGGACAGATTTGTCGATTAGTTAATTGTTATCACTATAATAAAGATACAGAGTAAAATGTCTCAGTCCTGAAAGGTATAGCCAAAAGACAAACACATTTAAAGGCTGTGCGTGCATGTGTGTACATGTATAAAGCGTTCGTTAGATCTGACATAGGCACAAGTACACCATGATGATATTACATAACGCCACAAGTAATACATTCCGTGCTGAATACTTTCATGGAATTTACGCTAGTCGAAAGGTCGACATGAAGTATCTTGTTACAATAAACTTAATTAAGCTCTAAAGAAACAGTTCCAATATTCGTATTGACAGGTAATAATGGAAATTTCTGACTATCATTACGAATTCTGTCCCCGTAGCTTTCTTGGGGATCAATAACTTATAACTCTTTGAACAATCAGTAAACCGTATTGCACTTATACTTAATTAAGAATATTTTTAAATATTTCTGTGATTATTTAGTTTATTTTTCAGTCTCGGTCTGATGTCAGATATGGAGCTGCGCCCACCGTGTAATTCCACATCTTATCAAGGCGTTCCTTTTGCTGAAGAACCACTACTTATTAATCACTTGGAGCAATAGAGTTAAACCTGTAATAGTTAGTATCTCTACTTTTTCACTACCTAAAAGCTTCTAAATGCTGTTTGTAGAGTATTAACTAGCAAAAGCCAAACTTTAGGAATATCTTACACGCTTTCTTTTAACCATATCATGGTTTCAATTCTCTAGATAGAAGCATCAGGAACATGATTCTAGGATATCATTGTACTATACTACTTTCATTGATACGTTACGTTAATGACAACTATATGTAGGATCGTAATTTTTCACGGCGTTGAATATTAATATATTTTTCTCGAGCTTCCAGCCGTGATAATATGTCATATTTGCGGGACGTTTCGAAGGCGTCCATCTCTGCCTTCATTTTCAACCTGATGTCAATGTTTAACTGTTTGTTTATTCAGCCGCTGCTACGGAAACGGTGGAAGACAAAAACCAACACAAGGCGATTACGTCATCCGCTCTTCTGCTCGAGACCGACGCGAAACTGTTTCAGCATTTTAATCGCCGGGTTCCAGGCCGCACTGAGTTGATAACCAGTGTCCCTGTTGACTAATAAATCAGTTAATCTAATTTCCACAGCCTCTGTAATAACGCTGGCCCAAAAATCTTTGACCCGGGCTAAAATGGTTGTTTTTTCAAATTCAAAAGTGTGACCCTCTTGCACACTATGTTCGGCCACCGCAGATTTTTTTCTTCTTGCCCAAGACGAACATTTCTGGCGTGCTCTACACATCGCTGAACAATGCATCGCTGTGTCTGTCCAATGTAGCCGCGGCCACATTCACATGGTATATAATATACACCAGGGGTTCGTAAACCTAGGTCATCTTTAACGCTGCCGACCAAGTTACTAATTTTAGTGGGTGGTCTATAAATTGTCTTGACTCCGTGTTGTGATAGCAGTCTACCTATTTTGAAACTTAGGGCACCCACAAACGGCAGAAACGCAAGGCCCTTGGTATCAATCTGATCTCTCCGTCGATTTTCCTTCTGTTTAAACGCACGAGTAATCTGTCCCTGATTATAACCATTATTTAAAAACGTTAAATGCCAACAGCTGTCATCATCCGGCACAACGAAAACTCTGTATTAACTACCTTGGTACACAGAGCACGAAGGATTTGTGACAAACATAGCCTGGCTGGTGAATTGGACTATCTCCGGAAAACGTTTTTAAATAATGGTTATAATCAGGGACAGATTACTCGTGCGTTTAAACAGAAGGAAAATCGACGGACAGATCAGATTGATACCAAGGGCCTTGCGTTTCTGCCGTTTGTGGGTGCCCTAAGTTTCAAAATAGGTAGACTGCTATCACAACACGGAGTCAAGACAATTTATAGACCACCCACTAAAATTAGTAACTTGGTCGGCAGCGTTAAAGATGACCTAGGTTTACGAACCCCTGGTGTATATTATATACCATGTGAATGTGGCCGCGGCTACATTGGACAGACACAGCGATGCATTGTTCAGCGATGTGTAGAGCACGCCAGAAATGTTCGTCTTGGGCAAGAAGAAAAATCTGCGGTGGCCGAACATAGTGTGCAAGAGGGTCACACTTTTGAATTTGAAAAAACAACCATTTTAGCCCGGGTCAAAGATTTTTGTGCCAGCGTTATTACAGAGGCTGTGGAAATTAGATTAACTGATTTATTAGTCAACAGGGACACTGGTTATCAACTCAGTGCGGCCTGGAACCCGGCGATTAAAATGCTGAAACAGTTTCGCGTCGGTCTCGAGCAGAAGAGCGGATGACGTAATCGCCTTGTGTTGGTTTTTGTCTTCCACCGTTTCCGTAGCAGCGGCTGAATAAACAAACAGTTAAACATTGACATCAGGTTGAAAATGAAGGCAGAGATGGACGCCTTCGAAACGTCCCGCAAATATGACATATTAACACGGCTGGAAGCTCGAGAAAAATATATTAATATTCAACGCCGTGAAAAATTACGATCCTACATCACTAGCCTTTACGGGGAGGAGATGTTTCGTTCTGTAAAACAGTTAGAAATGCTACGTAATAAAAAGGCCAAACTTTTGTGCACTCTGGCGTTTCGTCAAAGATGTCGTGATCATGATGTGGTGCCACAATTTGCCCGAATACGTCATCCAATTACTTCGGCCGCAGCAGTGAGAATTTTGCGTCGTGCAAGCCTTGCTTTGGTAAAGGAACGTATTCGTTTTACAAGACAAGCTTTGGACCGGATCGGCAGGACGCTGCTATCGTGTCATCTTTACCTTGCTAACGCATTATCTGTGGATGCCTGGGAGTGGGTAGATGGCAGTACTACAGCGTATAGTTTCAAACTGCAACAACGTGTGTCGGCCAGACAGTGTTCGGAATTTGAGCGGATTTCAACGAAATAGTTTCAGCGCGAACTATTGTTAACCTATCAGACAGAGAACTTGATCCTGCTACGTCATCTGTTTTATCGAAGGGCCTCAATTTTGCTCCGGTACCTAAATCTGTGCCTTATCGGGAGATTATCAGTGGTGTTGAAATTGCAGTTCGCACGCTACCTGCGGAAGAAGCGGAGGAGATAAGGCGTGAAACATGTCGGGTGCTTTGTAAAGGTAAATTGCCTAAATCAAACATCTCAAGTGAAGAGAGGCGTGCGCTTCGTGAGTTGAAGAAAGACGAAAATATTGTTATTCTTCCGGCAGACAAGGGTAACTGCACGGTGGTTTTAAGCAAGATGGACTATCATAGTAAAATTATGCAGCTTTTGGAGGACCAAGCATACAGGAAGATTAACCGTGACCCTACATCTAAGCTAACCAACTTGACTACGAAGCTTATCCGCTCCTTAGAACTACCAGAAGATATGAAAAGACGACTCCAACCCCGTGCTCCTGTTCCTCCCAGGTTGTACGGTCTACCGAAAGTACATAAAGTAGGAGTACCTATGCGACCTATTGTAAGTACAATTCATAGCCCTACGTACTTTTTGGCTAAATACCTCAAAGATATTCTCAACCCATTGGTAGGGAAGGCTCATCGCAGTATTCGAAATTCCAGTGAGTTTGTGGAAATCTTAGACAACATGAAGTTAGATCCTGGTGATTTAATGGTGAGCTTCGATGTGGTCTCTCTTTTTACTCGTGTTCCCTTGGTCGACTCCTTAGATCTGTTAAGGAGGTATTTTGATCAAAAAATGATTGATATTTTCCACCATGTGTTGACAACCACTTATTTTAAGTTTGAAGGAGAATATTACGAACAGGTGGACGGTGTAGCAATGGGTTCGCCGTTGTCTCCTGTCATTGCTGATTTCTTCATGGAATTTTTTGAAGAAGAGGCACTAAGCCACGCACCACTCCAGCCGAAGTGTTTTTATAGGTATGTCGATGACACTTTTGTGATTTGGCCCCATGGCAGAAACAGTCTTGACCAATTTCTTGCGCATCTCAATTCAATCCATGAAAATATTCAGTTCACAATGGAATTGGAGGAGGACGGTTGCCTGCCATTTCTTGATGTGCTTGTTGTTAAACGTGCTGATGGTTCGCTGGGACACACTGTGTATCGGAAGCCTACCCATACCGACTTATATTTAAATGCCAACAGCTGTCATCATCCGGCACAACGAAACTCTGTATTAACTACCTTGGTACACAGAGCACGAAGGATTTGTGACAAACATAGCCTGGCTGGTGAATTGGACTATCTCCGGAAAACGTTTTTAAATAATGGTTATAATCAGGGACAGATTACTCGTGCGTTTAAACAGAAGGAAAATCGACGGACAGATCAGATTGATACCAAGGGCCTTGCGTTTCTGCCGTTTGTGGGTGCCCTAAGTTTCAAAATAGGTAGACTGCTATCACAACACGGAGTCAAGACAATTTATAGACCACCCACTAAAAATTAGTAACTTGGTCGGCAGCGTTAAAGATGACCTAGGTTTACGAACCCCTGGTGTATATTATATACCATGTGAATGTGGCCGCGGCTACATTGGACAGACACAGCGATGCATTGTTCAGCGATGTGTAGAGCACGCCAGAAATGTTCGTCTTGGGCAAGAAGAAAAATCTGCGGTGGCCGAACATAGTGTGCAAGAGGGTCACACTTTTGAATTTGAAAAAACAACCATTTTAGCCCGGGTCAAAGATTTTTGTGCCAGCGTTATTACAGAGGCTGTGGAAATTAGATTAACTGATTTATTAGTCAACAGGGACACTGGTTATCAACTCAGTGCGGCCTGGAACCCGGCGATTAAAATGCTGAAACAGTTTCGCGTCGGTCTCGAGCAGAAGAGCGGATGACGTAATCGCCTTGTGTTGGTTTTTGTCTTCCACCGTTTCCGTAGCAGCGGCTGAATAAACAAACAGTTAAACATTGACATCAGGTTGAAAATGAAGGCAGAGATGGACGCCTTCGAAACGTCCCGCAAATATGACATATTAACACGGCTGGAAGCTCGAGAAAAATATATTAATATTCAACGCCGTGATAAATTACGATCCTACATCACTAGCCTTTACGGGGAGGAGATGTTTCGTTCTGTAAAACAGTTAGAAATGCTACGTAATAAAAAGGCCAAACTTTTGTGCACTCTGGCGTTTCGTCAAAGATGTCGTGATCATGATGTGGTGCCACAATTTGCCCGAATACGTCATCCAATTACTTCGGCCGCAGCAGTGAGAATTTTGCGTCGTGCAAGCCTTGCTTTGGTAAAGGAACGTATTCGTTTTACAAGACAAGCTTTGGACCGGATCGGCAGGACGCTGCTATCGTGTCATCTTTACCTTGCTAACGCATTATCTGTGGATGCCTGGGAGTGGGTAGATGGCAGTACTACAGCGTATAGTTTCAAACTGCAACAACGTGTGTCGGCCAGACAGTGTTCGGAATTTGAGCGGATTTCAACGAAATAGTTTCAGCGCGAACTATTGTTAACCTATCAGACAGAGAACTTGATCCTGCTACGTCATCTGTTTTATCGAAGGGCCTCAATTTTGCTCCGGTACCTAAATCTGTGCCTTATCGGGAGATTATCAGTGGTGTTGAAATTGCAGTTCGCACGCTACCTGCGGAAGAAGCGGAGGAGATAAGGCGTGAAACATGTCGGGTGCTTTGTAAAGGTAAATTGCCTAAATCAAACATCTCAAGTGAAGAGAGGCGTGCGCTTCGTGAGTTGAAGAAAGACGAAAATATTGTTATTCTTCCGGCAGACAAGGGTAACTGCACGGTGGTTTTAAGCAAGATGGACTATCATAGTAAAATTATGCAGCTTTTGGAGGACCAAGCATACAGGAAGATTAACCGTGACCCTACATCTAAGCTAACCAACTTGACTACGAAGCTTATCCGCTCCTTAGAACTACCAGAAGATATGAAAAGACGACTCCAACCCCGTGCTCCTGTTCCTCCCAGGTTGTACGGTCTACCGAAAGTACATAAAGTAGGAGTACCTATGCGACCTATTGTAAGTACAATTCATAGCCCTACGTACTTTTTGGCTAAATACCTCAAAGATATTCTCAACCCATTGTAGGGAAGGCTCATCGCAGTATTCGAAATTCCAGTGAGTTTGTGGAAATCTTAGACAACATGAAGTTAGATCCTGGTGATTTAATGGTGAGCTTCGATGTGGTCTCTCTTTTTACTCGTGTTCCCTTGGTCGACTCCTTAGATCTGTTAAGGAGGTATTTTGATCAAAAAATGATTGATATTTTCCACCATGTGTTGACAACCACTTATTTTAAGTTTGAAGGAGAATATTACGAACAGGTGGACGGTGTAGCAATGGGTTCGCCGTTGTCTCCTGTCATTGCTGATTTCTTCATGGAATTTTTTGAAGAAGAGGCACTAAGCCACGCACCACTCCAGCCGAAGTGTTTTTATAGGTATGTCGATGACACTTTTGTGATTTGGCCCCATGGCAGAAACAGTCTTGACCAATTTCTTGCGCATCTCAATTCAATCCATGAAAATATTCAGTTCACAATGGAATTGGAGGAGGACGGTTGCCTGCCATTTCTTGATGTGCTTGTTGTTAAACGTGCTGATGGTTCGCTGGGACACACTGTGTATCGGAAGCCTACCCATACCGACTTATATTTAAATGCCAACAGCTGTCATCATCCGGCACAACGAAACTCTGTATTAACTACCTTGGTACACAGAGCACGAAGGATTTGTGACAAACATAGCCTGGCTGGTGAATTGGACTATCTCCGGAAAACGTTTTTAAATAATGGTTATAATCAGGGACAGATTACTCGTGCGTTTAAACAGAAGGAAAATCGACGGACAGATCAGATTGATACCAAGGGCCTTGCGTTTCTGCCGTTTGTGGGTGCCCTAAGTTTCAAAATAGGTAGACTGCTATCACAACACGGAGTCAAGACAATTTATAGACCACCCACTAAAATTAGTAACTTGGTCGGCAGCGTTAAAGATGACCTAGGTTTACGAACCCCTGGTGTATATTATATACCATGTGAATGTGGCCGCGGCTACATTGGACAGACACAGCGATGCATTGTTCAGCGATGTGTAGAGCACGCCAGAAATGTTCGTCTTGGGCAAGAAGAAAAATCTGCGGTGGCCGAACATAGTGTGCAAGAGGGTCACACTTTTGAATTTGAAAAAACAACCATTTTAGCCCGGGTCAAAGATTTTTGGGCCAGCGTTATTACAGAGGCTGTGGAAATTAGATTAACTGATTTATTAGTCAACAGGGACACTGGTTATCAACTCAGTGCGGCCTGGAACCCGGCGATTAAAATGCTGAAACAGTTTCGCGTCGGTCTCGAGCAGAAGAGCGGATGACGTAAACGCCTTGTTGGTTTTTGTCTTCCACCGTTTCCGTAGCAGCGGCTGAATAAACAAACAGTTAAACATTGACATCAGGTTGAAAATGAAGGCAGAGATGGACGCCTTCGAAACGTCCCGCAAATATGACATATTAACACGGCTGGAAGCTCGAGAAAAATATATTGACAACTATATGATTGCTGGTTAATTCTGAATTCTGTGTTCTTCAATTTCGTGTAACAAAGTTGCGACTAAACAATACATGCATATATTCTACGGTAAAGACTAGCTTCAAAGCCTGCCAAAAATGACGTGTTCTGACAAATTATTTCATCATATTTGCTTATTTAAATAGAATTGTTATGAAATAACAAACATAACGCTGATTTTGTAATGTTGTATATCTTTCGATCATAATTTATATCGCGATATGTTGGAAGTACTTACATGCGTTTTTAAACAATAACGTCGATAATACTGCCTCAGTGAAAACAAAATAAATCTTAACAACCTACGTCATACCACGTACTATTAGTTTTAATCCTGGTACAGGCCACGAAGATCACGATAAATATCGAAATACTTTCATCTGCATGGAGTAATGTTTTCATGAAAACAACTTATATCATCAAATTAAAGCTTTTGTCTTACATATCTATGGAAAATTAAAATAACGAAAACATCTAGATCGAACGAACATAAATAAACAAAGAACCAACTAATAACTAATAGGCCTATGTTAATTTTAACGCAATAAATATTTTTTTCTATTGGTAATTCATTTATTTTCGGTTGCTTATCTAAATTGAATTATCATTAAGTAATACTCATAACCTTAATTTTGTACTAGCATCTTTGGCCGCAGTTAGTTCGGAAATGGTGACCAGGGGCTTGAATTCTGCTTTCCGGACACAATGATCAACGTAACCTATTATTATTGGAAATTTTCATTTCATGTAAAACAATAATCTAATACATGAATTTTTAAAATGTGGAGAACAATAGTTTATGATTTTAAAGGTCGGAAAGAACAAACATAGAAAATTTTAAAATAATTTTACAGTGAATTAATATTAAAAAAAGATCCTGATAAATCATTCAGTAAAAGAAATTCGGATTATGGAACATATTTTGTAGCATAGCAAGCGGTAAATGTATTACCGAGGGTACATTTCGTAGTAATATCCCTAAATAAAGACATAAATTACAGAACACGAAGCAGATAATGAACTTAGGTTGTAATGGGTATTCGAAATAAGCTGATACATAAGGGTCTTTTTTAAGGTCGACCGTGGGGACTGCGGAAGGTACTGACCTAAACTTCTGGGTTCGTCTGAGTTCTTTTGATGGCTACGGATAAGTATGATTCCATTAAACAAAGCTCCTCAAACAAGTAGCTAAAGTTTTGTAGCTGTGACAAGATGTCTTGGAATAAGGTGACACAGTGTTGGTCCTGTGCCAGGCGCCCACAAGTTGGCACTTCCCAGCCGCCTCGTGACGGAAGCAATTTCCTCCTTGCAGATAAATTCATTTACTGGGAGTAAATAGAAACTTGGAAACAAGATTATAAGGCGATGCGAATGCCTTGTTTGGCTAAAGTTCTCCCAACTGAATGTGCACTGGAGTTGTCTCGCCAGAGTGTTTTTGGCTTGTTAAGCTCGTTACCCGCTAGAAACACGCTTATGCAGCGTAGGTTTAATGCCCGTAACGGATGATGCGGGCCTCAACTCGTCCACCATTAAATAAGCAAGTTACTGTCTCGCCACTTGCAAAGTATGAGCTGCTTTAGAAGCGCTCTCTCTTAAAACCAGTTTCAACTTCATCCAATACACAAGGAGCATTTTTGAATATCTAGCTAAATATATTTAAAAAATGGATTATTGCTTAATTATATACCATCTATTCCCATTAAAAATTGCCAAATGACTTTTGTTAATTTTTGTTATCCTGTACATGACACTCCAGATATTATTATTTTTAAATCACTTTATATCCACCACATTTTTGATAGAATCGAGGGAATGTTTGATGTCATTCAACTCATGAACAAGAGGTCGAAGTCTGGCCTTCTGTGGTCGAGATCCAGTTCGAGCAAAAAGAGTGGTAAATGGCTAATTGGATGAACAAGTTTCGAACTGAACCTTGGTTGGGGCACCACATACAATGTAAGCAAAGATACTGATAATAAAGTGAACTAGTATCAAATGATGTGTGGAACGGTACCTAAAACTTTAAGAAATAGGGCGCGCAGTGTTATAGAAGTAAAATTTTGTAAAGTGGTGTCAGTTCCTGTGCTATTCAAAATAAATGAGTCATGAGTAATGAAGAGAAGAGATAAAACCCGCATACAAGCAGTGGAGATGAAGCGTAAAGGGATGCACAAGGTTATATCTAATTAAAAAAACGAGTCAATATGAGAGGGTTTGAAAATATATAGTACAAATGACTAGATAGAGAAACATAGAAATAACTGGAGAGACCGTCTGTATAGAACAGCTGATGCACTATTACCGAAAGCAGAAAAACAATATAAACAGAAAGGTAGAAAAAGTATAGATAGACCAAGGAAGAGGCTGGAATGGTCCCTGAAGCAGCATAAAGAGGAGGAAAAAGAATTAGAATTCATGAACGAACACAATTTGTCTTTCATCATTACATTAAACAAAATGAAAATTATGCCTTCACAAAATCACAATAGACAATCGATTACGCAAGTTACGTGCCACAACAGGTCAGTAACAAATAATTGTGCCATATATACTAAGTTGTGAACAATGAAAAGTTGTAGCATTTGTTATCTTACTGAATGTATTTCGCTTTATATTTTGGTAGTCAATACAGGAATTGGAAGGCGTGCAAAGGAAAGCAGATAGATTTGTATATCGAAATTACCGGAGAACTCACTGAGCAATTGATGCGATAAATGAGCTGGATTGGGAGTCACTGGAAGACTGGAGGATGGTGCAAGGCATGTGTTGATGATAGGACTTGGAGGGAGATTGGTCGGAGAATTGGGAATAGTGCATGGAAAGAAAAAGATGACCATGGGCACAAGCTAGAACTCGACTAAATGCATAAGGGAGTTGTGAAAATTTTCTTTTGTGGTAAGGGAGTCAGGGATTAGAATAAATTACCAAGGGAAGTAATGAATACTTTACCAAAAACTTAAAATTAGTAAATCCCGAAAGTAGGTGTAGGAAGGAATTTTAATCATGAAAGTATAATAAAGAAAAAAATATTTATAAAGTTGTATTAAGAACATGAGGGAAATCTCCATCGAAACATGCATTCGATCGCAAATAATAATTCAGTTATCATGGGTGTCAGCCGAGGGTAGCAAACTTTGCTATCGACCAGTGACGTAACAGTAGGGTGGCAGGACGGGCAAAATGCCACGACCCCCAGCCGGAGGGGGACCCCGGCCGAGGCATGGATGCCTCGGTTTGCACCAGCCTCCCTCCCCCGAGATCGGGCACTGAGGTACGCCCCCGTCAGACTAATTTGCCACTGGCCTCACCAGTATAGTTACGCTGCTGCTATCTATACAAGGCAAATATAAGCCTAAATCCTAAGTACATGAAAGAAATGACAAAACAATATCGCACAGCGTTTAAACTGCCCTGGAATGAGACAACTCAGGATCTGCAGTTTATAAATTAAATAGCTTCGACATCGCTTGGCAATCGCAAAGAGTTAAATTTTCATGTTGTTTGTAACAATAGTATGTTCGTCAATCTTCTGATCAATCACTGTCGTTCGACATAATACTTTCATTTCATTCACATGCGTGGAAATGTTACGTTTCGTGAATTTATCTTCCACAAAAATGGCTACTATATGTCGTTCTGGCTCCGAACCCAATTCTGATAAACTGGCCCAGTTACAGTTATCGTGTGATTGGCTGATATGGGCGCCACACAAGTCGTGGCCTGGGATGTGCTGTGGGCAGGGACATTTAATACCAAAGTGGCGGCCAACACATCAGCGGCAAATGACACACATTTCAGTCTCGGCCGTATCATCATTCCAGTCGTGAAAACCACGTAGTTCTATAAACATATGACTCTTTGGGATCCAGTAACGATAATAACTTTAATAGCATCACCGTATTTCCAGCAACGAATCCCTGTCAAAATTTTCCTAAGCGACACAGATTTTAACATTCAAATATGTAAAAATGTCACGCTGTGTTTCAAAGTCATATTTCACAAACAGCGATATCATGCTAAAAAATGGCATCATTATGTAAAAATATCTACCATATTCAAAGGATATTTCTCACGTGTTTCAAAGTTATTCTTGTTTAATATTAAGTTGCGATTGCTTTTTTTTGGTAAGTAGAAATCAGTAACTTCATGTACCGGTTTCATACCTTAAATTTAGTTTGCTTATCATCATGCACGAAAATTCAATCTGTCGTTCCTCAGACAAGCGCCGATTTTTTTTTTTTTTAGATTGATAGAGGAAAAATTTTTCCTTTATAGAAATACAATTTCCATAAGAATTTTTTTGTTTTTTTTTGTTTTGTTTCAAATACTGTCAGAGTTAACAACGAAGAATGCTGACAGACAGGGCAAATATTATGCACGATCAGGAAAGTAGACGGTGCAAGAAGTTCATAAGGTTTGCTAGTATTTTTTTCCATAGTGAGGACAATATATAATTTCGACACGAGAAACATTAGGTTCTCCAGTGTGGATTTATGTTTATTGTAGTTGTCTAATGACACGCATAGTTCTTCCACTTGCAGGGTCCTTAACACTGCTTAAGCGAAAAACATAGCAATCGCTTTAATTGGTTAATTTTAAAGAAAGCAGTTTTTAGTGTCTATTTGAGAGTTCGCATAAAGGAAAGTGATTATTAGAGATTGATTAATAAATTTTTTGTTATTCTTCAAAAGTCCTATCGTTATTATTTATTAATAGCAGTGCCGGACCTACGGGGGGTGAAACCGGGGCCCCCGGTTGGCAACTTCAGGGGGGCGGCATAATCATGTTTGAAGGGGCGATAAATGGCAAATTCGTATGGCGGCGAGATTTTTTCAGCTGTACTGCACCGAGCAGCAACTATCATAGGGGCGGCAAAATAAAAAACATAACTCCATACTGCACCGGGCGGAAATTTCATGTTTGAAGGGGCGGCAATCTCAAGTTTTTGTCCCTGCTCGGAAAATTCGTAGATCCGTCGCTGAATTATAGTGCAAATTTGTTGCTTTATATTGCAGTACTGCGGGACAACAAAATACGATGTGAAATAGTTCAATTCTTGTTGCTTTGTCTTAACTGGTAGTGTTATCCATTAGTTTTATTAATTTAGGTTACATTATACCCTTCAGACCACTTCCTATAGGAAGATCGTTAAGAATAATTATTATAAAATTTTATTCTATGTTAATATAATGAGTTATACATTGAAGTGAAACATTATAACTGTTACCAAACTTGAAATATTATTACAATTTTAGGTAAATCAGAATTAACTAACCAAAAAAATAAAATCCCTGATTCCAGTTGCAAACACGAAAAGAGTCTAGTTATTTAGAAAAAAAGTTTTTTGCAATTATGAAGAACCATTGGTCTAGGTTTGGTCTATCGTAAGAATAAGATAATTACATATTTGCTATTTTATTAATGTAATGAATTTTTCTTTGTTCAGGATGTCTTGAAGACTGTTATTTCAGCAGTTATGCTGATTAATTTAGCATTACAGAGGATACACCAGGAGGAGATGCTTACTAACTCTACATCTGCAGTGCAATATGAGAAAGATTAAATGGAATAAAAAGCAACGTTTGAGATGTGCCTATTCCCTTTAAAGCTGTCCCTTGAGCGGAGAAACAGAGAATCAAGCAAGGTGAGAGCCATTCCCTTCAGTTCGCTGACTGCAGTAAGCAACAAACATGGATATTTGTTTGTAATCTTGAAGTTTATATTTACTTTTATAATGTTGCACTCTAATATAAAAAGATTCTACATACATAAAACTGTAAGCGGACTGTATTTGCCCGTTTCTTTGAATCCGCTAAAACTGCTTTACCTATTTGTCTAGGGTTTTCATAGTTTAAAAGCTTATGGTCTAGCTTAAGATCTGAGGTATATTTTATATTTATTCGTGACCAGGGAATGGAGCAAGAAACGATGAGCTCTTCCTAATCTGATTTGCGTAAGAAATTCTTAATACAATCCCAGCCAAACCATCAAAGACAAAAACCTCAAATATGCCTAAAAAGTTTAGGGTTTTACTTAAAATCCGATATTAGTTTATTGTGGACAATTTATGGCTACTGCTACACGAAATTTTTTAATATCCTAAATTTGTGACAACATAACACAGATTACTTGTTGATCCGCTATCAGTTGTTTTTTGTTATTAAACTTCGTTTGAAACTTACAAAACTGTGATTTTCTTTACATCTGTGAATTGTGAAGACGCCTTCATGAAATTATGGAATACTAGCTGTTACCCGCATCTTCGTGGAGTTATTTTATTGTGAAAACTGGATATAGGAAGATGTAGGCCACGTAAAAAGTATCCCAACAACCACGGAGACGGGACAATATGACGGGGAACCTATCACCATACCAGTTTACCATTCAATATATTTCACAAAGACAACCATTTAGCAACATGTTAAATAAAAATGGCAGAAAAATAAGGGGGGGGGAGAGGAGAATTAACTGTGGAGACTACTTATCACAGTTCCTCCAACATATTTCTGTTTTTGGTTTAAACTTATACCACTTTCTGGGAGCACCTTATGTTATTAACATTTTGTACAGAACGATTTTGATTTTGCTGTTCTTTGCTACGACATATAAAGGTTTGTAACAGGTGAACTACTACATATAAACACAATATATACTATAGAATAAGTTGTGTCCCCACATAAAATTTATAAACAGATCATACACAAACTGACTGCGAGAGAAACAAGGCCCTAGCGACCGATATACCGTTATAGGGTCACGATTCCATTAGTTTTCAAAATTTCATGAAAAATGTTTATCGTGAAAACGTATCCTACATACTGATTATGATATAAATATTTTTTTTTAAACGAAGTGTTTTTACTTAACAGCCTTTTAAAAGTCGCTCTTTATTATGCCTCACCCTGTAGTATAACCTTGTCAATTTTGCTCAAGATTGGTTAAGTCGTTTTGTTGTGAAAACTTTATAACAGAAAGAGAGTCAAAGTTACTTTGGTATTTATAACATCAGTGTAAATAAGAATGAAGAATTCGCAGTAGTAATTCAGGTACTTATCTGTATTTTCTTTACGAGATACTATTCGTAGTTTGAATGTTTCGTATTTCATTTAAAATATACTCCGGCAATTTTTTACGTTAATATATGCCCACCTTTGCAGGCATAAAGTTTACTCCATTTTGCTTTAGATTTATTTGCACATGGTTTTTTCTTGTTGTATAAACTTTGACATCCGTCATCGCAGGAGGTAGTGGTTTGCGTGGACTGGGCAGCATCTGGGCTGCCCTGGGGGCAGCTGAGGACTAATGGGCTGTGTCTGTCTGCCGCCAGCTGCAGACCCGCCCCACCAATCCTCACCCTGACAAATAGCCGCAGACCACCCAGTCCCCACCCACACCAGTCACATTCACCAACTATACCAATCAATCCAAAACTAAAATTAGGATCAAATATTCTAGCCACGTCAAAAAGTGATAACGCTGTTTCTTTTAGAGTATCATCTCGATCATTTTTAACCGATTGACAATTGAATCAGAGCGCTGATCTTAGCAGCTAACGTCATCCTATGTCAAGCAACACAGTGTTATTAACTACCCTGGTTCATAGAGCAAACCTGGCATGTAGCAATAGCATTGCTGCACAACTGGACAATGGCGTTTCGGAGGCTGCCTCTGGCTACATCTTCGCCGGAAGAAAGCCTTACATTCTTTTATAACTATAGTCAGTAACTGTGGATAAATGTAGAGTAAGGGTTTTTATAATTAAGTACTTGTTTAACTATCCAGTGTGTTGTAAAGTCATTGCAGTCGTTAAGATAGAACTCGGATTATTTCGGTTAGTTAGTGATATGTCGGTAAGGTAGGATCCAATATTATACCACTATTTAGAGCAGCTTGGGACTTCTGCTCTATCTCCTTGGTGTCAAAATATATTCATCCTACAAATAAAATCTTAGTGCCCACAAGCAGATAATCTGTTATAACTCCGAGGATAGCTTAAAACCTAATACCACTTCTAGAACCCCTCCAATTCTATAACATTGCCCGCCAAGTGGACTGCATAGGACTATAATCACTTCTTTGTCGTTACACCGGAATTTATTGAACAACGTGTGAATTTAGGCGGGATTATGTTCGACAGACCCAGTAATGCATTGGTCAGCAGTGAATTGAACATTCAGAAAGCTTTGTTTATTCTGTAAGCAAAGCACAACATCCAGTAACTTGAATTCAAAGAAACAAAAATTTTACATGGATTAACGAATTTTGAGCCCACCCCATTGGCTCAGTTGGTTGCAGCACCGTGATGATGCACCGCGCTGACACGGGGATTACTAGTTCGAATCCCGGTAGTGGAATAAAGTTTCAACATCGGGGTTTGGCCGGCAGGGTAGGAGAGATGGTGGGTCACAATTTCTAATCACCAGATTGTGCGCCGAAGTCCTGGGTTAAATCACAAACCTCTGCGCAGTGCGTATGGAGAAAGGGCTTACATCACTGTCGATGGTGATTGGTCCGTCGGATGGGGACTTTAAGCCTGGCGGTCGCATGATGTCTTTCTAAAGAGGAGGGCTGAATGGGCAGGCAACAGGTCTCACCCTCTGCTTTGTTCCATCTTTCATCCTCAACACAAACAGCACGCTATACTGAACACAACACAGCCACAGTCATCCACATATTCAAAAACAATTATGAACACTCGCACAGTGTGGAAGGAAACGGGGCACCACCCCAGACTTTGCCATGGAGGGGTAACATCCCCCCCCCCCCCATGGTAACCATCTACTCCCTGCCACGGGCAAGGCGATCGTAAGCAAAAGAACGAATTTTAGGATTATGTCGACTTAGATGTTACTGATATAAAATAGCGGACAACTTTATTTCTTGTAATTATTAAAACCAATGCGGCGTGAGTTATCGAGCTCTGGTATGACATCACTTGCCTGAGTCAACAATAACGTTCGTGAAATATGGAGAAATTAGCTTGTAACAGCGTCAAAATAACGAGTCTAACGCAGTGTTCTGTAAATTTATTTCTTTGAGCTTACTATAAAAATGACAGAGAACATGACGAAAACATCTACATCAAATATAAATAGCTTCTAAGTCTGTCACAAACGACGGTTGCAGCGCATTCTGTCAGTTCATTTCTTCTTTTAGCTTAACTAAAAGAACTGTTATTAAACAAAGGTAATAATCTTTATTTTATAATAATGTGATATTGCACACTCGTTCCATTTCTCAACCTTATTTATAATCACTAGGTATATTTAAACTAAATACATATTTATATTTATGGTTTGTTAAAGCGAAAAAATATTGAACCACTACAAAAACACAAATACGAAACCTATTTACTCGCTATATGCAGAGAATATAACGTAAATATTCGTTCGATAAATGGGAGAATATCTTAAAGTAGTGAACTAGTGACGTAAAATTCTGTGATAACTGTATTTTCACTGCTCCGTTTTAACTTAGCTACTTCCTTCTGTGAGACCAATTTGGTATAGTTATTTGAATCTATTTCCCAGTAAGAATCATAAATCTCGCATTATTTATAAATAAAACAAACAATCACCCATTAATCCAAAAGAAGATTATGTCAAAAAAAAACACGTTCATTTTCTTTATTAATTTAATCTTCTTGAAAACCACTCCACTGTTTCTTTGTAAAGCAGTGGTCCGCAAAAAATAAAAGATGAAAATGTCGAAGCTATTGCTGTATTGTAAAGAGAGCTATTAATTTTTCATTCCCCCTCGTTTTGTGCGGATGAAAGCTTTTTTAAACCGCGTTATTAAATGCGTGTGGGTTGGCTGACGGCCATGTTTTAATTTACTCGGTCTTTGGTGCTCATTAAAGGTGAAGTGAGCGCAGGGAATAGTCTAGGCCTGGGGCTTCCAGCAGCGACGCCACCGGATACAAATGTAATTACCTTCGGGCTTTTAACGGTGATTAATCCTCCCACGAAATATTACACCGGATAAAATATTTCATATACAAATTAAAATTGTTTCCAAAGACAGAACGAGAAACTGAAGAGAAACTAGGAAGATGAAATTATAGCTTACGGTACTGCGATTTCGCTCATCACAAAACATTTGCTTTATAATTAAGTGATTATTGCATATTACCTCTGGTAGCATCTGTACAGATAATATTTGTAACCATAGGTAGTTATTAATCCCAAGTGTTTATTTTTTTCGAACTTTACGCATCATCAAATCGAGATCATTACAGACAAGAGAGGACTTGGGCCAATGAACAGGAAGGGATTCGGCCACGTCATTTTATGGGCACAATCCAGGCTTTAGTCTAGAATGATTTCTGGAAACTATAGAAAACCAAAAACTGGATGGCTGGACGGGGATTTGAATTCGCGTACTCCAGCTTGCAAGGCCCGAGTGCTCCCTCTCACCCACCAAGGTCGGTACGAGGATCAAGCAAGATTAATAAACAGAAAAAAAGTACAGAATTATTTTTATACACTGTTTCCTATATTATATAAGATTTTTCTTTTCATTGTGTTGATTGTCTCTTACTTCCTTCATCACAAATATATATATATTACACCAGATAAAATATTTCATATACAAATTAAAATTGTATATATTTGGCATGTTTATAGTTAACTGTGCAAGAATTCCACTACGCCTTGATAATGGAGAAAACAGTTTCCCCTGAACTTTTTTTTTTAGGGTTTCTAAAAATAATGACGATGGTGGACTATATCGGAGATTATCCCAACTGTCTAACCAAATTCTTTCAGTTTTGCCTGCATGGACATGTGAGGCTAAACTTTATCGTGTAATAGAAGGACACTTCGGATTAGTATCTAGGTAAAAGTGTTAAAAAAAATCGGCACCGTTTACAGATTTCCGTTCAAGCCGATCATCGGCGTACATAATACGTTTAACATTCCAAAAGACGATGATGATAACTTTGTAATCGGAAGAACGAAATTTACTTTCATCGGAGGTACTCTACCTTCTTAACGTCATTCCATGATAGACCTCGTTGTTTCAGGAATATAGAGGTGTAGCTCTGAGTCATTTACGAGGATGCACATGAAAAATGTCTCTCCAAAAAAAGCAAACAGTTTCAAAAGCTTCCGAGACTTCAGTCAGTACACAATCCTCATTGGCTGGATGATAATGTAGAATGTGGAGCTTTTGACAGTGTGCTCTGCCTTTATCCTCAGGTCCTCTGTGAGCGATGCGACTACCAGAACCACAATGCTACTCTCGGAAGGGCTAATCTACCATCATGCTTTTCCCCCTCCCCTTGGTGAGATTTTACTGGACCCCTCTCCCCCCTATTTAACGTCACATAATTAATCGACGCCCCTAAAGTTCTCAAACCGTCGAGTATTGTGATAGAGGTTACAAACTATTGTTCAATAATCACAGAAGAACTTATGCCACGGGATGCTTCGCAAGTGGTATCAGTGGTAAATTGTACATCCAGTCTGTTGTTTTAACACCATGTATTGGAGTGTTGATAATTATGTATTCCGCATGAAATACCTCAATCATCGTGATGATATGTAAACTAAGAACTGTGTATACAAGCCTGTAGCATTTAGTTTGCTAACACACTAATATCAACCACACAATGATGTCACATTCAGTAATGTAATATATTCGCTGACTGTTTAAAAATTTTAGTTTATAATTGATCGTTCATCGAATGTTTTCACAGAACACAACACTGAAATTTTAGAACACACCGAATTTTCATAAAAATAATGAATGTTCAGTCCTGAGATGCATGAAAATGCACGTGGATGAACGTTCTGCCATCATAAAAGATCTTACAAAATAAATATCCATCTGTAGTACGTTCTTTCAATCTTCGGCACGTTAATTAATTTGGAATTATTTTTGGTTGAAGTCATATGTATAATCAATTAGAGAAGAAAATAATATTGTTTTAAAAGCTACACAAGCTACCTGAGAATTAATGTAAAAGCTGTGCAAATGCTTTACACAATCAGAAAGAGTATAGGCGTGTGTTTATTACTAGACTGTCTCCGAGGTATGTTCTAAGGAATTATATAAATTATTACTTGTAAATATAATTAAGAACATTAACCAAAGAGTAATTTAGGAGAAGATAAAATTATTCTACGGTAGATTACGTAGATACTTCGAAACATCATAGGTGACGAACAAGAGAGGCCTAATTAATGTTTTCAATATTCATTTATTTTCTGACGGACATTAAGGTAATGCGATAGATAAAATTCGGTCATACATTGTTTCTCACTGGAGATCAAATAGTATTATTGCCAGCTCATGTCCTACGTGTAGCAGCACAAATTGAATTAAATTCTTAATTACGGGTTACTTTCAGCAAATCTCAGGAAGGTCCAAACAATTCCTTGTTTATACACACAGCATGTTCCAGAAATGACATCATTAACTTGCTGTGGCACCATAAATATTAAAAACTTCAATGAAAGGTACACTTATTTCTGTTGAACAATAGAGTTTTCTTTATGTTAGTAATTTACGTTAATGCCATACCAACTGGTATAATATCTAATTTTTACAATGCCATTGGTGTTTCTTTTACGAGTTTTTACATCTGTGAGAAAAATTCAGTAATTCGAATATTTTGAGGTATCAACTGATGTGAATAATACGGAAAGCTCAAAGAATCTGCTCTTTATTTGGAGAAATTGTCTTCAATTAGAAGAGGCCTAAGATGAATCCATTCTCAAAGTGAAAGTGTTTATTGAATGTGTCTTCAAACGGAAGATAATTGCATTAGTCTTTTATATGTAAGAATAAAATTATTTCTTTTAGTGAAACATTTGTGAATTTCTCTCTTTTTTTTCCTACTTCTGCATCTAGTTTACGTCTTGTCGATGTCGAAGTTATTAAAGGTGAAGAGGAGGCAAACAAAGGGAAATAATTCGACCATGATATTTTTGAAAGAACCATCTGGTCATTCTATTGGAGTGATTTCGAAAACCACGGGAAGAAAACGAAATTTGGATGGCAGGACGGGGATTTGATCCCGCGTCCTCCCTAATACCTGGTTCTAGTGTTACAGCTCATTCATCAGACTCTGTTTTCATTTTGGGATTGTTCTTGATAAGTGACATTATTAGGAGTTAGTTTGAATTATTTTGTAAACAATTAACATTACAATGTGTCATGCATCTGCGTAGTGAGTAGAATGTTCCACTGCTTCGTAGGCTACCAGCAAAGCATATTATAAAATCTGTCAAACCGTCGAATGTATTAATAGGTGGCAATCTGTGAATTGATAGGGTCAAAATTATTCTACAACTTCGTGGTTTGGTGATGCGTACGTACAATCATTTATTAGTTTACCTAAGTGTTAGTCATTTATATTTTTTTTCAAGTTTCTTATGAAATGTGATTTTGTTCCGGGAACTCGCAAAACTGGTAGCAAAATTACCATATCTGGTACTGTTCAATATTCGGTCTCTGTACTTCTGATTGCGAATTACTCGGCTTCTTGTTATTCAACACAACTGCACTTGTTTGTTATGCTTATTAATCCCTCGAACTTCGCGATACGACTTTACAAGTGGACTTGTTCTGTTCTGAGCACACTTCTTTCACTCGCAATTTACTGCACTCAGGATTGCACTAAAACATAACGTCGGAGAGTACCGCTTAGCGTTCTGAATTCGAAGATTTCCCAGGAGGCAGCTGAAGCTTTGTCTCGCACGCTTTACTGCTTACTTTAACAGTTTAACATCCGCGCAAAAGGGGCGATTTAGTTCTCTGCGGGGATTCGGGAAACACCTCTTGGAAGAAAATTCCTGTGCAACTGTTTTCTCTCGCAGTGGTAAATTTTTATCATGTTATCACTTTTCTACCAACTAACCGAAGGCATACATGTAGCATGTATTAAGTATATAAAACAATTTTGCTGTATTGAAAATATAGAAAATAAAACAATAACAATTCGAGCAGCTTTTTTATTTCTCTTACTGCCGCTTTTATTTATTTATTTTAAAAAAGACAGGTTACATCACACTAGATGGTCTGTGCGTATGAAATACGATGAATAGTGAGGTCGCTGGTTTGCAATATAATGAAAGAAGTGCCGACTCATTTGAAGCAATTCTTTATTTGTCAAGTGGAAAAGATACACCTACAACATCCTGCGAAACAATTAGAAGTGATGAAATGTTTGTCTAACAGAAACAAAAATATCCGAAAAGCTACTTTCTCTTGCAAACCCAAATAGATTATCAACATCTCTATGACATGTGGTGCTGCTATCTAGCCGTATTAAGATCACCCCTGATGGATGCCAGTGAAGCTTAGCAGCGTGACTCTGGTATACCCGTGACCTTTATTGTTCATAATTTTACTATATACGGATTGAATTTCGAAAAATTCCTTTCTCATTAAATGGTGCTACTAAAGCGAAAAACTTTACAACTTTATCTCATTTATCGATTCTGGTTAAGTATGAAAGTAGAGAGATGGCTACACAAAAAAGCAACAAAAAATAGTTTACACTACTTTATTTCTTACTGAGACGATATTGCTTGTACATTTTTGAGTATTGATTCTGACAGTAGCTATCTGCTGATATATTTCATGATATTTCTCAGTAAGTTTCTCACCAGATCACAGGGAACACAAAACATTTTAATTATTGGTAACACGAGACTGTCTGGATACTATTTACAACATAATAAGAATCTTTGGAATTATTTTCCTATTTCTGTGCTGAATTTCGATGAGGAAACGAGATTACAGTATGTTTCTGGTTAAGTTTCAGTTAGCTGTGATACTGGACAAATCATTAAAGAGATAATTTGACAACTAACCAGTAATACACTCGCAAGAAAACGTACCATGAAAGGTAGTATTGAGTAACGAGAGCATACGTGTAGCTGATAAATCTTACAAAGAATTTTACTTTCAAATACAATCGGAGCAGCTGTGTAAAAATAACAGGCACCACGTAACTTCTGTAATGCCTCCAGCGACTTAGTTTCGTATCTATATTAGAACCACTGCCGCAATTTGATGCGATTTTCACCGATATGTAAAACCGTCTTCTTGTAAGATTTATGTAAACTGAACATTGATCTATTACCTATAGGTGTCGAGCAATAACGAATTTGGTTAATCAAGTTGGCGGAATGTTTGAAATAAGTGCGCTTTAGTCCAAATCTTTAAAGATATAGCAATGCAATGTATGAAAGAATTGTAGAACACAAAAAGTTATGCTGAATAAAATCTATTACAAATAACTTGTAGCAGTCTAAGTTTTCTGCAACTGAAATTGTGAACTCAAATGCCGAAACAGTGACGCTAATGGAGACTGTGCACAGCAACAACGCTTTACCACCTGAATAAAAGTTCTCACTTCCATAAATAAAGGCTAACATCACAACGTTACAACCGTTCTCTGTGTAATCTGTACTCCAGATCTAGAATCTGAACTTTGGCTGTCGCACCTGTGAAGAGCGATTACAGTAGGAGGCGGAAACTAGAGATGTCTTTTGTTTGATTCAAAGCTCATTATAGCAGCGCGAGTTAATAGGTATCATTTCGTATCTCAGAAACAAAAACATAAATTACTGAGTAGATACTTTAAAAAAATCGCTTCGTATCTTAAATGTAACGTAAACTCGTGTCCTACTTTCACACTGACTCACTTGTTAGAGTGGCATAATAAAGTATATTTCAGGCAATATCAGCTTTTAATCACACTTATTCAAAGTCTTCTCAGCACCACTTGGAAACAACGATTCTGTCTATGAAACATCGTAAATATGCTTGACGGCCCAATAATAATGAATGAGGCAAACTGATTTTCTGATACACATAAAAGACTGTACCTCATTGCCAACGATATAACACAGAAGACAATTAATAACTTGTTCTATATATGTGTTACTTTCTTTATGGGGGTGCCTAGTTCATTTTACTCAAAACGCTTGGTTGATGTTTCACCTTAAACACCTTATTACAACACACATCAGTGCCAAGTTTATAGATTGCGCGGACGTATGTCGTCAATAGCAAATAACATCTTAAAACCTGATGTTCGGAAAAACGAAAGTACTTCCCACAGTTCTGCCATCCAAATTATGATTTTCTATTGTTTGACGAAATCATTCCAGGAGAATGCTGGGATGGTTCTAAAAACAATGGCTCAATTCGTTCCCAACAATCTTTTGCCTCCCGTAATAACATTTAATTTAACGAAGGTCTAATCAGAAGCTAGATTAAAAAGAAAAAAACCTTTTAATTAAATTTGGCGCAAAAAAAAAAAAAAAAAACGATAATACCTCTTAGATATCTATGAACACTTTCCCAGTGGCAACACTAAAAGAAAGTTTCTCGTACTTCTAGCAGCATAAAATTAGTATCATCTGGCGACATCTTTTCCATACTCTTCGACTGAGAAGCCCAAGAAGCTTTCTTTAAGTTAATACATCGTGTTCTAACATCACGCTTAATTCTTTTAAACTTAGGCATCGAAATTTGAACTTTTAATATTCATGGAAACAAAAACGTTTATTCAGGCGAGGGTTTGTGAAAATAATTTCCCCTTATTACAAATGTCTGACTAAAATTGACTCAAATCAGCTAGCTGCCAATCCTCAGAAATGATGCAGCAAAGCGTATAGAAATGGCAACTTGGTAACTTCCTTTCCCATTAAGGTTTCTGCTACAGGACCGTCGGTCATCCCGTTTCACTTTCAGCCTGCGTTCGACCTTGACACATCCCAGTGGTACCTTCCACAATGCATCAAAAACTTATTCACCGCGGAAGACGGAAAACAAATTTCCAAATCTTGTTTCCTGTCGATACCGGGCGGGGTGATACGCAGATAAATCCCTCGCGTGCAGTCAGCGGAAGTTTCGCGGATCGCTGTCACGAATATTTTATTCTGGGAGGGAAGGAAGTTGTCCCGGTGAGCCGCCGACGGGTTGTATCGATATTCGGGGCATCGGCGGCGTCCAGCGCAAGCACGCGGCCCATCACCAGACGTCGGAATCAATTTCGCCCGGATTGAATCTGAAGCGCGCTGAAAGCCGCCCGCCGGGCAAGGCGAAGCAGGCGCGCTTAGCATCGACAAGTGGCGATCGCGCAGCACACAACTGCCCGGCTCCCTCAGGGGCGCTGGGCCGCGCCGCGCGGCCAAATGGTAGCACAATCCTTAGGGGGCGTCCATTAATTACGTGAGGTGAAATAGGGAGGGAGTGGGCCCGGCGAAATCTCACGAAACCTCACCAAGGGGAATTGGGGGGGGGGGGGGAATCAACGGAAATTTCACAAATGACGCGAAAGTCGATGTTAGGAGGGTTAAAAACCAACTTTAGGGAGGATGGGGGTATAACCGTCCTTGGGAGCATGAGACCAAACAAAAAAGGTCTCAAAAATTGCGAGGTCCATTCGTAGGGGGGGGGGGGTCCAACCAAATCTCACGAAGTCTCACTAGTTAGGGGGGAGAGGGTCCGGAATTCCGGAAAAGCACCTCGCGTAATTAATTTAGGTTATTCTACGATGATGTTACAAACTTTAACGGGCGATGGAGAAGGGTAAACGTATCAATTTGAAGTAAGAGACCCAGGTCCGGAAACGATTGAGCCGACCGAAAGTTATAAGCGAGAATATACTCAAGTTCTGCCATAGCCTAGCGCACCGTTTAAATTAAGGGCCCCAACTTCCGAACCCTGATCATGGCGTGTAAAATTCCCGCTGAATACTCCCCAATTACCTCAGATAATTTCCTCTGCTGACGGACTAGTCACGGCGCGTGTAATTTGACGTGAGAGAGACCGAAAATCCTAAATCTACTGTACAGTAATTCCATTTACCTGCACAAGTTTCACAAGCTAAAAATTAGCGTCCCGCAGCGTCACTGCAGGCATCATCGCACAAAGTTCTGTCGTAGCCGTTCTAATTTCCCCGGTGTTGGCTGAACAGAGTCGCAGGTCAGCGATAATTCCTTCCAGGAGATCCTATTAAGTATCGGCAGACGTCTCGAACACAAGACTTTTTAATTGATTTATTATTACAAGCTCTAGACCTACTGTACCTGCTCGTTGCAATTGCCTACCCTGCAGCAGTACCGGTATATGTAGTCCACTGTCAGAGGTATCAGAATGATTTTCGCTTATACCCTTTGACTCGGTCGTTTCTGGACGAGGTTCCCTTAGCTCAAATTGATAAATTTATCCTTCCCTATCATCCCAGAAAGTTCGTGACAACATCACGGAATAACCTTGCATTTTAGAATATTTAACAGAATTTTAGTAAATTTGAATAATATCACGGTGTTTAGAATTGTTTTGCTGTTCGTTTACTTGTATTGAGTTATTTTCAAGTCTTTTTAGATTAATGTTTGGCATTGTTACGGGGATTTATACAGCTACTACCGCTTCTCGCAGGGTTGGCGGAGGTAGAGCTCAGTACTAGAAGAGATGTGCCGGGGTCAGCGCCACGCTACGGCCACAGAGTTTCCTCCGCGTAATCATTGGATAGCAGGCTGTGTGGGCCTGGGAGCCATTCCGGACGTTCAGATCTTAGGCATCGAACCCAGGGCGTCGAGGCCGTAGTCAGACGCTCTACCGCCTGAGCTATGCAGCCATCACAGCAGAGCATGCCGACACTATGTTGCTTCGTTGGCTGATTTACTGTTTTTTCGCCGCAACGCACGGTTTCTACAACATTCCTAACATCGCCGCTGGGCGTGGAAAGTTCTGTGAATTCGTTGTAGTACATCTTGGCGTATTCAGTAGTGAGCTTAACATTTAAGACATATTATGTAGCTTCACGTATTTCGTACAGAAAGGACGGCAAGTAAGCACTATGTTGAAAGCAGTGTTGTGGTCTGAATAGTACAAGCAAAATTTAGTAGCAACCAGCATCATTAAATAGTAAAAAATTTCGATTTCTTAATAACGAGTAAACATCTATACTATAATACTATACAATATTTTCGTAAGCTCAATCACTCCCCTCGACAGCTATTGGCTGAATGAAGGTAACGTCACGGGCTGGCCTACTCTGGCAAACTAACAGTGACCAAAGATATTACAAGAAATTGGAGGTTATTTGCACTGTTTATTAACCAAGCAGTTACGAAATGAATTGCCAGAATGCATTCATTACGTTTTATTTTTGTAGCGTTTTATAGTTTAAAAAAATAAGGAAAAACTGTTGAGCTGAAAATCCGTGGTATTGCTTTCCTGTAACATGTCTCCAATGAAAGCAACAATTAAAAAAAAACACTTAAATTGCACATGATCTCTGCTATAACGAATAATGCCAATTGTCATTCCGGCCTAGGCTAAATTTCAATTTAGTGAAAACTTTACTGTTTTCCTTTGGTTTATACTTCGTGTACGTCGAGTTCATTAGAAGCGGGAAAGACTGGAGGCACGGAGTGGGAAGGAATTCGGTCATGGCCTTTTTTGCAGTAACCGTCCAAGCATTCGCGTAGAGTGATTTGGTGAAACCATGGAAAATCCAATTGTGGATGGCCGGATGGGGATTCAAAACTGCGTCTTCCCGAATGCGAGGGCAGAAAGTTACTACGCACCCATCACGCTCCGTTCAAAACTTCCGTTAGTACTGCTGCTTGACCAAGTTTATAAATTGCGACTTATTTGCTTTTTACGTGTTTTACTGACCACTTTCAATAATGGTCTCTGTTCGCGTTCACTTTCTTGGGTTCTTAGCTTTAAAGTGGATATCAAACTTCATATATACCACTTAAAGAAGTGGCTTATTGTTTTGCGCCTTGTCGACAGCGAGGTCAACAGAGACGGGAAAGGACTGGGGACAAGGAACGGGAAGTAATTCGGTCATGACCTTTTTTGAAGGAACCATCTCGGCATTCGCGCGGATTGAACCATGGAAAACCCGATACCGGATGGCCGAACTCACGTCCTCCCTAATGCGAAGCCAGAACATTAACATTTCACCCACCACGCTCGGTAATTAAATAATTATTCCCGCTATTTTTTCGTAGTTGCTTAACTATGCTCATAACCTGTAATTTTCAGTAACATTTCTGGCTGCTCAAAAATGAAATATTACATTATGAATGTTTAGCCAGCCTCACTCACGAAGAAACTGTTGCTGCGATGGGTGATAGCACTCCCTTCATACTAAACAGAAATTCTTTAAATTTTGCAGATTGAACCTTTAGGGTCAAATACAAATCAAGTTTGTATTTCAACCAATTCGAGTCAAGCAGCCATGACCGTTGAAACAATTTACACAATAGCGTTATCGTCCCTGCCCATGTTTAATACGTCTATTAATACTTTACGGCGGCTCTTGATCTCAAGATATTTTATTCGTATTTTTCAGAATGTACCCTTAGTATGAGACACAGATCAAGTTTGTATTTGGGTAGATCAGGTTAAGTTGACATAACCCTTGACGCTAAAAATGAGAACTATTATAGATCCGTGACCATACGGAAAATATGGTTACGGGCTTTCACTAATACTATAATAATGTCGTGACTTGCATTACAGTTCGTTTACTGAAAACTGAGAAACCAAATTTCTCATTTCAGTCGAGAGAAGAGCGATAGTGAGATGACACTGTGGAAGGTCTGTATTGGTGCAGCATTACAAACTCATTGAGCAGCTCTTTTCCATGTTGATATGTTCATTAGTTTTAAATAAATGAAGAGGTTTAGATTATTTCTTGTGTTTCGTTATTTCGTAGAATCCTGTATTTAATCAAGACATTGGAAGAAATTCTGGAAGTTATCAGATATAACAATACTTGTAAGGGAACAATTTGGATTCAACCAAACTGGATGGGCGCGAGGCGGCGGTTTATTGAAGACAATGGAACATTCGAGAAGCACACACACAGTTAGCGTTCTCGCCTCGCATTCGGGAGGACGGTGGTTCGAATCCCCGTCCGGGCATCCAGATTTGGGTTTTCCATGGTTTCCCAAATCACTCCAGGAAAATGCCGGGATGCTTCCTTCAAAAGGCCATGGCCGAATTACTCCTCCTTCATTGGCCCCCATCCTTTCCCGTCTCTATAGACCTCGCTGTTTAGAGACGTAAAGCAGGTTAAAAAAAAAAAAAAAAAAAAAGAGAGAGAGAGAGAGAGAAGCACACGTAACATCTTGGCAAAACTCAACTCAGAAACTAGACGGTGCAACATTTTTAATTAACACCCACTAATTGCAAAAACTCACTGAAAGTGTACCAAATTGAATTAAAATGATTGCAGAAATCATATAAGATCTTTTAAAAGTACTTCAAAGAAATACAGAAATAAGTAAAAACAAAGTGAAATGCGATCTACGTCACTTTCGCCCACGTAACTAATGTTTGTTTGATTCAATTTAGAAAGGCCGAAATCGACTGTTCAGTTACCCTATGGCTAATAGTTTCATAGCTAAAAGCTGTTTCGTTCAGAATGGAGTAGATGACGATCGCCGTGTTTTGAGCACGATGCTATCCTTGTGGCTGTATGGTTAGCTTAGTCCCCTCGCGGTGCAGATGGCGCAGCGGTCGTGTCCATCCATTTGGCCGCCGTTGAGGAGTGTTCCATTAGGCGGGAGTGATGTCGCGGGAGACACTTCCATCACAGCCTGCACTCGCATCCCAGAGTGCCGCGGCTGCGTAACGGGCCGCAATTCAAGACAATGGCGGCGATAGCGACGTGCATCGGGTTCTCCCAGCAAAATAAATGTCCCATGGATATCCATCTCTTCCTTCAAAATTCATATTTGTATTTAACATTAGCGAATAAATGATTTTTCGCTACTATTTAATGAGTGGTGTTTGGACGGGGGTAAAGCTATGAGTTGGCGACTTCCCGTCACCGGCATGTTATGACGTGTTCCGCGTATGACATGCGCGTTGGACGCTTTTTGGCTGGCTGAAATCTTATGACTTCGCGTCACCAACATGCTGTCATAGCAGTATGTCTGTAACTATAAGTATGACCTGTAGGGAACGTACAGCAGTAAAATTGTACATGATACTTGTACCTAACATACAAAAATGAATGTTTGTTTGTTTGAGTTTTTTTGATAATTTTCTTCATGCAAACACACAGTTTTTATCCGATTTTGATGGTACTTAGCACTCGTATACTTCAAACCAAGGCGGTCTGGTAGCTCAGCGGTCAAGGCGCTTGCTTCCGAAAGTTTCTCTCTCCAGTCCGGGTTCAAATCTAGTGGTAAAAAAGCATTATTTAGGAGTTTGTAACGTTACGGTGGTTCATTTAGGGTTTTATCTGAGCGTTTTGAGCCATTTTAGGTCCTTTTAGGATGTAGCGCAATTGTTTGAGAAGCGCGAGGTGAAAAAAGTTGCACCATCAATGTTTACTGGTGTCAGGCGCGGTAGCGTCATATTGAATGTTATAAGTAGGGCGTGAGCTAGGAGAAGCGGGCACACCGTCGCCGAAGACGTGTGGGAGCGTATGTTTCGTCCCACAGAAAGAGGAAAGTTGTGTAAGGAATCTTCAAGTGTAGTGAAACATTTTTAGTTTCTTTTGTGGTTTGGTAATTGAATTCTGATCAACGTTTATGGGGAGAAGTGTTGGTTAAGACAACGTTGCAAAGGGCTCGGAATAATTGTCTGCAGACCCATGGATAAATTCAGTGTTTTGGTTATGAAAGAGCAGCAACTGTTTAATCTGTTGTGAAAGCCTAACAAACTCTCGAACTAGAGAAGGTTCAGCCAAGCTATTTAAATTTGTGCTTGTTTCGCGATCAGAAAAATAGATTTGCACGGAGAAGTTTTTGTTTCAGTTGAGTTGATATGTCAAGTTCTGCAATAGGCTGACATTGTGTCGGAAATGTTTGTATGTGAATGCTAATGAAGGTAGAAAGAAGTTTGAAGGGAACAATTATTTGAACTCGCTTCCGTAACTTACAGCTAAGAATTTTTCGGACCCTACTGTTGAAACTGTAATGACAGTAATATTTCAAATGTGGTGTTGAATATTTTGGAACTTTGTTGCAGCGGAAAATCTTCTGACAGTTATCTTTACATTTACATATCGGTCGGTGGCGGGAAATTGTTTGGAACTAGAAATATGTTATTTTTATTAATGATCTACTTGTAACATCTGAACTATATGGAAGTGACTTTGGATTCTACGAATGCCAGAATGTAATGTTCCCCTTTACCAGAAACGTTCATTGATGAAAAATGTGAGGTGTAGAAGGCAGACGGTACAATACTTGCCAGTGACAATTATTTATGGCGGAGGATCTGTAGAAAAGGACAGTTCACGGAACTTGGAATTTACAGCAGGGACAGTAAAAACTTTCTCGGAGATAAGTTGCGACGTCTGCTAAAAGAGCGAGACAGGATTCCGATCACTTTGAAAGCAATGAAAAAGCAGCCTTTGGCGAGTCCACTAATAGACCTGTCGTAAAGTCGTGAATGCTGGTTTTAGAAGAGTGAGGAAGTGCTTCTAACACTTTAAAACCTGATTAAGACTGGTTTTTAATTCATACATTTAGTTAAAACCATATCATCTTTCTTCCAGTTCACGCCTGTTACTGAACTGGAAGAGAGTTGCTCAAGATCGATAGCCTGCAAGGAACCAGCATTAAATTGTAAAATATAGTTCATCTAGCTTAAAGAGGCTTTAATCATCTTTAATCCCACAATACCAGCTAGTCCTTACTTAATTCTAGCGATAGCAGTTGTTCATCTTTCTAAGAACGAAGAGTCAGCTGCGAGAAGTATCTAAGAGGTATCGGTCATTGCTTCGTGAGAAATATCAAATTTTCACATTTGCTGACAGTGTTATTTTTGACCTCATTCAACGAACGGACATCTTGGAGAGATCTGAAGCACAAATGACAATGGTGAAAGAAAAACAGATTTTAGAGAGAATGGAGTTAACAGTATCACAAACTGGTTTGAAAGATCAAAAACGATGTAATTACTGCGTCGATACCATCTAAGTGCGAGTTGAAGTATTCCTGGAATGACTGAAACAAAATGAACTTACTTTTTGATGTACGTATATTTAAACAGATTCTACAAACATTCCGCGAATACGTCTTGCTCCTAAATTACGGTTTCAAGAAAAACATTTTTTTAAAAAAAAAAAACATTTGTAAACATTGTATTACGAGTTGTTTTCAATGACACCTTTCAAAAACATAGTTTTGTAAAAATGTGCAGAAAATTGGTATTAATAGCATTAAACTAAATTCTTTGTGGCTTTTCAGAAAAGTACTAAAAAAAAACATGTGTGATAATATGAAAGAATCTTTTTAAAGTTGTGTTAAAAGTATTGACTTTTGACTCCCTACCAGAATTACGTCACCCTTTTCGTTTTTTTTTTTTTTAAGGCTGATCGTGAGATCAAGAAGTTAAACAGATGAATTTGTCTCAACTACAGCCAGTTAAAAAGTAGAGTTGCTGAAGTGACTACAAAATCCCTCATTGACCGTTTCCCAATAGATCTGATATTGCAAAATTTACGGTATATCATCATGGGCTGTCCATTGTTTAACTTTTCAACTACTGTCACGTAGTAACATGTATGAATAGCAGCTCATCTAATAATTCTAGCTCAAACAGATCAAGTTTTCAGACTTCTTTTTTTTAATAATCTCCAAAGGCCTTTGAAATTATTACAGAGCATTCATAACGTTGTTTTTACTACTTCGAACTCATACTTCTGAGAAGAAAAAACAAAATATAATGTTATAACACAATTTTCTCCTTATTTTTGTAAATACAACATTTTATGCTATCTTGTCTATTTGTTTGAACTAACAAAATTAACATCGACTAATGAATTGATTTTGATTAAACTAACTATCTCCTTAATTTTTTGTTTAATTTTTGATCACATATCACTCATTTAAGCCAAAACATATGTAACACTGAATGCAAGCCTTCCTTGTTCTTTGAGACTGTCAAATGACAATTTTTATCACTGTTGCGTTGTATTAACAACTGTTATTTAATGTAACCACACATAGAGGCGAGGTCAGCAATTTTTCGTGAACCTTCTATTATAATTTTCATTATCTTACTGCAGTATATTTCATAAACACATTCACTGATATAAGCACCCAAGACAAAGGTGATTAACAAGTCTCACAACAATTACTATATTCTACTTTTACCTTTTATCACTTACTCTGGTTTCTTCTAGCAGGTTGCTTCCTCTGTTTTACTTTAAACCACGTCTAAAGTAATGTTTTCCGTTATATTTTTGTCGGCTATACTCCATTTTAACTGTACTCTCCCTTTCTTCTCGTTTACATCAAAAGTTTCTTCACCTTTTTGCTCTATAATGAAATACATCTCGTATTTTCGAGCAGTAGGTTGCACTCAGCGTGTCTTACATCTACACAACTGATACAATGTTTCTAATATCCGTTCTCATGGTTTCCCATATTACTTCAGGTGAATGCCAGTTCCTTGAAAAGGCAATGGCCAAATTACTCCACATTTTTTGCCCCCACTCCTTTTCCGCCTCCAATTACCTCGACGTCGATGAGGCGTAAAGTACTAAGCTTATTTTATATAACACATTAGTTTGTTGGTAGCAGAATACCGAGAAATTTAAAAAAAACTTCTGTCTGGATAAACGATGTAATTTTAACTATTTGCAAGAGTTTTCTGTTATATGGATGGAAAAAATTTTGGTGCTCATATCTCGCGAAACACAGAACAAATGCCCCGAAACAAAACTAATTGGATTTTGAATACATTAAATAAAAATTATTTTTTATTTGTCTACGGATCTGTTTTGTGATAAATAAATTACATATACCTGTTAAATTTAATAACAATGGATATAAAGGTGGTGAATTTACAAGTCTATGACTTACGGATGGACGGAATTGACGAAATCAAAAATTTTACCATTTTCCTACGAACCGTAAAAATAGTATGTTAATAAATCTAGATATTTTCACTGCCGAATGCCAGTCGTTATCTCGAATGTATTGCAATCAGATGAGCTGCAGAGAAGTTTCATCTGCCGAGGCGTTAGAAATTGCAAGACTTCTTCTCCTACACCGACTTCAGTGTAATAAGATTTCCAATATCCGGAGCGTTATTTCCAATAAAAATTCCTTTATATTCCCGGTGCCGCAATGTGACACTGATGTCTGCTCGTCTCTCTCCCAAGTCATCTCGCCCGCTTCGCACGTCGAAGGGCGGAAACGTGAAGCAATTTAACCCCGCCGGAGCTTTCATCTCGCCGCTCTCTTATTTGGCGTGCGCCTTATTAAATCCTCTTTAAACATTGTCGGGAACTTAGATGAAAGGGAGTTAAACATTCAATTTAGCGAAAAAATACATTAAGGTCGCCAGTTTCAGCCTTAATATACCCCCGGATTTCCTTCCAGGCCGTTCTCTTAGATATCACTTATTCTTCAGCTGCTAGATATTACTACTTTGTTGAGGATCTCTTTAGTCATTAAAGATACAGTGAACTAATAAAATTACAAGACTATAGCTCTACAAAATGTCTAATTGCCATAATAGTTTTAAGAGATTGAAACAGTTTTATCAAGCGAATTATTTAAATCTTTTAAAATAAATCAGCAGCAAAAACTATTATAACATAAAAAATTATTAGTTTCTGAACGGTACGCATTCACATTAGGGAGTATTTCACTAACTTATTAATTTATTTTAAGAAATTGAAAGCTAGCAGATGTGAAAGTAATTAGAACCAGAGGAGGATTAGAGGCAAAAAATTGGCTCAATTGAACCATCGCCTTTGGAAAAAATCATCCCGGAATTTTTCTGGAAGGTATTTGAGAAATCATATAATTCAAAAAAAATGGAAGGTGTCTTCGGATATCGAAATTTTGTTCCTCCTAATATTAAACAATATTTAAACGAAGTATCCACACATTTTTTTGGATAATTTGGAGGAAAAATACTCAGTATAAGGTTGTAAATGAGAAAGTACCTAAAAAAAAAAACAGAGAATTTACATCTCGTCCACTTTGTAGCATCTGGCAAATGTGAACAGTGTGATCGAAAAAATACTTTAATACACAGATTTTGTTGCGGTAATTCAAAAACTATCCGCACTTTAGCAATTAACGCCTCGGCGTCAGTTTACCTAGCAACGAATAATAAAACAACTGCCTTACAATTAATAGACCTAGATTTTAAACGATAAATAACCAGCATAAGTCGAAGAAATTGCAAGAATCATTGGCAGATTTGCAACCAAACACTGAAGAAAAGTTCGAGATTCGAATAAAAATTTGTAATTCTGTTACAAAAAAAAATCTATGTATTATGAAGAATATATGGAAAGAAGAATGACTGGTTGGAGCATGGGTCATCGGGTGCAAGCTTCGGATTTCTATAAAATGAAATAAACATTGACAATGTTGTTATTAAATTCTTAACAAGTGTAGTCAGTCATTGCAAACTTTTACAATCAATAAACTCGTGTTAGATATTAAAAAAAATGTTTAGCAAATCTCGTTGAGGAAAGTACCACGATAGTTCAAGAACTTGCAAGGTATATGGCTTATTTGTGTTTGTAATGTAGTTTATGAAATTCTCAACATATTCCACGCTTTCGCTGCAGGTGTAGTTTAACAATTAAAAAAAAAGACGCATTTCTGTAGCAATCTTATAGATTACCGATGAAAATGTGGGTCAGCATATCTAGCGATCAAATAACATGCTAGATCTTGGAGTATTAAAATTCGTAAAGGGAAATGAATGGGTGAGGGATTTTACTCTCAATTGATAGAAGATAATAAAAAAATAAGAAGAAGTCGGGGTAAAATAGATGGCAGGGAAAATTGTTACCGGAGCATGTGCTCATCACAATTAAATTTCCTCACATTCGGGAGGACGCGGGTTCGAATTCCCGTCCGGGCATCCAGATTTGGGTTTTCCATGGTTTCCCCAAATCACTCCAGGCGAATGCCACGATGCTTCCTTCAAAAAGGCCATGGCCGAATTCCTTCCCGGTCCTTGTCCCCATTCCCATCCCACCTCTAACGACAAGGCGTTAAGCAATAAGAAAAAAAAAAATTAAAAAATTAAATTAAAATACAATTACGTCGATTGTCTTCTCCAGAACAATTTTCAGTAAATATGTTGTTGTAAATATTTACCGACTCCTAATTACTACAGGGTTAAGGACGTTTGGAATTTTACCAATATGTACAAATTTCTGTTGTTACTAGGACGTAGGTTCAGCAAAATTAGACGACAGCCCACTTTACCTAACAGTTACTCGATGAGATATTCCCTTGAAGCCCAATAAGATAGAGCGTTCTGATGACCCGAATTCTGATCTGGTGGCTCCGTTTGAGTGGTTGTTTCCGAGTAAATTTTAGCAATGAAGAGGAACATCACTGACAACCTAGCTATTAGAAATACAACAAAAATATCATAGCGTACGTGACAGAATCTTATATGACGCCGCTGCTTTTGCATCGACATGGTGGAAATCATTTTGAACATCTGTAAAAGTACCAGTCTCTAGTTGTATTTAAAGTGCAATGGGTAGCACGTAAATCTAACATAAATTCTATAAAAGTTTAGAACTTTCGTTTTCTACGAGATGCGTCCAGAAAGTAAGTTCCGTTTCAATTTATCTCCGCTGCAGCGCTGCGATTGCAGTTCTGCACATGCGCTGTAGACGATGTGTATCAAGGGGAAGAACGTGCGCCATTTGGAGATCGCTGTCAGTTATGTACGCTTTGTTGTGCTTGTTTCAAATGTCGGCGTTCATTGAAAATCCCGCCGCCTGTGAAATCAGGTCTGAGATTCGGTTTCTGAATGCGAGGAAAGTGAAACCAAGTGAAATTTATCGGCAAATTTGCGATGTTTACGGACCAAATGCGATGAGTGATTCGATGGTGAGAAGATGGGTCCGACAGTTCAATGGCGGGCGTAGTGATGTGCACGATGAAGAACGAAGTGGGCGTCCACCTTTGGTTACAGAAGAACTGGTTCACGCGATTGATGACAAGATCCAGGAAAACCGTAGGTTTACAATTAGTGCTCTCGTTATGGACTTCCCCCAAATTTCACGATCACTGATGCATGAATTTGTTACCAAACAACTGAAATTCCGTAAACTTTGCTCACGTTGGGTACCAAAGATTCTCACTGAGCAACACAAAACACAACGGATGGGTAGTGCACTTGAGTATTTAACCCGTTATGCTGAAAGCGGCGAAGAATTTCTGAGACGGATAGTCACAAGAGATGAAACGTAGGTTTCTTACGACACCCCTGAGAGTAAGCGGCAATCAATGGAATGGAGGCACACTTCATCCCCACCAAAGGTTAAGCCGAAGCAAATCATGACACCTCGGAAAATGATGTGCACAGTGTTCTGGGACTGGAAAGGCATCCTACTCATTGACTTCTTACCGCGTGGTCAAACAATCAAAGCAGATGCTTATTGCGAGACACTTCGGAAATTACGCCGTGCAATTCAGAATAAGCTCCTGGGACTGCTGTCAAAAGGTGTTGTTTTGCTTCACGACAACGCACGACCACACACTGCAAACGTGACGAAAAACCTCGTACAGGGATTTGGCTGGGACGTGTTTCACCATCCTCCGTACAGCCTTGACCTCGCTCCTAGCGACTTTCATCTGTTCTTACATCTCAAGTCTTTCCTTGGCGGTCATCAATTCACCAATGACGACGATCTGAAAGAAACTGTTTCCAACTGGTTGAAGACACAGGCGGCAGATTTTTATGAAGAAGGTATACAAACCTTGGGGCCACGCTATGACAAATGCCTGCAAAATTTCGGCAGTTATGTGGAAAAGTAGTTTAAGAGTTGTAGAATTTTGTGCAATAAAAATTTCTTCTGTATCTGTGTACAATTTCATTTTATTACCAAACGGAACTTACTTTCTGGACGCGCCTCGTATTTTAATGCGTATAGCAAAAGAGGATGACAGCTAAAATTTATAATATGACCATAATCTGGAGACTATCTAATTTAAAAAACACATAATCGTAAGAAAAAATTAATACCAGGAATGGGAAGATTATTTTGAAACTACGCAAGGCATATGACTAAGCACATCCTTTCATCTGCTATTTTTAAATAATGTATGAAGACTATAATTTGGGAGAAATTGCAGAAGACATATGTGCAGATGTTTTTATTGAATTGCGTAAAAAAAATAGTAATTTGCAGATTGAAAAATTGTCAAAAAATATATAAACATCTTTATCAAAAATAATGTATTTCAGAGGAAAATACCTAATTCACTGTGAAATATTGTTCAATGAGTTTCAAAGCCTCGCACTTCAATAACCCGAGGATCGCAATGAGCTGCGGAAAAGATGTAACTGTAGAAACCATGTTACTATTTGAACATATACGTACAGCCTCAAGCGAAAAACTGTACTGGAAAGACACTATAATCATATTCATAAAATGATGGCCATGTAAACGTTGATGTATGTCACTGAGATATAGAATCCTAACAGAGGATATATATTTTTAGAGACTTGAAGGATATTCCAATATGACGAAATAATAAATGATGAGATGAGATAAGAAGTGAACATTTTTATGCAGAACAGACGAAAACTGACATGAGTGGAAACAACTTACTGATTGAATGGATGGCAGCGGACCATAAAGGAAAAGTGAGGGAACATAAATCAAATGAAGAAGTGGTTCTTTAAGGCCTAGTAACAGATGAAAATTTTTATGTGAACATGAAGTAAACAATTTCTATAAGCTGTGAATTACTGAAGAGAAAAGAAACCGATATTAGTCTGCAAAATTTTGTTGTTACTAAAGCTGCTTCGGTTTATCAATTTCATTGATTTGCGTTATCTGTACTGGCGAGTTTTCTCTTCTCTACAATCCCTGAACGACATAATTACAGAAACAATTATGTTTAGGGTAAATCATAAATGAGGTAACGTATTCCGTTCATCATACACTTTTTTTTTTTTTTAACAAACGTAAACTACCTGAGGATATTTTGCTTCACTAAGAGGTGGAGAGAGAAATGTCCCTTTATATTAAACATATGGAAACAAAATACGAAAAGTTTGTGAGTTATGTTCTCTCAGAAACTGACAAAAAAAAAGCAAGTTGGCACCTGTAACTGAACTCTACGATTGTTTTCACGTTCTTATGGTTTAGGATCTCTTAGGGTTTTTCATGTTTTACTCAATTCCACAAGTTCTAGGAACATCTGCTTTACATAGTCGAACTAAATGAGAAAGACAATATATCTTGTATAACATGTGAATTATCTCTTACATTGCATATTTCTTTGCCAATAAATATTTGATTGTATAAAAACCTAGTTTTAAAAAAATCATTAGTTTGATTCATTAAGCTTCATTTTATGTAACTGGAAATAAATTGTTACGTAGAAAGTAGGAATGCGCAAAATACTTTGGCACTATTTTCCGAGAATCCAATTATGCATCTACGTGGTAGTAGAGATTTAGTTATTAGTGAGAAATTTCGGACAGAGCACGTAAACCATTGTGTACTGTTCTAATGCGTGAGGTCATGTAATTATTTTCGGGTGCGAAGTACACCATTTAAGCGGCAGTGCAGGACAATGGCTTCATTTGGGCGGCGTCCGCTTGTTCCAACAAAAGCGTAACAGCAGAGATGGCCGCTGTTGGGCAGCGCTGATACGGCCAGTCCTAAAACTAATGAAACGGACGGGAAGCGCAACCCGTTGGCCGCACCTACAGCGGCGAGGGTAGGCTACACGCAGTGTTCTCTAGCTACGACATAATCCAGGGGTTTGGGTTTTAAATTCTTCTGATGCCAATTTGTCCATTTCAGGAATAATCTCTTCCTTCTGGTATTTCAGATTCTCTTTGTGTGCCCAGCATACGATATTTTTATCAGGCATCGACTTACTGTTGTAATCGTTTGAGACTTCAATCCAGTCTTGAACTTGTGACATGAGGCCGTAGATAAAGTTAGTTCTTCTAACCTTTAAATTCTGCTCAAGAATCTAAGCATATTCCTCACATTATCGACAGAATTCTACGAATATTTATTGTAGAATGTGGTGTGAATGGTTGTTGAAAATGTCTCGTTTTGAAGTGATAAAAGGTAATAGAAATCGTATGGTTGCCTAATAACTTCATTGATTGCTGTTCTTTGGCAACCTGGACCACAGGTCTCTTATTTAGGTTCGTCAGGATTAGAAGCTCTCAACAACGATTATTTTCGAGTGCAGTTAACTGTTTGCTACTCTCTGTTCCACTTTGGTTCAGCGAATGTGACTCACGCTGGCCAGCGGACTTGTGCCGTGACTTGCAATGTAGCCGACTGACCATCTAACTGCAAATGTCTGTCGCGTCAGTTGCGGGTTGAATATATATGAATGATCCAGAAGCTGAATCTACTCCACTTTTTAATTCTCTCCTTCCTGATTTTGGAATACCCACGGACACTCCGGCAACTGCCTCGGCCGAGGAAACACTAATGGCGATATCATTGTCTTTGTACTCACCGACTTGAACATTTAAATAAGTTAGCAGATTTTCATACAGGACAAAATAAGGTTAACGTAGGTGAAAAGGACTAAACATGCATTATTCAAACTCACTATAGGGCAGTGTTCCCTTAAGGGGACCTGGACGTGAAAATGACTAAAAATTTTTTTTTTCCTCTATCTGATAGAAAAATTTCTCCTGTTTCCAAAAATGTATGTTTTATCAACTTTTAAATTGTTAGTTTGGTCCTAAATGTTCTTTCAAGAAATGTCTGCACACTAGCCTAGCCTTCTTTCAGCTTACTGTTGCTGTCATTTTCTCAAAACTGCATTTTTATAACATATATCTTCACAATGGTTTGAGCTATGTTTACCAAAGTTCTCCCAAGTGAAGAATAGGAGAGCCTGTTTGTGTTATGCCTAATACATTGCAGAAATTTTTTTTGTCATCATGCATATAATTTTAGTGGTAATTTTGAAACAAAATAATATGGTGGTTTGATAAGTTTTTTTTTCTATTTCCCCTGACGTGTTCCAAACTACAAAAGGGTAGGCATTATGAGTTCCTAGGTATGTTGACTGGAACCTTCCACAGTTTGAACGCTAATAGACTGATGATGCACTAGTAAATGGTACTGAAATGGGAATGTGTGCTATAAAACAGTCTACTACATAAGATGTTGTAATTTTTAAATCATAACTGATAATTAAAAAAAAATTCTATATACAAGTTTAGTTAATGTCATTCAGTGTTGGTACAAAATCGCAACTTCATCCGCATTATAGATCATGAGTAATGTGAATGTAACCGAGGCGTAAAAACGCAGTCTGTTCACGTCCAGGTAACCTTAATATGCGTATCGGTACTAGTTACGAATGCACCTTTCTAGGTAGTTTCACGAACTAATTTTACGGTCGTAGATTCTTTTAAATAACTAATTCACTTGCTACGTTTTACTGTTGCCGAATTAAAAAACATACCAAGATTTAAGAATATGTCAGATGGTTCCCCTTTAGACGGGTCATTCCGCTATCACCCAAATTATTTATTACACATACAGGGCGATTCCGTGATTAACTTACGGGGATGATGGAGGACGGAAGATGTATTTGAGGCAAAGAACTCTGGACAGAATCAACCGAGTTGCAAGTTATAAGCGCAAATATTTCTGATACCTCTAAATACATGTACTCCGGTACTGGTGTTGTTTATATTGTAGGATAGGCTAATCCCAACGAGTGCTTGTAGATGGTGAATACTTCTTGAGAGGCCATTTGAAAAGTCTTGTGTACGAGACGTCTGTCCAGACTGAAGAGGGAAAGGATTCTCGCTTCCTGCGACACTATTCAAACGACATCGGGGATATTAGAACGTGTACGACAGAACTTTAATTTAATTTAATTAAAATGGAGCACAGTCTCCTGTGGCAATTTCCCTACACCCCATCTCTCCCTATCCTGCACCTACCTACATGTGCCCTCTACAAATTTTACCTTTAAATTCTTTCAACGTTTTCGGTAAATTATTCATCATTTCTCTTGGTAACTCATTCCAATTCCTGACACCCTTACCCTTTGTGCGACGATGCCACGCCGGCATTGACGCTGAGAGACGCTAATATGAACAGCTGTTGTAAATGTAGTAGGCATTGAAACTTGTGCAGGTAAATGGAATTCTTTACTACTGGACCACAGACAGGATTTTCGGGCTCTCTGACCTCAAGTCCGTGCGCCGTTATAAGGTCATCAACAGGGGAAATTATCTGGGGAGTATTCAGCAGGAATTCTGTACGTCGCGTCGTGATCAGGTTTTGGAAGCTGGGACCCTTAGTTTGAGCGCTGCGCAAAGCTAAAGTTTCGTTTCCGGACCAGGGACCCTTACATTAAATTGGTACTCATACCGGGCTTTATCATCCCTGAAAGTTTGTAACATCATTATGGAATCACCCTGTATATCATAAATAATATAACTCTCAATATCAGGAGTGCTAAAATAAATCACGCGTTGGTGATTGTTATTACTATACACATTTGCCGGCAGCTTCATCCGTGTAGTCCTGGACGCTTGCATAAATGCGCGTACGGGAGATATATAGATTTTCGAACAACAGTATCATGGGAGTCGTTGACATGTAATCTATACAAACATTGTTTAAAAAAATAACTTCCATCGATAACGTATTTACTCCATTCCCTTTTAAAGGAAAACATTTCCACTGTTTCTTCATATGAGATCGAGTGCTGGTGGCCTGCTGTTCCCTGCGACTCACTATTGCTAATTCTTTGTTAAATATCCATTCAGGACTCACACTTTGAGGAAAGAAAATAAAACGAAATTTCATGAAGTGTTGCTGACTATATGTCTGCGAAACGTGAAAATTTTTCATTAACCTGTTTTATATTGTTCTCCTCACGAGAAGTGTAATTTCAGGCAAAAACTTCACACTACTACAACCAGCCTTAGATGGTTTTCCTGTGTAGTGCTGAAACTGTGACGATCTTCGTACACGCAATACAAAGAGCAAAAGGCAAAAAAAAAAAAAAAAAAAAAAAAAAAAAAAAAAAAAAAAATCATTTTAACAGAATCAATGGAGCAAAATAGAAAGTCCATCATGATAATAAATGGACTTTCATTAGGTCAATCTAACAAATGTTCATAAAAATAGTTTTGTTATGCCACGAACCCTAAAAAATTGAATTCAGTTATGCTAAGTGTTGTGTTTATTTATGTTGGCGTGTACAATATCTCGTTGGTTTTGTACTAAGAATCTTCGCCCGTCGATATTTGTGGAAACACTTAAACAAGTACTAGCATAATACCATTGCTTCCAATTTATTATCAACACACAATTGAAAAATCTCAAATTTCTGAAGACTTTGTGATTCTTAGATGAAATCACAGTCTGTCTAGTGTAATTAACACAAAATTCTTTACCAGTAATGTTTAAAAATACAACTAACATCTGCTGTGTCAGCTTCACTCAGATAGTAACCAAAAAATTATATTATGGAAGTTATGTGTTTAGCACGCATTTTAAATGTGATTTCTGGAGAAGACAATTAGCATAAAATGATTATACTATTGCTAATAATTCAAATAACTAACCTTTTAACGACTCAATGTTTGCTTAAATTCTTCTTGACGGCTGACAGTAACAGACCCACGCGGAAAGAACTATAAAAATATCGTCTGGCGATTTTAATTCGCAAATAGCGAACAAGAATTAGATTTAAACGAACATTCCCAAATTTTAGAAATAGGTCAGAATTTTATATATATATATATATATATATTTATATACTCGATACTAACATGAAATTTACGTTGAAAATCAACTATAGGAAAGTATAGATGTTCAATCGACAATACTACTGTAATTATATTGCAAACTTTCGGAATCAATCAGTTCTCTTCAAACACGATTGTAGTTCACTTATCACGTGATATGATATCAGTAGGAGATGAAGCTAAGATTAATGTCGCTTTATGGCACTACGCCATTAACGTTATTGTTTCCACCATACAATGAGGTAAAGGGCAAATAATAATGCATAAAGGAATACTAGCATTAGAGTAGTGAGCCTTTTCGACTCAATCTTGACAAATTCTAGAAAAATGACCAAAAAAATATGCCAGATTAAATAAATTAAATAACTTTAAAGAGTATAATCGGCTGTATTATTACTAGTTGGTAACACTTCAACAACCACATCATGGAGAAAGGGTGATTTTGAGTTAAATTATAGAAATATAAATCAAGAAAAAAATATTCCTTGGACTAGAACATGCTGTTTATCACTTTGGTAAACCTTCTCAGCGCAAAAATCGACACGGAAGAAACTTAGCAATAATCAAACCAGGGGAATAAATCTTTAAAATACAGGCCCTGATTTCATACTCTGATAGCAGTAATATTATTTGATGCTTATTTCGTAATTTGTCCATAATCATGATTTTGCGAACTAAAAAATACAATTTTAATGCAAAGGGGTAATGAAGTAAGCTGAGAAATAAAATTTATACAATCTATTGTAGTATTGATTTCTTGTTTCGAACAATACATTATAACACTGTGTAAGATATATGCGGAATTTCAGTTCTTTGTGGTTGGAACGAATGTTCATTGAACTCCAAACGACAGGGTTGAAAACATTAACAGAGAACACACCACTGCTGCGCACATTGTAAATTTTTAAAAGTTCATATTTTGCGAAACCAGTGGAGAGAGTTTCGAGCGTCTGTCGTTAAAAGAAACTGCATATGCTTTGCACCGTCCTCTGCGAAAAATGAAACGGCAACTTTAATTAAGGGACAGCGTAATTAAAACTTTTCGCAGTGAATATTACGTAAATGTTTCGTGTGCACGCAGAAGATAATTTTCACACACAAATAACGGTCATTTTACCTCAAACTGAAATGTCCCATCATAAATTCCTCTAATTAAATTTAAAGTCTATACGCAGATTTTATTACATAACCTTTTGCTATTATCATCTCTGTGGACACGTTACTCCTGGCGTTTCTATAACGTATACAGCTACGCAGACTCGCTCTCTAAGTAGAAGGTTCGCAGTTAGAAAAGGTCGCAGTGAATATTGAAATGCTTGCATTTTTAATGTCCTTCATTTCTATCAGTAGAACAAAACTTATTTGGGTAAATATCTATATATATCTCCTTGCTTGCCGGTCCAGACTGGGCACTCGACTTGAAGAATTTAATTTGTGTTAATTTTCTCGACCTTACTGAGATTAAAAATTAGATGTCACGTTCTGAAAATGAAACGGTAACTCGTAAGACACGTTTTACTTTATTTTACTACATGATGGAAACGATACGAACGGTATACCGTGTGAAAATAATATCGTTTCTCAGTAATTGTAGATACAGGAATTAAATGAAACGTTTATTGAAATTTCTATGACCATAACCATAAATTCTGCACCTAGTGTGGATAACAGTCACTATCCAGAGTATGTACTATTTAAAAAAAGAATTCGTAACTATCTTTAATGCCTTCAAAATTTCAGGAAGTGTATATAAAATACAGAGTTGTTAATAACAAGACCGATAAAGGCTAAAAATTCAACTCATCTGAGCTCTTCACTCTATTAATAATACTGCAGATTTAATATTTTGCTTCTTTTGTAGAAGCATTGATTCATCTTTGTACAAATGTTTATAAATAATGCAACCGGATTATTCGTGAAAGGGTTTTTATTTGTACAAACAACAGTAAGTTATTTTTTTAATAGAAAATGAGTCCTTTTTTCTAGAATGAAACGTAATGATCACTTACATCATGTTTCCTGAAAATGGTACCATGAATAATTCGCATGCACCACAAAAAGGGATGAGTTCCATCAACTAATTTATGAAAGTTTAAGTTTTTATGAGGCGAGATTAATCATTTTGCTGTTGAGATAGTATTTGATATGAAGTACGGTGATAAAAATAATGATACAAGCTTATCTCAGTTTTTATTCTCTGAGTATGAGATGGAATGAAAGAAATATTACAATGACATTGAATTTTAAAAGAATTTTCAAAGTCTTGTTTTTTTTTTTAGTTTGTGTTGAATAAATACTAGCCGGAACTATCAAATCAATCTGTGACTGAGGAAACTTATAATCTTATCAAGAGTGGACAGATATGCACCTGAGGTCACTCTGTATTCAACATAAGCACTCATTACAAGATATACTGACATAAAATCCCACTACTACTCTTTAGATTCTGTTTTATTTTTTCTTAAATGCACCACTTTAAAAGAAATACGTGGTTCAAACTTAATAAGTAAAAGTAGTATTTAATTTACTGTAAATATCTTTTTGCTTTATGATATACTCACTGAGGTGATTCTACTACTCTTTGTGTACTGTTTATATTATTTTTTTACATTGGCTTTTTATTTCTTCACTCTTCTGAAATATAGTAAATTAAAATAAATGCAAAACATAACGAATTTAGATATTTAATTTCTCGTAAACATCTTTGTGCTAATGTTGATATTAAACACAGATACTGAGTCATTATTTAAACCATTACATCATAAATTAACACTTCAATAAGCTTATGAAGCTGTAATATTTAATTGAAGATAAACGTTTTTGTGCTAAATGTCGGTTTTAAAACCTGATAATATGTTTTCATTACTCAAAGCGCTACTTCATACTTTAATACTCACATAAGCGTAACGAAATTGTTTTCTAATTGACTGTAAACATCTTCGTGTTTAGTATGTATAGTACCTGGTGAACCGATATTTACTCAGCGTCTTTCTATTTATGTTCAATATGGAAAATTTTGTTAAAATCGTTGGACGTTTGAAAGAAATTAATTTTCCTATATTCAAGATTTGCTGGAATAATAGCTTTAGGTAGATTAGATATAAAGACAATATGTATTATATATTCACTATATTTAATAACTACCTGTATAAGAACTGCATTAAATATAAAATTCTTGAGCATAAATTTTATATTCATGAATACAAAATTCATTCAACACTCAATTTTAAATAATTACCTATAAAATATACATGTAAATTGCAATTTTTCAAGGATGTCACTTATGTTATTAATTTTTTTTAGAACAGTCTTGGCTGCGTAAAGTCTGATTAAAGTGAAACTTTTTTCTTGAAGACTTCCTAGGCATTTTGAGTTCACAGTTACTTGCTCTAGCCTAAGAGAAACTAATATCAGCAGGATTACTGAAACTTCTACGAGACTGCGTACAAAATACAAGAATTTCTCGGTTTTTTGTAAAATCGTAATTTTTTATGCAAGACCCCTTGACACCACATTTAGATAAACTTTAAATGGAAAACGTTATCTACATAGGAAATTTCATCCAAATCGTTAGAGTCGTTTCCGAGATACGAAATATAAGAATTGCTAATTTAAAGAAATACGATTGAAAATGAATAGCATTTTTCTGCTTTATTCTGCGTCAGCATTTAAAAATGTGATTTTTAATTAACTATTATGGAAATGATTTTTTTTTCATTGTGACAACAGATGTAATCCTAACTGAAGTTGATGCTTAGCGATATACTTCCATTATTTCTACGTTTAAAATAATTTTTTATGTTTCATATATAATGTACTGTGTCTAAATATAAGTGAAAAAAATCTCTCAGATATCAGTTTCAAAACTAAAATAAAAATTTAAAAAATAACTAAAAGGAAGTAAAGTTATTAGATTATAATTACATTTTTTGCTTCTCCACATTAAGCGGTAAAGCATTGATATTTTTTATTTATTTAAATGGGTTTTGGCGGATAAGGCCGAAAGCCATTTAAATAAATAAAAAAAAAATACACCAGTGTCCGCGTTACTATAACTACGTTCGGAGTTGCAGCGTTTTTTAAATTTTTTATAATTACTGAATATGATGAGAAACCAAAGAAGTTGTTTCCGAGTGAGAGGCGATGTAACATAGGTCCACTACGACCTACTGTTGCCAGACTATGCTGTAACCAAAAACCTTGTCCACGGTTATGAGAAAAAAATAATATTCCCCATCTCTTTCGAGCAGTATGAGAACGCCGCTCCTCACTACCTTAGTATTAATGAATAATTATAATTTAATCAGTTGTAACAAGGCGTGTCTCATTCACGAATACCTGCAGTCAATCTGAAGCCCTCATCCCCAACAAGTCGCATGACACAAGGTATCTGTTACAGCTGTCAATCAGATAGTCCATCTTAAGCCATGAAAAATAATTAACACATCAAATTTTCTCTGAAGACTTCAGTATTGACCTGTTTACAGATTTTCATTTTGTGAGCTACCGACAGGACTCCAAAACATACACTGAAGAGCCAAACAAACTGGTACACCTGCATAGTATCGCGTAGGGCCCCCGTGAGCAAGTATCAGTGCCGCAACACGACGTGGCATGGACTCGACTAATGTCTAAAGTAGTGCTGGAGGGAATTGACATCATCCATCCTGCAGGACTATCCATAAATCCGTAAGAGTTCGAAGCGATGGAGATCTCTTCTGAACGGCACGTTGCAAGGCATTCCAGATATGCTCAATAATGTTCATGTCTGGAGAGTTTGGTGGCCAGCGGAGGTGTTCAAACTCAGAATAGTGTTCCTGGAGCCACTCTGGAGCAATTCTGGACGTGTGGGGTGTTGTATTGTCCTGCTGGAATTTCTCAAGTCCGTCGGAATGCACAATGGACATGAATGGATGCAGGTGATCAGCCAGGATGCGTACATACATGTCACCTGTCAGAGTCGTATCTAGACGTATCAGGGGTCACATATCACTCCAACTGCACATACTCCACACCATTACAGCGCCTCCACCAGCTTGAACAGTCCCCTGCTGACATGAAGGGTCTATGAATTCATGAGGTTGTCTCCATACCCATACACGTTCATCCGCTCGATACAACTGGAAACGAGACTCGGCAGACCAGTCAACATTTTTCCAATCATCAACAGTCCAATGTCGGCGTTGACGGGCCCAGGCGAGGCGTAAAACTTTGTGTCATGCACTCAGCAAGGGTACACGAGTGGGCCTTCGGTTCCGAAAGCCCATATCGATGATGTTTCGTTGAATGGTTCGCACGCTGACACTTGTTGATGGCCCAGCATTGAAATCCGCAGCAATTTGCGGATGGGTTGCAGTTCTGTCACGTTGAACGATTCTCTTCAGTCGTCGTTGGTCCTGTTCTTGCAAGATCTTTTTCCGGCCGCAGCGATATCGGAGATTTCATGTTTTACTGGATTCCCGAAATTCAGGGTGCATTCTCGAAAATGTCGTACGGGAAAATCCCCACCTCATCGCTACCTCGGAGATGCTGTGTCCCATCTCTCGTGCGCCGACTATAACACCACGTTCAAACTCACTTAAATCGTGATAACCTGCCATTGTAGGAGCAGTAACCCATCTGACAGACACTCCTGTTATCCTCGTATATAGGCGTTGCCGAACGCAGGAGTGTTTACATATCTCTGTGATTGCCTGCGCATGCCTATACCAGTTTCTTAGGCTCTTCAGTTTATATACCATTCCCCAAAGTTTTCTGAAGGATTCTTCTTCATTTCCTTATATTAATCATCCAAGCGCTGTTACCAGATTTTAATACTATTTTTGTACTGATGCCTGTGTCAACGTTTTCTACATGTTCTTAAACCTAGAGTGCATCTCACCGCCCGACATCAACTCTGACGCTACTTTATCCAAGTGGTAAGTTATTTTGTTCTAGAGCAATGTCACATTCTAAAAGTGTTCATTACTATTGTGTGATTTTCAAGGGCGAGTCTTGAACGTGCTTAGTTTACCCACTCGAACGTTACACATTTAAAGACTACGGCTAATTCCGTAACCAGGTACCTGAACAAGTTACATCACTTTTATACCCCTAAAGAGGCACCTGCAGTAAATGTTTTCTAACAGTAAACGAATTTCATCATGGAAGCTACACCTACATCTTCTCGCAACAGCCGCGTTTTGTGCAAGATATCATAGATTCTGTTTGAGTTTCAGGTTGAAAATATGTAATTTTCTCAGCAAATAACCTGATAAATAGTGGCTGTAATTGCCACAACATAATGATGTATAATAACTGCACTTGTGTTCGTTAATATCCTTTTATTTTTACTGAAACCGCTAACTACAGAAATGTTTGTTTTATTGATTCCTGGCTAACGGATGTTCTTTTTGCAGAACGGTGACACGCACCCAACCAGTGGCTTTCTCACGGCCCCGCTATAAAATGACTAATTCCTGCGGAAAGTTTTAATTGGGCTGTGCTTGCGGAGTTCCAGTTATGATCGCCCAACACGAAATGCTGCCGATTCGAGTTTCAGTGTACGCTGTGGCTTAATTTGACTTCTCAGTCGACGTACAACAACGTTACAGTTAACTGGAAACCGTCGTTTGTTTGCTATGAAGGTAAAATAGCAGATATTGTCTGGCTTTATTCCATCCTCCAATTTTACCAACTCTCATTGCCACACGCCTCTGCAACAATTTCTCTAATTCTATATTCTGTTTCGCTGTCTAGAGTTCTACCCTTCCACTGAGTAAGAAATTTTTTGCCTCTGATAATGCGACCCAACTCTTTACTTCGGAAAACTTTTCCATTATATTCATTTATATTTATTAGTCGCAGAATATATTCATTTCCTACTTTATTATTTCAGCAATATTGATATTCTTTTCCTGCCCCACAATTTAAATGTTTGCAAATTGTATTTTCCTAGCGTCAGGTTACACTTTAATAAAGTCCTGGGCTACAAATCCTATAGGCTTTGAAGACTGTTTCTAAGTCCTAGGTCAATATGTGATTGTTGAAGGTTTCTCTTCCTGAAGAATACTCTCTTTGATGACTTTATAATATGTTTGATACCTTTTTTGACTTGTTTTTCTGTTAAAGTTCTTTTTTTATGTCCTGCTACATCCTCTACGGATGTCTCGCATCATTTCTCATGATGTTTTTATATTTTATCTTCTTTTTTCTTTCAATCGATCACTATTGCGGACAGAAGTTGTCATAGTTATATAGATACGTAATAACGATACTGCAAACTACATCTTACAAATAAAAATACAATGCTAATACGTGATAGTTTTTGTTTTAAACATTACGATGAAGTATGAACACATACTTATAACGTTATGTGCGAGTAGCTATCTGGAATGAGAAAAAGGATCTGGTGTTTGTTGATTTAAATTTTCCGTAGGGACTTAGGCGACATCAACGTCGTGGTAATTAGAGGCGGGAGGGGATTTGGTCAACTAGCGAGAATGAATTTTGTAGAAACCATCCCAGCATTTACCTGGAGTGATTTCGAGAAAGCATGGAAAACTGAAATTTTGTACCGATCGTTCTGGCGTCGAATTCGGGAGGACGCGGGTTCGAATCCCCGTCCGGGCGTCCAAATTTGGGTTTTCCATGGTTTCCCCAAATCACTCCAGGCGAATGCCATGATGCTACCTTCAAAAAGGCCATGGCCGAATTCCTTCCAGTTCCTTGTCCCCAGTCCCATCCCGCCTCTAATGACCTTAGCTGAAGAGGTGTAAAGCAGTAACAAAAAAAAAAAAGCGAAATTTGTTTGGCTGGACTGGGATTCGAAACCGCATCCTTTCGAAAGCCACACCGGAGAGTTATCACTGGCACACCGGGCTCGATCTGTTATTTAAAAAACGTATCTTCTCAGTAATTTTACATTCAGATGTATACTGGAATAACATCCATCTCGCTTTAATAATAATCTTGTGACTAAGTCAATAACGTCTGTTGTATTTAAACTGTGACCCTGGTAATATGAATTAAGCAAGCAAAAACTTTTATACAATACATTACATGAGAGCAACATATTCTCAGAAGTAATCAGTTTTAATACTAAGGTTTCAAATTTTTCTTTTAAAGATTTTCTTGGTTTTATCTTGCACAATATACAATGTTTTTTTTAATTGTGAAGAATTGTTACTTCGTTGTGAGTTTCGCCAAAAGAATTATGCCTTAAGATACGGACGGATGAAAGTAAGATTACTTCCTGTTTGCTCTCAGAGAACAGTTTTCTTTTCCAATGGTGACACTAGTAGATTTTTCAGCATTAATTAGACCTGTTTAGTATTTCTTTTGCGGCCATTCCTATTCACAGATTACCAGTATCTTAAGCCAAAAAGTGAAAAACATTAATAAACTTAAGCCTTATGATTATTTATCTTCGACTATAAAGCAAAGTCAGAGATTCTTTTCACACGCTCCTGTTTCTTTGAACTAGAAGTTAAATGACACTAATGGTCGCCCAACTGCTGAATAATTCACTTAATGATGTTTGCCTCTCTTATTTCTGCTTTTCTGTTGCAACTCTTTAATGCTCTTGTGGATTTTCAATAATTCTAAGGATTCTGTACTTTTTGGCATGACTTCTACAAACAATTTAAACATTTAGTTCCATACAACCATATTAGAAAATTCCTCAATGTCAGAAACGTAAGAATTATTCCAGTGTTCATCTTATACCAATCGTCGTAGAGGCGCTTCGCTTGATTACCTATTCAGCATACGTCAAACGTAACTGTTCTCGTTTTCAAGGTCTTCCTCTCTGCACATGGTCGTGGAGCAATAAAAATATTGAGAAAATAGATAATCTAATTGGTATCTAACCCTTCTTGTTTGACAGTACTAAATACTAGTACCACAATGATTTCCAATAAGTATTTCGACTATACATTTGTGCTCTGCTGCGCTCTATCTCGTACTATTCGATCAGCTAATTAGAACGTTTCTTTTTTTAATTCAACGCAAAACAGCCAATCAGCGAACGTTTCAGGTTGGGATTTGTCAATGCGCCGACGAGAGTAATCAATCTTACGTCCCGATGCTTCCTAAAATTAGGCTACACTTGGTAAGTGTTGATTATTCTCATCATAGCTTTTCTAAATGTCCTCATGTATCATTACTGTGATACATTCAAATTAGTGTAGGTAAGGTATTGGTATTTATACTTCCAACAAAAACAGGAAAAAATATGTTTAGTATTATGTACCTTTATACAAACACTAGCATTTTCCCGCTGCTTTCCGCATGTGTGCTTTGATATATGTAGAAATTCTTTTCCGATTTTATTCTATTACCAAATATTAACTTGAATGTCATTATTTCAGTTGCATATATGTAGTTCCAGCGGGACTATTTTCTATTGCGAAAAAGTGAATGTTTTAATGGACATGTGACAGAAGCTATGATTTTCGAACGGATACACTGGCGAAATTTGTGGCTGGTTTGAAATGCAGCCAAGAATTATTTTTAATTTCCTTTGCTTTCAATGATGCCATATTACTACTGTCATTGTTTCAGCCAAGTATAAGTAGTTGCAAAGAGTCAAAATTTAATCGCGATGCAATTAATGTATTAGTGCGCTCTTGACAGAAGCTATGATTTTCGAATGGAAACGTTAACGAAGTTTGTGGTTAGATTGAAATACAGCCTGGACCAGAATGACATCAGACATGTTAAAGCATTAAGCATGGTGGTTTTAGTTTCATAATTCGTGGTGTTTCATAAGGTTTTAGGAGTCCTAGTTACTTTTTAATTTCATTGGGTCTACGTTGTCATCGTGATAAACTCACAGCACGTGAGAAGTTTTAACTTCATGACGCAAATAAACATTACCGAATTAGTGTTACGAGGATTAGTTAATAAAAAGAACAGATCATTCTACTGATAAGATAAAAAAATTTCACACGTTCATTGGACGACATTATCACGGAATATTTGCACATAAGAAATAGCTATTGTTAGCTGTTGATGTTTATTGTAGGCATCTTTCTTCGAGAAAAAACTGAATTACGAATCCATATGACATGTAGGGGAGAAGTATCACACATTCGTGTTTTTATTTACGTTTTACAGCATTCAGCGAGGATTGCAAAACATGTACCACAGACAAATTGTGTGACTGTCAAAGATGTTAATAATCTCGGTGACTGTGTTTACAGTAAATTCTATATTACTCAAGCTTATGAAGTTTTTCTCACATATTCCGTTAAGTTTAATTATTTAAATTTCGGAGAACTGATTTTAAATAACTAGCCGAAGTCAGGAAACGAAACACAATCCAAAAAAAGGTTGTGTGATTTTTTTGTCAATTATCCTGAAAGGAGTGAACATCTAAACTACAGAGCAAGTGCGATCCGTGGCCCATGATTTTTCCGCAGAAATGATTTCATTTATTTGCTCCGTCTCTCAGTGCATATAAGTCTTTAGCTGATTTCGCAGATTTTGATACGGACCATTAGATCTAACCGTTCGAAAAATTATTGAAATTGATGCAATAGTTTTTGCCTGATACCGTTTCATACCTCCGAGACACACTCAGCATGCGTACAGATTTATAATAGCATTGATTGATAAGAGTGAAATTAAAAATATCGCATTGTTTTTATTAGGACGTAGGAAAGTTGCGAAGATATTGCTTCAGAACTTAAATAAATTACTTGGAATTTATATATAAGTTAAATAATAAACGAAATTATACGATATATTCGTAACTAAGAGATATGTATTTGTGTGAATTATGTAGAGCTAATTACATTTATCGTATTTAGACTCAGGTAATATCACGATTTGACGCATTCAATTTTCTGACCTCATTTTCTATCCGTCCCAAGTATTTATCCTTATCAGACGTTGCTTCCCTGCAATTTCATTAAGGGACTATCAAAGGCTGAGGTAAACTCGGACAGAAAATCGACGGTCTTTTAAGTGGACGTAGGTGATGAGCTATCACATTATCGCCGAAAGAATTGTAACAAAACACAACGAAGGCGAGGGGAATAAAAACGGATCTGATCACAAACCACGGTCTAATCAGAAATCGCAGAAGCACCTCTAAGTTATTGGAAGTTTCATCGCCCCTGATGGAACTTCGTTCTCGTAGTGCTACGCCTGTTTAATGTAAAATTGATATAAATTCCTTCTAAACGTATATTAAATCATACAATACCGTTCAGTCATAAATTATTACCGTGGTTAAATGACTCGATATAACATTAACAGTAAAACAATGAAATTTAATTTCAACACAATTGAGAAATAACTTCTACCAGCCCTTCATATACCCACATATCAAAGACTTTCTGGAAAAAACCAGCCAACGAATTATTCCAAACAGAAAACAGAATTCCGTTTCAAATTAAACTGAAGTAGGAAAAAAATCACAAAGAATTCAGATTACGCAATTCACGACTGTCTGTTCTATGAAAATGTGTAGGCAAAAGCGTAATATACCGATTTAAATGAATTTAGGGATTCGTAACAAATTGTGGGCACAACAAAATACGAGATAAACGAAAACGAACACTGTGCATGGCAGCGTAAACAAACTATTTGTTTATAATGAGTGCTCACCTTTACTGTATTCAGACTCAGAATATGAAGTCCTGTGAATATCAAGACGTCACAAACATATCCACTAACTTTGCTTTAGTTTTATACATGATGTTTCATTCTACACTACTGGTTGTTCAAATTGCAACACCAAGAAGGAATAGTCCAATTCGCTCCAAGATTAGAAGATGTGTAGAACAGTGGAACCACAATACGTGATTAAGATTACAGAGAGATGACGTGCACGTAGGCGCAGCAGCGCCCTCTTTTATGTGGCTACGGCTCGTACAGAGCATGCTGCTACGACAGTGATGCACGAATGGAACCAGCGGATAGAAGAGGGTGGTACACAGCGACGTGCGTATACTGACCGCACAGTAAGCAATGAGCGCAATGTTGTCCTGAGACGGAAATAACTGTCGAAACAGTTTCGTCCACAGTGTTCACTCGACGTTGGAGCGCTGCAGTCGGTGTGGACATGTCTGTGACGGTGGTGCGACGCCGTCCTGTGAGGTCTAGACCGATGACATGCATGCCGTTTCGTCGGCTTCCATTGACCAGAAATCAACAACGCCTCGGACTACAGTAGGAACGGAAACACCGTCATTGGCATGCTGAGTGACAAAATATAATCTTTTCGGTCGAGTCCCGCTTCAGCTTGTCCTACAGTAATGGCTGCTTACGTGTAACACACTACCGTGGTGAACATAATCAGGCTGATTGCATTGTTGAGCGGCATAACGGACAAATGCCAAGTGTGATGGTTTGGGGCACCATTGACTATGACAAGAGATCTTGCCTCCTACGTACGTAGGGCAATCTGAGAAGCATCCGAAGTTTTTATGCCAAAGGCATTGTCTTTCTTGCATGTAAGTCCAAATGCCATATTTCGGCAGGGCAATGCCCGACCTAATGTTGCGTGGAATGTGCAAGCCTTCTTTGAAGAATTGCTTCCCTGTCCTGCACGTTCTCCTGATATGTCGCCCATCGAACATGTCTGGGATATGGTCGGTCAGCAACTGGTCCTCTTGACAACACTATCGATGCTTTATCGACATGCCTGTAATGTGGTAATGTGAAGTACATCCAGTCTCCCATTAATTATATGTCATGACGTCTAGAGGCTTCGATTGCATCACGTGGTGGCTACACGGCATACTGAATTCGTGATTGTACAGTTCTGTAATTCCAATCAGTTGTGTGTCGTCATATCACTAATCTGTAGAATAAATTAAAATTACATCTCTCCCGCCTAGTATTATAATTTTTATAAATAGTAGTGTATCTTCAAAGTATTTAACAGCTTCTTGTAGAATGTCACCCTATTACTTACAATTACTGATGGCAAAGATTCATTGCAAGTCCCAACTTACATTATCATTAGACGCACTATAAGGTTATAGTGTCTCAGTGCGTGGGACAATGATTTGATTGGATAATGTCTGTTAAAATGTTCACGACGTTTCTTCCAAAGAAATTGTATTATTTAAACGATAATAAGTAATGGATTCAATGAATTGTAAAACAGACAACCACGGAATAGATCAAAATTAACGATTCTACTTAAGAAAAATGCGTTGGATTTAATAAATGACATTAATCTTTAATTACAATACATTATTATGAACTTGAAGAAAGAACAAAGTTTTTGTTTGAGTACGAGAGCATATAATCACTCTGGGTGTATGGTACGGGTATTTGACATTTCTATGTGTGGCGTAGCCTTACCTCTGATGATGGAGGTTCTCAGCAGGTGAAGCACTGGTACCATATGCACCTGCTGCATGCAAGCAGATGAGTCTTGATGTTGTCGCAGACCATCGATCTCCCATGCGTTCGACACTAATGACGAAGCCACAAATTCTGATATCAGCTCCAGAGTGAAGTCGTCCTTCTCAACGCCTACCCGCCCCCGAGTCCCCCACCTCCCCTTCTTTTCGCACCACCAGTTTCGTCACTTCTATTACGAAATACAGGGGTAGGACAAAATAAAACGAACACCTGTGAAATAATGGAAAACTTTATTAATAGGGGGTTGGACCACCCTTTGACTGAAGTATAGATTTAATGCGACGTGGGATAGATGCATAAAGGTCATGGAAAATATTTAAAGGTATATTAAGCCATTCCTCCTGCAGAACGGTCTCTAATTCCGAAAGGCTGGATGGAGGAGGAAATCGGGAACGAAGTTTGGACTCCAAATATTCCCATAAATGTTCAATAATATTCAAGTCCGGAGACTGAGGGGGCCAGGCAAGATGTTCAACTTCATCGTCATGCTCTTCGAACACCTAGCAGTGTGGATAGGGGCATTGTCCTCTTGAAAAAGTGGTCGCTCTCCAGGGAATACTGTCTGGAAAAAAGGATGGGCATGATCCCCTAGAATGCTTAGATAGTGATTCGATTTGATTCTACCATGCAGAATAACAAGTGGTCCAAGACCGCACCAAGATATGCGCTTCAAGACCCGTCTATCCCTATCAGTAAGCTTTGACTTTCGGCCACTGTTGTGCTTTGAAGACGCCGTCTTACCCTCTTTCGTGTACGCCGTCATAACGGCTGATACCGTACTCCTCGCAAACCCCAAAAGGTTTGATGTTTCAGTAACCGATGCTCCACTTAAACGCGTTCCGACAATCATTCCTCTTTGGAATTCTGACAGATCTTACATTTCAACTTATCACAGACAGCTCGATAGACGCATGCAACGCAGGTGACTGCTGTTGAGAGACTGATACCTTCCTCTTCACACTCACTAGGTGACAGACTTCATTTCCAGGTGGCGCGGCTGTACTGCAGGTATGAAATACGTCATACTTTTTCACATGTGTTATTTTGTCCTCCATGTAAATCCGCTTGTCAGGCGGATTCGTGCAGGAAGACGCCTTTTTCGCCAACCTTGTGCCGGCCGAGCCTATAATCACTCCACGTCGACTGCCAAGCACACCTAGTCTCCACAGAAGGGATGCTACAAAATCTAGAGTTCACCTCAAAAACCAATTGGATTTTTAAAGTGATGTCCGCTCTACCACAATACAACACATCCGCTTCTTCTCGCACTCACAATATTTATCAAAGTTAAAACAAACTCCTCTTTACAAAACACAGATACTGTAAACATATTACAGTAAGTGGTAAATCCCATAAATACAATTCTTGCACAAATAGGCCAAGTATCTTGGCTGTTTAGTGACAAAAAGTTGCGATATCTTGTTCTGAACCAAGTCTACACTTTACGGTGTATACTGTATTCAATTCACTTTGTGAAACAGAATGGTTTCTTTCGGTGTTATTTAACGTTTGTTTAGAATATATATATATCATTTCAGAAAAATTGTGACATGCGTAATGGTCAAGTCACCTGAGTTTATTATTATTTTAAATAAACGATCTATAACACCGAGAGAAACCATTCTGTTTCACAAATGCGAATATACACCGTAAAGTTTAGACTTGGCTCCGAACCAAATCTCATAACTTTTTGTCACTAAACAGCCACGAGACTTGGCCTATTTTTACAAGAATTGTTTTAGTGGGATCTCATTTGTTTTTGTAAGTTGGTCGTTTATTCCGAGTCGTTGCTCAAATGTAACGATTCAATTTGAAAATCAGTGGATGAGAATTAAAAGCATAAATATACGCTGCCAACAATTCCCCACGGCCGAGCACGCCGATTGCCGCAAATTTAACTGCTACCATAAAATAACGAATAACTTCCAAACTGAGCATAGGATGAAAATAAAATTTAAAATTTTAGTTACATATGCTAATCTCTGTGCATAAAAGAAATTTCAAGCATATAGTCTCATTCAGAACAAAGAAATTAAGTTGCAAATATTGGCCCAAATTTTACGTTTTGAGTTGCCATTTAAAAAATATTGGAAAATCACAAATATCATTCTTCTCATGATTTGGGGCTGAAACCATATATGTGTTCCAAATTACCTGTTTCTAGCACCACTTGATATACGGTAGAAGTTTACTGTGGGGATGTCATAGTATTTTTTTTTTCTAACTTCCAAACTAAGGAGAGGAAGAAAATAAAATTTAACAGATTGGTTAAACATAGTACGCACCGTCTATAATGAAAATCTGAGGCATATAACGTTTTAGGGTAGAAAGCGATTTAGCGTTTGGGGTAGATAAGGGAATAGCTGAATTTTTTAGTTTTAGACTTTTTTGTAATCTGAAAGCAAATCATTATCTATGTACCAAAATTCAGCTTTCTACCTCTTCGGAAAGTACCTTAGAGTTTTGATGATCATCAGTCAGTCAGTCAGTCAATCAGTGATAAAACGGTTGAATTTACATATGAATAACATCCAAATTAAACACAGGAATATAACAAACTTTTGTATGCTAGCTAAGAATGCGGATATCTATTAAGAATAGAAGTATGTGATGTGTAGCATCAATAAGACCTAAGAAAGTAAGGTTCAAAATGACCCTAATACCTTCGAGGAAAAGAGTAGGCAGTACCGCGGCCGTTGACTCGACTTGGCGATCCCTGAAAATATCTCGACGGGAGGTATAACTTTTCCGAAATAAACGAAAACTCCATTTTTCATTAAATAACAATTTATGATTTCAACAAACAGGTTCAGAGGAAATTGTTTGCAAGAATTACTTCAAATTTATTATTTGTGGTTGTCCATTGGAATGCTGGAAATAAATCGTTATTAAGATTAACATGCTGGTGGTCTAAAGTGTGTAATTAGAAACCATTATGTTATTTTCCCCCTTTATGCAGCAGAGCATTACGCACCCTTACATGTTCCTCTGGCGTTGTTCACCTGCCCGGAGCTCATTTCTACATCTCCTGCTCGTGGAGGCGTCCTTAAATGAGGGACATTATTTTCCAAGCCGACTCACGAAACACCTTATTACAGCGGTGGACGGGAAAACCTACACTGCGGCAGCTCGCCGTCGCGTATATTAACTTGTGAGGGCATCCGTCCGGACATTTGCGCCCTATTTTTAGCGCGAGTGGTGTTCGTTTTTATTTTGACCCCGTGTTTTCAGCGGGGCAGTGGCGGCATGCAATCCGGAATTACGAGCTGGCTCTGCACGCCGGCGTGTTTTAATTAAGTTGGCTCTGTAACGAAGCGGCCCGACACGGACATCAGACACACTCACGCACACAACGACGCGCTCATTAGACGGTACAAAGTGCGCGCGCGCACCTGTGACAAGTGCAGAGCTCCGGCACTCCTTTGCACCAGGCCCGACTGTTGCTTTAGAATCCGCTGCTCCAAAGGGAGCCCTGGCGTAAACCCCGCCGGGGGTGCGAGACCCACAAAGGCCGAACCCACGTTGATCGGCCGCTGGGTAAGACTGCAGCAATGAGACCATCTGTACCTATAAAACGCCAGTCTCGGTCACGGTGTTCTGTCACACGGTGACGTCACCGTCACGCTATGACGTCACGCTTCTCGCCTCCGCTTACATCGACCAGACATGTTGTTATAGGTTATGCGCGTTATTTAATAACAGTTCTATTTCGCTAAGCATCCGCGAATAAATTAATTGTAACAATACTGAAAGAAAAGTATGTATTTCGTTTAAATCGACATATTAAATATTATTTGCTTATATTTATTTTATATTCGTTCGATGTAGAAGTATTGATTAAATTCTTTTCCCATTGATATGTAAGATAAAAGCTTTAATTTTCGGTTACTTATGTTAGCGTCAGTTTTGATTAGATAGTTACTTATCCTCGGTCAGAATTACAACTGGCATTTGACGATACAGCAGATGGAATAAGTAATTTAATTTTTTTTAATAATTTAAATAGTTTTCATGAGTGTTCTGTTACTGAAATCATTACTTCGTTTGAACCAAAGTAATTCCACACTGATCGCGATCTTTACAGCTTTGACTACAATTGAAACTAATATTATGTGGTATAACGTGAGTTGTTAAGATTAATTTTTATTTTACTTTGCATTCACTGACGCCATTATTCCAGCCACATGTAACTGTTTCAGCCATTCAAATGTAGTATCGGTCTGGATCACGGTTAACAAAAAATAAAGTTGTAACAACCCGTGAAAATTTCAGATCAAGTTTGCATCGCGATGCATTATTGCCACCTACATGCGACACAGTTAATGTATTAATTTGTGTATGATTGAAACATTCACTTTCTGACGGAAATTTTAGCTGGCTTTGTCGTTAGGTTGAAATTCAACCTGTACCAGGATAGCAACTGAAAGGTTTTACTACAGCGCAAGTCACGAAGAACTGCACAGAGATTTATTTTGTAACATTTTGTAACAGGAGGAGGATGAGGAGGGTCATGGGAGTGTACAGGGCGTATACTGGCGATGAGGCATGGAAAGATATTGCAATAGGTATGAAAAGTAGTGCATGGAAGGGAAAAGATGACCATGACCACAAGCTGGCACTCGATTTCAGGCACAAGGGTGTGGGAAGATTCTCTTTTTTTAGGTAAGGGTGTCAGGGATTGGTATGAGTTACCAAGATAAATGATGAATAATTTATCGAAAACTTTGAAAGAATTTAAAGATAAAATTTGTAGAGGGCAAATGTAGGTGGGTGCAGGATAGGGGGAAGATGGGTGTGTAGGGAAATTGCCACCGGAGCCTGTGCTCCATTGCAATTAAAATTAAATTAAATTGTTAAGCAACTAAAAACACATGACTTGCCAGAACACTTCATTAAACCCTCATTGTTGACGCTTTGAGGCTAGTAGATATATAAAAGGCTAGTTTAGTATAATGTTCTCGAGTGACTAGGCGAGTAAACAAAGTGTTTACACACATATCGCCCTTCTGGTGAAGATGGTTAGAGAGTTTTCTGTCATCAAAATATCGTGTGTAAACACCTTGTTTACTGGGTTATTCACCCAGGAACATTATATTAATTCTCAGCGCCGAGAAATACTTTGTTCTAACAAGACAATTTCTGAACTGAGACTATACTTAACACTGTTTAAGACTTACATCAGAAACTACTGGTGAATAAGCTAGCAAGTAGTTTTCCGTCGTTAGCGATCAATGAATGGCTATCTATACTGATCTCTACGGCACTACTTCTCCTCATATTCTACAAGTGTACTATCATACGTTATCAATCAATTTACAACTTCCTTATGAAGTTTCACCAACATTCCTGCCCTCTCTCACGTCAAACTGGCTTCACGCATAATGTTTTAATGAGTCCTGGTTTGATCATTCTTCTGTTATAAAAGTTTAAACATTTCATAGAAGCTGTGTAAGCTGCTGGTAACCTCTTTTTCATATCTACATCGATACTCTGCAATTCAGAAATATTGTGGGTGGCATAGGGTAATTTTCACCAAAACTCCAATCCCAAATAGCACTAGGAAATAGGGAATACGTATAACTAACAGTGCGGCATCATATTTCTCTAATCGTATCTTTCCTGTCATAACAATCTAAATAGGTTGACGGGTAAAGTACTGCATCGCACTCGACAATGAAAGAAGATATTCGCCAACAAATTCAAACGAAAACGACGTCGTCTGTCTTCCAGACAATCCCAGCTCAATAAATTTATCAATTCTATAACGTTTTCGAAAGGACCATACCAAGCAGTCACGAATCCAGGGTCTCACCGATCCCGGCAGCGTAGGGGTAGCGTGCTTGCTTGGCGTTGCAGGGGTCGCCGTTTCGAGTCCGGCCGAGGGCATGGGTGGTTTTAATTAAATGTTGTGTACGTCTTGTTTCGTCCTTACAGAAGATGAAAAATAATCACACTGAAATGAAATGTTTACATTGTAAGAGAAACACACACGTTGAGCTGGCTGTATGGCTAACATGGCCATTTACCATTACTTTCTAAAAAAAAATCGATAGGTTCTTTCTTCGGCGTGTCGATCAGTCCTTAACAAGGATCCAAAACTCCGCAACAGCAATCCAAATGTGTGAACGCACAAGAGTTTTCTACGCTATTTCCTTTGTATGATCGTTAAAATTCTTCAAAATACGACCTATGAATTAAATCCTTTTTTTTTTTTTTGCGCCTCGTCGACGTCGAGTTCATTAGAGGTTTGAAAGGACTGGGAGCAAGGAATGGGCATTCTGAAGGAAAGAAGCATCTCGGCATTTAGGGAAACCCAGATCTGGATGGCCAGACCGGTATTCGAGCCCGCGCTATGAATCTTAACATAGAATTAATTTTACCTACTACGGAGTTATGTGACAGTCCGATGTAATGTTGCTTAGTACTTTATGCCAAAATACTTCAGGGAATTTAGAGTTTATTAAGCGCAGGTTCAAATCGGGCCCAAGGCATTGGTAATTTTTTATTAAGTGGCGTGATTGTCTTGTAATTCCTAAGTGCAAGGTAATTCTTTATAATATAATAGGTAGACATTGGAAGAAACAGGAACAAAAATCAAACTGACTTTCGTATTCAAATGAAATTAAGACACACTGAATTATGAATTATTGCAGAACAGCTCGATCATTGTCACCAATGATGTGGGGTATAAGGAGGTACGCCATTAATCTGACTCTGCATTATATTTGTATTGTAAACCCTGAGCTACGGTCGATTTAGCCCTCTTGCTTTGGGAATATTTGATAGAATATGAAGTGAGATTTGAAGCTGTTACCGAAGTTCTGCACAATGTCAACTGTTCTGGATTATTAAAAATAATTTTAGACTTTGAAAGGAGAAGAATTTGTCAAAGGCACTAACAAAGTTAAAATTTGAGATACAGACCTGGTTCATGCTTGCGCATTTAGTTTCCTCAGCGAAGAATTTACTGATCGTAGCTATGTGCAAATTACGCATAAATTACAAAAATAGTGAAAATTGATTACTGGTTTTATCCGTAGTAATTTATTTTTCTTTAAGTTTCCGGGCAGTAATGAACTGCACTAGCAGAATAATTATTTTAATATCCACATATGTCTTCTGTTTTCCACGCGATATATCTGTTGATAATTTATACTAGTATTCTTTTTCGGTTTCATGCTTTCGTTACCTCGACGAGATAGGAGTTCATTTATTTTTTACCCTTACCCTTCCTAACCCCCCCCCCGTCCCCCTACACTTAACACGCTTTTGCTAAACCGTAATCTGAGATCTAGACAATAGATATTAATAACGCCCATGAGTTTAAAAAAGCACTTTGCCAAACTGGAAATATGTTTCGGTAATGTTGTTCAAAGCGTTTCTTGAAAATGGAATATTTTAGATTCTGGACTTCCTATGCGGGTTTAGAGCGAGCCAAGACAGTAAAATAGAAAAAATTGTGTTAAAAATGGACAGATTGGGCTGATTATCACAAGGAAGGGATTGGAAAGGTTATGCTCTGTTCAGTTCCCACTTCCACTGGTGAATTTAATCGTTCTTTCAGACACCAACATGTTTCCTTAGTTTCCACCACACACTACTTACGCCCTAAACGTGCACTTAACTCCAGTTTAATATTATCCACGGCCCTAATAACCCGGAAATCTACGAGCTCTTAAGCACAGAAAAGTCCACCCCCACCGAAACAGACGGGAATAACTGAACATTGCTTCAGTCCATTGTCTTCAGTAAATAAATAGTTCCTTTGAAGATATATGTTGAGCTTGACAACGTTGTTGAGATCGTATGAAAGTGCCGCTGAAAACAAACTTCTAAGTCTTATTTGGCAACTACGTCATAAAAATGAAGATAGATTTGGCAGCAGTCTCCGGCTTCGTTACATCCCAAGGAAAAATACTAGTGGTGCTTACTTAACAGCAATTTGAGTTGTCCATCGAAGGTAGAAAAACTCTAGAGCCGTAAAAGTACGAGAAACTGTCTACCCATATGTATTCGTTACTAAACCATTCAGTACTCGTTACTATCGAATCGTTACTTTTTGTACAATGGAGCGCTAGCATGTAGCATTGTATCGAGTCGCGCAGCGTACGGGACGGCTTCGTTATCATTGTACTGTATCTTTTAGTTACTCGTTATTTTTGACACAATCAAGTACTAGTATGAAGTATCGCATCGAGTCCTGATTAAATTTTTCATTTAGTAAAGTAAGTTTAGCTAAAATTGAACCGTAAAATAAAACAGAAGTTAAACTAAATGTGTTTCATAAACGTTTAAAATTGATAAAATTTCACTAAGGTATTAACAACAATAAAAACATTAACCCTCTTAAATTATCTATCCAAATTTTCTATTTACATAACTCTATAAATTTGAACGTTAAATAAATGCAAAACTACAAAATAACTTTTTATGTAATAAAAATTGCTTACTTCGTTGAAAATATCAACATTTAACAATAAATAATATTAATTATATTAAAATGTACGCGGAACATGTCTGAGTACAAACCTTTAATTTTGTGATGAAATGAAGTCATATAAAAATTCCCAGAAATACGCAATGCACGATGTTCAAATGTTCATTTTCTCGTATAGACTAAGCTGGGCGAACCTCTCCAGTTCCCGCATGATGCGTCGTATTTTGTTCGTTTATCGAATCAAACTGACATCCATAACACAACTGCGAGTAACGAAATGAAATTGTGAATACCGTTTTGGTTCTTCGAGTCAGACGAGTACTCGTTACTCAGTAACAAATACATACGGTTTGACACAGCTCTAAAAAAAAATTGGTCCTTCTTCCTGGTATGGTGCGTGGTCATTATACCAACTTAGATAAATTAAATCACCGATAGAAATAATCAACGGTAAGCAGAAAAGATAGTGAAGTACGAGTTGCTATCTTTTGGGAACCTTATTATCCTTACGGATATTTGTTGTGTAATTCTGTTGGATAAACGCTTGTTTTAGAAGAAAATTAGATACTGTGTAACGCGAGTACTAGGAAGCCGAACTATTCTGGTACAGATGACAGGCTGGCAGAGAAAGTGCTAGTTGATAAGATAGTAGAATAGAATTAGGTGAGAATCAAAAAATAAAGTGGAGAGTGGAGAGACTTAGCTAAGTGGGAAAGAAATACACGATTGGCTAGATAGAAATACGTGACAGTAAAAGAAGCTATGATTGGCCGAAGGATGGAAGAATCAAGCGGCCATGTTAGGAACGGACGGTAACATTGAAACCGTCGGTCTGTGCAGCCTCGTGGTCGGGTTAGTGCTGCAGCCACGTGGATTTCTAGTCGTACCGTTGTCAGTCCTAAGTTAGTCCGCGATATGCGAACACCAAGCCAAGTGACGGTAGATCTGATTGACTGCCCCCGATTATGTCAGCGTGTGTCGTTTAAAGTAGACATTTACTAATTATAAACCTGCAAGATTAGGGTGACTGGTACCGGACTGGGAATTTTGTGATCTTAAATAAAGTATTTTGGAACGGTGTGTCGAATCAGAAGCCTTTATATGTAGGCTTCCTTTAGAGACCCGTAACAGCAATTTCCTACTAATGATTTCCCTTAGGTGATGGCGACAAAGTTATCTTTTGAACCTGTGACCGAGCGTGGTGTGTAAACGATTAACGTTCTGGCCTTTCATTCGGGAGGACGGCGGTTTGAATCCCCGTCCAGGCATCCAGATTTGGGTTTTCCATGGTTTCCCCAAATCACTCCAGGTGAATGCCGGGATGCTTCCTTTAAAAAGGCCATGGCCGAATTCCTTCCCGTTCCTTGTCTTTAGTCCCATCCCGCCTCTAATGACCTTAGCCGTCGACGAGGCGTAAAGCCAAAATAAAAAAAATTGAACCTGTGCATAATAAATTTTCCGTCAGCAGGAAAGGTGGACATTTTACTAACAAAATCATCACATGGCAGCGATAGACAATATCGCTACAACTGTCACAGGTGAACAGTGAAACCATCTCGATCAGATTGGCTCATACGCTGGCAACCACAATTCCAGAATATTAGCTCTCTGCCAAACTTGTGCGGTTGGATGCTATCGTGCACCATGTCAACTTGTTAAACGATACGGGTGGGAGCGCTGCGGTGATGCCCCGTTTCAGCCCAGCCTGTGTGTGTGTGTGTGCCTTGGAGCTTCACTTGACACGGGTGTCTCGGCGTGTGTGTGCTCTGGAAATTTGAAGGCCCTTCAGGACGGGAGTATCGGTGCCGCTGATGTTTGCCCATCTGCAACACGACTCTCGGCGCCAGCGAGCGCGTGTGTGTGTGTGTTTGTTTGTGTGGGGTCGTGCAAGATTGATGTCCCTGAGGGCCACCCCAGATCGATCCCGGGACGGCAGCTATCGCAGCGGAGAGGCGAGACGACGGCGAGCAGTTAAATGCCGCGGAAGCACTCGAGAGGGAACGGCGAGCGGACTCAGCCGTCGGGAAGTAACGCCTCTAGGTCGATCCCTCCCGCAATCACGACTCACCAACTAGCAGGGCTCACGCTCAGTACAGACAGCTGCAATCAACTAATTATGTGACCTTTACCAACGCATTTCAATCCACGTTTACACACTGAGTAATCCTCATGCCTATCGCCCATGATCAATGGTTCGAGTTGTGAGGTACGCGAACACAATAATTGTGAAATTTATTATTATATAAGTATATTTTTAATAAGTAATTATGGCTGTAGTATTTAATTTTTCAAGGTCAAAGAACGTTAATCCAGAGGGAAGAAAGATGGTTGAAAAAAAGATAGCTTGAGAGGCAGAAATATGAAGTCGTTCTAAAGCCTGGCGAGATGAACACAAAATTGTAATTCGATATTTGAGAAAATAAGCCCAAAGGCAGAGAAGAATGAGTTGTAACCATTGTGCTTAAATAGAATAGTGTGTATTAAAGAATGCCAAAAGATAATTAAATGATAATTGTTACCGTGAAAGTTTAACAAACCATTTGAGTTGGTATCTGAAAAGTAATTGTACTTCATTTAAAACAAATTTATTACCAGCTGTTATAGTAAACCAGGTTTGGATTTAGCGGACAAATAAAAGTCCTAAAGTCCTATAGTACTGATCCGAAATTGATAATTGAAATATAAATAAAAAAATATATAATATTTAATCGTAAGGATAAGTGTATACCTTTAAAAGAGACGATTAACCCGTAACATAGTACAGTACATAAGAAGAGCTGAACGTTTTAATACAACATAAAGCTAGTCTTTATTGTCGGGCGTGGATTTTTTAGTTTTCCCCAGATGTCCTATATTCGCAAGTGACCGGCTGGAGGTTGTGGCTATAATAGAGATTAGTGAACTTACATAAATCGTATTTTACTTTCCTGTAACTATCTTCTGGAAAATCTCTTCTGATTTGAAGTCGACTTGTTAACCTTGAATCTTTTATTACTCCGTTACAATTTATCTAGTAAGCAACTACTCATTTCTGACACCGCGTACTATATCGGCGTATTTTAGGAATTGGACGGTAATCTCTAGCCTAATTATCGAAGACTGACGAGACGTGTGTAGAGTCTATTTAATATCCCATGATGACTGTAGAGGAGTACAGTTGTATGCTGAGTACGTTGCCCCCGTTGGAACCGCTAAGTTGAATGTGGATGCTAACCGAAAGTCAATCAGTCGTTGGATGTTACGAAAATTCGACAAGTGCGATTCAGGGTAGACGGATTGCTGGATAGATGTTACTTCCTCTAAAGATGGTACGAAAAAAAGTATTTATTTTGCAATGCCTGCTTTGCCTCGGTTTTCGTCAAACGAGGAAAAAGTTGACATACAACTCAGCGCTTTCTAATTAAAATCAGGCTTTGTTGTGACGGCGCACATGTCTGGAAACTTTACTGCTAAGGAACTCACGCCGTTCTACCTAACGTTCATAATATTTTATTTAATCAATAATCAATCAATTTCGACCGTCACATTAGACAGTAATAGACTGCTCACAAGAATCAGTGATACATCAGTGAGTATTTCTTAGCAACATAATGAAATAATGTAAATGAAACTATAAACATATCTTTAACGACAGTAAGTAAAAATAAATGCAGACAGAAAAATACGGCGTTATATATCAACATTAAAATTGTGTAGTGAAAGAAATAGTAGAGCTTGTACAGTGTAATCCATTTGTTGTCTTGGTTCACCACGGAAGAAGCAATCTGGTGAGTCCACCAAGTATCACGTATACAGCATATCACCACATCGCCGACGCCCAGACCGGAAATTGTTTAGTCTGCTCACAGCTTTCCAGCAAGTTGGAAACACGACATCTGACACAATTCTTAATACAATTATAAATATGTTCAACTTTCGAATGATAACCTTTAGTACCAAGTAATGACCTTCTGTCCTAAGGTGTATAACTCTTTTCAGGATTTAATATGCATTCATAGAAGAATTTTCAAAACAACACATTTGGTCACAATTTAAGAAAGATAGTGGTGAGCAATTCCTAATCACCAGATTGTATATAAATACCAAATTCCTCAGGATTACGACTGCTGGTATTAATTCATTCATTGGATGTAGTTGTTAAACTTGAGACTTAGGTGATTTTCGGGCGAGACCTTCAACCGAGTTTCACCCTTTCCTTCTTTTCGCGTTTATTTACAACGTGGATAACACACTATACTTAACACACACGCATCAGTCATCTTACCGAGCATTCACGAGGGCGCAGATATGAATTCCCGTCAGGGCATCCAGATTTACGATTTCAATGGTTTCCACAAATCACTCCAGGCGAATGCCGGGATGCTTCCTTTGAAAGACCATGGCCTAATTTCTTGTTTCCCATCCTTTCCTGCCTCTAATGAGCTCGACGTCGACGAGGCGTAAAGCCATAAACAAAAAAAGTCACAGTATCTACACTTATTTCATAAAACTGGGGAAGTAAACACAAAACATGTTGGCAGGAAGTTGTTATAGAGGGGTAAGAAAGCTCCATGATTACCGCAGAAGTCCGCGAGACCATTTATGACATGCTCCATGGCTTTATGAGGACAAGTAAATTTTTTCTGGCTTTTCACCTTGTTGTCGAGGTCATTAGAGGCGAGAAAGGATTGAGGGCAAGGAACGGTAAGGAATTCGGCCATGGTCTTTCGAAGGAACCATACGTACATTCGCCTGGAGTGATTGGGGAAAAGATGGAACCCAAATCTAGATTGTCAGACAGGGATTCGAACCCCCGTCCTCCCAAATGCGAGGTCAGAGCGTTACCGCTCACCCGCCGTGCTCGGGCAGGAAATACTCTTAGCTGCGATGCACGAGTTCCCGAACATAGATCTCAGAACAATAGGAACTACGCGAAGCAGCTGGCAACAAATCTTTATAGACCGAATTTGGGAACTAGCATAAGTTCGTTCCATGAAATCAGGAAGCGATGCCTGTATGATTGAACAAGAGTTTAAACGCAATGTTCCAAAATATCATTTCTGAACTATATCGCTGTCGGTCGTTTAAGTGTTTGAAATAATTGTAGAGTTACTAGTGAAATAGTTACAAAATTGTCAAACCCAGAGTCAGCTTGGAAGCCAACAGGTGGTAGACTTAGACCTTTAACAGTGAAAACGGAATGGGTATTTTGGATGCGTCTCCGGACGCTTCGTATCATGTGTTTTGGCTTTTGACACCAACACTTAGCCGTAAGAAATGCAGATTGCCGACTTCGTGAAACTATTGCCCAATAGCAGCACTTACTTGGGCTTCTAAATGTTAAAGTTATGAACTCCACGCCAAGTGAGTGAGTGACGGAATTAATTCATACCAATACTATTATAAATTCTATTATCTAAATCTTGCAGGTGCCCACGAATAGACAGAATACTCAGTACATGGGACAAATAGTGGAACGGGTAAATCTTGGAGATCATTGCGCAGAGAGGTTTTGTTAATTAAATACCTGATTAACAATTAGCTTTTGTTTCAATATCTGATGTCAGTCTTCTGGAGCATGGTGAGTATGTGGTGAAATCAACAGTGTGTTACCGAAAAGATGGCGACGTAGTCTTATACAAAGAGAGGATCCCCTTTCGAGAAAAAAAAATGACAGCTAAAAAGATTAATTGGTACTCATCCAGGCAGTTACAATTAGATCAACTGGAAGATCTACTCTATTTAACCAGCCAAACATACACCGAGCTGCCGTTTCTGGAGGCAGCTCGCTTTCATTTTGTAATGGAAATTGCATTTATTTGCGGGAAGGTACAGGGAACAATGCGATTTTCCCAGTACTTAAAACTTTACAAACACATACTGAAAACTAGAATTCCTGCCATATCCCTCAATAATATACTAAATAGACGTTAATTCTCATTAAAATTATGTCTTTCTATACCGCAAGGGTTACGAAACACATGCCAATTTGAGGAGATACTCAGCGACGTTTTTGATCTCACCACTGCCATAAATATTGCGCCAGTCAGCGCATCAGCAAGCTGGAAAAGAAAAAGCAATTGGTTCAAAAAAAAAATAAGAAGGTATTTGGATTTTCCATGGTTTCCCCAAATCACTCCAGGCGAATCCCGGAATGCTTCATTCAAAAAAGATCATGGCCGAATTCCTTCCCGTTTCTTGTCCCTAGTCCCATCCCGCCTCTAATGACCTTAGCCGTCGACGCCGCGTAAAGCCAAATGTAACCAAAAAAAAAGAAGATTGATTGAAAAAAATTTTCATCAACTTATATGATCAATTTAATACCGTTATTGTTTTTAACAATTCAGTTTCGATACGTTTATGCAACATCTCACGTTTCCCAGGTCTGCGCGACTTTGGGTTCAAACCCTTAAAAGTTAACTTGAAGTACGTCCCCTGACTTGTTGCGCTTCCTGCTCCTGGCTACTGCACAAGTTGTTGGAAGTGGCCCGCTCTGCTGTCAGTGGGGCAGTGGAACTACTCCCCGTGGACGCGCTCCTCGTGCGTCCATTGCGTATGCGGAGAGGCCGCGTTTTACAGCTCGTAAAGCAACGGATGCATGGGCACAACTTGAGACTGCCTACTGAGAAACCAGCCATCCACAAGCTACGACGCCGTGCTGTCTGTCGCGTACAGTGAGTGGTTAAACATTAGCCACAATACTGTATTAATTACTCAAAGCAAGTAACAGTGCATGATAAAAAGTTCACTTTAAAACCAATTACAGGGGCTCATTAGATAATCTGCTGGACTTTGAGGGGAAACAAGGTTCACAGCCGCATCTTCTGTCAGAAGGTTTGCATTCATATTCACCAATGCCGTGAAAGTAAATGGTGTAGCAAACCAACGCCATGTGGTTTTAAATTTCAAATGATAACTATAACACTTAAGACAAACCAACCTTGGAAAAATCGCACAGTAAATATATTGTACGTAACCGACTCGTATTAATAAACGAATAAAAAATCAGCGTTTATTACCTCCCATTTTTTATATCCACTTCTATCTATCAGACGCTTTGGTAGCGTTAAATACATAATTTGATGTATAAATTTACCATATACGTAACAGCAGTTACATTACTGCGAAAATATAGTTTCTATGACATGAAGCGTTCAACAGTGGAATCCAGTCATTAAAAAAGGTTATGTACGATGTGACATGAACATTGTTGTTGCCTTGTAAATACAAGGGGTGATCAAATGAAAAGGTACAAAATGAAGTAAAAACGTAACAGTTAAATATTTGCATATTCCGCCATGGGAGAACGTAGCGAGACATCTCGGGATGCGATTGGAGTCTCTGACTGGGATCGGAGCATGCGCGGGCGCCCGCATACGCGGTAGAGAGCAGAGGCTCTTATCAAAAGCGGCGTCCAAATGATGCGGCAGTCCGTATGAGGACAGGATGGCGTAGAGGTAGGGGATGTGTACTGTGAGACACTCCGACGCCTACGCAGGTTCATCAAGAACAAAAGACCGGGGCTGCTCACGGAGGGTGTGGTTCTGCTCCATGATAACGCGCGTCCACACATCTCCAGAGTCACAAACAAGAAACTGGCCAAGTTCAAGTGGGAGACGTTGGTCCATCCACCCTACAGTCCGGACATGTCACCCTGCGATTTCCATGTGTTTGGTCCACTGAAGAAACACCTGAAAGGGAAGCGCTTCAACTCGGACGACGTACTAAAGGACCCTGTGAAGGACTGGGTCTCGTCACGGCCACAGGAATTCTGGAAACAAGGAATCCTGCGGCTTGTTCATCAGTGGGATCGTTGTGCTCAGGCCTATGGTGTATATTTTGAATAAAGTCTACATTTGTACCCACCGTGTCGTTTCGTACCTTTTCATTTCATCACCCCTTGTATGTACAATCAATTTCTTTTGTTTTAAAGAAAAATAATTATTGGAAAATTGTAGAGAATGAATTTGTTTAATGCAGGATAAGATCTGCTATACTTTTGAGAGGACGCAATTCTGTATTACCAAAGCTTCAAAAATGTGGATGAAAATTGTCTTTTATCACAACTGTAATACCAACTTGCTTTAAGAGGAACCATACATTCAAATAAAATTATCATAAAGTATCCACCCAATGTTTTTTCAGTGTAGCAAATATATGATAAGGTGGCCACATTAAACTGTTAAAGCTTAATATGTTTCCAAGAGAAACCTGTCGCTTTGGACAGGGAGTGACTTCATTTAGCAGTCACGCAAATGCGTGACGGATGCAACGTAACAAAGTGACCATAAATGTGACACAACATGAAGTTGTTACTTTACGGCTGTGTGTCCAGTCTATCGCGATGTAACAATGAAAACATTGCCTAGGTCTTTACAAAATAAATATCTATTAAAATAGAGTTTTTCTCTTGTTCTCAACCGCATAAAAATATAACCTTGACAAAGTGTGAAGATCAAGTGATAGGAAAGCTATCAGCGTGTGTCATCTGTTTAAAAAACAAAATCCAAAGGATAAGATCAGGGACCACACTCGATGATATAAAAATAATTACGTTAACAGAGAAGTTAGAATATAGAGTGTTTATATCTAATTTTAGTTACCACAGGTCGTTTTATTTTTAAAATGTTAACAAACAAAAACACAATTATAGTTTTAGTGTCGTAATAAATATTTTGTTCAAAATATTAAACTTATCGTATTTCTTAAAACATTTAAGTTTCACTCTATCTTCTCCGCTTATACACACTTTTTAAATTTGATATTCTTTGACAAAATGTTCGTTTCTCTACCTCCACCAACACTGTTTCATGACGCTCATTTTTTTAACTGTTTTTATTTCTTATACAACCAGTCTTTAATCTTCTATTTCATGTAATTAATTTATACATCACTTCCAAAGTTTTAGCTTGTTTACCATGAATCAAGTATTTTTCGTTTTTTATCATTTACATAATTGATTGACTTTAGAGCATACTGATTTGGAAAAATATTTTTCCAAGCCAACCATTCGATTCTCCTTGTTTGCGATGACATGTCGTAATTCCGTGACCGGTATTTAAAAATTAATTTATGCTCTCTGGCGCGGACGTGTGTGTTAGTGGCAGTTTGAGTGAACTGGTCGTGTTTTAGCACACGTGGCCTGGCTGTCGCTGGGACATGGCTGCGCTCATGCATTTTCATGACTACCCACTCCCCCCCCCCCCCCCCCATTGTCGCCATGTCCCAGCTGGCGACACGCTACTGCCCTGTGGTCTGTTTATGACGTCACAGTGCCGTGACGGTAATGTGGCCTCGTGGCTTAGTGAACTACTGGGTGGACATGGACACGCTAATCTGTCCCTCGCTGCTGGAAAGATTCTATTACGCTGCTCTGTATGTTGTGGTAGTGACAAACGAAGCTGTCATAATTTATCTTAGCTTTGGAATAGTTTGACGACTCAGAACTTCTCTGGTGTATGGCAGAGGGGAGCATCGCTGGGAAAGATCAGATTGTAGGAAAGTTCAAAATGTGTACGTGGCAATAAATTTTCTAAAGTTTCTAATTTTTATTGCATATGCAGAGATCAGTGGTAGCGAATGCAAATGCTTTGAATTAAATCTGGTGTGTAATGTTTATGTTGGTTCAGTACATTAGAAATAAGTGCACTCCTGTAATAGGGAAAATTGAATAAGTTAGTAGCAGTGCGAGTACTGTTCATTAAGTAACGCAATAAATTCATTTTTCATAGATCCAAATATAAGTGATTGGCTCTGTGCGGTGTGGAAAGGAGTTAATTTACAGCAAGATAATTACACAACAAAATAAATGTACTCACCAGAAGATGCGCTGACAGAATAATATGGGTATTATTTTTTGTTTTTATTTAATACTTTGGTTCCATAGATCCCTGCTGAGGAAGCGATATTAAACATGTCATGGTAAGAATTATAAAGGAAAGTATGTTGTGAACTACTCGTGTGCAAGAAAGACTTATTCGAATGAATCAAATAACAGCAATTGAAAACTGTTTAAGAAGATTTCACGCTGATTACAGAGAGGAAAGTGAGTCGAATCATAGAGACGAAGGGTAAGTAGTTAAAAGAATTATTGAAAAGCAAGCATCCAGAAAATAAATAGATAAAATGACTTTTCCAAAAGAAAATCCTATTGTGCAGGTTACAATGTGAGTCATATTCTTTACAATTGCACATATTTTTCGCATTTCTCTAACACTAATTTTTTTTTTTATTACCACTACATAATAATGTTTTTAATGAGTTGTGTTACATTAGTTGGAAGCCATATTTTAACGCCTGGTCTCCCGAAATTACGATTCCATATTAATTGAATGATACTAGTCACACCACTGCCACTTATAAATTTTCACGGGCATTGAATGAGTAGTTTGTCTGAATTTCAAAACTGATATTTTTGACCTTTGGCTTTTTTATTTTTATTTTTTTTGTCTCGTTTTTCAGTTTGACACCACTAATTTCGGCATTTAAAAAAAAAAAAATAAAAAAAAAAAAAAGGTGTAAAATAAGCGCAGCTCGCGAATGTGCAGTACGTGAAATAAATATCATTGTTCTTATTTATCAGTACCGTACAGTACTTACTAGTAACACCAAATAATATATCTTTAAAACTGCCAAAGCAATTACATGCTCAATATTGACACGTTCTGTTTATGAATGTTTCTTGCTGTACATGATGTGTTTCATGTGAACTTTCAGATTTTATAGATAAATTATTAATCTTCGGAATCTGAGCTGATCCGTAGCATTACGGATAAATAAAATTAAATCTGACGGAAGCCTGACTGTCGTCTATTAATTATTAGGTGTGCAGACGTAATTTTCTCTCAGTATTAATTACATGCAGAAATGGAATTTGGCAGTATTTGCTGCAGCTTATTTTGGCTTATATAATGTTATACTAGAGTTATTTGAGTTTCCCCTAAGTGCTGTCAGTTTCAGATTAACGTCATGTGTTCAGTACAGTTGATATGACCTGGCTGCAGCCGGGAAACTGCCTCACGAACCGCTCAATAAGGTCCAAATCGCTCTGGTATCAATGAGGGAGGACAGCTTTAACACCCGCCGAATTACAGGTTTTAATTAAGGAACGAAATTGAAATCCGTCATGTTCTATTGCTTGGAGAATTGTGCCCAGAGTTTAAAATTGTTTCCAGTTAAAATATAAAACAAAATCGTGATTTGTTGAGCACCTGTTTAAACCAGTTTATCCCGAATTTGAATCGCTAGACTTGAGCACTTACTACAAAATATTATTTCTGTATCTGACTCTCATTTCTCGCCGCTTCAATGCGATTTATGTTTCAGTCTGAGATAACATATCTGCTTAAAAGTAAGACAATGTGATACTCATCATATCATATGCTGAGATCTCAAAACCATTACTAGCTATATATATGAAATGTGAAAGTCATCAGAAAAAAAAACATTCATTTACAGGAAGTATGTTATAAATAATTTTTTATAATGGCCTTACTTCTGGTTATACGTAAAAGAACAAAAAAAATGAATTAAAACACGAACCAAGTTACTAGATTTATTCAAACGGTTCGAAGAAATTTTCATTACGAAATCTCACAAAGATTCATTTATAACATTCACCAGCTTACTGTGCGCATCCAGAAAGAGCAGCGTATACATCGCCCTCTTGGGAGTGTGAATAAACTCTTATTGTACTCCAATTAAGGCAGGATACCTCATAAAAATATCTGTATACTCGTACGTTCTCAGACATTCACCAGTTGAAGAGGAGAATGCTAGATACTGCATAGTTGTTTAGAAGTGCCGTTTAGCACACAAGCTCTGCTGATGTTACTGGAGGGAAGTAGCTGTTACAATAAACTGTCTGAGCGACAGGGGCAATGCACGCTGAGAAAAGACAGTAGTAAGAAGGGTTTTGGCTTCAGGGCGCGTCGGCAACAAGGTCGTTAACGATGCTGGAAACATTAATCTCGTCTCTGATAAGGCATGACAGGACGCTCTGTGGTCTGAGTCAGAATTCACCACTACAAAAGCAGAATACGCTGTAGTTTCTAACTACCTGGTTCAAGGCAACGCAAACTGGTATTGTTATATTATATTAACTAAGCAGGTATTCAAACTCATGCAACCATTAAAAATGCCTAACATTTGGTTCGATCAAGTAAGACAAGACCTGGAAAAAGCTAAAATGAAGAGTTCAGAAATCCTAGATCGCAAAACCTTCAGACAAAAATTACATGACTGGGTAGTCATGCCAGAAACCAAAGCCAAGAAGACCGGCACAACATGAACAGAAGAGAGAAAACTTGGTTTCAATAAACGGATGTGAGAATACTGGAATGGCAAAAGAAATTCAGAAAGAAAATGACTACGTTTTGCGTGATTTGTATAGGTCCATTCGCATAAAAAAATAAAAATAATAGACGAAGATAAATCAAAATTTAAAAAAAAAACATACCTAGTCTCTGATAAAATATAATTAAAGATAAATTTTTTTGCAATTACAGTACCCTCATCCCACTATGGTATTCAGCGCAGCTAAAACTATCCGGATCAGGAAAACAAAGATACTTCTATAGTTTTTGTTGATTTGGAAAAAGCTTTTCATAATGTTAGGTGCGACAAGATGTTCAAAATTTTGAAGAAGTTGGGTCTTAAATACTGAGATAGAAGAATACTTTATAATCTTTATAAGAATCAAGTAGCTATAATAACAGTAAAGAATCGTAAGAGCCATGTATCAATTAAAAAAGATGTAAGACTAGGTTGTAGTTTATCCCCATTTCCATTATTATTCAACTTGTGTGTAGAAGAAGCAATAAATGAAGTGAAAGAAAAATTTGAATGTGGCATAAGTGTTCAAGACGAAACAAATCAGTATGCTACGTTGCTGACGACATTGTCCAGTTAGCAGAACACGTTGAGGATATTGGGAAGTTACTGAATATCATGAACAAAATACGGAAGGAAGTTTTTGGACTAAAAATAAATCAAAGCAAGATAAAAGTGATGAAATGTAGCAGAAATGACACCAAAAATGGTAGATTAAATATAAAAATAGGGTCGGATGCGTTAGAAGAAGTTAGTGAATTTTACTACTTAGGAAGTAAAATTACAATCGATGTCCAAAGCAGGAATAATGTTAAAAGCAGAATACCACTAGCAAGAAGAGCCTTCATGGAAAAAATAAATCCTTTGTTTCAAATATTGATCTAGGAATTAAAAAGAAGTTTTTAAAACTCTATGTATGGAACACAGCACTTAACGATAGCGAAATATGGACTTTAGGAATACCAGAAAGAAGTAAAATTGAAGCATTTGAAATCTGGACGCTGAAAATTAAGTGGACGTATAAAGTACGAAACGAACGAGTTTTGGAAATGATGGGCGAGAAAAGATGTTTGTGGATGAGTCTTACAGAAAGAAGAGACAGGATGGTAGGTCATAGTTTGAGACATGCAGGATTTGTTCACTTGTTAGTGGAGGAAGCAGTCGCAGAAAGACAAACATTAGAATATACTAGCCCGTACCCGCGACTTCGTACGCGTGGATTAAGAATTTTTTTTGACAGAATTAAATATAGAAAGTTGCTAACGAAGGGTTGGTCACAAACAATATCGAGTAGGAATAATATGACAGGAAAGCTATCACTATATCACTGTACCGTCGAACCTGTCTCTTGAAGAGAATCATTTTCCAACATATTTCTGTCACCATTCGATAAGGTCTCAAAATTTCGTGACTACAACTGTTAATCATACTGGAAAAAATATCCTGTGCCCTTCATAAAGATTTCCTTATAAAATTCCATCACAACGATATAGCCATTTAGTCGTCAAAACGTAACAAAAATACAGAGACTTACTTCCGTATTTATAATAATATTACTGTGGTTCACACTCACACACTGACTGCGAACAACACCTTAGGGATCATTATAACGTAAAAAAGTGTACACCTACAACATTGCAAGACTACCTACGATTTTCATCGCATTGCACCCCTAACTTTCTAATATCTACAGTTTAACATTCAATCCGAATAACCTACGGCCCAGACCTGACTCTCATGATGAAAAACAATTTTAAAAAATCTTAGCCTCCACGCAGATTTGAACGGAAGACCACGACTTTCGTAAGCAAGCGCTTTAACCACTGAGCTGGCAGTCCACTATACGGAAACATCGTACGGAGGCGACCATATCCAACGTGTCTGTCTATCGCCGTATTTCGAAGTTATGAGACAACATGTGTTATTTACACAGATAATTTTTCAACCAAATGTAGACAGTATTTTTCTCCTTTTTTCAAAGGATAAGTGTGCAAAGTTTCATAGAGATCGGATGAAAACTGTGGATTTGTATGAAGAAGAAACAAACAAACAAACAAAAAACAAACAAACAAACAAACCAACAGACAAACAAACAAACATACATACATACATTCATCTTTATATATAAAGATGAAGCAGATAATTGAGGACGTGGGTTATAAAGGAAATTTTGAGATGAAAATGTTAGCGCAAGGTAGGAAGGGATAGAGGATTGCATCAAACTAGTGGAGAGACTGATGACAGAATAAAAATACCGTTCTTGTCTTGGTTGTGAAGACAGTGCGTTACGTTTGGTGAGCGTCGCCGAGACGAATTTGGACAGCAGTCTGGGACGCCTCGTGCGAGCGGATGAGCCGGCGGGGAGCTGTTTCTTCTGGGCGGCCCGTCCGGGTGTTTAACGTCGGCCAAACAAATGGCCACTCGAGGCGAGTGGCGCCCCACGCCCTCGCTGAGTAATGCCGGCCGGGCCCGCCTGTTGACGAGTCCGCAATCTACTTAATGGAGCAATATTGACGAGAAATTGGCCGCCAAGTGCAACCCAGACACCTCGCGCGCGGAATTTTGATAGCGGAGAGGAATTCCCTACGCAGGCCTCTTCAAGCAATAACCTGTCGTAAGCGGTTCCAGGCAATGGCGATTTTATCTGTGTTTTAATTTACTAATCATTTCCCCTGTGGTAAGGAACTTTAGTAATCGTTTAAAATCGTGATTCTACTTGAGGCACTGTAAAATTTACACTTATTAGTTCTGCTTTTGTCATTAAATTATTACAGTATGCTAACCGCGTATTGGAGATGTCGGTAGATGATGTTCTATAATTTCATTTAACATAAAAAAAGTGAGCCTAAATATACAGTTCTTATAACTTTAATATGACTGACCTTCTATCATCATTGTTTGGTTGCAATTAGATATTAATTTTAACAAATCTGTCAAAAAGTAATTGAATCTGGTTTTATAGCTCTAAAAGTAATTGGGTGCTGTTGTAAATCTCTCTGTATATGAGCCTGTATGAATTTTTTTGATGCCACGATTTTTTTTTACTGCGTGAAAGGTATACTGTGTGTATTTTGGCGCATGTGTTCATAGCGATGGAAAAATACGGAAGCTACGTGACTTCAGGCATAAGGGTGGGGGTAAGTTTTCTTTTGTATGGAAGGGTGCAAGGGATTGGAATAAATTACGAAGAGAAATGATGAATAAGCTACCAATAACACTGAAAGAATTTAAAAGTTCAAATCAGGATACCGGAAGGCGAAAATAGGTGGGAAGAGGAAAGGAGAAAGAGGTGTGTGCAGGGGGATTGCCACCAGAACGTGCGCTACATCAAAATTATATCAAACTAGCTGGTACCCGCGACTTCGTACGCGTGGATTAAGAATTTTTTTGCAAGAATTAAATATAGAAAGTTGCTAACGAAGGATTGGTCACAAACAATATCGAGTAGGAATAATATGACAGGAAAGCTAACACTATATCACTGTACCGTCGAACCTGTCCCTTGAAGAGAATCAATTTCCAACATATTTCTGTCACCATTCGATAAGGTCTCAAATTTTTGTGGCTACAACTGTTAATCATACTGGAAAAAATATCCTGTGCCCTTCATACAGATTTCCTTATAAAATTTCATCACAACGATATAGCCATTTAGTCGTCAAAACGTAACAAAAAGACAGAGAGTTACTTCCGTATTTATAATAATATTACTGTGGTTCACACTCACACACTGACTGCGAACAACACCTGAGGGATCATTATACCGTAAAAAAGTGTACACCTACAACATTGCAAGACTACCTACGATTTTCCTCGCATTGCATCCCTAACTTTCTAATATCTACAGTTTAATATTCAATCCGAATAACCTACGGCCCAGGCCCAGGCCTGACTCTTACGATATTTCGACGATCACATCACTGCCGCCATCTTCTGGTGAATATCGTGTGATAACACTTCCTTAACTCGGCTAGTTACCCGAGAGCATTTCATAAAAACAGATGTAGTTTTGCACCAGTCACAGCGATGCATATATCCTTATAATTGAAGAACACTTTACAACCTAGTTGTTCACTCTGACAGTATGGAACAGGGCACGTTCAAATTGCCCAGTGAAACCTCTATTATGACAGCAGAACTAATTGCAATTCTATAAGCCCTTAAATATGCCAGCAGCTTACAGGATAACAACATAATTGTGCTATCTGACTCGCTCTCTGCGCTAACGGCACTAAAGAACCATCATTTAAATCAAAGTAACAACCCAATTATGTATGAAATCATTAAAATAATCATAGATTCGGAAAACAGTAATAAACGTGTAGTACTGTCTTGGGTGAAAGGACATTGTTGGTGTAGAGGCAATGAATTAGTCGACCAACTGGCAAAGGTAGCAACCGTTACTGGTAAAGATACCCATGTCGGACTTAATAGTGACATTAAAAGACAAACTATACAAAGACTGGGACAAAGAATGGGAACATACATCCATCAAGAATAGCAAACACTATGCAAGCTTACACCCGGTAATTTTAAAACGACCATGGTTCCAAAATGTTCGATGACCCAGGAAACTATACACCAGCATATCTAGACTAAAATTTGGGCATGCACGCTATACAGGATCGGTGTTGTAGAAGATCCATACTGTGAGTGTGGTCAGGAAGAAGACGTAAACCATATATTCTTTGGATGTCCACTAAAAAAAAAAACAATATCCGACAACCTTATTAATAAATTGGTGCAGCTGGGGCAGCAACTGGCAACAAATGTTTCTACCTTGTTAGCCACTAGCAAATACAAAATCTTTTTCCTCATGTACGCTTCCTTACGGCAAATCAAACTGGAATTATAAAAACAGCTGTATTAATCATTGTAAAAAACAATTCCCATCATTGCAAGGCTTACTATTCTATTATAAAGGTTTTAATGTATTTTTTTACCCTGTAAACCAGAATTTATTTTTTAATCGCACCGAAGACTATACAATTTGTCACGAATCATGTAATTAAAACTGTAATGTAAATTTGTTAACTAGATATTTTAATGTACAAAATGCAGTATGTAATTTTTAATTATAATGTGTACAATGAATCATGTAACCGACCACATGACTGTATTTAACCATGTAAGTAGAAATGGCTACATGGTCTGCAGGGCTGAAAGCCAAATAAAGAATTTAAAAAAATAAAAAAAAAAAACCTAGTTGTTCCTCGCAGCATGCTGGTTCAAACAAATGTGAAATAACTTTTTCGCTCTATAACTTCACATTAGTAGTTCATTAGACAACATTTTTCAAATCTTCAATATGAAGTTTTTATTATCGTACCCACGATTGTGTTTTTGCCAGTGTAAACTTTGTTACGCGAGCAGTATCATGTTCGGGACTACTATTAGGAGTAATTATTAATATTATAGTTATATAAAGTTGTATGTACGAGTACGTAATATTAAGAGAATAAGAGAGTAGATGGGATACTGGAAGGCACGCTTTGTTTTGCTGGATAAAGAGGAGTGTTGATACCAAGTTGTCCTTGAAGTAAGACAACTTTACAAAACGAAACACCTACTAAGTAGCAAGCGAAGTTGAAGATAATTGCTGACTACCTGTAGGAGCTCCCTTTAGTCAAAGATATTACATGTTGCACTCTAAAAATCACAATTAAGATAACTGAAACGTAAGCTTTTTTATCTACTGTAAGAAACAAAGCCAGTACATGCAGTAGAATTTTAAATCCAGTTAATTTGATAGCTATAAAAAAATGGCCATCAAAGACTGTTTCATGCAGAATATTTGTTCACTCTATCAGTGCTTCATTGCTTGACGATGTTGCAACACATGGTGACAGTCAATGATTATGATGACGCTGTCATTGCTTCATAAATTACGAAGCAAATAATACATTATGTCTCTGCCATATGGGACGAAAGATTACTATTTCATGATTAACACCATTTCTAAAAACAATTTGTGTGTATGTGTAGAAATGCGGACTTGTTTAATATGAGAGAAATAGTTTCCTTAAGGAATACTGAGTATGAAATGCAGATAAAAATCTTGAACCACGTAAACTGAAATATTCTACATATGACAATGTAAGACGGAATCTATATGTAAAATATATGTATAATATTGTGACATACTATTTTCATGTGTTGTCTTGCTTCTAATTACGAGTGACTTTTGGTAAATGAACGTAGAGTATCTGCTGTAAACAGAGCGATGGAATATTAATTATTAGTACTCGTTAAGAGACTACGAGTTAGAGCAGGTTGCATCTGAAACTCGACAGGTTAAAATTACAAACCATTAAGAAAAAAAAGTTTCATCTCCGATCAGGATTCTCAGTGTAAATCACAACAGATTATGGCCGAATATTATATAAACCTTCATAATTATTTAACTTCTGAGAAGTTCTTAATCATCTCATTATTGAAAAGCTGACATAAATTCTTTTAATTAACAAATTCTAAAAAGCACTAATTGGAAAAGTCACCAGAAATCCCGGGTAATGAGCGAATTGATCTGAATAATGAATCACGTTTCTACAGAAGCAAGTAGCTTATACTCAAAAGTTTTCCATATCAGAATCTTGCTCAATATCGTATATCTGATAACAATGAAATAATTTCCAAATACGAGTACTGCCGGAACTTGACAAAACTTTCTTCTTTACCACCTTTTGCACACATTTTGGGGTCGGATGCCTTTGACTGTCAAATTCGGTACTGTGGTTTTACGGCCGCATATCTTTACTGACGTCAAGCATTTTACACCTATTGCTTGGTCGCGCTACGTCCTAATGGGGTAAGTGAAGTGTTGCCTTTGTCTGCGAAACTTTTAATTATTTTCTATGTGTGGTAAGTGTATTTTTGTTTGTGAACTGTGCAGTTTATGAAGCGGAGATTGGGGACGGTCCCGGTACTCACCTTGATGGCTGAGGAAAACTGTCTAAAAACAACATTCAGGACGGCCGGTGGGCAGGGGCTTGGTCTCTCTCCCGGTCCCGTTACATCTCCCAGATCCAGCGCACTGAGATACACAGGCGGGTAAGTTGATAAAACGCAAAAGAAAAACAATGACCATTAAATTATTATTAAAACTCCATGTATAGTATTACAAGGCCATTTTTGATCACAGGTGCGTAATCGTAGATAGAACAATGAAAATATGAAGAGTTTAGAGTGACCGAGTGTGGTAAGTGAGCGGTTAACGCTCTGGCCTAGCTTTCGGGAGGACGCCGGTTCGAACCCCCTTCCGTCAATCCTGGGTTTCGCATGGTTTCCCCAAATCACTCCAGGCAAATGCCGGGATGCTTCCTTCAAAAAGACTATGGCCGAATTCCTTCCCGTTCCTTGTCCCCGGTCCCATCCCGCCTCTAATGATCTCGACGTCGACGAGGTGTAAAGCCATAAGTAAAACAAGTTTTTAGTGTTTTTCTTAAAGATATCACCTACCTATTAAAGAAAAATTGTTTCCAAAAACTGTCATACCACAGGTGGTTGAGTCCAGATGGAACTCGTTGAACCCCGTTCCCCCCTTTTCCAGTGTTTCTAAGAGAAATTCTTAGACTTCATGGGTGAGCAACAGACTGTGCATTCAGACATGACATCGCTGACGGTATTTCTAGTAGAGGCTTGAGTGTTTCCAAAGCCTATGTGACCAGAGTTAAAAATTAGTATAGGTGAACAGTATACCAAAGGCTCCCGCCGTCTGCGTGATCGCCTGCGCTAGCTGCCTGAGTAAGAAATCAAATGGGAGTCTGGGCAGAAATCACCCCAGAGACAGCCCAAGCATTTCTTGCGGGAACTTTACTGATGCACCACGCGATTTATCGCCTCTAAAGGGAAAGATGTCCAACGTACAAAAACGAGCGATCAGGACACATCGGTGATTGTGGAGGTGTTTCCGATAGACTGCAGTTTCTCCTCGCTTTTATAGAGAAAGAAAAGAGGGTCCAAAAACAATTCAAGCATACGTTTTCACAAATCAGAAACTTCCAACTCGATCGGATAACACATACATGAAAACTGCAATTTGTCATCTTCCTTAGAAGTAACATCCACCCGAATTTCATACATTATAGACAAATTTTTGGAATGTTCCTGGGTCAAATCTGCTGTGTCATGACGTCGAATTCTCGAATCAGCGGAGAGTTGTAGATGTAAAAGTGCATGGTAATAGATGTGGTTATTCGGTAACTTCAAATTCTTTTTAAAGGCTCCGAAACTTAGCGGTTTTTGTAAAAAGTGGTTTGGTGTAGATCTAAATAACTTTAAAAAAACTTATTAAAGAAATGTTTTCAGGAAAGAGTAAAGGAAATAAATATTAACTTTTCTCACAAAATTATTCACCAGTATTATATAAGCAGATTTATTTTATTGATACTTTTATATTAATATTTTTGCAAATATGAAGGAATATTTTTTCTGAAGATCCAGAAAATTAATAGCTTATTCAACAACAACTCTGAAATAGTCAAGAAGCTTTTTTATGGAGAAATTAATTAAAATATTTCTCAACATTGCTTAATTTACAAGAAATTTGTAGCTGTTGCCCTAATTACGCAAGTCTTTAAGAACGCCTAAGAAGCTACGCTATTTTACCTAGCATAAAAACTTCCAATTTCATTTGTAAAAAGTGTCTTAGTCATGTTCTTGAAACTGCAACTACAATAAGGGCAATGACGCATTTGATCGAGCAGTGAAACACGTTATTTAAAACCTGGGATTGTATCCTGGTAGCTACGTCGTTCTGCGGCAGAACGTAATACAACATTATGCCTAAAGATGTGTATTAAGTCGAACTGAAACTCTATTAATGCATCAGAGACGTAGAAGGTAAGTTGTTCATGGGCAAATATTTTCATTTTATATTAGTTTTTCAATGTTGGTTTACGATTTCCTTTATTGCAGTGGACCTACGATTTTTTTCTCCGAACATATTAGAAGTTATTATAAAAGATATAATTTATAAGGATACTCCAATGAGAATTTTTATTTGGCTGTAGCATTAAAATAAAACAATATTTCAGAAAAAAAATTCTAAATTTATGTATTATCGGTATAGTTTTGTAATATTCATCCTCCACATCGAGTGCAAGATCTTCCATTAGCCATTATTTTATCTACATTGAAGTTTATCTGCTTCTTGAAAGTCAACAAATTTAATAGGGAATATAAAAATCACTATTTCGTTCATACGCTTTTATTCTCCTCAGTCAATCATCTATTGCCATGTTCACATTCTAAAGCCATGTACCAAGTTGAAGGTTCGATAACCCCTTCCTATAAATAAGAATCTTTTGAGAACATTGGCATAACTCTATGGAATTACTCCTTAGATGTATAACATGTTGCACAACAATTAAAAGAAACTCTTTTATTCCTCGTTTACTAGTTTTAACCATCTTTAGTTTTGCGTGTGAAAAGGAAACGTATTACTGTTGTTGTCGCGTCGCTATCTATCCATATGCTAGAAGTTGTATTTTTATGAGTTTTACTGACCCAAAACGAAATATCGAATTTTAAATTTTATGTAATTCTATTTTAGGGGTAATCCATACCAGTAAAAGCTACTGAAAAAACTTATTATGTGTGTAGTTGTTTGTGTCTCGGGAAATAGAGGACTGAGTTTTTAAAATGTTTTTAATTGTAAAATTAACACATAAATGGCCTTCAAAACAGTCAGTTTTAGACTATTCGTATTACCAGGCTTATCTCAAAAACACTGTTAGAAAAGAACAGAAATTAGTCCGTAATATTGAATCCTGTATTTAAGCGAAAAATACCTAAGTCTGCTGCGAGCGAAACAAGTAATTTTTTTAAAAAAATGTGGTTACTTTGTTTTTTCTAATATATATATTATTTTATTTAATATGTTCTTATTATAGAATACATGCAAGTTAATTGATGGGATAGATGCCAACTATAATACATTTGATGGGATTAGTCCTATTTTATTTTATTTGTAATACTGTATCTGTTATTTTCGTTCTATAAAATTAAACTAATGCAATACATCTGTTGAGAAGCAAGGAGTAACGTTGGTAGCGCCGAGAAGGAATAAGAGACTCTTTGGTTTCTGGCTAAAAGAGGAAAACATGAGACGACTTTTTTTTTTATTTTGACATTTAGCAAGTAGCCATGCCACATACATTTCTGCTTACATATTTACATAATCAACTGTTTACAAATATAACTATGTGCATATTTAACTATATAAGTAACCATACAGCCATGTGACATACATTTATAGTTACATATTTACTACTAGCTTCGAGCCCGTCAAAAATAACGGTTTGGACGCATTATTCAAGTCGTTCATTTTTTTTTTGCAGTTCGTTAATTATACAGAATTGATATTAATTAATGCTAATAGCCTTGATTATGCAAAGTTCTACATATTTCATTTGCAGTTCACATAGCCATACAGTAGTAACTTCTACTGAATTAATGACACCGGAAGTAAAGAACCAATGAAATTAAATCAAATTAGGATTCCCAAAAACTTTTGCTATCCATCTAATATCAGTTTTATTCCTGGTCCAGGCATAACTCACCACGTTAAATATGGTACTACTTCCACCCGCATTAATTAATACCTTTAGTAATATGGCGCTTATGAAAGCAGTTTAATTGGTTTGAAAAACACATTTCAGAGTGAATTATGCTGTAACAAAATGTGCCAGTTGCGATTCTGGTCAACTTAACCACAGCCTCCACTAATATTGCGTTCGAAAGTCATTGCTTCTATTACCCTCATATGAATAATGATGGGATCACCTATGGTGGTAGTAGGAATTTATTCAGGTAAAGCTTGTAACGAAAAATGAATAACGATCAGGTCTACTGGAGATCGCGATTCCGCCAAAGTAACATTCAGTAATGACGTCATAATACTGCTGTTGACAATCGCAAGACATATTATTTTCAAGCAGTAATTCCTTTTTAATAGAGCCTGTACCAATATTTTCAAGCAGGAATTAGGTTGTATTACAGCCTGGACCGGCATAATACAGTTAAATGTATTTCGGAAAGTATTTCTAGAGGAGTCTCGCGTTTTACCACGGCAATTCCTGGCGGAATCGCGATCTCCAGTAATCATGATTTATTTACTTTACTTTATTTTACTTTAAGCGACGGAAAGTATAATTTCAAAAACGGATAAACGTGAACAAATACCACTAATGAAAGTTAAAAAAGGAAATAAACCGTAATATATAAACTTTAATCAAGCAGCAACATTAGAGAAAGTTTTAATTAAATTAAAATTGAGCATATGCCGGAATGAGATTTGGAATTTACCAATAGCAGAGACCTTGCGGTTGCGTATTATTAAACTGTGTAAATAATCTCTAATATAACTATAAATTTATGACACATGACTGTATGGCTACATATATAGTTAAATATGCACATAGTTATATTTCTAAACAGTTGATTATGTAAATAGCTAAACATGTAAACAAATATGTATGTGGCATGGCTGCATGGCTACTTGCCAAATGCCAAAATAAAATTTAAAAAAAAAAATCTCTAATATCTCTGATCGCCACTATTTGGCTGCAAGAATATCGTTGTAGAATTGCCATTTATGAATTGAGCTGATAAAAAGGTTATCTTAAATCTCATTTAATAGCTAACACGTTTATCAAATACTAAGGGTATCATCTATGATGGTAGTAGTAATTTATTCTGGAAAAGCTTATAAGGACAAGAATCATTTTTAATTATATCCTTCGTTATATGAATACGTTACTCTGGTTAGATTATCAGAGCACTTGGTTAGGATTTGACATAAATAAATGCATTTTACGTTAGATGACGGAGAATATAATTTCGAAAACAAATAACTGTTATTTATTTGACTGATATATTTCGCGATTACGTATGTACGATTCTCTGAGTTTTTAATAAATTTCATTGTTTCTTATCGTGTGCCACAAAAAAATCTTAGGTTACGATTTAGCCTGGTGCTTACAACTGATGCAGATAAAATAGCGTAAATATAGAAAACCCTTCTCCTTATATTAATTTCTGCATCTGGTTGACGTAGATAAATAAAAAGCAATATGTAAATTTAAACGAACGCACTGATTGTAACTTTGTGACATATAATTCCCTTGTATTAATTTTTTCCCCTGCTCTCAGTATTTCTAATATCACTGCTATTTTGTGGTAATAATATCGTTGTTGAATTGCGAGTATCACATCGCTTATACAGTAAATAGTCATATCCTTGATGATTTAAATCTGATAAAAAAGATATCTTAAATCTCATTTAATAGTTAACACATGTATCAAAAACTAAGGGTATCATATATAATGGTAGTAGTGAATTTTATTAAGGAGAAACGAATAAGTCATTTTTAATGATATCTTTCGTTATATGAATACATTACTCTGGTTAGATTGTCAGAGTATTTGGTTAGGATTTTAAAATAAATAAATGTATTTAACTTTAGATGACGGAGACTATAATTTCGAAAACGGATAACTGTTATTTATTTGACTAATACATTTCGCATTACGTTTCTCCGAGTTTTTAATAAACTTCATTGTTCCTTACCAACTGCCAAAACTTAGGTTATTGTTTAATCTAGTCCTTACAACTGATGCAGATAAAATAACGTAAATATTGCATCCTCTTCTCCTTACATGAATTTCTGCGTCTAACTGATGCAGATAAAATAGCGTAAATATTGAATCTCCTTCTCCTTGAATTTCTGCGTCTAGCAGTAAATAAACGAAAAGCAAGATGATGGTACGGATGTAATATGGTGGTTGTTGATTGGCGAGTGAGCTGTAGCAGACGACGTACCCAGACTCCAGATTAGCGTTTTATATAAAAGGATTAACATATTTAGCTATTTACATATTTGATTATTTACATATTTAACTATATACATATTTAAGTAGCTATACAACGTATATAGAGACAAATTATCTTGAACCTCAAGTTTTAATGGAATATGGGTATTTTCGTCTATCTCAGCACTGTCTGAATTTTTGTTAGATCGTTATATTGTTTCTAACAACAAAGTTGTACACAAGCCGGTATACTCTTAAGTTATTTGAGGCTAGAAGAGTTGGTATTGACGTAGGTAGTTGCTGACCCTCCCTTACCAAGGCACTTACGAGGGTGTCGCTAGCCGCAGTGTATTTGCTGCAGCCAAAAAATATATGGCCTGGCGTTTCTTCTTGATTGCTGTCACAGTCGGAAGTTGGGTTATCGACTAAGTTCAGGCGATGGAGGTGTTGGAATAGTGAACAAGCCCTATTTTACCAAGAGCTACACATTAATTAAAACTCCAACAAAATCTGACTCGCAGTATCTTGAATTTATCACTTCACGGTGTCATATCAACGGACAGCAACGTGGTGCATCATGGTAGGTCCATCGAGCGTCCGCTTTCAAACCAGAAAATGTGTCAAGCAGTGAATTTTGCGCTTTAATGATTACCATCGAGATATCTTTTAATGTAGTCTGATTACGGAATTGTATCAGCACTAGGCTCGATTTTTTATGTCGGTTTTGTCGTAATTGAAATCTTTTCCAACCATCTCCGAATTATCTTCCATGTTGATCCAAAGCAGATAGTGACGTTTCATGCAATAATTTTGCTGCTTGAGCATACGCTGTGGAGGAAACTGAGTGTCTGTGAAATCTGTTGTGAGAATCTGCAGGCGGATGGAGCTGTGGTATTAATACGCAGTGTGTTGACTGTTTTGAAGGCAAACTGGGCTGTGCCTAGCGTCACGCAATTACGCTGGGGCCGTCACAGCGTAGGGACCTTGTTTTGAGAGCACGGTGCGGTCTGTTGTCCGAGGAAACAGCTGATGCGGGCCTCAATCAATACCGCACCCAGTCCAGCGCAGTCCAGCTCAACCAAACGCTCATTACAGCATCGTCTCCAACCAGGCCACACACCAGATTATTAGAATTACTTAATAAACATTCAGCCAAATAAGCAAATTAAGTTCATAGGATGCAGAAAATTCAAGTTTCGAATGACGGGAAAGTAGTATTTGAGAAAACACTTAATAAACTAAATATTCGCGGTTACAGATCTATTACTCCTACTTTATTTTATGTGTAATCTTAATATATATATTTCTTCTGTCCATGTGTATGTCACTGAACTCCTCCTATACGGCTGGACAGAGTTTTATGAAATTTTTTGTGTGTGATTAAATTGATTCGAGAATGGTTTAGATTCACGATTTGATTTGCAAAAGCTTACCCCTCTCCCCTTTTACCCCCTCCCCTCCTAATTTCCAGTTATCATTATAGAAACCCACAGATTTTATCAGATTTCAATAAAACTTTGCATAAGTATACTTTAAAACAAGGAGAAAAATAATTTCAAAATTTGGTTTACAAAAACCGAACACCCCTCCCCCTTTCAACCACCTTAATTTTTGTCAATGTTCTTTACACAAAGCTACAGTCGACACCGTTTGATCAATCACCATGGAAGTTGGCACATATATGTATTTTTTCATGAAGAAGCTTTCTGACCAAACAAAAATCCAAAAACCACCCCCTTGCCCCCTTTACACCCTTTGATTTTTATACAGATCCGCAGTTTTTATCCGATTTCAAAGGAACTTTTCATACTTGTAATTTAAAATAAAGAGAGAAATACTGTCAACTTTTTGTTTGCCAAACCAAACCCCTCTACTTATTTACACCCCCTTAATTTTTGTCAATGTTCTTTACACAAATCTACAGTCGACACCTTTTGACCAACCACCATGAAAGTTGGCAGATATATATATATTTTCATGGAGAAGGCTTCTGAACAGAAAATCTAAAAAATCATAACCTCTACCCGTCCGGGCATCCAGATTTGGGTTTTCCATGGTTTCCCAAAGCACTCCAGGCAAATGCCGGGATGCTTCCTTGAAAAGGCCATGAGCGAATTCCTTCACATTCCTTGCCCCCATCCTTTCCCGTCTCTAAAGACCTCGCTGTTGAGAGACATAAAGCAGTTAAAAAAAAAAAAAAACAAGCTTAACGTTGTGAAAATCTTTATTTTCGGCATGATGCTGGAACAAATGGATATATTCCAGATTCAGATTTATGTATGTGGTATGTATAATGCGCGGATGGTAGATGTTTGAACCATCAAGCAGCAACTTTAACAGATGGTATTGTTAAGTTAAAATACAACCTAGACCAAAATGTAAACTTCTATTCTGTATAACAGCATCCAATTCACCCCGTTCTGTGATTTATTTGGGTACATCAATGGTTAGGTTACTTCTGTAAATGGATGGTGCCATATTAATGAAACTTGGTAAGCATGATTTACATCAGAAATATAAAATAGTGTACGGGAAAATCAATCCCGATTAGACCAGGAAACGCCGGGTCCTCTGTTAGTAATATCTATATTATTTTTATTTTATACAAATTAAAACTTGTGTGCCATGTCTATTGAGAAGCAAGGAGTAACTTTGGTAGCGCCAAGAAGGAAGAAGAGCATATTTGGTTGCTGTTAAAGGAGGCACACATGAGATGACTTGGAATTGTGAAGACGCACTATTTTCCCAGTGAAGCCAAGGGCTACACATTAATGAAAATTCCATGAAAATCAGAACAGTAGGGTCTTAAATTTATCACTTTACTGTGTCACCTCAAATTCAAACACACCCTGTTTTACCGTCCGACCAACGGCTACACATTAATCTAAACCTCATCGATATACAACCAGTAGTATTGGCTTGGATCACGTTCAGTGAAAAATTATCTTTAATTCCTTATTTTTTCGACATCGCATCAAAATTAAATTCACCTCAATTTACTTGCGGGATCACAGGCTATACATTAATTGAAACTCCATTTAAATCCAACTGTAATTTTTGCGTCAGTTGCGTCCAACGATAAATTACCCTAAATTTCTCACTTTTTCTACTCGGGAGTAAGTGCACTGTTCGCAGTAGTTTTAGAGTGAATGGCGTGCAACGGAAAACTGATATAATATTGCTAAATTTCTCAGGTTTTCGTCATCACATAAAACTTAATCATACTCTATTTACACACAAAACCATGAGCCGTATATTAAACGAAACCCCATCAAACTCTGACACGTACTTTTTAATGAATCGCGTCCAACTAAAAACTGATACTAATTTTTTTTAATTTATTATTTCTTAATGTGACATAGAAATTAAAAATACCGTGTCTTCCCAAGATACCATGCTCTGTACAATAAACGAAACCCCGTTAAAATCCAATAAGTAGTTTTTGCATGAGTTTCGTTCATCGAAACGCAGACTGTCACAATAAAAAAAAAAGATTCGATTCCTTCCCTATAACGTAATAATGGTATCCCAACTATTTTTTTTAAGTATACTTTTTCCTAGTGTCAGTTGTTTTTTCCTTCCATTCGGTGACCAAGGACCGCGTAGACACTGACTATCACGGGTTGGCTTGATCACATGATGTCGATGCTATCGCTTGAATAACAGACTTTCTTTACCTTCTGACAAAGGCCGTGCGAGATTAGCTAGGAGTGGACTTGCGTTTTCTATCGGCCTGGCAATCGAATTTTGACGGCACACAGTTCAGTTTCATTCGATTTTTTCCCCCCACTGAACCCATGATTTTATCTTGTATGTAGGTTTTCCGTATCTTTTTCCAAATGATACATGAAACGCAAAATTGGATTGTAGGTTAATGAGCTTTTTTGTAATTTGTATGACAACTAATTAATTATTGTTTAAGATATGTACTTACATCAAAGTGATTTTCACGAAAGCACTGGGGAGTTTTTTTCGACGGTGATTTTGGATCTCTTCTCGCAAGTTTTAACCAAGTCTTTCTCATATTTATACCAGCGGCCTGCACTTTAATCCACAAATTTCCAAGTGTTTTACACTCGTATTCTTGAATTCAGGAACAACACACCAATGGTAGGTATTGTATCTCATTTTAAATTAAAAAAATATTGAGATTAGTTCCTTTTCACAAACGCTCTCGTCTTCACTCTGTTGTTTTATACTGGCAGCTTTTAGTTGACTATCTAGTGACGTCATTAACCAAAGCAGCGTGGCGGCAAGCGTTTTCGCGCGGAATTTTAAATTGTAAACTTTAGCTGCCCTTTTAATGGCCTTATTGATTTCATAAAATTTAAATAAATATTTTAGAGGCCTATAATTACTAAAGGATCAAATTAAGCTACATTTCAAAACATGGTGTAATACCTTATTAGGGAACGGTTATTAGGATACCAAATAGAAACATTTTAGCTATTTTATCGAATAATCGGTGAGATGTATCGCAAATTGTAGGTTTTATAATGTGATTTTTTATACAAAAACTGAATAGGCCAGCGATCTAATTGCTGATGTTCCATAAGTATTTTACATACACAGAATAACGTGCATGTTAAAATTTTCTAATAGTGTTTATTGAAAAGTCTATTTTCCGTGAGCTTCTGTTTTTTCACAGTTTAATTGTGTCCGATATGTTTGTCATGTTTATTTTATATAAATACCCCGAAAATCAGAAGTCTCTTGAGGCTTATTTTAGGATTAGAATTCAGTTCCGTTCAAGTGTGTATCATTGTGCTGACTTTATTTTTTTATTATTATTAATTTCATATATGGCCTTCGGCTTTTATTGCCATTTAGCCAGCTCACAACATTTCATTATTAAATCTACTAATGTACAATGATTCTTCAAGTCTACGTCATTTTTGTAACCGAACATGTATTATCTCTCAAATGTTTTTATTCATAATAGTATGGACAACACAAGACGGACACAACATTTAATTAAAACCACCCAAGCCCGAGGCCGGAATCGAACCGGCGAACCGAGAAACTCGAGGCCAACACGCTAACCGTTACGCTGCCAGGGTCAGCATACTGAGATTTAATATCAGTATGCAAACAAATTCCGGATGTTTACAAGTCTGGGCGGATTTTCCGATCTAAAACACGTCACCCCTCGATCGCGAAGTCAGGGCACCACCGCTCACAGCACTAAACCCACCTGGAAATTAGTCACTAAAAGTGCAAAAGTTTGCTCTGCATCGGTTCGTGCGGAATAACAAAGTGGAATGTTTACAGGTAGCGGCGTTCGCAATCCTGGCTGTCGTCAAACATGACGAATATTTACATTCGGCAAACACAAAGCGAGGCGACAGGCTGACGCGCAAGCTGAACAAACAAACCGTGATTGGTGTTGGTGTAGATGATTGCCAATGAAGAGGTAACAGCGCGTTGTTACAAACAGGATTTTTGTCATTCGTAAAGATAAAATCGTAATATCACCGCGAACGCATGGTTAAGTCCCATTCAGGTAGATAAAGCCCATGTACTGTATATCGAACGCAGTCGTTCAGTGTTGTGTCTTGTCGTGATTTTGCACTATGATAACATTCAAATACATTATAGTGACATAAGTAGAAACGACGGTGACAGGCGTCTATACAAAAATTGAAAAGGTATTCACTTCTGATATTTGAAATCTGAAAATGTATACCTTTCCAACACATAGCAGTTCGGATCAAAACCAGAAATGAGTAAATCACTGTTCCAGTACTGACGTTACATACGATCACAGACAATTACTTCATACTTACTATCAGTTTTATTTAGTTATATTCCACAATTATCGGAATAAAATATGCGTAAACAATATTACTTTTGACGCATTTGTTATTTGTATCTTAGCTTACCTTAAAAATTACTCTTACGGATACAATATTACTTTCTGCGTATTCAGAAATGGTATCAACACAAACTATTAATATTCGGGTAAGGCACTGACGACCTGGTAACAAAGTTAATCGTAATCAATACCTACTCCTGTTCGATGATTAAGTTTAAGCGTGATAGAGGAACGGTAATGTTCTGGCCTACCATTCCGCAAAACGCCAGTTCGATTCCTGGCCAAGTCATGCAAATTACTTTTTTCCATGGTCTCCGGTTACAGCGTCTCGTGTTCTAAATCACCACATGTATTTTATTCAATATTTATAATATCAGGGATGTAATGCATTTGGCGTCTCCACTTTTAATCGTGGAAAAAACATTGCCGCAATATTTTTAATTTTAATTGCGATGGAGCGCAAGCTAAGGTGACAATTTTTCCCACTATCCTGTAGCCACTTACTTTTTCACTCTACAAATTTGCTTTAGTGAACAATGGTCACCACATATGTTGATGGAAAAAAGTGAGCGAGGAAAGATCAGATGTACAGTGGGTGAGTGCCTGCAAACGACGAGTGAAAAGCTGAATGTCTCCGCCCCAGCTTTTGTTATACTGCGACGAGTGGTCGAACTTCAAAACACAAAAGACTGCTAGCATCGACGGGCTGTATGTGACAGAAAAGGCAGGAATCAGACTATCCGAGGCGTGTTAACAGCCCTTGCGAATTTCTGAAGATCGGACAAGTGAAGTGAGAATTGTCTAATCTGGCCCGAACAAGTAGCGCCTGGAAGGAATTCACGTTACGTTAACTAAGCGAGTTTCGGTGGGTTAAAAACTTTTGAGGCCGGCCTGGTTAGCGTAGTGGCTAGAGTGCTAGCTCCACATACCGAACGTCGCCGGTTCGAGTCCGGCCGCGGGCACGGGTGTTTAAGTGTAATGTCTGTGAATATCATGTCCGTCCTGTGGTGTGTCTAATTAGCTGGTAAAAATTTACTCTGATAGCACTGAGTGACATATAATTACTATCGAGTAGGCTGTAGGCCTAAGATTCCGATAGCCGTTAAAAATGAATTAAAAAAATTATTTTTGCACCTAGCAAAGAGGGGCGGGAAAGACAACAGATGATGTAACTCCTAGGAACAGGACGAGTGGAAGGGGACTGGATCCTCCAGTAAGGTGGACCGTAAATGTGACGCCTTAGGAACGGATGCTTTAGCGAATAACACATTTGGTGTTATAAAAATAATCTAATTGTTGTTTCATTTTTTCACATATCCGTCGTGAGGAAGATAAGACAAAACTGGGCAGTGGAGAAGGCAAAATCGGACGTCGACGCTGTTGAAGACAAAAATATTCAGGACCCGATCAGGATCAGGCTTCCAGCACTAGCTGGGAGTGACCAGGACTCACGAGCAATGCGGGAACTCCAGTGGTATCGCTCACTGGTTACGAGCTGACATGGTGAGATCAGATGTTTGGTGTCTGATGCCAGAAGAGAATAAAGGTACTCCATGAATACGCTGTGCAAAAGATGTACATGCGGTAATTATAAATACTGAACTGTAACTGCAATAAAATACCTTTTATCTCAACCGCTCAGTTAATGACCTTGATGAAGCAACTAATGAGATTACATTTAATGTCTCCACCAATTTAAATACGTTTTTGCCGGAGCTATTAATTCAGTTGTTACTATGATATTTTATGACATGTCTCATAAACAATTTTAACTTTGTAATACAAACTGAAATGCTAATTTATTGGTGTAGTTTTATTTTCTGTTGTTAATATATCAATTTGAATTTGATAATTATTTTGTTTTAATAATTACATGCTTGTCATTTTGTATTAAGAGCAGGGTGTGAAGGTTCATTTAAACCATGTTAAGAATAAATGGTTTGTTTGATATATTCAATATCATGTTTGCAATCATTTCGAAAGAACTCTTTCCTTTTATCAATATTCATTTAACAATATTACTTTGATATCAATAATTATTAAATATGATAATAAACTAATAGAGAACGAAAAAGTTTCAATCTGCAGACGAATAGCAGTATGGTTATTTCAAAAAGCCATTATTGATTGCCTTCTCGCTTTTTGTCCACAACCGTCTTTCAGCTATAGCTACCTCTCCATTAACGAACTGTAAAAACAAATATTGTAAAAAAAATAGATCAATGCATAAGAAATCAACAACGAAACCTTAACTTTACATTGATACGACCAATTAAACAATTGATTCTAGTGTATTTCAAGTTCAAGAAGAAAGTTTTGTCAAATACAGTTTGGCAACGGTTCAGAAAATGCCTAATTCTGCCAAGAATTTTCACCAATTATCCTTTTCGTTAATCAGCTCCCTGCAATGGATTGTCTCCCTCCTTTAGTAAGCTGCGTTCATAACTTCAGCTTCACGACAACAACTCTATGTCAATCGTAATGTAAGAGTACGAGTGACGTGTATTAGCTGTTATATTGGATAGGTACCCTAACGAGCTACCACTCTCTCTATATATATCTTTTTTTAACTTATGGCTTTACGCCTCGTCGTCGTCAAAGTCATTAGAGGCAGGATGGGACTGGAGGCAAGGAATGGGAAGCAATTCGGCAATGGCCTTTTTGAAGGAAGCATCCCGGTATTCGCCTGGAGTGATTTGGGGAAACCATGGAAAACACACATTCGGATGCCCGGACGGGGATTCGAACCGGCGTCTTCCCGAATGCGAGGCCAGAACGTTAGCTACCATTCTTAAGCAAATGTCGTGCGCACAGGGCGGAATATTTTTATTTATTTAATGGCTTTCGGTCTTATCGACCATACAGCCAAGTTCATTACATTTTATTTTTGAACTTGGCTGTATGGTCGATAAGGCCGAAAGCCATTAATTAAATAAATAAATATTGGTCACACTAAATTGGAGCTACTAATTCATTTTTGTTAGAAAATAGAAGTTTGTGACATGTTTTAATAATTCTATGATACGACTTATCTTGGTGGAAAATGAAAAAGTATGGTGAATTCTAATTTGTACTGGAATATTTTTGAGTTAGGATAACTAACTGATAATGACCGGAATTACTATATACAACATTTGGTTGTAAGCTTAGAATATTTGTTTTTCAATACATATCCTTTGTTCAAGGTCGTCGTTAGGTTTAAACATTTGCAGCTTGATTTTCCCATGGTCGGTAACTCACTTGGATTGTCAACATGTTTTGAATTTGATTCATCAGAAGGTAATGTAACATTGTCACCTTCTACCTTACTATCTTTTGGAATGATGGTGTGTTGTTGCCACAACTACTTCTCCATATCACGGCTTACGGTAGTCTGATCCTAAATAGGTTTTCTATCACAAAGTAAGAAATTGAAATTTTCTGTATCCACTTTACTAACCAAACATACTAGCTTCCATTACCGTGGCCTTAACATCTTTTTCTGGCTGTGGAAAAATTGTCACATGCAACAAATAAGTGCTTACACATTCAAAGAGAAAAATCGGTAAAATGAGAATTAAAACATAGCGTTAAGGCTGACAATAGAAAATGGCAAAGCAAGATGGGTTGAGAAAGTATTACTACTCACTGGGTAATTTTTTAAATAAAATTTAAGACTTTTCTTCAGCAACAAGACACTTGTTACTTATTTACGCATAACATTAAAATAAACTCTGTCTTGCCATACATTTCTGTGTCGGCTATTAATTTTTGCGACAAATGAAAACGAAAAATAAAATAAAAAACACTTTATGGCATTTCGTTGATAACATATCATTCTGGATTTATTTTTTGCTACCTTATCAATAACGACTAATCATCTAAAATATTTCGTCATGTATGGAACATAAAAAGTATAACCTAATTTCAATTTATTTCTGTTATTCCACTTTTTCATCGACTAAGTTGAAGCAGTTCATAGTTTTCTGAACTCTTCCGAAACTTAATATTTTGAGTTTGCTGGGTGAAAATGGTGTTTTAAGAGGCGTAATTTTACTCGTAATTCAAATGAGACTGCAACTTCCATAGATTCCATGTCCGCTTGCGAATAAGCAAATTTTGTATCAACCAGATAAATCTGCTGTCGGAGTTTAACTGAATTCCTGCATATTGCGCTATGAAAACAGAAAGCGATTATTTTCAGCGCTATACAAAGTTAAGCTAATCCTATACACAAATACAAAATTTGGCACGAAAATTAATTTCCTATTAGCGTCTCGATATATGAATCGCAGTTTTTTAAACAGGGACGATTGAACGAGGTTGAGCGGCTTCGTAAATGCATTCACTTTGACGACGTTATTACATGTCGAGCAATACAATCCGATGACGAGTGCCATGGGAAGTGTAATAAAAATAGCGATTAATATTCAAATTTAAAAAATGCTCAACCACTATTAATAGTTAAATCTGCTACCCTGTATGAAGCACTGTGTGTTTTATACTTTAAGACTTATCTGTTCCGCACTTAATAATCCAAATTCTCAACTATTCTTCAAAATATAGTTAAGCCACTTAAATAGTTTGTTGAAAGATTTAAATATTCAGTCGAAAAATTTCGTTGTAATATGTCGTCATTGTATTCGCCATAATGTTAAATAGCGTTATACCGTATGCTGTGTGTAGCATGTGCCAGCGGTTAGCCAATAGAAAACAGTTAAATAGAAGTAGTATAGCGCCATAACAGGATACAGGTTACAGCTAGTGCTATCGACAGTGGTACTCCTCCACAAAAACTACTCGGAGAATTGTGATATGTGTTTTTGTGTTCAGTATGGTGTATTGTGGATGAGAGATGAAGGAAGGGAGAAGGTGAATTATAAACTACCAGCATGAGAAATCGTTTGCAAATAATGTGTATTTCAAACACAGTGATATTTTGTACAGGTTCTAGAAATGTATATGCACTATCCATCCGCTCGGCGTAGCTCAGAAACGATGGAAGTTCACCAAAAAGTATGAGTTCATTCTCTTATCTCCACAGATTTCTCTGTAGGACGCTTCGAGCGTGTCGTGAGAAACACAACACAGTAACATTCTTTGTGAATAGTTTACCGCATTGTCTGTTCCTGGTTGCTGGGCTGTTGCATTGCTGTTCAAAGTATTGCATGTGCTACCATTCTCACGATGTACCGGCAGCCATTTCTAAACACCTGCCATAGTTCACTTTGTGAGACCGCCTTAAGAACCACCGAACGTGGTGGGTGAGCGGTAGGTAACGCTATGGTTTCGCATTCGGGAGGATGCGTGTTCGAATCACCGTCAGGGCATGCAGATTAGGGTTTTCCATGGTTTCCCCAAATTACTCCAGGCGAATGGTGGGATACTTCCTTCAAAAGGCCGTAACCGAATTCCTTCCCGTTACTTGTCACCAATCCCATCCATCTCTAATAACCTCGACGTCGACGAGGAGTAAATCCATAAGTAAAAAAACCAAACAAAAAAACCTGAAGAGCCACTGTATATAAACTGGCAGACTCAAACCAAATTAAACTCTCTAGCAACTCAAAAGAACATAACATCCCTATGTCAGCTCAGATCTTTTCTTGTCCAGTCTATGGACGAAGTGTCCTCCCCGTCTCTCCCTGTTCCATCCCCCATCATCCCCTCCCCCGCCCCCCAAATAGCTCAGCACATGGAAAAAAATATAACAAAAGTGCAATTTTAAACCTTTTCTCTCCCTCAGATTTTCACATTCACTGCCTTTCAGACCCACTTGACAAACATTCACTCAAACAGTATTATTAATCGCCGGGACAAATGTTCGTACCTTGAAGTTTGTGAATGACCTTTTGCCCAGCTTATTCTCGTGAACGGATTTTCCCCGAATCCCCCGTGGTACGACGCACACAATGTTCTCAGGCCCGAGTCTACCTGCAAGTTGAACAGCCTGCTAGACGAGTCGGTGAAATGCATAAATTCTTTGATCACTCACCAATACAGGCCTCATTGTAGTGAGTTACTTTATTATACGAATTATCACTGCTTGATGAAATGCAATGTCTCTAAATTAATGCCCCTCTTCCATATAAAATACAGTGTATTTTTAGAACACTATAAACTTTATACACACAAATTAAATAGTGCAGTCACACTCAAAAGATGTTATCAAAAGGTCAACTTTTTTTATTTTGCAGCAGTTGGTGGTTGATTCGTATTACCGCTCGTTAGCTGCCTGTTGAGCTACCGTGTCGCCAGGTGCTAAGCCGTAGCAGACATTCTGCACGATTTCCAGAATTTATCCCTCTTGCCAGCTGGGACTTCTCGGTATTCGACGGCTCAGACGGAAAGGGGGATTATTCCATCCAACCCACCTCCGCTTGCTCGTCGCTCTGTATTCAAAGGCTGCTTGCCGGAGGATCAGATAGACGCCGACTGCCGCGTGCATAATATAAATCGGTGCAGACGTCAGCGGCAGGATTAAACCGCGGCTGCGAGACGCTCCTACAACAGGTGGTCCGCTTCCAACACAAGGAAAGGCCACTACGCACGCCGCTCATTAGTTACGACTGGCACACAGAAATGTAACTTATATTTACATTTAAATAGCTATTTCAGACAGAGCTGCTACTGCAGTCAACGAGATTCTTCAGCAGGTAAAAGCTGACATTGGAAAATACAGAAATGTTTTTTTATTATTATTATTAAAGATGCTAATAAAGGAGATGTTATAAACTCAGAATGGGGTATAGTTAAATGTGGTGTGCCTCAGGGTTCAATTCTTGGCCCTCTGCTGTTCTTAATCTTTATAAATGATCTCCCACATATACTAGGTGATAATGAATACGTGGTGCTCTTTGCAGATGATACTAGCATATCGTTGAAAGACCCATCAGCACAAAACCTCGAAACCACAGCAAATGATGCTATAAAGAAAATTAAAAGGGTGGTTTAATGCCAACAAACTAATACTTAATGTAGAAAAGACACAGTTACTTCAGTTTGTTACAAAAAATAAAACATAGTACAGCTATAATGTGATATCAGAAGGAAAAGCAATCAGTGAAAGCAGTTCACAAAATTCCTGGGTGTATATATAGATAACAAATTGAATTGGAAACAACATATTCAACAACTTCTTAAAAAACTGAATTCTGCTAATATTTTCAGTGAGGGTAATATCTAGAATAGCTAATATAGAAACCAGAAAGTTAGTATATTTTGCATATTTTCATTCCTGCTCACGTATGGCATCTCATTCTGGGGAAATTCGTCACAAGCACAGAGGGTATTTAAATTGCAAAAGCGTGCTATAAGAACTATTTGTGGAGCCAAGCCCACAGACCTCATGTAGAAATCTATATTAAAAACCTGGGTGTACTAACAATGCCAGCACAGTATATATACTCCGTAGTCCGTACTATCATTTGTAGTGGAAAAGCCTGAACACTTCAATCTTAATGCTGACTATATAGCCATAATACTAGGAATAAATATAATATTCACAAGGATTACAAATCACTGTCAATTGTACAGAAAGGGTTAACATTTACTGGAGCTTCCTTATTCAATGTCTTACCAACAGAAATTAAATGTTATCTACAAAAACCCAACTACTTTAAGTCCAGACTGAAAGAGTTTCTGCTTCAGAACCCATTTTACTCTGTGAAAGAATTTTCTTCTTGGAATTTGGTAACTAAGAATGACTGATAAAATAGTAGACTATATATGGTGTATGGAAGGGGAAGGTGACAAAGTTGTCCACAATTACTAAAATGATATATGTTTTTTTTTTTTCTTTCTGTTGAAACTTTTGACAAATGAAGTAATTACACTGTTTACAAAATTTCACTCATATATAGTAACTAACATGGGATAGCATGCACTCAAAAACTGCTGTGAAAAATTATCATACTAACAGGTTTTTAAGTAATTGACACCTTATGAGTTGTTGGTAATATAATTGATATTGTTAATAGGTGTATGTACTGTTTCACATAAATAGCAACTAACATGATATAATATGTAGTCGCAAATTACAGTGAAACTTATCATGGTAACTGGTTGGTAAGAAAATAACTGGTTATTAGATGCTGGTAACAAGTGTATACACTGTTCCACATAATAAGTATTAATTAACTCGGGATTGTATGTGTAGATTACAGGAGATATTGTTTATACTAATGGGTTGTAGCTAACTTGTCAATATATAATAATATTATCAATTATATAGTAATATTGACATTAAAAATAAGTGTATGTACTGTTCCACATCCCCGAGATTATTCTCACATGGGATCAAAGTGAACATATCTATCTACCTATCTATTACTTTAATTGCGATGGAGCACAAGCTCCGGTGGCAATTCCCTGTCACTAATTACCCAATTGACATTTTATTTTTTAACTAGCTGTTACCCGCGACTTCGTACGCGTGGACTTGGAGTTTCATTGCCAGAATTGGATATAGAAAACTGTTAGTAACGTAAGATTTGTCCCAAACAACACCGAGTCGACATAATATGATGGAAAGCCATCATTATATCATCCTATCGTCTAATCTGTCTCATGAAGAGAATCAATTTACAACATATTTAAAAACAGAAAAGTAAGCGAAGGTGCGGGGATGTGTGTGTGTGTGGGGGGAGGGGGGGGTTAACTGATGGCAGCTATATTTCAGCTTGGTTTTTTCTTCTTTCTTCAACATGAGCATCTGAATCTTATAATCTAATAGCAGCACATTGTCTTCTAGACCTGCACCTTAGGCCAGGTTTACGTCCGTAAGGCATGTCAAAAAGGAAGACAAATTGGTGCCAGAAACTTTTATACAGACACAAATGAATAGTACAGTGCAGAGCAAATTGACTTCTATACTAAATAATAAGTTTTGTTTCTTATCGAAATTTATTAAAAATCAAACACTAACAGATTGCGTGACTGAGCAACCAACGTAACATTACAGACTAACACACGAATCTGTCTGTCTTTCATCATTCGATAAGTTCTTAAAATTTCGTGACTAAAACTGTTATTCATACCGAAAAAATGTCCTGTGTCCTTCCTACACTATTTCATTGTTAAATTCCATCAATATTGATATAGCCATTTAGTCGTCAAAACGTAACAAAAAGACAGAAACTTACTTCCACATTATAATATAGTAGCTGGTATCCACAACTTCGTTCGTGATTGTAATGTATTCATATTGACAGCTGTAGACATCTAACCACCATAGTGCACGATGGGAGACTCGATACTATTACCACACACAAATACCAGTCTTCTGCGCTATGTAGTTCCGGCAGCAAAGTAAAATTTACGGGATACACACAAGTCTTTGGATGAAATACGAAAATATTCATGATCGACCAATTCCAAACACCATATCTCACACACTCCCACAGTTACCGAATTTCGGCCAACGTTGTGATCGATGGGTGACTCTGTGTTACTACCACACAAAAACGCCGGTAATCTGCCGATTGATAGTTTTCACTCAAAAGTGATACACCGTGACACATGCGTCTTTGGCAGAAATATGAAATTGCCGCAGGTCGACCATTTTCATCCCCCATATCTTCCACACCCCCATAGCTACAGACATCTAACAACCATAGTGCACGACAACAGACACGATTCTACCACCACACATAAACACCAATGCTCTATGCTATGTAGTCGTGGCAGAAAACAGAAATCTGCGGAGACACATGCCTTTCATCGAAATACGAAAATATCCTTGGTCGGCCACTTACAACCACCATATTATCCCACACAACCACAAGTTTCTGAAATTCGGCAGCTGTTGTGATCGAAAGGTGACTCTGTATACTACCACACACAAACGCCAGATATCTGTGATCTATAGTTTTCGCTGAAAAGTGATACACCATGACACTTTTGTCTTTGGCAGAAGTATGAAATTGCCACAGGTCGATCACTTTCAACCCCCATATCTCCCACACCCCCATAGCTACCGACATCTAACAACCATAGTGCACTACATGAGATACGATTCTACTACCAAACACAAACACCAATGCTCTATGCTATGTAGTTGTGGCAGAAAAGTGACATATGCGGAGACAGTCGAAATACGAAAATATCCTTGGTCGGCCACTTACAACCACCATATCTACCACAGTACCACAGTTTCTGAAAATCGGCCGCTGTTGTGATCGAAAGGTGACTCTGTGCTACTACTACACACAAACGCCAGTTATCTGTGATCTATAGTTTTCGCTGAAAAGTGATACACCATGACACTTTTGTCTTTGGCAGAAGTATGAAATTGCCACAGGTCGACCACTTTCAACCCCCATATTCTCCCACACCCCCATAGCTACCGACATCTAACAACCATAGTGCACTACATGAGATACGATTCTACTACCAAACACAAACACCAATGCTCTATGCTATGTAGTTGTGGCAGAAAAGTGACATATGCGGAGACAGTCGAAATACGAAAATATCCTTGGTCGGCCACTTACAACCACCATATCTACCACAGTACCACAGTTTCTGAAAATCGGCCGCTGTTGTGATCGAAAGGTGACTCTGTGCTACTACTACACACAAACGCCAGTTATCTGTGATCTATAGTTTTCGCTGAAAAGTGATACACCATGACACTTTTGTCTTTGGCAGAAGTATGAAATTGCCACAGGTCGATCACTTTCAACCCCCATATCTCCCACACCCCCATAGCTACCGACATCTAACAACCATAGTGCACTACATGAGATACGATTCTACTACCAAACACAAACACCAATGCTCTATGCTATGTAGTTGTGGCAGAAAAGTGACATATGCGGAGACAGTCGAAATACGAAAATATCCTTGGTCGGCCACTTACAACCACCATATCTACCACAGTACCACAGTTTCTGAAAATCGGCCGCTGTTGTGATCGAAAGGTGACTCTGTGCTACTACTACACACAAACGCCAGTTATCTGTGATCTATAGTTTTCGCTGAAAAGTGATACACCATGACACTTTTGTCTTTGGCAGAAGTATGAAATTGCCACAGGTCGATCACTTTCAACCCCCATATCTCCCACACCCCCATAGCTACCGACATCTAACAACCATAGTGCACTACATGAGATACGATTCTACTACCAAACACAAACACCAATGCTCTATGCTATGTAGTTGTGGCAGAAAAGTGACATATGCGGAGACAGTCGAAATACGAAAATATCCTTGGTCGGCCACTTACAACCACCATATCTACCACAGTACCACAGTTTCTGAAAATCGGCCGCTGTTGTGATCGAAAGGTGACTCTGTGCTACTACTACACACAAACGCCAGTTATCTGTGATCTATAGTTTTCGCTGAAAAGTGATACACCATGACACTTTTGTCTTTGGCAGAAGTATGAAATTGCCACAGGTCGATCACTTTTCAACCCCCATATCTCCCACACCCCCATAGCTACCGACATCTAACAACCATAGTGCACTACATGAGATACGATTCTACTACCAAACACAAACACCAATGCTCTATGCTATGTAGTTGTGGCAGAAAAGTGACATATGCGGAGACAGTCGAAATACGAAAATATCCTTGGTCGGCCACTTACAACCACCATATCTACCACAGTACCACAGTTTCTGAAATCGGCCGCTGTTGTGATCGAAAGGTGACTCTGTGCTACTACTACACACAAACGCCAGTTATCTGTGATCTATAGTTTTCGCTGAAAAGTGATACACCATGACACTTTTGTCTTTGGCAGAAGTATGAAATTGCCACAGGTCGACCACTTTCAACCCCCATATCTCCCACACCCCCATAGATACCGACATCTAACAACCATAGTGCACGACAGGAAAGACGATTCTACTACCACACACAAACACCAAAGGTCTATGTTATGTAGTTGTGGCAGGAAAAGAGAAGTATACGGAGATACGAATTTTTGGTCGAAATATGAAAACGCCCTGCACTGACCAACTTTAATCATTATATCTCCCACATCCCCACAGCTATCGGCATTCGGACAACGTTGTGCACGACAGGAAACTCCATGCTACTTCCACCCACAAACATCAGTGATCTGTGCTAGGTAGTGTTGGCTGAAAATTGAAATCTTATATATATATAAAAATAGACGTGTTTTTTCCTATATTTCACTTTTCAGCCACCACTACCTTGCACAGATCACTGATGTTTGTTGGTGGAAGTAGCATGGAGTTTCCTGTCGTGCACAACGTTGGCCGAATGCCGATAGCTGTAGGGATGTGGGAGATATAATGATTAAAGTTGGTCAGTGCAGGGCGTTTTCATATTTCGACCAAAAATTCGTATCTCCATATACTTCTCTTTCCTGCCACAACTACATAACATAGACCTTTGGTATTTGTGTGTGGTAGTAGAATCGTCTTTCCTGTCGTGCACTATGGTTGTTAGATGTCGGTAGCTATGGGGGTGTGGGAGATATGGGGGTTGAAAGTGGTCGACCTGTGGCAATTTCATACTTCTGCCAAAGACAAAAGTGTCATGGTGTATCACTTTTCAGCGAAAACTATAGATCACAGATAACTGGTGTTTGTGTGTAGTAGTAGCACAGAGTCACCTTTCGATCACAACAGCGGCCGATTTTCAGAAACTGTGGTACTGTGGTAGATATGGTGGTTGTAAGTGGCCGACCAAGGATATTTTCGAATTTCGACTGTCTCCGCATATGTCACTTTTCTGCCACAACTACATAGCATAGAACATTGGTGTTTGTGTATGGTAGTAGAATCGTATCTCATGTAGTGCACTATGGTTGTTAGATGTCGGTAGCTATGGGGGTGTGGGAGATATGGGGGTTGAAAGTGATCGACCTGTGGCAATTTCATACTTCTGCCAAAGACAAAAGTGTCATGGTGTATCACTTTTCAGCGAAAACTATAGATCACAGATAACTGGTGTTTGTGTGTAGTAGTAGCACAGAGTCACCTTTCGATCACAACAGCGGCCGATTTCAGAAACTGTGGTACTGTGGTAGATATGGTGGTTGTAAGTGGCCGACCAAGGATATTTTCGTATTTCGACTGTCTCCGCATATGTCACTTTTCTGCCACAACTACATAGCATAGAGCATTGGTGTTTGTGTTTGGTAGTAGAATCGTATCTCATGTAGTGCACTATGGTTGTTAGATGTCGGTAGCTATGGGGGTGTGGGAGATATGGGGGTTGAAAGTGATCGACCTGTGGCAATTTCATACTTCTGCCAAAGACAAAAGTGTCATGGTGTATCACTTTTCAGCGAAAACTATAGATCACAGATAACTGGCGTTTGTGTGTAGTAGTAGCACAGAGTCACCTTTCGATCACAACAGCGGCCGAATTTCAGAAACTGTGGTACTGTGGTAGATATGGTGGTTGTAAGTGGCCGACCAAGGATATTTTCGTATTTCGACTGTCTCCGCATATGTCACTTTTCTGCCACAACTACATAGCATAGAGCATTGGTGTTTGTGTTTGGTAGTAGAATCGTATCTCATGTAGTGCACTATGGTTGTTAGATGTCGGTAGCTATGGGGGTGTGGGAGATATGGGGGTTGAAAGTGATCGACCTGTGGCAATTTCATACTTCTGCCAAAGACAAAAGTGTCATGGTGTATCACTTTTCAGCGAAAACTATAGATCACAGATAACTGGCGTTTGTGTGTAGTAGTAGCACAGAGTCACCTTTCGGTCACAACAGCGGCCGAATTTCAGAAACTGTGTTACTGTGGTAGATATGGTGGTTGTAAGTGGCCGACCAAGGATATTTTCGTATTTCGACTGTCTCCGCATATGTCACTTTTCTGCCACAACTACATAGCATAGAACATTGGTGTTTGTGTATGGTAGTAGAATCGTATCTCATGTAGTGCACTATGGTTGTTAGATGTCGGTAGCTATGGGGGTGTGGGAGATATGGGGGTTGAAAGTGATCGACCTGTGGCAATTTCATACTTCTGCCAAAGACAAAAGTGTCATGGTGTATCACTTTTCAGCGAAAACTATAGATCACAGATAACTGGCGTTTGTGTGTAGTAGTAGCACAGAGTCACCTTTCGATCACAACAGCGGCCGAATTTCAGAAACTGTGGTACTGTGGTAGATATGGTGGTTGTAAGTGGCCGACCAAGGATATTTTCGTATTTCGACTGTCTCCGCATATGTCACTTTTCTGCCACAACTACATAGCATAGAGCATTGGTGTTTGTGTTTGGTAGTAGAATCGTATCTCATGTAGTGCACTATGGTTGTTAGATGTCGGTAGCTATGGGGGTGTGGGAGATATGGGGGTTGAAAGTGATCGACCTGTGGCAATTTCATACTTCTGCCAAAGACAAAAGTGTCATGGTGTATCACTTTTCAGCGAAAACTATAGATCACAGATAACTGGCGTTTGTGTGTAGTAGTAGCACAGAGTCACCTTTCGATCACAACAGCGGCCGAATTTCAGAAACTGTGGTACTGTGGTAGATATGGTGGTTGTAAGTGGCCGACCAAGGATATTTTCGTATTTCGACTGTCTCCGCATATGTCACTTTTCTGCCACAACTACATAGCATAGAGCATTGGTGTTTGTGTTTGGTAGTAGAATCGTATCTCATGTAGTGCACTATGGTTGTTAGATGTCGGTAGCTATGGGGGTGTGGGAGATATGGGGGTTGAAAGTGATCGACCTGTGGCAATTTCATACTTCTGCCAAAGACAAAAGTGTCATGGTGTATCACTTTTCAGCGAAAACTATAGATCACAGATAACTGGCGTTTGTGTGTAGTAGTAGCACAGAGTCACCTTTCGATCACAACAGCGGCCGAATTTTCAGAAACTGTGGTTACTGTGGTAGATATGGTGGTTGTAAGTGGCCGACCAAGGATATTTTCGTATTTCGACTGTCTCCGCATATGTCACTTTTCTGCCACAACTACATAGCATAGAGCATTGGTGTTTGTGTTTGGTAGTAGAATCGTATCTCATGTAGTGCACTATGGTTGTTAGATGTCGGTAGCTATGGGGGTGTGGGAGATATGGGGGTTGAAAGTGATCGACCTGTGGCAATTTCATACTTCTGCCAAAGACAAAAGTGTCATGGTGTATCACTTTTCAGCGAAAACTATAGATCACAGATAACTGGCGTTTGTGTGTAGTAGTAGCACAGAGTCACCTTTCGATCACAACAGCGGCCGAATTTCAGAAACTGTGGTACTGTGGTAGATATGGTGGTTGTAAGTGGCCGACCAAGGATATTTTCGTATTTCGACTGTCTCCGCATATGTCACTTTTCTGCCACAACTACATAGCATAGAGCATTGGTGTTTGTGTTTGGTAGTAGAATCGTATCTCATGTAGTGCACTATGGTTGTTAGATGTCGGTAGCTATGGGGGTGTGGGAGATATGGGGGTTGAAAGTGATCGACCTGTGGCAATTTCATACTTCTGCCAAAGACAAAAGTGTCATGGTGTATCACTTTTCAGCGAAAACTATAGATCACAGATAACTGGCGTTTGTGTGTAGTAGTAGCACAGAGTCACCTTTCGATCACAACAGCGGCCGAATTTCAGAAACTGTGGTTACTGTGGTAGATATGGTGGTTGTAAGTGGCCGACCAAGGATATTTTCGTATTTCGACTGTCTCCGCATATGTCACTTTTCTGCCACAACTACATAGCATAGAGCATTGGTGTTTGTGTTTGGTAGTAGAATCGTATCTCATGTAGTGCACTATGGTTGTTAGATGTCGGTAGCTATGGGGGTGTGGGAGATATGGGGGTTGAAAGTGATCGACCTGTGGCAATTTCATACTTCTGCCAAAGACAAAAGTGTCATGGTGTATCACTTTTCAGCGAAAACTATAGATCACAGATAACTGGCGTTTGTGTGTAGTAGTAGCACAGAGTCACCTTTCGATCACAACAGCGGCCGAATTTCAGAAACTGTGTTACTGTGGTAGATATGGTGGTTGTAAGTGGCCGACCAAGGATATTTTCGTATTTCGACTGTCTCCGCATATGTCACTTTTCTGCCACAACTACATAGCATAGAGCATTGGTGTTTGTGTTTGGTAGTAGAATCGTATCTCATGTAGTGCACTATGGTTGTTAGATGTCGGTAGCTATGGGGGTGTGGGAGATATGGGGGTTGAAAGTGATCGACCTGTGGCAATTTCATACTTCTGCCAAAGACAAAAGTGTCATGGTGTATCACTTTTCAGCGAAAACTATAGATCACAGATAACTGGCGTTTGTGTGTAGTAGTAGCACAGAGTCACCTTTCGATCACAACAGCGGCCGAATTTCAGAAACTGTGGTACTGTGGTAGATATGGTGGTTGTAAGTGGCCGACCAAGGATATTTTCGTATTTCGACTGTCTCCGCATATGTCACTTTTCTGCCACAACTACATAGCATAGAGCATTGGTGTTTGTGTTTGGTAGTAGAATCGTATCTCATGTAGTGCACTATGGTTGTTAGATGTCGGTAGCTATGGGGGTGTGGGAGATATGGGGGTTGAAAGTGATCGACCTGTGGCAATTTCATACTTCTGCCAAAGACAAAAGTGTCATGGTGTATCACTTTTCAGCGAAAACTATAGATCACAGATAACTGGCGTTTGTGTGTAGTAGTAGCACAGAGTCACCTTTCGATCACAACAGCGGCCGAATTTCAGAAACTGTGTTACTGTGGTAGATATGGTGGTTGTAAGTGGCCGACCAAGGATATTTTCGTATTTCGACTGTCTCCGCATATGTCACTTTTCTGCCACAACTACATAGCATAGAGCATTGGTGTTTGTGTTTGGTAGTAGAATCGTATCTCATGTAGTGCACTATGGTTGTTAGATGTCGGTAGCTATGGGGGTGTGGGAGATATGGGGGTTGAAAGTGATCGACCTGTGGCAATTTCATACTTCTGCCAAAGACAAAAGTGTCATGGTGTATCACTTTTCAGCGAAAACTATAGATCACAGATAACTGGCGTTTGTGTGTAGTAGTAGCACAGAGTCACCTTTCGATCACAACAGCGGCCGATTTTCAGAAACTGTGGTACTGTGGTAGATATGGTGGTTGTAAGTGGCCGACCAAGGATATTTTCGTATTTCGACTGTCTCCGCATATGTCACTTTTCTGCCACAACTACATAGCATAGAGCATTGGTGTTTGTGTTTGGTAGTAGAATCGTATCTCATGTAGTGCACTATGGTTGTTAGATGTCGGTAGCTATGGGGGTGTGGGAGAAATGGGGGATAAAATGGTCGACCTGCGGCAATTTCATATTTCTGCCAAAGACGCATGTGTCACGTTGTATCACTTTTAAGTGAAAACTATCAATCGCAGATACCTGGCGTTTTGTGTGTGGTAGTAACACAGAGTCACCCATCGATCACAACGTTGGCCGAAATTCGGTAACTGTGGGAGTGTGTGAGATATGGTGTTCGAAATTGGTCGATCATGAATATTTTCGTATTTCATCCAAAGACTTGTGTGTATCCGTAAATTTTACTTTGCTGCCGGAACTACATAGCGCAGAAGACTGGTATTTGTGTGTGGTAATAGTATCGAGTCTCCCATCGTGCACTATGGTGGTTAGATGTCTACAGCTGTCAATATGAATACTTTACAATCACGAACGAAGTTGTGGGTACCAGCTATTATATTATAAATGTGGAAGTAAGTTTCTGTCTTTTTGTTACGTTTTGACGACTAAATGGCTATATCAATATTGATGGAATTTAACAATGAAATAGTGTAGGAAGGACACAGGACATTTTTTTCGGCATGAATAACAGTTTTAGTCACGAAATTTTAAGAACTTATCGAATGATGAAAGACAGACAGATTCGTGTGTTAGTCTGTAATGTTACGTTGGTTGCTCAGTCACGCAATCTGTTAGTGTTTGATTTATTAATAAATTTCGATAAGAAACAAAACTTATTATTTAGTATAGAAGTCAATTTGCTCTGCACTGTACTATTCATTTGTGTCTGTATAAAAGTTTCTGGCACCAATTTGTCTTCCTTTTTGACATGCCTTACGGACGTAAACCTGGCCTAAGGTGCAGGTCTAGAAGACAATGTGCTGCTATTAGATTATAAGATTCAGATGCTCATGTTGAATAAAGAAGAAAAAACCAAGCTGAAATAAAGCTGCCATCAGTTAACCCCCCCCCCCCCCCCCCACACACACACACACACACATCCCCGCACCTTCGCTTACTTTTCTGTTTTTAAATATGTTGTAAATTGATTCTCTTCATGAGACAGATTAGATGATAGGATGATATAATGATGGCTTTCCATCATATTATGTCGACTCGGTGTTGTTTGGGACAAATCTTACGTTACTAACAGTTTTCTATATCCAATTCTGGAATTGAAACTCCAAGTCCACGCGTACGAAGTCGCGGTAACAGCTAGTATAGTAAAAACACGTCTATTTTTATATATATATAAGATTATCTTATATTATTTGAGTGTTAAATACCTCCCACATCTACTGTGCGATTTCCAAATTTTAAATTCCTCAGCGTTTTTGGTAAATTACTCATCACTTCACTTCGTTATTTGTTCCAATCACTTCCACCCTTGTACAAAATAATATAATAATGAATAATAAATTACAATTCCCTTATGCATGAAATCGAGTGGAGTGCCAGTATGAGATCATGGTCATGTTTTCCGCATGCCATGCACTATTCTTAATTCTTCGACTAATATCCATCCAACCCATCACCAACATATACCCTGCACATTCCCAGGACTCTCTTCAACTCCTCCTGTCCTCCCATGTCTCACAACCCACCTCCTTCATTTACAGTTACTGACTGGTCCTGCGATAATTTCCACAAATAAATCGAGCTGCTCTTCTTTGCACCCCTGCAACTCCAGTATTTCATATCCAAAATGTGGGTCCCAACTACACAACCAAATTCAACCAATGCTCTAACCAATGTTTTGTGACCCAATTCCCAAACATCTCTGGTACATCCTCTCCAGTAAATAGATATTATAACCTTTTCCTACCACCTGCCAACGGCTCTGCTAGTTGTTTATCATCAAACGTTATGCCAATATTTTACAACTGATAGGGCCAGAACAATATGACCACCTTCCTAATACCGATATGTCCGTCTTTGTATGGATAACAGCGGCGACGCGTCTTGGCATGGAAGCATGAGGCCTTGGTAGGTCACTGGAGTG
>JARYHS010009186.1:196036894-196120700 GCA_031002005.1 Vandiemenella viatica
TCCATCACACTCCTGGCCTTGTGACATGGCGCTTTATCTCGTTGAAAAATGCCACTGCCGTTGAGAATCATGTGTCATGAAGGTGTGTACGTGATCTACAACCACTGTACGATATATATTGGCCGTCATGGTGCATTGCACGAGCTCCACTGGACCCATGAATGCCCACGTGAATGTTCCCCAGAGCATAATTGATCCGCCGCCATCTTGTCTCCGTCCTGCAGTACAGGTGTCAAGAAGTTGTTCCCCTGGAAAACGACTGATTCGCACCCTCCCATCGGCATGATAAAGAAGGTATCGATATTCATCAGACCATGCAACTCTCTGTGCCCATTTCAGTCGTAGTTGGCGATGTAGTGGTGTTAACATTGGCACTTGCATGGGTCGTCGGCTACGGAGGCCCCTCGTTAGGAGTGTTCGGTGCACTGTGTGTTCAGACACACTTGTACTCTGCTCAGCATTAAAGTCTGATGTTAGTTCCGACACAGTTCGCCGCCTGTCCTGTTTTAACAGTCCGCCCAACGTCCAACATCTGTAATGAGGGTTGACCGACCAACCCCTTATTTTCTCTGGACGTGGTTTCACCTTGGTTTCGGCACCTGTTGAAGTCACTCGCCACACTACTACTCAAATATCCGAAAAGTCGTGCAGTTTCCGAAATTATTGTACCGAGCCTCCGGGCCATCTCAGTCTGCCCTCGGTTAAATTCAGACAGATAGTGCGCCTTCCCCATTCTGGACACGGACAGAACGCTCTCTGATACTACGAGCACCGTGCGTGTGTCTGACTAGCAGTCAATCCTCGTCAGGGGACGCTGCTATCACCTAGACGGGTTTATACCGATAGTAGGTAGGTAGTCATAAAGTTCTGGCTGATCAGTGTCTACTTCAAGCCTTCAACAAGCAATTCCAACCCTACCCTATAATCATAAACAATCTGTGTACCTAATAAGCTGACCCTTCTTGGCATTTATGTTCATTCCATGCTGACCTACCCATTTAGATATTCTATCCAGGTCACCGTATAGCTGTTCCAATTCTCGTGTTTTTTATGTTTCGGTAATACAAAAATGTCTAATGCACGATCTACCATTGTTAAATTATTGATGTTCTTGCGTAAAACGAAAATGGTAATTTCATGTAATTATTATTGGTATTCTATTGATGTTATTCTGTATAATGAAAAGAGCCAACTGCATGATATTATTATTGTTATATTGATAATATGAGATGTTAAACTTTAAAACGAAGGTGGCTGTATGGGTACAAGCCCAAATGCCAACAAAATAAATGAAAAAAAAAAAAACATTGCGAAAACGCTATTGTTAAGTTCTTTCTTGTTGCTTTTCCGCAATGTTTTAATCGCTCTTATAACCTATACGAGACAGATGCAGGTTCTTATACAATGCGGTATTTATCTTTGGCTGTATACACTGTGAATATGAACATTATTATAATGTGAGAATAAACCATATCGGATAACGCAAATCGTCGATTCCCATCATGGCATGTAGTTAACAATTTGTCCAACGTTTTCACTGGGTAGTTGTAACCACGGATTGTCAGTTTCTGGAGCAATGGGGGAAGCTCAACTGTTGCCATCGACTATCCGCTTAGATTCAGGTATTCAGAAACATAGTATCTTTGGTAGAGACTTACTGTTGCTAGTGATGGCGTAGTAATGTTATGAACAGCATAAAAAATAAATTAAAAAGCAATTTTATTTGGAATAACGTTACAATTGTATTTAATTCTAAAGGAGAGAAAATTAGGGAGTGAAACTGATATAATAGAACGGTGGGATTTAGGTGTTTGGAATAATAGCTGCTGAGACGATCCTGTGTCAACCTTGTAATCTTTCGGATCGGAACGTTTTCTAAATGTATTTTAAGACCATCAGAATTTGTTGCTAGTATTCGGGAGAAAATGAATAAAGTAGAATTCTATTTCAAGTCATACAAAGTTTATTCGTGTATAAAATTTGTAAGCATTACAATGGCGACCGTAATATATTCCGATATCAAGAATCAATAGTTTATTTAGATTGCAATCACATAGTAAGCTACAACAACAATCAAAATGCTACAACAGACAATTGGTGGCTACAATCATCCCATTAAGTTCACATTTCACGTCTAGTAGAGTATGCTTGCAGTTTGAACATGATCATGCTGTGATTTCAGTGGAATTAATTTACTAGCAGCTTTATAGTGACTCCCCTTAAAAGCTGTGTTGATGATTGAAATCATCACACTGAATTTCATATTCAGTTAAAGCAGATTAAAATATATTACATTACTGACATCCATGGCACTGAAAAACTCTATTTTTCTTCTTTAATAACATATAGTATGTAACTAATTGGTTGCGACTGTTCTTCATCTGAGAAATGTGCTATGGAAGTTATTTATTCTTTGACTCTGAATTCAGAACGTTGGAATGAACCTGTGTTAGTCACAAATTACTTGGAAGAGTACGTTAATGTCTAAATTCCCTCGGAAAATCCTTTTGATGAACTTATCGCCTCTGCTGTTGTGTTAGCCGGAATGCGAAACTTTTCAATAGGCAGGGAATCAAAGGAACTGAATGCGAGCGTATGGAAGAATTTACATGACAGGAGACTAGATTCCTGTATCAAAGGTCGTAAAATTTAAGACGCTACTTATGTATCACGGATTAACGGGGAGGCACTTACTGTACGTCGCCTAAGGGTACGGCACTGGACTATGGCGTGGGAGCAAACTCGATAGCGGAAAGGGGCCATCCATAAATTACGTCACACCTTGAGGGGGAGGAGAGGGGGTCAACAAAGTGTGACAGGGGAGGGGGGGGACGTGTCATAAACTTTGTGACATCACATGCATAATTTGTATTACTTTTTGGCTCGTATTGCCCCAGTGTAGAGGCATACTTATTTAAACGATCATGTGGCATCTATGGACTATATTTTTCATCATACAAAGCCACTAACCAACATAAGCAATTACTTAAGAGGCAACTAGAGGTTTTCCCCATCATGAAGATCCGTCCACAAAGTATTGCCGCTAGACGAAACAGGGAAGTTCTATGTTTATTAAACGATGACGATGTTTTATGGTTGGATGAAGATGATGTTGACACATCGAATGTTCCCGACACTATCGAAATCAAGAATGAAGTAACTGTTATGCCAATAATAAACAGTATCAAGTAATGGGTTCAAAATCCATGGACACATAATGACTCAATTTTGTATCATTAATTTCTATTTTTTATGTTTTTATATTTTTTTAAATGTTTGATTTATAGTTGTTATGATTTTTTAACTAGAAATACATAAATCATTTTGGAAGTGCTGTTTTAATTTATAAATTTAAAATTGCAAAATACGTGACGTCACACCAGGGGAGGGGGGTCCCATAAATGTGACAACCTGTGACATGGGAGGGTGGAGGGGTCCCAAAATCATGAAATTCGTGTGACGTAATTCGTGGATGGCCCCAAAGTAACAATGAGTGATGCAAGCCTCATGTCAACCAACAGAAAGACGGGCTGCGGTATTTGCCTTTGACAAAATATTTGGAGCATCGGACCTCACGGCTATATAAACAAATCAGAACGTTAAGACAGTGGAAATTAGCACTAAAGAACTAAACTCGTGTGTTCAGCCATGCGACAAAATATGTCGATAAAAGTTATCGCCATTTCAATACTTTGCGTCGATAACCATATACGTGTTATATAAGATTTAATTTAAGACAGCCAAAATGATGCCTCTGTTTTTGGTTAGAAACAAGTTTAAGCAAAGTACTCCGATATCATGATGACGTCGTTTCATTATAAAATAAATTTAATGAACTAAAACATGATTTTAGACTTAAATTTTATATATTTGATTCAACAATAATATATTATGTACGCAGTGTGTGTTTGTCTAAAGTTAATAAAATTGGCGCCCAGGAAAATTGTTCCAGTGGTATCTAATATCTCAATAATAATTTATCTGTCAATACGTCTAACCTAATACACTTCCAAAGTGAGGTTATTAGTTGCTGTGTTGTGTCAGACAACGGCTCAGTATGTCCAGTAATACAGTGCCCTGACTGTACATGACGTCACAGCGGGCGCTGTGTTGCACCAAGCGATGTAATCCTCGAGAGACATGCAGCGGTCGATCAGCTACACAGCCCAGTCATTGACATGACCTCCATGAACGGCTTCACACTGTGTTCCTGCAAGACGGTTTCGCTTATGTTATTACATTGGTAGCGTTAGGGTGAGCTTGTACCGTTTCCACCAACATCTAAACCATTATATGCAGATGTGATTGTGGTTTTAGCTTATCCTGCCATTAGATTTACCACTTACGATTTCACAGAATCTTAGCAGTCATTCACATACGTGATATTTCATGTAGAACATTTACGAGATCTGCATTATACAGGAACCAAACCATGCCCGCAATATTACGGAAGCAAACGTGTATTGCGTTCATGGTTCGAATGAAAATTCCAGCAAGTTTTGTTTTCGTCTAGTGTTGTCTTAATACAGGAAAGATTGCTGTAGGTAATAACTTTTTTTAAAATTGTTACTAGAATAATGACACTAAAAACTAACTGCCCCGTTTTTCATCAGTAATGCAAACGCCATTTTCATTTTGCAAAATATTGTTTTACAATTATTTCCGTTATTTACGTTGAATGGGTTTCTTTCTTCTATTATTTTTTCGTATTGTTATTTCCAAAGGTTTTCAATTGCAGTCGACACATACGCAGTTTAATCGTCCACATTTTTCTACAGTTGTTCAGCCAAATGAAGAAAGGTTTCGTTAAAATTTATCTTCAGATCTTAACGGACGATTCCTCACAGTACGTCTCCTTCTACACCCAAATATTCCTGCCTACCTTTTTCCAACACCATATACACGACTTAGTTACAGTAAAATGTGAAATAATTATTTTAAACAACTAATTTGTGTAAACTATGTATTATTAACACCTGTTATGTTGTAAGAGAGGACTAAACAACCCTACACTTGACAGTCTATTTAAAACTTTAAGTAAATTGTTCTGGGAAGAAGTGCTTTTGTGAATGGATTCTTGATATGTTTTTCCCTATTCTTCAAGTCTGAAGAGCATAATTCACTGTAATACACATTCAGCGCTTAACGAAAATGGTACGATACGGAATAACACAACAGATTTGTAAATTAATATGTAATTTCATAAACTACAGTGGAATTTTATTATTTTAGATGATGAAGTCTCGTACGGCGCTTCAGATATTACACAGATAACTACAATAATTACCATTCATTTGCCTTATTGTCCGGACCTCGAAGACATTATGAAAAATATAACTTCAGATTAGCCTGGAAGCTATACCTTTTTTTTTCTGCTTATGGTTTTTCGTCTCGTCGACGTCGTGATCATTAGAGGCGGAAAAAGACTGGAGTCAAAGAATGGTAAGGAATTCGGCCATTGTCTTTTCAAGGAGCCATCCAGGCTGTCATACGGAGTGATTTGGGGAACATATAGAAAACCGAGACCTGCCTGGCACAACGGGGATTCGAACACGTGTCTCTCCTAACGCGAGACCAGAGCGTTACCGCTCACCCAACTGGCTCAGTGACTGGTTTGAAGTACAACTGAAGTTAAACAACAAATGGCGAAATAATGACCATAAATATTGAGAAATAGTTATTCAGTTTTGGGTATAAAGCAACCCAGTCAATTCTCTAAACAACAAACTATGGGAAACATTGGAGTGGTAAAGTTACTAATTAACTTGAGATGGAATCAACATGTAAAGTCCACAGCAAAAACGACAAAAGCTTGAATCTGTAAGATATACAGCTAAGATATAAATCAGTTGCCGTGTATACTCTTGCTAATCCGCTTTTGTAGTGTTTATAGGCTGCTGCCATTACACAGTTAGAAACATTCAGACGACAGCGCATCGTAATTGATTATACCGAATTTAATACAGCAATTTGATTTAACTATTTGTTATCTGTACATTTGAAAAGTTCGCTTTCTAGATTCTGCAACAAACCGTTGATTTTCATTTCTCTAAAAACATTTCCTGATTACAATTTCAAACAAAGTACAATGTTCTACATCTACTATACAATACTACGAATTATTATTAACACTTATTATTCAAAATTTTATCCATTAACTCATAAAAAAATAGTGTGAAATGTTAAATTTGTCCATCGCTAGCATTCGTTGAAGAATACGCCTTTATTGTCAAGAAACCACACTTCTGTCACTAGAAATTTCATTAGTTGTACACAGCCACAATTCTGGTCCATCCTGGGAGTCCATAATCATTCCTTTCAAAGTTTTGCTCTAGGTTGAGAGGTAGTTGGCAATGCTGTCCTTGAGGTCGAATGGAATTTAATTCACTCTCCCACCTCTTAATTCTGTGTTGGAAGGTTTCTTACAGTTTATGGCCGGTGAGGTAATGTATTGGCTCTCAGCTTAGTTTTAAATATTTCATTCACATATTCCAGCGATCTCCGTTATGTTGTCATTCTTTCCTTTTCATAGCCAGAAAAATGCTGGCCTTATTCCTCTTTTTAGGTCTAAGGAACATATACTGAAAATTCTATTTTATTGCATAAAATTTAGTTTTGTTATGTCGCATGACATCTCACCTTCCAAGTTCCGTTGCAATGTAACGCTTGTTCTGAGCAATTATTTTGTGTCGTAAACATTCAAGCCCTTATATTAAAAACTATGCAATATTGAGGCCTTTAAATATTATTTTTGTCGTATTTGAAGAGAGTTAAATCAGCTGGAGGTGAAGGAAAAGAGGGAACACTATTTACTGTTAGCTGCTGGAAAGTATTGATGCTCATATAATTAAATATTTAGGACACACTTGCTGCTAGAAGTTATCTACTTTCAAACATACATAGCCCCTTAAATAATAGAAAATATATTTAAAAGCTATCAACAACGTTTGAAAATACGAGGAAATGCTGTCATCTCTGCGTCACAAATTATCACGAAGAGAAATGGACGATGTGTTCCCGTAATAACAAGTAGGTGGTTTGATAAAATTACTCCGCTAAACACTACAAACAACATATTTCAAGGAAATTGACGATTCTACACTATCAAATATGGGCTGGCTACAAAAAAACAATAAAGGTAAAGGCCATCAACTTTTTACATCACCATTATAAATAAATAGCTTTTGTGGTAGGAAAAGGGCAAAAAATATAATTGAAATCTGATATTTCACATTATTTCCCACATTTCCATTCCCAGAAAGCAATTACTCTGAAACAATATCAGCTACACGCAAAGAAGGAAACTCAAATTGTTTACCCGTCGAAAATAGGGTTGATACAAAGACAGAAGACAATACGGAATAAAATCCGCATATAGTGTACCATTCCATCAACATAGTGGGGACGTGTGAGGGACGCGGGACATAATATTACGGTGTTTACACGGTGCAAATCTCTTGTCCGCATCGTAAGCCGATTATATCCCTGCGCACACAGACTGCGTATGACCGTCCATGTGTTGAGCACGCTCGCTGTAAATATCGACAGCTTTCGCCCAATCGCGGCTTTCCGCACTGACGAGCGTCATTAGAACGCATTTAGCAATGTGTATTAATACTTAAAAATCATTTAACCGTACATCACAGAGATAGCTTTAACATGCGGACATCAGTGTTGGGAAAGAACGATCACGCTGCGGAATTTCTGGAATTTAGATATAGAATAAATTAAGAGTTTCATCAGAATTTATAAATTCTTTTAACAACTTGGTGATAAAATATGAGGGAACTTCCCGTTGTAAGTACTTCAGAAGGTTCACTTAGAAATTGTTATAACTAAATACTGTGTCTACCGATTAACATTTCCGGAAAAGGAAGCAAATATTTTCTATTAAGTACTACACGTAGTGTGTATCTCATAATCACTGTTGGTTTTAGCAGACCTGCACCTGAGGTTTTTAAAAAAACGGGGACGTAGGTTGAAATATGACTGCAAGCAAGAACACTACTGATTTCAGAGCAATCGGTCCAGTATAAGAACAAGCGGTCTAATATAGGGCCCCCCAGATGGATTGTGTGCTGTGGAACAAGAGTACTCTATATCTATCAAACGAAACCATATACCTGTAACAGAAAAAATCAGTAACTACTGAGCAGATTTCGATGGAATTTCACCGGTTTAGTGCTTCGAATTTGAATTCAGTAGTTTCGTGGTGCCGGTGCAGTAAATGAAAATTTGAACGTACATCACGATATACCAAAGATGCAATACCAACTGGATGTGCCGTATTACAGCATGTATCGATTCGTTCCTTAAATTTTGACTTTTCGGTCTTTAAACTCCATAGATGGCCGTATTGAATGAGAATGACACACTAGGAAACTATGAAAATTAATGTCAATAATATAACCGAAAAAACTTATGAGAGCTTCTTTGCTTCTTGAAACTATGATCTCAGGTCGTGCAGCTACAATCTCTGACGATTGGAAGTAAAATTACATTCGATATTAATTGTAAGTAATGTATATCTTATAGGTTTTAACATGATAGTGAACTGTTTAAAACCTTCAGTGTTGGCATTAAAAGCAGTTTAGAAAAATAAGGATGCTTGTTATTCAACTGAAGCTTCTTTGGTAGTACTGCAGGTCGCGACATATTCTGCATAATGTACGAGTAAGTTTTTCCTATAATCTTGCATTTATTCATTTTACAATTAATTATGTTACTCAGTAATCCAATACCGATATTTCTTTAATTAACTGTTAAACGATTCTTTTGATGAGACACATGTTCCTGATTGGGCGGCTAAAAATATTGTAGGAACAAATCAACCCCAACTCATCTCTTTTCGGCTACACTGGGGTTAATAGTTAAATCTAAATATAGCAAATCGAGCGACTGACATTAAATTTGATTCAGAGGTGCAGAAAACCGAAATCTGTTATGAACGTCAACATTTTTTTAACAAATAATCTGACATAACTTGAAAACTGTACGAATCTGATATTCTGATTTAGGAAATTTGAAAGATCGGAATGAGAATTAGCAGTATGGCTTATAATGCTACGTGAACTGCCGCCGGAGTAGGAAATGAAAATGTGTATGTAATCGCAATATTCTATAACGTCACTTTTTTCTTCTTCTGGCTTTATCGAAAACGCGTCCTCCCGAAAATAATAAGTCATAAATAGGTCTTAATCTGGGGCAGCATGGTCATAGCTGTGGCGCCGCAATTTTATGATGAATTCTTATGTATCCCCATGAAACATATCAAAGTAAAGGCTAAAAAAATTTGATATCGCTCTTAGTTCTCGAGATATTGAATGTCAAAAATCGGTTATAGGTATAGTTCCTTGTGCTTTTGGTGACGTTTTTCTTCTGGCCTAGGCCGCACTTCCTCCTAATTACAACCGCGGAAGAAAATAAAACCACTATTGTGTATGTCCAGCGTGTAGTTTCTTTTGGATTGTCGAATGTTATGTTTGTTCTCCTCCAGGCCACATTCTAACCTGAATACCTTAATTTCGAGATACTATATCTTGAGAACTAAACGAGGTATAAACAAATTTTATTTCTCACTTTCGATTTTTTTCGTCCGGTTACATATGAATCTCTCATCACATGCGGCGCCACGGTTATCGTGGAATCCTCTAATCTGGCATAGTTTGAAAACTTGAATTGATTTTGAAGGGATTTTCACAGTAATAAACCGTATATTGAGACTTAAGAAAACTTGAAAACTTAGCAGGAAATGAAAATGTGTATGTAATCTCAATCGTTCTGTTTATGCATGAAAATGAAACTTTTATCTCAACAGCGATCAGAGGATATGATGAAATCATCAACATCGAACAAATTATAAAATTTAATAAAAAAAACTAATAAACAAACAAAGCGATTAAAGATACTGGTTCATGTCTCACTGTTTAATAATAGCAACTTTCCTGGAAGTAAATATTCTGTCTGCACGTGATTTTGAACGATCTACACATGAGCAACACGTTGCAACGCATGCTCATTGCGCGTAATGATAGCAAATTTCTCAATACCGTGGCCAAAGAAGTTTCACTTCAGTAAAGTACAGTACAGTGAAAACTCTCGTGGTTGCTGTATAGTAATGTTGACTAAGTATATTAAGTAAATTACTTTTCCTTCTAATAACTAAATTGAACTTGGAAGGTAAAGTAGACAGGTTTGACTGTTTGTATGATAATCCAGATTTCCCATTGTTTAATCAAATTAAACCAGGGGAATTGCAAATGAACCCACAAGGCCAGATTTTGTGATACAATTTTACAGTAGCGTAATTTCAAGTGGTTTTTTAAAACTGGATACTGACAAATTTTTCGTAGCTCATTATGAAGAACCTCCGAGAGTCGTTCTCGCTGTTAACGACCCATAAATCTCAACGGAAAAAAAAATATGGATAAACCTTTGAAATCACCTTTAATCTGGCAAAATACAGGACAACAGTGACGGACGGTCATCGAGAAAAAATATGTTGTACTCGTGAAAAATAGGAGACGTAACAAACGGCTGCCTTGAGAGGACTGCCGTCGTGTCGTGTGGATCCATATCCGGGGCGAGCCCCTGGAGGGCGACTGCTGCGCGTGACAGCAAGTGACGGCCTCCCGCGGCCAGTCTGCACCGCGATCGCGATACGCCGCCGGCGCACCTGAATATTCATGAGGGCTGTCTGTCGCTCCTCGCTCGCATGCACCACGACTGGTCGCCCAGGGCGCCGCTCCACTCGAGCGATTTATGATCCAAACCGAGCACCACGGATCCAGCATCTACGCTTTAGTTATTCACAATTATATCCCAGTAGAATTTCTACTGATTACTGTTACAGGAATGTAGATTCAACAGTCTACCTAAGTAGATGAGTTACTGATGAGAATTAAGAACTTTTGTGGTACTTTGCACAATCTGAAGCCTAACTCACTCATTGACGGATTAAGTAATCTTGTGTTGATAGGAGCATAATTCTATACTTGTGAGGCCTAAATTAATTTGGAAACGAGTTTATGTGTAGTACAACTTGCACAGACCAGACCAATCCCAAAAGTAAGGTATACAAACCATTTAAGAGATACAAAATTAGTTTATTTTCTGTAATACACCATTTAGAAGGTTGAACTATTGCCTATTTTTAGTCATTTCGGTCAATGCATTTTTGTATACTCGAATCATACCAGCTCACCGTCGTCTCTCTGAGGTAGCGCTGAACTTCACCTTTCACCTCTTCGTTGATGTTGAGTGGCCTTGCGGCCAAATATTCTTTCAGCTTAGAGACCAGGTGGTAGTGGATGGTCAGTGGATGCCAAACACCGACTGTAGGAGGAGTGGGTGATGATGTTTCTACCAACCAAATATTTGCGGATGAGCGACGGTTCGATGGGCGACATGTGGGCGAGCGTTGTTGTGGAGAATAAGTACGCCCTTGCACGACATTATTCTTTTTCGACTCTGAATTTCAAAGTTGAATTTTTCGGTGTTTCGTGATACCTGTTAGCATTTATTCTATTCTCAGCAGGCATAAGGCCGACTACCAATACTCCCTTCGGGTCCTAAACCACAGTAACCATGATTTTATCGGCAGACTGTTGGTTTGACGAAGATGGATCCAGTCAATCTTGTGATTTTTGTTTCGTATCATGCGTAAAGTGGACCCCGGAGGTATCATTACCCGTGACAATCGAGTCCAAGAAGTTGTCATTTTCGTCTGCATAATGGTAAAGGGATTTACGAGAGGCATCCACTCATAATTGTGGTCACCCTTCAGCATTCGTGGTACCCATCTTGCGCACACGTTGCTATATTTTAACTTTTCCGATAAAATCCTGTGGATGGTGCTTCGGAAACCCTCAGGAACCAAAATGCGGACATCATCACAAGATCCACGTATAGTTTACTCAAACTCTGGGACTTTCTCGTCGGAAATTGATGGTCTTCCACTCCTTTGTTTGTCATGAAATTCTGCATTACCGGCCGAAACCTTTTTATGCACAACTTTCAAAAGATTTTTACGTCCATGTTCGACTCTCCATAGAGTTTCGTCATCTGATGAAGAATTTCAAACGGTTCAACGCCTTTTGCGTTCAGAAAGTGAATAATTACACGAACTTCGTACTTGGCGGTAGTGTTCAACGAACCTCCATTGTCAAACCGAGCGTGGTGGGTGAGCGGTTAACGTTCTGGCCTCGCATTCGGGAGGACGCGGGTTCGAATCCCCATCCGGACATCCAGATTTGGGTTTTCCATGGTTTCCCTAAATCACTCCAGGCGAATGCCGGGATGCTTCCTTCAAAAAGTCCATGGCCGAATTCCTTCCCGTTCCTTGACCCCAGTCCCATCCCGCCTCTAATGACCTTAGCCGTCAACGAGGCGTAAAAAAAAATAAAAAATCGTTGTCAACGGCTGCCTAGTGAGGCGCACGTATACTTGTTAGAGAGTGGGGAATCACCAATCATTGTGACCAACAGCCGCACGAACAGTTTCTCTAGATCCCAAAAGCTTTGGATTCCTCACTTTTGTCTTTGTCCTCGTATTAATAATTCTCTTTGTTGGATATTTTACATTCGCTAGTTTACTTTCCACTACAGTTTATTGTATTCTTAAATCTCCTAAAATATTCATAAATAATCAATTTGTAGAATTTCACAAAGCCTGCAGTATGCTCTCTTTACATGCTATCTGTGTACATTCTAGAGAACCAAACAATGGCCGAAAGTCGAAACGAACAGTAGGCCATAATTAAAATTCATCTAAAACAATCTAAATGATGCTCATTCCTTTCAAAACATCGTCGAATATGCTTTAACAATTTTTAAATACATTATATGTATCGCACAATTTTTAACTTACGTTTGATATAAATGAAAAGAAGTCAAAATACGGCAACAATTATACATGAATTCCATACTACTTTTAACTGGAACATTTAATAATAAAATCAACTATACACCATTACGATTACGTATATAGACATCATTAACTATTTCAAATCAGATTAGAATGTTTTAACGGAATTAGCTCCATCTTTACGAAAAATTTAAAGGTAAAGCTGGAATGGTCTGGTAGTTCAATGATTAAGGCACTTGCTATCGAAAATTTTAGGCCCGGTCCTGTATTGAAATCCCGGTGGAGCCATGGATTTTTAAGAGTTGTGTTACATGCTATCTGTGTACATTCTAGAGAACCCAACAATGGCCGAAAGTCGAAACGAACGTAGTTAAAATTCATCTAAAACAATCTAAATTATGCTAATTCCTTTCAAAACATCGTCGAATATGCTTTAAACAATTTTTAAATACATTATACGCCAGGAAGTTCCGCGGTTCGGATTCCACGTTAACTGTAGGTCCCAGAGGAAAGGAACTGGCCGTCCTACCTCTGACACAATGACTTACTATGCCTACAAACCTTCAGGTTGTGGAGTAAGTTAGTTTATTAATAATAGGTCAACGATCATGGGTATTTCCAATGTATTGCCCTACCCACTAAGATCCAGAAAGATAAGTCTACAAGGAGATTTATTCTGGGAAAACAGTGTTCCCACACAACGGGATATTTGTATCTTAGACTGCTGTCTGTGAATTTGCCGTATACGTTAGAGGTGATATAACCAAGGAGGTGGGGTACAAACGTGTAATCGTTGCCAATTTTCAAGATGTACTCAAAGAAAGGGAGAATTCGAGAATAAGAAGTAAGGTGAAAACAAGAGAATCTATGAAATCTCTATTGTATTATCTGTGGATTTTCCAAAAGTGATAGTTTAAACTGAAGTACTCCTGATTATTTGTTCTGTTTCTGTGCGGAACACTGACCCACGAAGCCGAGCATTTTTAAAAATTTACTTGTTTTGTCTCTCGTACAGAAAACGAACAAACACAATAAATTTTAACAACAAATCCAATCACACGTTAACGCTGTTCCTCTGAAATGCCAAACCGCGACTCATTCGGCTGTCCACACAGGCGCAATGTGCGGACCCATTGTAAATGGATTTAATCGACAGTAATACCACATCATTTCTCTTTCAGCAGTTTCACGTGATTTGCAATGCCTCAGTAGTTCCGACACAAGGGAAGCATTTCAAAACCCACTAAACGCCTGATGGTCCGAAACGATTTCGAACAACATTTCTCAGTTTTCGGTGAGCACTAAATGCAGTAAACTGAACCAACCCCGTCAGTATTCGTATTATATTCGTGCGTAGTCTTTGCTATGAACTGAATGCACCCTCTGATATGTGTATCACAATATTGATTCTGCTCTCTCATCTGCAGGTATCTGGCACCCTTACATCTGCCAAGTAAACAATAATTATAACAATAAACTCTATTTTTTCAAGTAGTGCAATATTCATGCGTTATTATGTGTATAATACAAAGAAAGAAATAAAAAAAAGAATAATGAGTAAGAAGTTACAATCCAATCTTCAGACGACAAAAAATTGCCGAAATGAACTGCAAATGCAATGATCTGGGTCTGCACCTCAATCACACAGTAGACACATCTTGGTGTTTGGTGCTGCAACTCGTAACTCCATAACATATCCTATGACCAAGTCACCCAATAATCGTCGTGGCCAGAAGGAAACTAATCATCTGGCATCAACGATTAACTGAGAATTATTCTCTTGTGTGCCACCTCTGAATTCTTGCTTGTGCAAGATCAGCAGTATAGCTCTTTCTTGATCTGAGATTTCTGTGTTCTGGCTGTTATCCAAACTGAGGATGGGCTGTCCTAGTCCATTATTTTTTACTTCTATCTCACTACGGATATCAGGAGGTGCTACACAAGCAAGGCAGCACAAGTTTTCCGCAGCTCTGGAAACCAGACATCCTATGACAATGAGAGATTTCTCATTAATTACTGCATCCTTTGTTTTGGCATGGTAAGAACTGTATCAGGCTCGACATGATTATTCAGCTACAGAATAGACCGAGGGCAGAAACTGATTGTGGTCCGCATGCAGTGCTAGTCAACATCGGCAGAACACTTCTTCCAGCCACTTTCCGCAATGCTTTCTGTAAGCCAGAGCTCACTCCAGAGTAAATCAAAGGTATTTAACAGTACAACAGTGGTCCTGTGTAATACTTTCACAAGTCATAATGCATTAATAGTTTGTTCAAAAATCAGCATTTCCCCAGCGAGTCGGATGACGAGTGATTAACATTCGAGACAGGCGTTCGGGAAGAAGTGGTTTCGACCCCCGGTACTATTAATCAGATTTAGATTTTTTCGATTGGTTTACAAAGTCACTCCACGCACTTTGCACAGTCTATTCTGTTCCCTGTTCAAATTCCCCTCTTTTCTTTAATTTTCTACGATCTGTTGAAACCTTAAAAAAAACCCTTTCATAAAAAATATATAAAATTTAGTTCTGCTAACAGCTACCACTTGTATTACTGTGAACAACAGTTTATGTAATTGTTACGAGAACTCACAGCAACTTGAAAAGCAGTGTTTGTGATTTAATTCCTTCCAGACTGTAGAAATTTGACTCGCTTGCAGTCATACACATACTAAGCTAGTGCAATGCCTAGTGAAGTAGGAGTGTTTCCAAATTCTGTAATTGAAGTTTAGCACGGCTAAGGTAGTTTATCCATTCTGTCGTACTAGTAACTATCTGGAAATGCATTTGTTCTTAGAAAGTAAAATTCTCAAGACGCTTTTGCATATATATAGTTGTATACATTATGGTTTACGTCTTGTTGACGTCGAGGTATTTAGAGCTGGAGAGAATTGTGGAAAGCTACAGGAAGGAAATCGGTCACAGTTTTATGAAGGAATCATACCGGCATTCACATGGAATGATTTCTGTAAAATCGGGATGGCTTAGCCGGAAATAGAAGCCACATCCATCCGAATGCCAGGCCTCGGCGTTTAACACTCATCCTTCGGTATCCATCGGTTTTACAGACAAGTTGCAACCTATTAACTCTGCGCAAAGATGAAAGCAACAAGAAGTGATGGTTAATCCTCTGAACCAATAGATAAGGAAAATAAAAGAAACCTGTTCAGCATTTTGACGTAACAAATAAGTCCCAGAAAAATAATCTAATGTCTACAAGGTTTAGCTAATATTTTTCTGGATTACCGTTTTCAATACTACTATTACTGGCAATTATTGAGAAAAATTGAAACAGTCAAAACAGTTTTAGATATCCAACTAACTCTGTATATTTTAAATGAATACTAAATACAAGAACTCTACCTCAATACAAAATTTAAAGATCGCGCTACAGGATAACACGAAAATGTTATTAATCAACAAAAACGTTGTTTAAGTTAGAGATGAATATGACAAGCAACAATTTGGAGAATAAATAGTACAATATATTCCTCTATGAAATATCAGCTACCGTGCGTGTTCATACTAGAGTTGTCTGTGAATCCGGCCGGATTAGAAATATTTAAATAACCAGTTCCACTGGTTCTACTGTAATTTGTCGGCAGGATGTGGTGAAAATACAGATGTAAGAAGTTAAGATCTTATATTCACTGCTAGAACTATTGGTAGACGGAGTAGACAATCTTTTTAAAAGAATAGATATTTCTAAAAACAGGAGAAAATACGCAACCATTTAAGAACAAACAACCAACCTTTGAACTTGTAAACTTTATCATATTTACCAAAAACAAAATGTTACAGAAAGTCTTAGAATATCACAGAAAATAAATGAGCAGTTATTGTTAACACTTTTTGAAACTCTCATTTTAAAAGTATCATGCAACCATATTGGAAAACAGTTTGTGTATTAACTACCACACTTGTCAGAATCTTATTTAACAATACTTTTATGAATTTTACGGAAAAAATAAATAAAAAGAATCTTTTAAAATTTCAATATCCTGGTATATCATTTGATAATAAACAGGGTGTTAGTCACTGGGCAGGTAAGAAAGTCTGCCGTCAACTGGAGATAGTGATGGGATGGTGTAGCAGGGATGTTAGGGACCAAGGTTAACTGTTGGTTGAGTGTGATGGGGTAGTATTGTTCACCATATTATGGGATGAAATACAAAGGGGATCAGCCAGATAGATTTGTAAGATAAAATTACCGTAAAGTACCATTAGTCACTGATATGATAAAGAAGTTTGGTTGGGAGCCATTGGAATACAGGAGACAAGACATAAAGCTGCCGGGACTGTATAGGCCATACATGCTTATGAGGCTTGCATGGGTATTCGATCAGGAATTAAGAGTAGCAAGTGGGAGGGAGGCCATAAAGCAACACTTACATCAGACGTAAAGAAACGGGAAAACTTTTCACTGTGGGTAAGCGAGTCAGATTGTTGAGTTTATTATGAGCAAATACGCTGAATTAGTTACCTCAAACTCCTAAAGAATATTAAGCAAGTATGCTCGTGGTGACGAAGTAGATGTGAGGGGAAATTACTAATAAGGGACCGTGCACAAACTACGTGGCTCGGTCCAGGGGGGGGGGGTTGGCTGAAAGGCTTCGCTGGGCTACGTGGGGGGAGGGGGGGTTCCGAGCCAGGTCACGTAGTTTTTCACAGTTAAAATGAGTAACAGAACTCACAACAGCACGTGAATATTTATTTCCCTCAGTTAATTATCTCCGTATGTAATTTACAATAATCTGACAAGAGAAAACAGTAGAAAATGTCTTCTGGAATCAAAAGGGAAAAAAGCAACGTGCTACGTGGGGGGGGGGGGGTAGACGCAAAAGCCACGTAGGGCTACGCAGGGGGTAGGGGGGGGGGGGGTTCACAGGAGGCCAAAATGGAGCTACGTGGTTTATGCACGCTCCCTAAGGCATTCCACTGAATGATTTCGTTTGCCGGAGTAACTAGTCATCCAGAATCCATGAACATATAAACATGTTGTAGACGGAAGCGTTGCCTGTCAGAGGATGAAGTTGGGTCCTGAGATTGGATGGGATCCCCAGGCAACTGAATTGGAAACAGCGGCAGCCGTGGAGGCGCTCAAGTTGGTCTGTGTTGCAGAGGCTGAAGAGGCCGTACCAGCACACAATTGCAAATGCCGAGGCTTTCCGCTGGACTCTAATCAGCAGTAGTCCGACACCAAGTTTACAACTCTGGCATGTTCACGTTACAGCTGCTCTGCTGTTGGACGCTAGTAAGAAGCTTTGCTTCGCTGAGTTCTACGCAGACATCGTACTTTTACGGAGAAGAAAAAACTATGCTTGCTTTCTACGACTTATGCATGTAATCAAAGTTTCGATGCATTATTTATCGTTATGTTATACTGCCGTCCACGATCTTGATTATTTTCACTTACAAAATAAGTTATAGTCATCACAGAAATGTCTCTTTAATCTTGAGTTTCAGTACAAATAAATCACAACTATAAGAGTTCAAACAAAAACAGGAAACGCTCACTTAATATCGCACCATAACGTCCCCACCTAAGCTATATTGCCTCCTTCGAAACTATTGGTGACTCAAATGAAATACTAAATATTGTGAAGTCAAGATGTTTCAATTACAGTGAATCTATTTACTCAAAATACAAGAAGTAATTAAAGAAAAGTATCAGTAAAACACTTTATCTCATTTAACGACATATTTTCACAGTTCTTGGTTAATGTACGATAAATGGTACCGTTACGACATTTGTACTCCACACCTGGAATCAAAAATCTAGGTAGCATTGTCACAACTGTTTAGAATGAACAGGAAACCTCCATCGCGTAAATTTGTAGTAATTTCGAACTTTTTTAAATTTACCGTAGTTACGTAATTGAAAGAAGTGTTACTTCACCTATTCCTGGACTTGCAAGGAATCCGTTTTAATTGGTCACTTCTGATTTCCAGTATTTTATATTTACGGTAAGAGAGGAAGTAAGTGCCTGTATCTGATTCGTAGTCTTTCTACCAACGTACATAAACAATATAAAACTTAAAGCGTGTGGTATCTCTGTTTGTGAAAAACTTACTGCTGAGGAAGTAATAGCGGATCTCCTAGAATTTTCCCGAGTACCTACGGAAAGTTGATTAAACATCTAATACTTCGGGTACATGAGCGATTGTAGGATTAGAAAGAAACGATCGTAGCTGTATGATACAACTTATAAGTCAAATGATTGTCTGATTATTAAACGCATACTTTGGGTCCAACTACGTAATTGCGCTCTACTCTGCAACAAATCCTAAAATAATACCCGAGTACTGACTGACAGCTGACGAACGCACACCTTCTTTACAGTCTGTAACTCTGTGGAAGCTGTGGTTATACCAGAGTACATAAAGAAAAATGCTTGAAAAGATTTTTAGACATAAGGACCATACCTGTGTCAAGTGCTTTGACACAATATCAGAATTAAGCTAGTGCATCATTCGTCAGTCGAATCTTATTTGGACAGATACGATTACATCTCCGCTCACCATGTATTTGGGTTGAGAGTAAAACTAAATATTTATTTACAATGGGTATTGCGAACGTTAGAATTCCCGTATCTAACTTCGTCGTCTTGTGTTTGAACTCACTGCTTGTCATAATTGGTAAGCAATCGTTTAGTTATACGTTCTGTTACTTTGAAATAATGTGAGAACAGAGGATAGGGAGCCTACGCTCATTCCAAAAAATTCTTGCCACAAGTTCCATCTTCCATAAAGATCAGACACTTGAGTCCATAAAATATGTCATAAGCATAAAACCTGATTTCTGATTGTAAACCACCAACTCAATTATTCAATAGATTTATGAATAGCAATACTACCCTGTAGTAATTTCATTTTCAATCCCATTCTACCCTTTACAAATTACTCTACCTAGCAAGCCACCCACGCCAAAGATGTTTGCCTTATTTACCACCGTTTTATAACTCACTCTTATCAAATTCGTTGGGAAGATCCAATGCTATAATATTAACATGTCCATTTCATCAGAAATATTTTGTATGAATCCCAGTTACTGAGATTCACTTAAATATCCATTTCTGAACTTACGTTGTTGTTTTGCAAACCACTTTCTTCCCACTGATGTCAAATAAATAACCGTGAAATTTTCAGTCTTATTTGTATCATTTCCTTTATGGACCAGCACTAATATCGCACTTCTTCAGACCCGTGTTAAGCAGAATATCCCCCGATTCGATCTTAATAACATTTCATGATAAACTGTCGCATCCGCCTACCTTTAATTTATCTGTAATAATATTACGGACCCTGGTTGTTTTTCGCTTTTTATCTTCCTTAGTTCCTTCATGATATCAGGATATGTTTCAAATTGTTTTAGTCTGCATATTGCTACTTTTGTGGACAAACTGATACATTGACTTTCCTCCTTTCATCCACCGAGCGTGGTGGTGTAACGGCTACCGTTCTGGCCTCGCATTCGGGAGGACGGCGGTTCGAATCCCCGTCCGGGCATCCAGATTTGGGTTTTCCATAGTTTCCCCAAATCACTCCAGGCGAATGCCAGGATGCTTCCTTCAAAAGGCCATGGCCGAATTCCTTCCCATTCCTTGCCCCCATCCTTTCCCGTCTCTAAAGACCACGTTGTTAAAAAGGGACGTTAAACTGTTACAAAAAAAAAAAACTCCTTTCATCCATGAATAATGGTCCTCAATAGTCTCATCGAACAGTTGCTTAGTATCTCTACATTTACTAAAGCCTCAGTAATGTCTTCTCCACCCGCATTCACAATTTGTATACCTTCTATTCTCCTCTGTTTTCTAACATAGCAATAAAAATTTCTAGTAACACCATTAAGCTGTCTCCCTTCACCCATAATACTCTTCATCCACCAGTCTTTAACTTCTCATTTTGCACCTATTAATTCCTTATTTAGCTATTTCAAGTGTTCCCTTGCTGTCTTATAACTTTTTTGTGGTCGTTTCTTACCAACCTCTTTAGTCTCCTCACCTCACTCTTATGTAGGTTTGTGACATAACAAAATATTTTTTAAAAAAAGAATATGATATTTTGCTCCTTGAGTGTGAATGAAAATTGATAATATTTATTCTTAGAGAAAATTAAGACAGTGTAGGTTGCTATGGAGATAAAAATAATCAAAAGAAATGGTGGCTATCGGCGTAGAGGCATAGAACGTTTGCTTGGAATTATCATTGCCGAAATGAACTTTGCATCTTCGGAGATTACCCAGTTTCAATGTAGTTCCTAGAAGATTACAATAATATACAATAAACTAAAATTGTTTGAAACAAAAGGACTGAATTATTCAATAGTTACAATCAGTTCACAAATCATCAGTTATAAGTCGGATCGTATCACAACGGTTACGCCAAAGGTTCTGTATTTTTATTTAGTTTATGTTTCGGAATAAAAATTTATTCTTCTATTATTATTATATTCCTGAATTTTCCCCAATTCCTTTCCACTATACTGATGATCACCTTCCACATACATAAAATTTCCATGAAATGTCGCTTTATTTCTAAATATATTCAATTTTTAACTGTACCTATATGGTTATAACTACCTTCAATTTGGCCGCTGTTATATCCATCAGAATAGCTTCATGAGCACATATTCCTTCTGTAACCTGAGACTCCACAATGTATTAATCCGGTTTTATTATGTTGTCCAACATATTCTGTCCTCCTCGTGCTCTACTTTACCGCTTGCACAAACCATCATTTGCTGTTTGTTCTTTTGTGTTGTTAATCTTGTTTCCTTCTTAGTTCCTACTAATAATGGTCATCCTACACCCACCTTCGATTTCTGAATATGAGGTATGAATTTAATTTCTCTGTTAAGACGTCATATTGCCCATTCATCCTTCCATTATGGTAAACAGCCAAGAACCTTAATTTTTCTTTCTCATTTCCCCAGAAATTTACACAATAATTGATTACTATAATCTATAAATACCGAACAGCTGTAGTAGTTTACTAACCAGTATGAATGCCAGTTCCTCGTCTATACTCTTACTGTGGTTTTTATTTGGTACTTACTGTATTTTAGTTGTTGGATAAATAATTTGAATGGAAATTTGATGGCCATGCAAGATTCACAGAAATATTATAAGTTTGTTTACGTGGTCAACAGTGAAGATTCACTTCCAAAAAGGTCCTGAAAACGATATCAGTTATTTAAATAACTTTTACGACGCATTTTATGCGTTTACACTTACAACTTACCTGAATCCGAATGGCATAGATACATTGAGGATAAAGGATATGGTTGTAGAATGCATAATTATTAAACTGTATGGTCAGAGACTGCGAAGTTGGAAAAATAACGTGTCGACAATAGCTTACCGCCATTTCCCTTTTATTTCGGTCATGCCTAGTGAATCCTCACCTACCAACCCCCATCACAGACCGCAAGGAGCGCCTCCGTTTTCATGTTTTTTTAATCTGCTTAACGTCTCTCTAACAGCGAGGTCTCTAGAGACGGGAAAGGATGGGGGGCAAGGAATGGGAAGGAATTCGGCCATGGCCTTTTGAACGAAGCATCCCGGCATTTGCCTGGAGTGATTTGGGAAACCATGGAAAACCAAAATCTGGATGCCCGGACGGGGATTCGAACCGCCGTCCTCCCAAATGCGAGGCCAGAACGCTAACCGTTACACCACCACTCTCGGTCCCACAACACAGTGTGGTTCAGCTTAACCGATCAGGGTGATTCTGTACCTGCATGAGTTCTACCGTTGTTTGATGTGCCTTCTTCATTAACTTCCTCATGTCACCTCTTATACTATATCTCGCATTTCTATCGATGTTAATTTCTGCACCTTCCTCTAACACTGACATTTCTGCTTGGTGAAACCCCTCCAACGTAATCCTAAATCCGCTGCTACCTTCAGAACGTTGCATTGGGTGTGAGACTACTTGTGTCGCTTAGCTAACGGTTGAATTGAGCACATAGTGCAGAAAAGGAATCGTTATATAATTAGACTAGCTGACCCGGTCACGCGTTGCTGTGACTTACTAATTATAGTACGTTGGATTAATATTATTCTAAACTTCCTCAAGTAGTCAAATTAATATTCACTAATAAAGACAAAAACATTGTAGTCGATTTGGAAATTCAAATTTAATTGGTAAAGAGTTACGGAGAGTTGAAATTAAGGACAAACGATCATAAAAAATTTTAATTTACATTTCATTACAAATTACTTAATTGAAATTATATAAAAATTGATATTTTTAAAAAAAGTATTTTTTATTTATTTATATAAACCGAAATTTCAGTTATATCTTCAGTCATTCTGTTTTTATATTTTCCCCACAAACTCGAAGATTGTGTTGGATAACATGTCAAAATAATTGTAAACAGTTTGACGAATACTATTCGGCGTGGCTGTCAACGCTGCATCAGCAAGTATCAGGTACCAATAATTGTCGTCTACCAGCAGCTGCAACTCGCGACATGCATCTTGACATGTAGTGAACACTCGACATGTATTGAATACTCGACCATTAACTGTTCGTAAACATTCGAAAGAAGCTGGTTCAGGAACATTCACCAATAACAAACGCTGAAAGAAACATTCACGTTGTTTTGGATGCAAAGTCTTTGCTTTGAATATGCCTGCGATCGAAGGATGTGGTTCTCCTTGTTTACGTGGCTACCATTTTTTACCTAATTTGTTCCATGAAAAATAGCTTGGAACATCGGTATATAATAATGTTTTTGCGAATTGGCGGAACACATCAGATTTTTGACACAATGTGAAAAATTCAGTTTGTGGTTTGTCGTTTTTGGTGGCTCAAGTATTCTTTGGAAAATATTTTCTTCGGTGAAATATACACGTTGATCGTTTTCAAGATGTATTGCAAGATGCTGGATGGAAGGGGCTATTCATGGATGCGAAAACTAAAAATATGCCAGATAGCTTCATTGCTGCTGATGTATCTACCTATTTGGTATCGTGTTATTTCGTCATTTTTATTTACATTTTGAACTTCAAATACGGCCAAATCACTGCCTTTATTAACATATTTACAAACGTACTTAATGGATTTTACAGAACTCCAAAACTCGACGTTAATATGAGCCTTATACGTTTTTGAAAGCAATGGTGAGTATGGTACCACCTACTGATTGTCAATTTCAACTTGTTTTCTAGAATTTGACATTCGCATTGTAAATGTTTGGCCACCATTCTCAGCGTTTCTGCGGCGATACAACGGATAACCATCGATATCCGTAATAGTATCATTCGTATATTCCTTTGGAAAAAGTTTCTTACATTTTCCAACTTCCATGCATGGCGATGTCATGTTAAAAGCACCGCACGGTCCGTGGATCGAGTGACTGGTAACAATATCAAACAATTCTTGATCAATTAATGGGTCCGGAATTTCGGCTGAAATTATTTGATCAATTTCTTCTGGACGGATTTTAACTTCAAGCCAAATCAAAATGTGAGAATGAGGCAAACCTCACCTTTGCCAATCAATCAAATACAGATAGCAACGTGTGTTACCGAAAACTGAATGTTTTACGATTAAATCAATCAATGATTTTCATTTTTGTTTCAACACACGTGCCGTGACATCATGACGATGCATTGATTGATGGCCTGGTAATAGCAAAGTTTGTATTTCCTCCCAATTCGGATTACATGTAAATGTAATAAACAAATCTGGACGACCATAATGACGTACGTAAGTCATCGCATCTTGTATATATTCCTGCATGTTCCGTGAACTGCCGATGTAGCTCGAAGGTAAAATAAATGCATTACCGATATCATTGGCGTTAAAATTTTCATAAATATTGCCGATAACAGTATCTCGTAAGAGGATGTATTCCTCCGATCGTAATTTAACCTGGTTGTATCGAATAAATCGCAAATGCTTGTTTTCAACCTTGGCGTACATATCCACGACGTATTGATTTTTTTTGATTTTTTTTTGTAACTGCTTTACGTCTCTTTTTAACATCGAGGTCTTTAGAGACGGGAAAGGATGGGGGGCAAGGACGGGGGCAAGGAATGGGAAGGAATTCGGCCATGGCCTTTTTGAAGGAAGCATCCCGGCATTTGCCTGGAGTGATTTGGGGAAACCATGGGAAACCCAAATCTGGATGCCCGGACGGGGATTCGAACCGCCGTATTTTCCAACAATACCACAATTGCTCTCTCTTCTGCTTGTTCGATGAAATTATACTGGCACCTAGTTTTCAAGCGTTCCTCACAATTTCCAATAGATTTGGAGAAACTTCGGGTCATCGTTTGGCATCGGTATCAACGACCCAATCTTATGGTACACCTGGCCTTGTATTTTGAATTTAGTTTCAAAATGACTTCCATCAGATGTAAGATCGCAAATTTTTGTTGCCCAAAAAGACGTCATCTGGAAGCAAGAATTGAATTTGCGTGTCTTGCGCAGAAACAATTTCGAATCGTTGATTATAAATGTTCTGGCGAATTGGGTAGTGGTAATAATACATCTTTTCCTGATGCACAACACATGCCGGCTGCTTCATTGCGGAATTTCAACGCCTGATAATACTGGCATATTTTGCTCACTGCACCGATTGCAGTTTTTGAATGTGCAGAGTAATCAATGGCTGGTGCATATTGGAACGCAAGACGAACAAATGATACACGTGTTAAAGCACGGCTGATTTACTGTCTCACTCGTTCTCTTTCTCTAAATGTAGCTATGTGCTGTTCTCATGCCGCTCTTGTTCTCGATATATTCTGTCACAGACGTTCATCACGCTGTTCTTGAGATTCTTGCATACGATGCTCAGCTGTCCTGATTCTTTGAACTTCCTTACTTGCCGCGATTTGTGTTGTTGATTGATGAGCTCTTTCGTCGTGCGTCTTGCCTCTCTGCTACACGCATTGTCGAGGTTAGATTCTTTAGCGACATTTCACTGAAAAATATTTGAATTACAACAAAAAGTGCCTTTCTGAAAGCCTTAAAATAAGACACTATAATATAGTGGTGAAACCGGAATTTTTGGGTCCATTGAAAAATACAGTAAAATGGAAGTTAAGAACTAATGAGGAAATATAAAATAACATTGAAAAAAATAACAGAAAAAGAAGAATGATATTTTTTTTATATATTTATAGCATGGATGACACCAGGCTTTCGAGAGGTTTAGAAAGATTTGAAACGAAATAATAACAGTGAACCGTATGGAAAGAAAATTTTTTCGATAGCAGACTTTGAATATGGCAGGATTCAAAGGTAGAGAGGAGTGCAATAATGAAGGAGTACTGGGGAGAAAGAAAGAAAAAACAACAGGAGAGGAATTGAAATTGACACGTGGAGTCTAGCTGACCATAACAAAAAGAAGAAGAAAAATGATAAGCTAGCGAGAAATGCTTACACGATTCGAATTTATCGTAACGTTTTCTTCAATGTTATATTCATGTGAGTAATTACTTTGTCGTTAGGTATAAAGACACAAAAACGACGTACAACAATACAGTATAATTATAACACAATACGCAGCACAATTAAAATGGAAGAAACTCACACATATGGCGTGGAATAGACCGTAGCATAAATAAATCGAAATACAACGCCAACTAATGGATGGTTCGATAAATAAACACACCGCCATCTGTTAGGAATAAACTGTAGCATAAATAAATTGAAACAGAACGTCATCTACTGGATGATTACCCAACCTAGCTAACCAAATGTTGTATAGATAAGTTAACACATCGCCATGTGTTAGAAACTTATGGAACTATAACAATAATTACGTGTGGTCGTAATGACCTGGTGACATGGTTTCTACCTAGCCCGCCCATCCTGCCTGGTAGAGGGGACCTACATTTTAACGTCGAATCCGAATCACAGTACCGTCCTGGCGTATTTCACCTTACACATCATGCTGCGCCGGGGGTTAATGCCGGGTTAAGTGTCTATAAAAATCCTCGCCGAGACAGGAACTCGAACCGGGGACCTTTCCATCTCCAGTCAGATGCCCTAACCACTTAGCCAGCAGACCGCTTAGCCTTGGTGGCTTACAAATAAGTACAAACCACTGTCCTATGACAAACATTTAATGAACATTTATTTCGCAAATAATAAATATTGAGGTCTATAATCCAGATAAAAACTATCCTATCTTTTAAGTTGGACTAAATCACACACATTAAGCCAAATTTCATCTAAATCGGTTATGTAGTTTCGGAGTTCATCCCGGACGAACATCGTGACACGAGATTTTTATATATATAAAGATACTAGAGACAAAAGGTGCAATATATTCCAAACAAAGATTTATTTGGAACTGATATATACGATATATAATAAAACAGATAGACAATCGATTATTAATCAGTATCAAATTCATACTTCATCAAGTTGTGATTAGCGTCGTGCAAATAGACGGTTTATTTTGTATGCTATCGAACAGATAGTAGCATTAATCCCCAGATACTGAGTAAAGTCTTTTAGAAGAGTTATTTGCAACTTTTTCTGATCTTTCAGCAGTGTTTCTGAAGAAATGCGTTTTTATTTTTATTGTGCAGGTCTGAAGTATCCTTTACGTCTCTATTGTTTTGTTTTAATTTCATTTAGTGAAATATTTACCGGGGATAGTAGTGCAAAACTAAATTCTTTGTCACAAGGACGAGCCAGTGACAGCCACCTCATAACCAATATTCTAATGAGTATTTATAATAAAGCAACATGTTGCTTGTGAAATTCTGTCAAATACAGTTGAAGCCGATACAGACGTGAAGAAAGAGTTCATTTAAAAAAAAAATATTCTTTTCCCAAACGTTATCGAAAATTATTACAAGTATGAATTGATGCCATGAAATATTTCTACCTTGACGGCAGAAAAAAAATCTAATTAAATTTTCTAAAACTCTGTGCTTATCGTTGTTATTTGCAGCTACTGTTTCTCGGCTGCAGTGGAGATTAAGATATTCTGGCCAAGTATCAGTCTATTCATGCTGTTTATCATGTTTAAAATGACATTCAAAACATTTAAATCATTTCTATAATTGTATTACAACTAATGATTGTAATGTTCCATTTTCCCTCAGGAAACATTTACTCATGAAACTACCGAGCGTGATGGGTGAGCGGTTAACGCTATGGCCTCGCATTCGGAAGGACGCTGGTTCGAATCCCCATCCGGGCATCCAGATTTTGGTTCTCCATGGTTTCCCCATATCACTCGAGACAATGTCGGGATGCTTCCTTCAAAAGGCCATGGCTGAATTCCTTCCCGTTGTACCATGTCCCATCCCGCCTCTAATGACCTCGACGTCAACGAGGCGTAAAGCTGTAAATAAAAAAAATTAAAAATACTGATGAAACTTTGAGAAACTTAAGTGTGAGTGGAGATTTTACCGGAGTATTGACGAAATGATGTCTTCTCGGGTGTCCAGCCGGATGAAGTTGTGTAAACACGACGTTTCGACAGCTGGCTCTGCTGTCTTCATCACGTATCTTGTAGCTGTTGCAAGCTGACTGCTGTCACCGCCTCGACTGAGTCGAAGCCAGCTGTCGAAACGTCGTGTTTACACAACACCATCCGGCTGGACACCCGAGAGGACTTCATTTTATGAGAAACTTAAGTTTGAAAGCGGTGAATGCCTGATTATGCAATGCGAAAACGTTTATAGAGAAATCATACACGGTTGAAAATTTATGACACTTTCTTTCTAATTGATCGAAGAATTTTTTAGCGGGGTAAAATCCTGACAAGAATGATAGGGGCCAGATAGCCTAGAACACTGTGTAGCGGCACCACTTTGTGTTTGAAAGTAGCGCCGGTTTGTGACGTCATTGGCACCATGTCCGTGGCCACGGAAGGGTGAGCCCCGGGGGCCGCATGGTGGGTGCTGTGGTAGCCACAAGGTGGGCCGTCGGTCGCAGGACGTGGAGAAGTGTGGTTGGTGTTAAGTTGAAAGTTGTAAACGTGTGAATGTGAGTAAAAGGTGTACAAATAGCCGTTCTACTTTAACTGGATCTGCAACTTTGGAGAAATAGTAGTCCGATAAGTTTATAACATTGGTGGTGTTGGAAAAATTGAAGGCAATGAATTAAATTTAGTTTTGTGAAATAACTGTTTATTCATTCAGTAGTCTTTAAATGTTCTCAGTTGAGTGGCGGCCGGTCAAGAGAATCTGTATCTTTAGAAGGAACTTGCGGTAAGAGTTTAAACTATGCACATTATATTTCAGTGAGCGAGATTGAAAGAAAAACATTCTGGTAGCTGATGTGAGTGGGCGACCCACGAAACCGCAACAACTGGACCATTCAGTGCCGTAACAAATAGCCAGAACTTTTTTTTAATGGCATTCGGCATCTAAAGCCATACAGCTCAATGTGAATATCATATATCTTCAAGTGAATCACTTTATCCAATATATATTGCCACTTCTAAGTACGGACACGACATTCACAGACACACTTATACACCGATGTCCTTGGTCGGACTCGAACCGGCGACCTTCGGCACGCGGGACCAGTACTCTAGCCTCTACGCTTCCAAGGCCAGCTGTTTTACGTCTTATCGCTGAACTCTAGCTCGTTTCTGAGGAAGTGACGTTTTTTTTAATTTTATTTTATTATACGCCGAGATACTCAGTTAAATCTGTTGAGGTGTCTCAACCAATCACCGACGTGATTCCTGTGAGCAGTAACAAAAGTTTATTCTCTGTTATATGCAGGCCAATTGGAGAAGCTAGATTTGCCATGTTCTACAGTTCCACAGAACACTAGACAAACCCGGCGAGCTGTAGCATCACGCAGCAGATTCAAGAGGGTTATTTCTTCACCTGGGGAGAAGAAGTTTCTGGCAGACAGTCCAATGCGGTGCCTTCATGGTCAGCCGTACAGTGCATACTCACCAGGGGCATGAAAGTCTACTACCTACAGCAGTATATCCGTTGTGCTCACAGCGAGAAAACTACCTTCGCTCTACGCATGCGGCAGTCTACAGATACGTGACTCGCAACAATTTAATCAACTTTTACGATTTGGTAAAACATCGATTTATGATTGTCGACAGCAATCATTAGGCGATCCTGCTTGATGAAAACCGACACCATATCCATGTTTTTAATCAAAATGCAAAAGTTGTGATTTGTTAAATGTAATAGCATTATAGTTAATAAAATCATTTGCTTTGATATTATTCAAGATAAAATAAAAAAGATGTATTAAAATAATGTCATATTTATTCATTTATAATTCCAATCCAGTATCTTTAATTTATAAGGTCTTTCATATCAATAGACTAAGAGTTTACAAATACAAACTGACGGCTTCGTCCTATCCTTCTCTGTTTACATGTCATAAAAGCCTCAATTGAGCGGTATGCTGTACTGTATGTTTCGTAATATGTCACATTATCTAATTTTAACCATTTCTGTCAATGTGTTTCTTTGCTTGAATATTCGAAATATTTTATTTTTCCAGCACCAAATATCTAAATAACATAACATTTGTTTTACGGGAATAAATTCTGCCCGTTCTAATCTAGATATTCTTACGGTATATGCTCGAAGAGACATTGAAAACAGAAACCTATTAGCCCAATGTGCTTCTCTAGCCGGCAACTTTTTAAAGCAACTTACCAATTTGTCGTGAGCAGGAAAAACATTCAGAAACTAGGTAAGATAAATGTTTTGCCCTTTTCGTAGTCCGTACTGATTCTCATCAACGGAAAAAGAAATAGGTGTTTACTACAATACTAAATTACTTGTCGGAGTCAGCATATGGTGGAAGCCGGCCAAATAAACGTAACTTCTCCTCATATTTCAATTTATTGATTTATAATTATTTATTCGTTCGGATGGGGAAGGGACTATTGTTATCTCCTATAAACCTTTTCGAGGGAGGTTCGGTAATACACAAAGGTAAGAGATTACTAGCGATCTTTGCCTTATAATTAGCCGTAACCAGTACAGTTTGTCATCCATATTATTATTCAGTTAAAAGTGGATATAATTCCTTTGATAAACATTTTAATTCATAAAACTCGTTAGTTATCTACTGCAGAAAAACTGACATCTATAAATACAGAGAAAAAAGATCAATAAAACGAAGACTATTAGCCAAAGTATACAATGATACTACACACGATTTAATTATACAGTGTTACTAAAGCAGAGTGAATTAAAATGTTGGTTAAAAAAGATAAATCTATCAAGATAAAGCGTTAATCAATTAACTAGTACATTTAATGTAATTGGTTTAGCTTTACAACGTAAAAAAATCAAACTGAAGTTCGTTTCCATTTATGTTTATGTAAAACTTCGTGTAATTTCATTTAAAAATCAATGGACGTCTAAGTGAAACAGACATGTATAAATGAAATAATTAGATTAGAAACTTTCTATCAATCAGAGTAGATACGAAATTTAATTAAATGCTGCCTCTAACTTACATTGTTAGAGTGACTAACTGATCCCACTTCTAAACATAAAATCTTAACTCTTGTCTGTTTGATACTTATGAAAACATACCAGCATTTTTGCGTATTCTGTTAAAAATCAGCTGTCCAATTTATGTGAAATGTGTAAAATATTATCGAAAATGTTAAGTAAAATAACGCCACGTAAATACTAAAATCAAACGGTATCCATACAATTCAGCAACTAAGCACCTGTTAATTATGATTATAAAAGTTATTTGTTATATTCATGAAAATGTTGCTATAATCATCTTGCTTATGACACACAAAAGCGGCTTCCTCAAAGCTTGAAACCACGAATGTCCGATAATATCTCTGGCCCAAAGATTTTCGCGATGTTGTGGGTGCCGTGGTATTCAGCGAAATGCGGACTAAGTGGAGGTATTGTTTTGCGAGGCAGCCCCCAAGTGGTACCTCTGCAGACAAAGGCAGGCGGCCCGGCGCGGCGTTCGGGTGGCATGCGGCCAATCCTCTTAAGCTCGGCAGGCAGGCAGCTGCGTTCCCCGGGCTTCATTACGAGTTTTAATTACCTGCAGGTGAGTGACGTCGGCGGGGGCCCGGCCTGTTTGCTCTCGAGTTGAGCTGCCAGTCTGCTCGGCGCTGTTTGCTCTTGGCCCTGCAGAATCCTACCGCGACCGACCCATCTCCGCAGTCGGCAGACGTCAGACTTACCTTACTGCACACAGATACCTGTTAGTATCTAGTGCTTTTCTTACTATTACCATTAAAACTTTGAAGTAATTTAGAAATCTTCCATATTTTAGAAATGGCAGAGCAGAATATTTTTAAAAACATTAACTTTCTATCATTTCTCAAGAAACTGATGGCAGTGAACTTTTTTTAATTTTGGTGTCCCTAATCTCGTGAGTGAAAAATAAATACTTTCCTTTCATTCGTCCGTCTGTTTGTCTGTCAAAATCCTCATAAAGTCTCAAACCTTCAAATTAAATCACAAGGAAAGTGAAAATGACTCATGACTCACTAAAGTTGAAGGCAGCGACGGGAGAAGAACATATATCACGAACACAAAAAATACACAATATTTCGGTCTTAAACCTTCTTCGTGTCAAAGAGAATGAGTGATGTGGTTCGGGAGGTGTGCACACGCCAAAGTATAATACATGACTGAGTGGATTATCACTATGGCGGTGGGACTAAGATGTTATATGTAGTGATAATCCACTCAGTCATGTAGGATACTTCGACGTGTGCACACCTACCGAATCACATGACTCATTCTCTTTAACATGAAGAAGGTTTGAGACCGAAATATTGTGTATTTTTAGTGTTCGTGATATATGTGCTTCTCCCGTCGCTGCCTTCAACATTGGTGAGTGATTTTCCCTTTCCCTGTGATTTATATTGCCTAAAGCCGTTCCCTTTTTCCTTTGTTTAGTTACAAACCTTCAAATTAAACATTTATAAAGCACATATGAGAAGTTTGAGAATTACGTGCGCGTAGACAGTAAACATTCAGAATGATTTCACACGGAAAGAGGAGTGAGACAAAGAAGTGTATTGTCACCTGTCCTGTTTATATAGTATTGGATGTAGTAATCCCAGAAGTCCAGGTATACAGAGATCCAATATAGCTTAAGATGATAGCATATGCTGATGACATAATAATACGGGAGGAGATAGAGAAGGATCCGGAAAGAGAATTACGAATAGTGGACTGCATTGGGTAAACATGACCTGGAAATAAGTGTAGAAAAGGCTTTTTATTTTAATTGCTTAACGTCTCTTAAAAGCTAGGTCTTTAGAGACAGGAAAGGAAGGGGGGGGGGCAAGGAATGGGAAGGAATTCGGCCATGGCCTTTTGAAGGAAGCATCCCGGCATTTGCCTGGAGTGATTTGGGAAACCATGGAAAACCCAAATCTGGATGCCCGAACGGGGATTCGAACCGCCGTCCTTCCGAATGCGAGGCGAGAACGCTAACCGTTACACCACCATGCTAGGTGAAAAGACCAAGATAGAAGACCTCATAGAAGGATGTGTTACTCGACGGCAAGAAATTGGAATGAATAGAATCGTTTGTGTATCTGGGAAGCAGGGTAGGTATCAATGGAAAGATGGAGGAAGAAATAGGTCAGAGAGTAAGGAAGAATGAACAATTGTATAATCAGATAAAGGATATAATCTGGAGGTGGAACATAGGGAAGGATGCCAAAATTCTGCTCTATAAAGTATATTACCAGCCCGTACTGACCTATGGCTCCGAATCCTGGACTTTGACAAAGAGAGATATTAGCAGATTTCAGGCAGCAGAGATGAGGGATAGAGAATGTCACGAGAAAAGATAAAATAAAAATGAAAACATCAGGGAGAGAATACAAGTGGAAGCATTAGAAGAGATGTTAACAAGGAAAAGATTCCAATGGCTGGGGCATGTTATGAGGATGGAGGAGAGGAGGATGCCGAAGAAGATAACACTGCTGAACAGTGGGAAGGGAAGGAGACCATTTGGAAGACCTCGAGCAAGATGGATGGGCCCAGTGCAGAATGACGCAGATCCTGAAGGAGTCGTTTGGAGAAAAGTGGTGGAGAAAAATCTTAGAATGACCGCAAGATTTGGAAGAGTTTGTGCAGTACGATCCGCAAAGGCGGAAACGTCTTATGATGATGATTTATAATGCGAACTAATTTAGTTTTTACTAACCTTCTTCTTCTTCATATAATGCCATACAGATCACTGGGTTTTGCGTTTTCCATGAACGATGTACTCCTTCCTATTCGTCCAAAAGGTACAAAATTGACCGCCAGGATTTACGTCCCCCAAATCACCATCAACAGTTCCGTAAGCACTTACTCGATACGCCATGCTTCCGAAAACTTGTGTGTAGTGAAAAGAACTATTTTTATTTAATGAGGGGCTGAGGAAAATATTTCCTTCAAATAATCTTCGTCAATATCAAATTAAATCTAATACCAAGCCAACATACAAAATGTTTGGTTTTTCCTTCTTATTCCAAGATCTGTGGAACCGTTCCCCATATATCCCCCTCCCCCCCCCCCAAATAAAAATACAATGCACACTTTTTTCCCGAAACTTTTGATACGAAAAATCTTTCAAAATTTATAACGATATGTAACCCGTTAAATTTTACAGAAAAACCATAGCGATGTTTCTGCAATTTTTGGTTTTGGCATAGTAACTAAATGAGTGATTTTGAAAAATTTGACCAAAAAAAAAAAAAAAACGTATATAATTCGATGCAGAATTGCATGATTCCGATATCAATAGACTTTTTTTCATCTGATTTCAACACTGGGTAATAAATAACGGATCACATGCGATGTAAATAAGACAACCTACATAATTGGCTACGTAATTGTAAATCGACTTTCTTTCGAAGTTTTTATATCAAGAGAAAACTTGTAGATGTGTCCTGGTACTACTGCCCCTCATACAAAACCTTTTATGGTTTATCGTGTGGTACAGCTATGAACTCTATAAGGGCTGTCCAAATAGATTTTAACTTTTTCATACGAAATTATAGACAGATTTAGTGTTGCGGAGAACTTTTACATCTGGAACATCATTCGCGTCAGCCAGTCAGCCGCGTGCCGTAGCGACAGCCAGTCGTATTTTCATTGCCTCCGAGATGGCAGAGTGTCACATTTCATTCGGAGTGTTCTGGAGAAGAAAGGCGTTACTCTCGTTTACTAGGCTCTCCACCCTCCTGGCTTTGCTCCATCTGACATCTGGCTGTTAAAAGGCCACTGAAATGTTTCCGAGAGAACATCTTGCGACAGAGGAACTGACAGCCATTTCGAAGAAGGCTTCCAACAGTGTTTGAAAGCAAAAGGAGAGTACTTCCAAGTAGCATAAGAAATGAACTATACTTACCAAACAACATTTTTATGGATCTGGGCCCAGTAATGTACGGTTATAATTGCGATACGCAATGATTTCTCACGCATGAACCTGTAAGTAACGAGTCGAATTATATTACTGTTACAGGGCTTTGAATAAACAAATATTAATAAACTATAAACATTTAAAAGCAAGGATTTACCTGAGTTGAGAACTGAATAAAAAAGCTCCTTTAATATCTGTGAAAAACGTAAGTTCCTTTCATTTAGCTAGCGATGTTTATCTCTCATATTCACGTATATTACGTTTGTGTTACTGACAAATTTAATGTAAAATTTGTCGTATTGTCAAGAAGGAATTAAAGAAAATCTCTTAAATGAATGAATTTCCTTAATACAGAGATACAAACAATATAATATTTGAAGTAGAAGCCTAATTTGCAGTCAACACATAGTCAAGAATATCAAAAATGTAATGAGGAATCCATAACAGCCACGATTCTCAGACCGAGCATGATGGGTGAGCGGTAACGCTCTGGCTTCTTATTCGGGAGGACGTGGATTCGAATCTCCGACCGACCATCCAGTTTTGGGATTTCCATGGTTTTCCCTCATCACTCCAGGACGGTTCCTTGTAATAGCCATGGTCAAATTCCTTCCCGTTCCTTTCCTTCAGTCCTTTCCCGCCTCTAATGTCCTCGTCGTAGACAAAGCATAAAGTCATAAGCATTAAAAAAAACACTCTGAAGTGATTTAAACGACTGTTAGCGATGAACAATAAGATGTCGTTGCTAGGCCGTTGTCCTGGCATACGTTTCGATTGCGAGAGCTAACTTACTGTTGAATGGATTCTAATTTGCGGACATTTTTATCTTAATTTCTCAACTTTTTGATGTCACATCAGAATAAAACATTTTATTCTTGGGTCCGTGGACTGTACGTTCTTCGGAACGCCATCAAAATCCGAACAGCAGATTTTACGTGAATCGTGTTCAACTAAAAAAAAAGGGCAGACGAATACTTGACAATGACTCATCAAGATAAAATTTACTTTATTTTATTGCTGGGACCCTGGGCTGCACAAGGTTTGTTACCAGTGTGAAGATTCATTTGGTTGTTTTGGCGTGAATCGGTGTCAACAAAACAGAAGTTACTTCTCGCGGTTGAAGCTCTTACAGCTAACTACATAATACATGCAATGTGCCTGTACAATATTATATAACCTGTGAAGATTAACGAGTTTTTTCAAAGTTTTCAACAAGTTTTAGTGATCGAACTACAAAACTCATAACCAAAATCAAGTTTAGAAAGGAAGTTATACAATTTTCGGTTTAGAGATGTGACGCTTTCTTTCTATGCGTCATAAGATCTTTAAATACAAAAACTGACTAAAATTTAAAACTTGTATCCCTTACGCATATTATATTTTCTAATACTTTGGGTAAGGCATCAATACCGAGAAAAAAAAGCCGAGCCTAGTGGGTGAGCAATAATGCTCGGGCTTGGTATTTGGGAGGATAATGGTTCAAATCCTCTTCCAGCCATCTAGATTTCGATTTTCCGTGGTCTCCCTAAATAATTCCAGGCGAATGCAAGGATGGTCCGTCAAGAGGCAATTGGCGAATTCCTCCCTTCTATTAACATCGATGTCAATGAGGCGCAAAAATAGTATGAGGGTGTAGAAAAAAGCCTGTGTCATAAAACTATGAAGCATGATTTTTTACTAATCTCTAATGTTCGTTATTTTTGTAATTTGTAGACATCAAACCTACCTTGACGATGAGATATTACCTATACATATTTATTTCTCAAGATTTTTCTCGGATTTACATAAAACAACATGGGAGCAAATGCTCCAAATAGTTCTGTCAGTTAAAGCCACACCAGTATGGTCTTGAAAACACGGTAGTTGTTTTTACGCGTCTCAATATCAATCATTCATCACAGGAAAACAGGAGCTAGGTGGCTTCGAACATTGACATTTGGAGATCATTGTAGCCAATTTGTTTGGAATTTCAGTATCAGTCAGACGTATGTTGTGACAGTCCCCGCATTTAAAATTTTATATATATATATAATAAAAATTCATTAAAAATGCTGCTTTAGTCATAACGTAGCACTAATTCCCACAATATTGTCCTCGAAATCAAATGCTAATTTACTTCGTCCCATACCCATCCAGATACCATCGCAAACGTTTGCCTTATGCGTACCAGCCACTTTAATTCCTGCTAGTTTTCAATAACAGAATTTCGTGTCATAATGTTCAGGAACATTCTCACATGCACGAATATCTTTGTATAGAGATAAGAGCTGTGATGTAACAGGAGTTGGCTTATTTGGACTGGAGAGGGAAAAATATAACCACTGACAGATAAGGAGAGATGACATGCAGTCAACGAATGCGCTTCACAAACGAAGCGATAAGGTTCTTTACATCTTCAATTGAGGCTATCTGATGACACGAGGCTCTTTGTAGAAGTTTGGTTATTTACTTTGTTCCTGATACAAACTGATTCCAGAGTACAACTGAACTATCGTCCCTAAGTTAAACTTTACTGCATCCAGTTTCTCGACAACGATTTTAATGATTTTGAAGTTTCAGCGGTTTTTCTTTTATACACGAAAAGTTACTGTAGCTTTTACTGACTGTGATAGTGAATTTAAATTAGATTCCTGTGATGCATAACAATTAAAATTTATAGTACAGATCTGCCAGATCACGTATACTCTGAGATGCAGTTAAAAAAAAGTTTTACTAAGAATAGTGATAGCTAATATGGAATGTAATTTAACAATGATATAACTTATTCATATTATAGTTTATACATGAGTGTCACACTGTTTTTCATCTGCAATCTTCTAATATAAACTCGTACTAACACAATGGAAGGTAATATAATTTCTTCCCAATATAGTACAATATTTCATAAATTCAGCGAGCTATTACTATTGTAATGTTCTGATAAATTCATTCCACATTTAGTATTCTCCACGGTAAGTACGGAAAAAGACAAACAAAGCATTAGATTAAAAATGCCCTAGTCTAAAATCTGCTGACTCTTGTAAAGTCAAGACATTAAAAAATAAGACAAGGTGGTTGCTCATATTTTGAGAAACGATAGACCTCCCAACATGTTAACAATGTGTTAAAGAAAAATTAAGAAATTTTAACAAGCCAGAAATACTTGGAAGTTGAATCAGGCCAGTTGAAAACAAAGAAATCATTCGGTTAGCGCTGCATTGGGAATATAATGTTAGCTTTCAAACACTGCACTATGTAAAAACTGTATATACAAGTTACCATATTTCTTGTTTATTAAATATGATGGATTCTCTACCGCGTTATTCGTATCAAATATTCTCACAACTGATGTACAGTACATTATTTTTGTTTTTCATGAAAACTTAAAGTTACACACTGGGATGATGGAACCCACTGTAAACAATTTTAGAACACTGAGTGCATGTAAGCTACTACATTGTCAGACAAAGGATCCTTTACATTAAACATGTAATCCCATTTTCAGTTATTAATACGAAGTAAGAAGTGGTAAAATAATGGGAATCAAGGTCAAACAATGGAAATCAAATTAAAACAAAGGAAATCAAAGTCAAACAATCTTACGGATATTTAAAGAATATACCAGCGAAATAAGGGTTTTCTTATATTGAAAGCTCTTCTTGATTATTCACATTTGAAATACTTGGACGAGCCAGAATTGTTGTCAATTTGCAGAAAGTTGATCGAGAACTCTCCATCTGGGCAAGACCTTTGATATATATCTAGAGATAAAAATCATAACTAGAGCTTAGAATCACACATTCACTAGAGCACCTCAATATGGTTTAATTTCGTGGAAAAGACTGTAAGGGAAAACTGTGAATACCACTTACCTTGATATAATAGGTAACTTTGTCAGCTGAAGTCTCAAGAAAAAAATGAGTATTATCTGCCAAACTATATGAACATCTCCACCAGCCACAATTCCTGTAATCGTTAAATATAAAAAGAGATCACCAGATTATTTCACTCTAAGCATATTCCATAAAATTACCTAATATAAATCAGAAGCACGAAATTAGATTGTTAAACAAATAATAAATATTAAAAATTTATTTTAAGCATTAGTACAAAAAATGAAGTTTACAATAATTATAAACCATTCTTCCGAAATCCTGACTATTCAGTCTTGCTAGAAATTTAATTGTTACATAGTAGCCTATCAGTCTTTATGATTGTTTCTCAAAGACTATTTTAACAGAATACAAACACATGTTAGGAAGTGTGTACAGAAACAAGTCCTTAAATCCTCAGCGAACTCTGTTAAAGTATACTTGGTAGGACGCAATGGTCGACCAGCTCTTCGACGACCTCCTGGATCCTGCCACGATATGCAGGATACTTGCGGAAGCAGTGGCAGACCTCCTGCCCGCGGTCCACCAGTAGGAACCGCTCGAAGTCTTCGTGCAGCCTGAGTATGCTCTCCGTGTGCTCAGTGGGCATGAGTATGGTGGGGCAGAAGGAAGCCGCCACCACGCGACCGAGCTGCCGCATGCGGGTGCAACTGCTCAAGAAGTCCTCCCACGGAATCACACGATCAGCACTGACGCCGCCGGCTTCTAGCGTCAATGTCAGCTCCTTGTGGTAGTACTCCAGCAAGCGCTCCTCGTATCGCTCGCGGAAATTACGTCTCGTCGTGAGGTGAAGGAATGTCATCACGTCAGAACTGGGAGGCAGGTAGCGAGCCATCTGGAAGTCGACGAACCTCACATCTACCGGTTTGTCATTCCCTCCCCCGTTGTAGCGAAATAATAGATTGCTGACCCACAAATCGCCGTGACACACCACGTTGCGTATCTCTTCAGACGGCAACAGCAGCTCTTTCGCCAACTGCCTCATGTCGGCCAGCTTGCTACGTATCGCATCGCACAACCCATCTTTCCCCTTGTACTTGGGCAGCAAGTCTATCAGGGGTTCAATTGTCTTCACGCAGGAGTCGAACCAGTTCCTGGACTTGCCGTCGATCTCGACCGTCGACGTAGTCCTGTCTGACAGATCTACTGTAGATTCGTTGGTTATTCTGTAAACGTCGGAACCTTCTCGAGATTTAGTCTCCTCATACACGATGCTCGCGGCGTGGAACTTGGCTAAAGCCTTCAACACCAGGGAACAGTGTTGGTAATCCAGTTCCTCGCCACAGCTCAGCGCCACGAAATCGTCTTCGACAAAGTCATCAAACACAAGTGTATTCTTCGTGCTGAAGTAGCATTCTGGTATCATCTTCTTCTTCACGTCTCCAAGGACGCTCTTCAGCATCGGGGCGACCACTGAGTAGAAACATACCTCCCGGTCGAAGCAGCCGTACGCCTTGACGAAGTCCTCCCTCAACTGTGTGTGCCGGGGAATGGTCTTGGCGAAGAAGCTGTAGTTGGTCGTGGTTCCGTCGGCGAGGCGCACTGTCGCGCAGATGGTGAACTGTTCGCTCATGAATCCGAGCCCGTCGTCCTCCAGCTTGGCCAATTTGACGTCCAGCAGCTGGAAGTCCGTGCAGGTGCCGAGCTTGCGACTGACCACCAACTCGCACTCGATGCGTGACAGCACCTCTGGCTCCACCAGACGGCCCCCCACCGTCCTGCAGCTGACGCCTTTCACCATGCTTCCTTCCCAGTTGGATGCTCCCTGTCGACTGGCGGAGTCAACGTCCAGATGTCTTTTAAGAGCTGCTACACTCGCTGAGCACGTGATTACGCAACGCCTGTCACCTGCTCCGCGTGCCAGCGGGGTCGATAGGACGGCCGGAGCGGTGGGTTCTTTTATCTGCGACGCATAGCAGCGACACTTGTTCTTGAGGTGTTGTGTTGATACAAGCGTGACGTGTCCAGTGTGACTAAGGTATTCGTTTCCGTCGTAACAGTTCTAGTCTCGTCGGCGGGCGTTTTAGTCACGCTTACCAGTTTCACAATCTTTGGTACTTTTCCCCACATTTCGGTGGGATGTAGCAATCTGAGTGTTACCAAACACTTCGTTGGAAGCAGAACACTAGAGACTAACATACACATTTGAAAGCCTTATATCACTGTCTCCCCAGAGACGCCCGAAAGAGAAAATATATCTCTTTTCATTCACTCCCACAATTTATAGGTTCTAGGAAGATTCAGATAATTCTATTTATTTTGTATACATCTACTAAACGATCACACATAGATAATAGGTAAAAATCAGAGACGTTTTAATAGTACATATCTATTCATTAAATTCAAAGTTTCACATTTTTGATTATTATTATCATTTTCTGCGCGTCGAATATTGCTTGAGCCGAACTCATTATAAATTACTATAATAAAACATTTGTTCCTTTTTCTAAAATAAACCACAAATTTCATTTATTTCGCTCTTTAAAGCTCTTAACTTGTTTTAGTATTTTTCATTAATCCATTTTAAAAATAAAGGTTTTTTTTTTTTTTGCTCAGTCGTCAGTCTTTCTACTGATTTGATGTAATCCTCCATCCCTTCCTATCCTGTGCTAACCTCTTCATTTCTACATACCCCTTACAGCCCACGTCCTCAGTTATCTGCTTCATATATTCTAATCTCTGTCTTCCTCTACAGTTCTTACCTTCAACTGTTCCCTCCACTAACAAATTAACCAATCCAGCATGTCTCAAAATATGTCCTGTCTCTTCTTTCTGTAAGCTTCTTCCACAAACTTCTTTTCTCACCCATCATTTCTAAAACTCGTTCATTTCTTACTTTGTCTGTCCACCTAATTTTCAGCATTCTTATGTAGCACCACATTTCAAACGCTTCAATTTTCTTTCTTTCCGGTATTCCTAAAGTCCATGTTTCGCTACCATAAAGTGCTGTGCTCCACACAAAGAGTTTTAAAAAGTTCTTTCTAATTCCTAGATCAATATTTGAAACTAAAAGATTTCTCTTTTTCATGAAGGCGCTTTTTGCTAGCGCTATTCTGCTACCGGCTAAAAAAGTGCAATGATGAACTATGAATCAAACATAATTCATTAAGACCATCTGGAAATAATTTACTTAAATGAGTTGTAAAGTACTGTTATTTTAATGCTGATTTAAGCTTGTCATGATGGATTTAATGTCAAAATTATAAAGCAAATATGTTTGGCCTTACGGCCTGATAAAAGAGTTTCGGTTTTTCCGCGCATTTTGTCTGCATTGTGGTCGAATGGAATCCGAACAGAGAGCATCTTGGTGTACTGGTATCAACAGCGAAAAGCGCCTAAAAATTCCTGGCCTCCGGGTTTTGAGTAAAGAATTCTTAATTTTTGAAACCAGCTTCTTTTCCCCCGAGTTACCAGACCCCTCTCTCAAAATCATATTTACTAAGAGCCACCAAAAACAACCGAATTTAATTATGTTGTGTTTATGTGTAATATGAAGAAGCTATTTCGTTACAACCCTCACGTAAGGTTATATAAATTATGTGAGAACTCACATTAATCTCAATGTTGGAGAGAAGCAACCGAGTCCGCCCGTGTTCAAAGGCATTAATAACTTTAGAATTTGTTGGTTAAAAGAAGCGTTGAAGGTAATCGCTATATTCCTTGCACCATGTACATGCAATATGATCGTGGCGGTGTTGTGTTATTGGTAGGGAAACCTTAGCTGTTGGGTAGACATTTCAATTACAGTTTTAATATGCAAGTAAGTAATCCGCCTTTAACCACAGCTCACAAACCTACCGGGTAAAAGACGTTCTTGAAGAATATAAAATTAACACGTTCTCAGAAGCAAAGGACAAGATAATTGGTAAACTACACTTGCCTACAGCGGAATTCTAACGTGCGATCTCTCTATCGCTAGGCAAGCATTCTGCTTCTGAGCCATCAAACATGTCTACGGAGAGGCATTACCGTATCTTGCTCAAAGTACTCAGCAACCATAGCTACATCCGGCCTCCGTAGCGTTGGGGCTAGAGTGCATGCCGAAGGTCGCCGGTTCGAGTCCGGCCGAGGACATAAGTGTTATGTGTGTGTATGTCGTGTCCATACACAGTAGCAACAGAGTACTTTCAACATCTCACAACATAGTCCACTGTTCAGCAATACGTATAACAGAAAAGCATAAGAGGAATTCACAGTAATTCATACTAGCATCGAACAATATAATACTCAGCAATGCAAAATACGTCGGTTACGTTTATTTGGAATTCGCGGTATAAAACCTAGTTTTATTGAAATTCCCGTGAATTTTTGGGGAATACATACTTCCGAGAGTGTAAAACATTTGATACTGTGACAATACTGTTACAATAAACTGGATATTACTCTGCAGTGCGTCTGAGCGCTGGATCAGTAAGTGTAACGGGACCCCCGCGTACAGGTGATCATCCAATTGCTGGGACGGTCGTATCCGCTTCACAAACTGCACAGTTCACCAGCAAGAACATACGGAACACACAAAGTTACATATTTTGCAGACAGTTGGAAAAACAAATTTACATCTCAGGGAAAAAAATGTCTGTATATTAAACGAAAACGTATAACATTGGAACCTGCGTTTGGATATAGGTTTCATTGTTTGTTACTATTCCTAATTTGAACATATAGAGCATTGCTCGAAATGGGATAACAGACGCAGCGCAACATTAATTGAGGAAATTGAGAGGTGGCGAATCGCATGCGAACGTTTTATTATTGAGGAAATAATAATACATATTTAATGTTTTATCCCTACTGTAGTAATTGAGATTCTCCAAAAACTTTGCTAAGAAGTTTTACACTTAAGAGCCAAAGAAACTCGTATAGGCATGCGTCTGCAAACACAGAGATATGTAAACACCCAGAATACGGCCTTGCGGACGGCAACGCCTATATAGGACAACAGGTGTCTGGCGTAGGCGTTTGATCGGTTACTACTGCTACAATGGCAGGTTATCACGATTTAAGTGAGTTTGAACGTGGTGTTATAGTCGGCGCACGAGAGATGGGACACAGCATCTCCGAGGTAGCGATGAGGTGGGGATTTTCCCGTACGACATTTTCGCGAGTGCACCGCGAATAGCGGGAATCCGGTAAAACATCAAATCTCCGACATCGCTGCGGCCGGAAAATGATCCTGCAAGAACGGGACCAACGACGACTGAAGAGAATCTTTCAACGTGACAGAACTGCAACCCTTCCGCAAATTGCTTCGGATTTCAATACTGGGCCATCAACAAGTGTCAGCGTGCGAACCATTCAATGAAGCATCATCGATATGGGCTTTCGGAGCCGAAGGCCTATTCGTGTACCCTTGCTGAGTGCACGGCACAAAGCTTTACGCCTCGCGTGGGCCCGTCAACACCGACATTGGACTATTGATGATTCGAAACATGTTGCCTGGTCTGACGAGTTTCATTTCCAATTATACCTAGCGGATGGACGTGTACGGGTATAGAGATAACCTCATTAATTCATGGACCCTGCATGTCAGCAGGAGACTGTTGAAGCTGGTGGAGGTTCTGTAATGGTGTGGGGCGTGTGCAGTTGGAGTGACATGGAACCCCTGATACGTCTACATACGACTCTGACAGGTGACACGTGCGTACGCATCCTGGCTGATCACCTGCATCCATTCATGTTCATTGTGCATTCTGACTGACTTGGGCAATTCCAGCAGGACAATGCGATACCCCATAAGTCCAGAATTCCTACAGAGTGGCTCCAGGAACACTCTTCTGAGTTTAAACACCTCCGCTGGCCACCAAACTCCCCAGACATGAACATTATTGAGCATATCTGGGATGCCTTGCAACGCGCCGTTCAGAAGAGATCTCCACCCCCTCGTACTCTGATGGATTTATGGGCAGCCCTGCAGGATGCATGGTGTCAGTACCCTCCAGCACTACTCGAGACAGTAGTCGAGTCCATGCCACGTCGTGTTGCGGTGCTTCTGCGTGCTCGCGGGGGCCCTACACGATATTAGACAGGTGTGCCAATTTCTTTGGCTCTTCAGTGCATATACTTGTACATATATTCTTTTTGGTTCTTTTTCTTTCGCAGCAAAGAATGGGTATACTGTAAATTCATTGGTGTGATTTCACTACACTACACAATTAAATGACTCTGAAACTTTATGTCTGTAGAAATTAACAAGAGGCGCTTAGGTTACGTGTTGTGTTTTTACGTATCTTGGAGTCGACAGCGCATTTGTTGCTTTGTAAACACATTATTTCTGTCATTTTTAATAAACTTGTTAGTCAAAATAATGACAGACCGAAATTAATGAACTCAATGGTGGTTCCCCTCACATTTTTTTCCACTGTACGATGTGTATATTACCAGTACTACATCTACCTCATCTTTTTAGAACTTTTCGCGTTCTTAAATGTGAATGCAGCTTCTCGCTGTGAAACTTTCGAGAACTTTATAAATTTACAGCGACCGAACGTTACTACTTATCAGGACTACTGTTTGTAAAAGCCATAATATCAAAAACTGTCGCAGATATACATGACCAAAATCACCACAGTATTGACATATAACAGACGTGTTCATAGAAAAGTTGCTAAGTTTAACCACCTTGGAATTACTGAACTCTGAGGATGATATCTGATCATCATAACCATTGTTTTTCACATGCATAATATCGAAAATTTTATAAACCTTTATTTTTTTTATTTTATAACTTTTTTCAGAATCCTATAAACGTAATAACGTATTAACGTTGAAAGAAACTGAGCCCAACGAATTGGTATCACCTCTCGCCTTTCCCCTGTTCATCTGCATCCTGACCTCCCCCTCCCAGCTAACAGTTCCACACTTGTTTATATGAAATTCAAAGCATGGAGACCATCTGAAACTTGTATGTCTGTCTTTCGCTAGATTATTGTATTATGGGGAGCAGAGAAAGTAAGATTTTTTAATCATGAATGAGTGGAAGAAATGAATTGTAGGTACTTCATTCATTTTGTCCAATGACATATCTCATATTTATTTGTTGTGTGTATTACACACTTTTTGTCCGTACTCTGGCCAACTTCTGCAACAAAGGCAATGGAATAAAAGTAGTGAGTAAGTTGTAAGGTGACAAAGCAGTTGTTCGAGTCTATTAATACGACACGTCTACCTGCTGAGGTGATAGGCTCGTACAGGTGTTCACGCCGTCACCAAGTGAAGTACTTATCAGACGCCTTGAGGCCTTGTCCGGCACGCTCTCCATGTCGCACGATACAGAGTGTCTATCACCTTGATAGCAAGGACGCGCACAAGCCATTATGCCGTAACCGCTACCTCAAACGCTAACTTTATATTTCTGTCCGTCTTTGTGATGTCATGAATAAAGAAGCTTGTGCAGCGGACTCTACAAATCCTAACTGCATGTGAGTCCTGAAATAAATGAGCGATTGTTGCTGATGATGAAGAGGGTATAATCTGTACTGTTCATTTTATATTTATATTCAAGTAAATTCTTCAAAGCGTCAAAAAGTAGTAACAAAAATGGGTAAAAGTCAAATACGCCAAGAATTATCTACCACTATTCTTAATTTCATTCTATTTTAATTATGTTCCACTCTCAGCTAACTATTGCCTAAAGCCTACAGTAACTATAACAACCCAATCCAAAAAACATTTATGTCGGTGGAGTGCTTACCTCGACATTCTCTTTTCTGGGCGCTAATGACCTCGATGTCAACGCGCCCTAAATCATCAACAACAACTTCTCTTTTCTTACATGTTCAGTTTTTTACACCACCTATTACCAGTTTCCGATAGCAGCTTAGTGATTCATTTATCACACAATAACATCAAATGGGTAAAAGTGTTTCAGCACCTTATTTCCATTTTTATATATTTTATACATACTCCTTCAAAATTCATGCCTAGCGTCAGGACCTCCAAGCTAATAAATACATTTCCGAATCTCAACGAAATAATGATCGAGAGCTATGAGATTTATTAGAACGTATACAGTCCTTAACTGTGTCCCGTTGCATTACAGTTGAAACCTTTATCTTTGGTTCTAAAACAAAATCTTGTGACTTAAGATAATGGTTTGCCTTTAAGTTCAACTAATTCTAAAGTGGTTTGTGATAGCTAACACACGACTACTGTGCTTTTTCAGTATACTTAGTAACATATTTCTGCTTAAAGAGTATTCATTATCTTTAACTTGTTGCTTAAAACTGTATCAGTCAGTCGTAGGTAATTTTTGTCATAGATATTTCACTTACTGCAGCGCTTATGAATTTTCCTTGTCCTTATGTGAAACTTTTTTTGTAATTTCTCTCCCTCCTTTCAGTCTTCTAAAAAAAGATACTGAAACGTGTAAAACAACTAAAATTCTAGCAACATTCTGCACTTGAGCGAATAGTATTTCACCACATTCAACGATCAATGTCGTTTATCGTTTTTAACAGCAAGTTCCCTTATTTTTCTAGACATACAAATACAATTAGCTTTTAAATTATAAGTTCCAAAATAAGAATTCAAATATGAAACAGAAGAAGGTTTACCTCTTTCAGTTCTGATTAAAATATCAAAATGACTGTAATAGAATTTTATATTTAGCGAAAGTCCCTAACATGGAAACTTGATAAAATATTAACTCGCCAACTAATGTTTATGGTTAAAATTTACATTTGATCACCAATTTTTATCAAAATTTTGAAACGATCTGAGGACAACGATAAGATCTTGGAAGATGCACAACGTTTAAAAACAACTCATTCCAGAAAAGTTGTTTTATGTTGCCAAAATCAACTAATTACTAATTGTGAGAGTGTAACGCAATTCGCATTTTACTATAGTAATACCTAATTTTTTCTAAGCCGATAATGTTTTGCCGGATAATGTTTTGCCGGATAATGTTTTGCCGGATAGTGTTTTGCCGGATAGTTCCCAACGTATGTTCAACGGTCATTTGCAGGAACAAAGAATTACATCCGTAAAAAATCGTTTTCAACTCGGTAAACTATCTTACAAACTAACGTGACAACAAAAACATTTATAAAAAGCCAATTGAACAAATGAGTGATTCAAAACTACACTAAATTTAAAACATTACAACATCTGGTGCTAGAGTATGTGATGACCAAACGTTTTGGTGGCGTTTTAAATCATAATATCGAAAATTCCAGTGGAAAATGGTACGTCATCTCAATTCCTTCATGGAGGTCTTAGTTTTATTTAATTTCGTTCATAATGAAAATTAAAATGCTTTTAGACAGTAAAAATAATGATATGTAAATTAAAGCTATCACTTACCACAAGCGAATAAAGGATGACAGAGACAAAAAAGAAATAGCGCAGTACACAATATGCCGGTATAAAACTCATTGTCAGGCAATCGCAGTGTTTACGTCCGTATAAATGATTAAGGTTTCATACCGGAATATTGTGTATCTTCTTAGTCTTTTATGAGTTTGCCGCTTACCTCATGCCTTCCTCTGTGGTAAGTGATGGTATTTTTTTCTCTATCGTTCCCTATTTCGATTATTAAACAACGTTGATAAACAAAGAGAGTAAAAATTAATCCTTCAGTATAACCTAAAAAAATTATTACTGACTGAAAAAACTTTACATTGTTTTTTTAAATGGAATGTAACTAGCAAAATGTACAAATACCTAACAGATGTCCTGACGATGATCTGGAAATAGAGTAAAACGTACGACAAAAAAAAAAAAAAAAAAAAAAAAAAAAAAAAAAAAAAATTCATTTGCATCAGGAAAAATTGAAAAAAATGATAATTTTCATAGTTTCTACCTTTCACATAATCTCACTGTGGAAGGGATGAAACTCATATCCACGTAGTAACCTTTTCTGCGTTCGAGTTGTGACAAATATCCCTACGGTACTACCAGCTGCTATTATGTGAGCGAAAGCGTCTATCGTGCTCCGTATCTGGTGCGTTATGTTTGCTGAAGACAACGGCGGCCATCCGACAGTACGCGCCCTGCACTCCGATGCGCTGGCGCCTTATTTATAGCGCCTCCAAAGTGAATCTCATCGGACATTCCCGACACGGACCACATATAAAGTGGGATTGCAACTAGAAAAATAAAAACACGCTCGCCTTCTCCTCCTACCAACTGTTCACGAACCTCTCGCAGTCGCGAAAGAGTATCTTCCACGTGTCGTAAGGGACACTTACAAAAAATAATTTTTCTCACAAGAAGATTCCATAACTCTTTCTCTTTGTCTGTTCGATACATTGAACATTCATCCAAAAATTGTAAAGCTATAGGAGTTCATTCAGAACAACTAATGACGTATTATATGCAATAAAATCTGAGATCAAGTGTCGGAGAAATGAGTCAATACTCGTAAAAGGATGGTGTAACAGCCCTCAAACCAAAAATTAAATGGAATTGTATTTTATGAAGCAATTGTAGTAAGCTATAGTTTGGTTGAATATGATCTGGTATGTTTGTTTTTCAATTTCCTGTAAATCAGTGTATATAGACTTTGTTTAATGAAAAGAAATTATTTGGAGGCCATTTAATATGTTTAAGAATAGAAATATGTAAGATAATTGCTTAAATGTTGGAATTCCGAGTGTTAATGCAAGTTACGATGTCTAAATGACAATTTACGACAGTTTAAAATGATTTCTGTGAATAATTTTGTATTTAAGTATCTTCAATTTCCATTTCTGACCATTTTGTATTAATTGTAAATGATTTGGTATTAATTCTGACTGTTTTTGATATGTTTCAATTGTTTAAGTATTGGTAATGTTCGAGAATTATCTGGCGGAAGCTTTTGAAGTGTGCTAGAAATTTCGGTAGAGTTTATATAAAGCGATAATCCAAGACAGAGAAGTAGGTTTAGTTATTAACTTTTTCGGCGAAGTTTCTCACCGACTAAATTATCTATAAATTGTATCTATGCATGTAAACACTATCGTTCACGTCGAGTTTCTTTGGGAATAAAAACAAGTCTAAACTGAAATACATTGTGGACTACTTAATTATCGTATTAATTAAACCACCAACAAGTTGATAATGGTACTAAATAAAATTTAGTACATCTGCAAACTAAGATGTTGCACCGATATTTTTGTCTAGGGCCAGTAAATTTCTAAATATATTCCCAAAATATTTAAGAAAATTCTGAAAATTAAAGATACATGTGAAAATTATAGAAAATTTTATTACTTTATCTATTTTTACAACCAGTCAAACGTGTATTCTTCTTGTTTTGTATGTTCACCAGTCAATCTGCTCCTGTAATCCGGTGTCACCAAGTTAACTGCAGAATCCACTCTTTCGGATGACATAGAAGAGGCTTCGCATATCAGATACCTCGTGAACGTGATAATTCTAATCATCGATGAAAAAATTAATTGAAAACAGAAGCTGTTAATTTACGTTAACCCTCAATTTCGCAACACGGATTCTTAATCAGTATTCTTCAACATTTATAAAAATAACCTAACCATTAATATTTAAAAAAAAAAAAAACCGACGTTGACGTTAACATAAGCCTGTTATAATTTAACATCGTTTTTAACCTGTTAACCGTTGATGAAAAATTGTTAAATTACGACGAATTCACTTTTTAAAGATCCGTTCAGTACAGATATGTACTGAACATTTATCCAACATAAATGCAGTCCATGTAATTGGATACTGATTTGTATTCTTACAAAAATATAAAATTTGTACTTAAAATGTATACTTCAATGAAAATATCGATTTTTGATATATCGATAATAAAAATATCGTTGATAAATACCGATTATTTTATGAAAAAATATCGATTATCGATATATTTAGCTCAAGCCTATAAGCAGCCAATTTCACCGAGTTGGGAGGGGAGCAAATTTGCCCTCCTATCTAACATTAGGGAGGACGGGGGTCAAATCCCGTCCGATCATCCTGACTGGGGTTTTCCGAGGTTTTCCTCAGTCACTCCAGGCGAATGCCGGGATGCTTCCCTACAAGGCCACGGCCAACTTCCATCCCATTCCCTTACTTTAGGTTAAGTTGAATGAAAAGGGTCCTTGAGAACTTCCATTTCGCTACGTATACACAGTTTGAAATGTGATTCATCGAATACAGACTTAAAGTTCTTAAATTCCATGTAAACAAAACAAAACACTAAATTTACAATGAAAGATGATGCAATTTACAAGAGAAGATTTCAACAATTTACTGTTACTATTTATAAAAGGATTTGCGTTAATTTTTCTGAAGCGATCCGAATTCGTTTTTAGTCATCAACTGTCCACTTATGAAAATAATCCGTTCACACGGTACAGATGTTGCTAAAATACATAGCACAAATTTGTAAATATTCTTTCTCCTTCATGCCGCCACAGAAGAGTTCCCAAGTTTCTCTGTAGAAGGGGTTCTGTTAGTATTTATCTACCTCTTTAATAGCCGAAATCTTCGTATTTGAACTTGTTCCAAATTGAAGATTATAGTTTTGACGGAACGTCTTCAGGTACACTATTAAACCAGTTTCAAACCTGTCAAATACCCTTTTACTCAGCTAGCTATAATGGCAGCCGTATGCTTATCTAGCAATTAACAACCTAAAAGGGCTGATTTGTTGTCATCAAAGAAATGTGTAGTGGTGAGATAGAAACTTACGGTATTTAGCGATTTCGATGAGTCTGTCGACCGACCTCAAGTTCCAGATACCATGTTTCATGCTTTTATAAAGGTGGAAAAATATTTTGCAGGACCTCTTCTACCGAGAAACTTGGACCCTCTAGTGTGGTGGGATGAAAGAGGTTATTTCATAATTTGTACTAAAAAGACTATGTATTCCAGTAACGGATTTTTTTTCAAAGCTGGACGATTAATGACTGAAAACGAATTCGGCTCATAACACAATAATTAAAGCAATTGGGAACGGCGCAAGGCTCTGAACTGAACCGACCGCAAGTCCACATGTACGAACGACTCGACGTTTGTCACGCCACACGCCGTGGGATCAAGAATGAAGAATCGCGAGTCACGGAAAGACCAAATTCTGCTAAAATAATATGTGATCATGTGACATTTTCTGCATTTGTTCAGGTCGTTCGGTTTGAACATGTTATTCCACAATAGCATTTGACCAAAGAACTGTTGGACACTTTTTAAATTATTGAAAATGAAATAATATTTTCGCTGTTGTTATTTAAATGCGGTAGCTCTTTCTTCGCCATGCAACAGTTATTTTCCACGGTGATTTAATTTGGCATTACGTTTTTTAATCCTCGCGTTGAAGATATTTTATTGAATAAAATTCTGTTTAAGTTTCGTGTTTTTATGATCGCCTTGAGCGTGTTCAGGAATAGGCGGGTTACTATGAGGAATGTCCGGCCATCTAGATTTGTGTTTTCCATAGTTTCCCTAAATCACTAAAAGCGAACACCAGGATGGTTAGTGACAGAACAGAAATATTTGCATAATAAAATTATATTTTTGGTATCTGAGTGTAGATAAAAAACTAATAATATATATACTCTTAGAGAGAAAAACAATGAGTTGTAAGTTGCTATGGAGATTAGGACTTGTGAGATGATAGTTATCAGAGTAGACTAGTAGACTGAATGCTCGATAAAAACATTGCCTAAAAACGAACCTGCATCTTCTGAGAATAACCAATTCCATTGTAATTCCTAGTAGATGCGAAGATATAAAATAAACGATATATTTTGGATCTAAAGAATTGAGTTATTCATAATTATAATTACAATCAAATCAACGACAAGACACGCTAAAGCGTTACAGGTTCGTTCATAAGGTCATGGCGTAATGCCTTACCGTTCCTTGCTCGCTGTCCTCTCACGCCTCTCATGACCTCTAACTCGACGAATTGTAGAATCAGAAAAAAAATACATCGCTGACGTTGAGGTCATTAGAGGTAGGAAAGGGTTAGGGGTAAGTAAAATACATTTTGAAGAACCATCCCGGCATTCTCCTGGAGTGATTTCGGAAAACTGAAATCTGGACAAGCAGTCGAGGATTCAAACCCGCGTCCTCCTGAATGCTAATGCTCGAGCGTTACCGTAACCAGTGGGATTTGAGTCTATGATTAGTGCAGGTTAATCATGGACTCATGTACAGTACCAATTCTCTCAGGAGTTCGTGCTGTGTGCGTTACAGAAACATGACTCTGATTCGATGTTTGGATGGAGACATTAAACTTGACGCTACCTTTCTCGCCTTTCGATAATAGTTCGCTTTCTGTATCCTCATATGCAATACACTACAATCCCGCAGTCACACATTCAACAAAGGAACTACCAAACGACCTCTTTCAAACACTCCCTATGTACACCACCTGCAAAGTTGTGAAACCAACCACTAGACAAGACAAAATCTATTAGGAATGTAATAAAAAGATACAGCTTTAAAGTACTTTAAGGAGGAAGTGTTAAGATCCATTCAAAAGTTAACATCTAGATCGAGTTAAACACTACAGTCTATTCCACAACAGCTAGTTAGTATCTGTCTGGTTTAAGATAGTTTTTTTTTTTGCTTAGGGCTTTACGGCTCGTCAAAGTCGAAGTAATCAGAGCCGGGAGTTAATGGGGTCAAGGAATTTGAAGTAATTAGGCCATGACCTTTTAATCGAACTATCCCGACATTCGCCTGGTGTGGTTGCTGGAAGTTTATGAGACCGCAGGTCACTTGAAACGACAATCTGTTTAATGGATGTGTGTTCCGTGCTCTGATATATTCCAAGCAAACAATTCCCTAGGCCAAAGCTTACCGTAAGCTCCGACTAATGATAGTGTTCACGAAAGAGTCAAATTTACTAAGTAATTTTGCATATTGACTATCCGCTCTTTCAGGAAACATTAAACTCTAGCCGTTACATTGAAAAAAGAAATATGGTATGGGGAATTTGCAATAATTTAGCTGCCGATAGTTTTTGTTTTCATTTTCATAATATAGTTACGATTTTGTTGAACAGGAGACAAACAAAATACCATCTTCAACATAAATCTAGAGGGCTATCTAGCTCTACGCTGGGATCGCCAATATGCAAGTTAAAGTAAAAAACAGTTTTTCTGTTATATTTGGATCCCAGTTAAAAAACAAATAAAAAAAAATCAGGTTTTCTAGAAATTGTTTATGTAATAACTTTCTGGATTTGATATAGTAACATATATTTTGTATCTGAATGCTAGATACAGTGTATATGTTGACCTGACAGAACTGAGACGATAAAAACTTTTACAGTATGTTTCTGTTAGAGGCACCAAAGTGTCTGGTTTTCTGTTATAGGTTTACTCAATTTATATCAGTTGGCTCTAACGGAAATATTAATCTGTCGCTATGGTTTACAGCAGGTTTCACAGAGTGGGGTTCGCCAGTTGACTGTAGGGGATTCCCGACGAGATTTGCGTTATGCGGGCTGACTGGCTGTCTCGCGCTTGCAACACGTATGAATTTTTTTCCTTATTGCTTTACGCCTCGTCGACGTCGAGGTCATTAGTGGCGGGATGCGACTGGCGACATGGAACGGGAAGGAATTCGGCCATGGCCTTTTGAAGGAACCATCCCGGCATTCGCCTGGAGTGATTTGGGGAAAATCATTGAAAATCCAAATCTGGATTCCCGGGCGGGGATTCGAACCCGCGTCCTCCCGAATGCGAGGCCAGAACGTTAACCGTTCACCCACCACGCTCGGTACGCATGATTTTGCACGTGCGTTAATCACTCCATTCATTACTTCCTTGGTAATTTGTTGATTGTAATTATTCTTTCATTTAGTCTACTGAAATCCAACATTTTTCATTGCGTCTAAATTCGTGCAATTTACTTATGTGAGAATGGGTTGTAACAAAAATTAAATACGGGAATCGACTGCATGCTGAATCTGAATTGAGATTGAAATTGAGCAAAATCGACTCAGCATTCAACAAAAAACAAGCCCATCCATCATATTAATTTATTAAACGCTGCTATTTATGACTGTTGCTTTAAAAAAAAAATCCTTATTTTCTTAATAAAACCCCAATTTTTTCAGGGGGATCGCCTTTGTCTGGAAAATTTAATAAGAGTACGTGGTGCTATTGGTTTGAAAATCTCTGGTTTACAGAATTAATGTAGTTATACGGACTGAGTAACTAATTTAGGAATCAATTTCACTTACAACATCACACATTTTTCAAACGTTACGCCGAGAGATAAGGGAGCGGGCATAAACCACTTAGCTCCATTTTGGCCTCCTGTAAACCCCCATTCCCCCTACGTAGCCCTACGTGGCTTTTGCCTCTCCTCCTCCTTCCCCCCCAAACCCACGTAGCAAGTAGCACGTAGCTTTTTTACCTTTTGATTCCAGAATCCTTTTTGTACTGTTTTCTCATGTCAAATTATTGTAAATTACATACGGAGAAAATTAACTGAGGGAAATAAGTATTAACATGCTGTTGTGTGTTCTGTTCCTCATTTTAACTGTGAAAAATGTTATGAAAGGAAAGCTACGTCGCCTAGCTCGGAAATCCACCCCCTCCCCCCATGTAGCCCAGCGTAGCCTTCCAGCCAACCCCTCCCCCCCTGGACCGAGCCACGTAGTTTCTGCACGCTCCCTAACTACTGAAATACCATTAAACCGCCCGCTAAATCCATTTCCTCCTCGTGGTCCTCCAAACAGCCACACCAGAGGTGTCGCCTGGGAAAATATTTGCCGGCCCTGTTTTACTGCCAGCCGGTCGGTCGGCTGGAGCAGTGGCCCTGTTTAGCCGAAGGACACCGAAATCAAATGACGCACGAGAGCACGCCGCGTGTTTTCTGTCGAAACCAAACACACAGCGAGTTAGATAGCGGCTTTCGGCGGTGCTCGAACAAAGGCGATACACATCGGACAGGCGCGACACAATGCCGGCCGCCGGCACTGTTCATTAGCACCGCAACGTAATTACTGGTTTGCTCTGCCTAAAGGGCCCGGCTAATGCTGATACACATCTGCGGATTATCGGCAGTTTCCATTACAACGGCGTTCCAATAATCGTAACTCACCGCGGTGTCGAAAACCGGCAGAACAATAGAGAAAATTATTGTTTTCCGAGGAAATAATTTCTGTATGGGAATGATGTTTCGGTGCTGTAGCGGGTCACCATACTGAACAGATATCTCCGCACTCGATGCGCATTAGTGAGTGACACATCGAGAATGATGACGGAAAGCTATAGAAGCATCAGTCTGACTGAGTTCATTACGTGTGGTTCCAACCGCAGCAGTTACAAGTGACATGTGTCGCATTTATATCGACCATTAAGGCTACGGGACACATTCTCATTATGTGTCTGGAAGTTGAGATTGTATCACACCCCACAAATCATATTATTTGTTTTAATTAACTGTATGTATTGATAAAATAGTTTGCTGACGTATTTGTTTTCATTTCAGATGGTAAGATTGCACAATCAGTAGTGGGTACAGTCTTTGCGGGTAACAAATGTTGGTAGCTCTAAGTAGTATTAAGATCTTTGGTCGTTGAGAGAGGAGAGTCAGGAACTGGATGTCGTATTATACGGACGTTGGAGGCAGAGGTCTCTGTATTATGATTTATGGCGGTACTGGAAGTATTGCATGTGCGGTGATTGTAAAGTCTGTAATCTTACTCCAGTCATTATCCTTTTAATGAATATTATCAAGTGAACCAAAGTTTATGTAAACGTGTTGTGAAGATTTAATTTTGATGGTAGACGCAGTTTTACGGAATAAAATGTTTCGGAACAATGTTCATAATTAATCACTAATAACGGCTCCTTCATTTGGGCTGATATCTTAATTAATTATATTTTATGTATGAATTTAAATGGACGGCAGCTAATTATGTGTTCCTGACGGATTGGGCTATTCGTCCATAACATGCTGCAACTTTCTTTGGAGTGGAAATATAGAAATATGATACCTATCGGTGATTTTCGGTGAGCTGATATTCAAACGAACCATCACTGCTAATCAACGGCGCTAATCACTTTAGACACAAGTATACTTCGGGCCTTGGAAATCTATTAGTATAATAGACAAGTCGCCAAACGAATATATGAAGAAATTAATAAAACAGCAGTCCATAGAAGATAAATACCAAGGATACAGCCGTACGATTATACGAAGAGAATGGTGCCAAGGAAGCTGTTTATTCTAGAAAAGGAAAGGAAACAAGATTCCAGAATGGCAAAGTGACACATGACTACAGTGAATACGAAAATTGAAATTTAGAGCACTAAATTTAAGAGGAGTAAATGTATGATAATATAATGAGTAAAACCTGTTTATAGGGCACCGATGATACTCCAGTGAAATCAAAATGCGTATGCTCTAGAAATAGAGCCTATTTAAATGCAATCGGTGGAATTACCTTAACCCATAAATACTGAAGCAAGTAAGGGAACAGCTAGAACAACGTGATTGTAATCTATATTTCACTTCATCAATACCGAGTGTGGTGGTTGAGCGGTAACGCTCTGGCCTCGCATTCTGGAGGGCGCTGGTTCGAATCCACGTCCGGGCATCCAGGTATGGGTTTCCCAATTTAGCTCCAGGTGAACGCCGGGATGCTTTATTAAAGAGGGCATGGACGAATTCCTTACCGTTCTTTGATCCCCATCTCTTTTCCCGACTCTAATAACCTCGACGTCAATGAGGCGTAAAGTTAAGAGATATATCTCTACGACTGGTGTTTGTTATTAATTAAAACAAAACTATGCGGAGATAAATTTAGGTCAGAGATCACTGTATGCGCCACACCTCTATAAGGGGAATTTGTTCTCCCAAATTGAAAGTTATCTTCGCCTGTGCGAAGAAACAAACAAGAAAGTTCACTCAAAGTTAAATAGTACAGAACATGAAAGAAACTTATTTTAGAAATTTTGAATTACATTTTGAAATGTAACCTTCGCAATTTAATAGTAAAGTATTATCACTTATGAATTCTCAATCATACTACGGTTTTTAGCCACTGTAACATACAATCAAGTTTATTTAATGCTACCATAAAATTAATTGTAAATAAGTATTATCATTCTTTTAATGCATTACAATTCAAATCTATAACACAAGAAGGGAAGGACATACTACCATCATTTGTATGTAACTGCACTGTCATAAGCATTATATGACACCAATCTTAAGCGGCGAGAGAAACTAATCGATAATACTGTTTGGGAAAAAATTGAAGCCAGATTTCATTAGTTTCTAAGAATATCTCGTTCATAATGATTTAAGATTTTCACGAAACTTCTTGTTTAGAACATTCGTTTCAGCTTTACAGAACCGGCTGTGCGAGTAATAACACTCCAGTCCGGAACACGGAGGACGCGGGTTCAAATCCCCGTCCCGCCATCCAGACTTTTATTTTCCGTGAAAATCATGTTCGTGAATGCCGGGATAGTTCCTTCAAAAAGCCATGGATAAATTCCTCACCGTTCTTGTCACCATTTTCTCCTTCCTCTAATGACTTCGTAGTCGGCGTTGCGTAAAGCCATAAGTTTTAAAAAAATTCATTTGCCATTAGTAAATTATAAAAAAAAAATAAGCTTACGAACATTGTAGCTAAATTTTTGCAGCTACCGTTATTCACTCATTTTGTTTGCTACTGAAGTATGAGTAACCTATTTATAGTTTTAACTTTCATTGGAAATTATTAATTTATTTTTAAAAATAGTTACATTTATCTATCTGCTCAACTACGTAAGTTTTATTATTTTCTATATTTGTTTTGAAGTATAGAACAACAAATTTTCTCTCTCATTAGTTTCGTATCAGTTACCATACAAAACTTGAGCTTCATATCATGTTAGAGATATCATTTAAGGGGGGACGTTCATGAAATTGACCAAAAATGTCAATTTTCAATTTATTTTTAGTACAACTAATGGACAATAAGTTCCCAAAGTGTCAATGATGAAATCGCATCCGAAGTGCCTGAAAAATAATTAAACGTGTGACGCAACATCCCTGTCACACCCACTTTTTGAAGCAGCACTTCAATACCAGGTTGAACTTTAAATTGCGTTTCCTCAAAAATGTGTTTTTCTAAGTTTATGTACCTTTTCCTCAGAATCTAGAATTATGAAATTTTGTACACTTATTCCTATAAACCTAATAAATGTTGTCTCAAGAGCAAATTTTGACATTCTTATTGCCAGCTGAGATATGGGGCAAAGTGCTTGGAATTCTGCATGAATTTAAAATTTTACTTGCAGAATTATAATAAAAAATTTATGAAAATTCTCCTATTTGATTTATTCAAGAAACCTCATGAGATAAGCTTACTATATGTAAACAGAGGAAACAGAGAAAATTTGGTAGAAATCTCTTGAATAATTTCTGAGAAAAAGGAACATACATTATTTTTTGAAAATAAAAATTTAAAAATTCATTTAAAAAAAGTTGAATATATATAATAAATGGAATTATAGGTAAATGTGTTCATTTCATGTAAAGCGTGGTACAAAATTTCATTGCCATATCTTCAAAACTGTGGATAGGGTGCATTTTTGAAATAGTGTGTGTTTTTCATGAACGTCCCCCCTTAAGATGGTAAATTCTGAATCGTGCAAGAATTGAAAACTGTTTTGGTTTACTATTAATTGTTAAGTATTTCAATTTTTGTTTATGAAAGGAATTTATATTAACAGCACAGCGATATTCTGCTTGTACTGTATGTGCACGTGCTCTAATGCTCAAGTTTTATTTATTTGAGAGGTGAGTTCTTGTAGCTCGGCGCTCTGTTTAAACCTATTATCCGCGTACAGTATGGTATGAGGTCGGTGCTGGCCTGGTAAGCTGGGAATGCGGTCTGCGGGCCTCCGGGGCCCCGGCGATATTTCGCGTGCCATCGAGCGGCTATCGGCTGTCTGTAAATGCGAGGGTAAATATTTGATCTGGCCAGAGTGGAAGGCAGGCGCGCCGTCTAGGCCTTGGTAAGGGGACTGTCAAGCCTAACTCGCAGCCTGCCACGGATAACATCAGGAATACAGACTTCCTTCTCGTAGTAGACGAAAGACTGAAAGTCGTAAGTGTGAAATAGTGTGGCAATCGCACAAGTATTAATCAACCTAACGCATCAACTAGATCGTCCCCATAACCGAATCCTTGATTTGGTTTCACCGGGTATTATTGAGCCTAAACTGAATGTTCACTTAAACTGGACATTCGTGAATACCGCTTATGATTCTGTCCTTCAATAATTGAAGTTACCTAGGTAGCGGGAAAAAAAAACAAGCTTAAACATGGTCCTGTAAAAGTCTCAACAGAAATGTAGCAGACCCTTTCACTGAACAATAACGTCTGACAGTCAATGTTAGGAAGTTATCATTACACGGCATTTTTTTTCCGTCATCAATCTTTCGACTGGTTTGAGACAATCATCCTTTCCTTCCTATCTTCATCTCAAAGTACCCCATATAGCCCACGTCCTCAGTTATCTGCTTCGTATATTCTGATCTCTGTCTTCCTCTTCACTAACAAATTAAAATATCTCAAAATATAACCTAACATCCAGTTTCTCCTTTCTGTAAGCTTCTTCCACAAACTTCTTTCCTAACCCGTCATTTCACAGACTTTTTCATTTTGTGCTTTATTTGTCTACTTAATTTTCAGCATCCTTCTAAAACACTACATTTCAAATGCTTCTCAGCCTGTTCTGCAAACAAGACAATGTCATCAGAAAATCGTAGCATACCGATTTTTTCTTCTTGAACAGTTATTCCACATTCAAATTTTTCTTTCATTCATGTTCCAAAAATAAATATCAGAGTGCGATTATGAAGTCAATGAATACCTTTGTCAGAACATTATAGCTCAATGGCGAATCTTGTTGTCAGGAAACGGGATTATTATTGTGTTGTATTTTGACATGTTGTTACTCTTACTTAATAACCTTGTGCAGTCATTGTTAAATCAATAGGAATATCGCTGTTATTTTCATCCATAAGTCGGGCAGCTTCTCTCAATTTCGAAATTGCGCCGTGCTTAATCTTTAATTTAGACAAAATTGATAGACTTTGCACACATATAAAATAACACTTTTATTTTTTAACGCATCAATGAAAGATATAGTTCTTCGTTACTTCATTTTATTGAAGTGGTGAGCTTTGCATATTACTTCCGCTAGCCAAGATGCTACTTCACTTCTTCAAATTATTCTTATTTAGAAAAAACAGCACTGTAACTCTCATCGCTGAACATAGACATTCTTTTTCTTTATTAAAACATATTCTATAGCAATTAAACAATCAAACAAGCACTTTCCTTCCGTAATTCAAATTGAAAACAAGTATTTCTGTTACATAATTAGAAAAAATTCAAAGCATCTTATACTACTTGATCCATTACCACTATGCACTCAGTAAAGATTAATTTTTTCGTGTATGCACCGAGAAACTTGATTACATGCACTCCTTTACGTGAAACCAACAACCGTCTACACAAAATTATTTCATTTTTCAGTCGTTAAGATTTTCAGCCCAATCTCTTAAAATCCTTTCAGTTCTTTTGCATAACTAAGGGATGTTTAGAGTGTAATGTTCGCACTCCCTGTTTAAGTATTTGAGAGAGTTTCTGGATTATTACTAGTATCTCGCCGCAGAAGAAACGTGAACATTACATGAATTACGAAATTTGCTTGCATCGGAATTTCCACAGTGTTTACACTTCTAAGAAGCAAGTTTAACGTGTTCTATTTGACAGTTTAGATTTTTACATGTAGTTGAAAAAAATACTGGAAGTCATTTACATTAATAGAATGTGAGGATCCTCTGTTTTCTTCAGGTGGTTGTTTTTGTACAATTTTTTTTCTCATGTAAACCGTTATAAATTGGAAAAAATGGAAAGTCTTCGGAAATGAATTATATTCGAATATATGTCATGAACTTTAGACTGGTAATATCATACATATCCATGAAGCACTTTGCCAAATTGTATTATTTTCAGATCGACAAGAATTAATTTAAAAAATTGACATCAATTACATGTGACAGAACTGGGGTTTTGGAAATCTTACTGCTTAAGTTTTTTAGTCACAGGAAATTTGTGTATCTACTAACTGAATGTAGAACCAGTTCCCATAACTCTTTCTTGCCAAACATCTGTAACATTATCTTTTCATTTCTTCAGAGTGACTGCTAGGTAAGTTAAACAACTATCAAAAATGTTAAAATATGTTTTATCTTAAATTATTATGCACGTGTGTAAGTTTGATTCTTAAAAGCGTTCAGAATAATTGAAACTTAAATACGCCGATCAATGATTCATTAATACTGCACCAGTCTTGTGTGTCATGATTAATTCTACACGTGTTAATAAATGATGTTAACACATTAAGTAAAGTTATGCAAAAATGACCAGGCAGTGTCATGCACATTCACCAAACCCTGATCGGTCGTGCGTAGTTATATTCCTTTTTCTTTAACACTCGATAAGTCCTGTTCGGTTTGCAGACGTGCTTCTCCGATGTCCATCCACTAGGTCTTCGGGTAGTATCTCGCCGAAGATAAACGTAGTCTGTTTGTCTGCCACCGTAAGAATAGTTAAAAACCCCAAAGATTGTTCTATATTACTTAATGTATTTCAAATCCATTGAAAATGGTGTACGGCACGAAGTTCCAACCGCAAATTCAAATGTTTCTTGTACTAATGTTAGTTATCTGTGAAGAACGTCATATAGACAAGTATTAGTCAACAAACTCAACGGTATGTTGATGTGAAGAAATCTCATTTTGATGTCTGATAGTGCTGCTTCTAGGATAATGATACACACTAAACACCCTTCGTCAACTGGAGAGCAAGAGAGTATAACCTAATGGTTAGCACAACAATTGAGATTTTGAGAACAACAGCTTAACATAACAGTTTGGGGCATTAAGGACCAGAGCTTCCATCTCAAAGCTTACTGCACCTGGGACCTTTCCACAGACGTTGCAAAAGTATTTTTAGTTCGAAAATCAATGCCTCCCTGGAAAAATCTGTAGAATTCCATACGTAAAAAAAATTACCAAATGCAATCCACTGGTTTGTGCCCTGAACTAAAAAATATGTTAGTAACAGGCATCAGCGAAATATAAACACTGTCAGCAGACTATGAAAATTAAAGTCGGTAACTCAACCAATTCTGTCATCGCCATGGTGTGTCCAGTTTCTTTGTCTCTGCGTTCATGTTGTCAACTGCTGTGCTTTATATTTTGTGTTATGGGTTGGACGAAAGTGCCGATGCACATCAATTCAGGTTTACACCAAAGAAGTGATTAAGATGCCCAGTAAGAATTGGTTCCCATCCATTGATTGAATCACCGACAAAGGTGTGACATACTCTGTACGCACTACGGAGAAGCTGATGTGTTACTGAGAGTTTGGTATACAATCTGGTTATCAGGAATATCTTACCCGGTTGGGCAAGTATACCACGGGGTTTTGAAGCAGCTTACGTCATGTCGATCACCATACCCCCCAAAAGCTGCCTTTGACATTTGTTTGGCTAGTTGTTTTTCCATAATAAAATAAATTATTGCACCTTCATCGACAGTGCTAAATTTTCGTATAGTTAAATTATTTTGTTGCATCAAAATAACTAACTAATGATTCGAGACAGTGGCGATTAATGGTGTTTAACGAAATGTAAATTCTTATGAGGACACCTAAGTATCTGTTGTATAGAAGCTATAAAAATTCACAATTAACGAAAGTAATGTATTTACGAAAGAAAGCATGAACTAGTTTTTGTAGCCGCGCTGCTGAATGTCGAACGCAAATAACCGTAAACGAGATACCGGAAAATTTTCAAATCGTCCTGCACTGGAAATAACGAATCACGTTGCTCATTTCGATAACTGAAACAAGAGAATCGCGTAACAACAAGCAGTGGATAATTGAAGTGTTTGCCGATCCAGAGCGCATGTGCGTGTAATTACAGTTTGAACAAGGCAATCAGCGCCCGGCTGCCGGCTATGTTGTTTCCACAGAGTTTGAGTATAAACGCCATTGGTGAAGTTGCCCTAGGGCCTAGAGCATACTAGTTCAGATACTGTCCTCCATTCAATAGAAACTGATCAAACTATGGTGTTCAACTGTCAATCTCTGAACAAAACACTTTTTCAAATCTCGTTCAGAAGATCATTTCAGTTGATTTTATTGCTCCACTAAAAACAAAACAACGAAGTGACTTCGAAGCCTTTGAAATTTTTCTTTAATACGGTTTGGCAGAAGTCCTCAATGTTTCACAGAAATCGCGATGACTTTTATTATTAATTCTGATGGAGTTTGTGAGCAGAAACATTTTTTCTCCTGATCTAGTAATGCTTTATGCCCATTTCAACTTTAAGTTTCTTCATTCTTTGATATACATTTTTAGCAAATTTTAGAAAATACAGTACCAAAAATAATTCGTTACAGTTGTTACGTGGCTATAATAAAAAATCTATTGCCATTTTCAGAAATAATATTATCAACGAAAATATTAAACATGACTTCCCTGTGTAATAGAATAATAAGCGGGTGAACCAGAAAAAGGGAGGGGGGGGAATTAATATTAATTCTGAAATAATTCCTGAAAATGGAAAATACATATAATAATGATGCTATAAGGGGATCTAATAGGTTACTAACTAGAACCATGAATTTCAGACACAAAATAAAACCTCATTTATTGAGTCTTATGGCCTTACAAGGTCGGGTAGTAATTAACGTTACGTTAAACACAATTAGATCAGCAAAAACAAGCAATACCCGACGTTTACAATTCGCCGGAGTAAGCAAACAGAACTGAATGAAATATCTCAAACAAGTAATAAAAACAGCAAAGTTAACATTGAAATAACATGGCAACACAGGCCATCAAATTGAAGCTAACATTTTACTGTACAAAGGAGAATCCCAGGGGGCGCCGTATAAAGTGAATGAAAAGCATCAAAATTGAATTAACAAACAGCAAGATGCTTAAGAAAAATTGAATCGAAATATAAATTCAGCTAGCTCAGAATTTAAGTGACGGGAGCAGAGTCTTAACCCAGGCGTCGCTTAAGGGCTCATAAGTCTGTTAAAATCCACTGAATAGTGACCGTCGTTTCTGGTACATTACCATAGAATCATCGCCGTGATGGTGAGCGACAAACACAATGCCACTGCAGCAATGGAAGCTAAATAAGCGGCTACGCCCGCGTTATTAGCATAACTTCCAAATAATGGCAAGCATGCCACTCGACATCTCGCTTTTCCAAAGCAAGAAATGATCAACCACAATGACCATCAGAGAGCGTGCCGACTGACACGTCTGTTCACCAGCTCGTCTTGGACCCAAGTCACGTCCGTTCATCAGCTCGTCTTGGACAGAAGTGATGTCTAAAAATGGCTCCTTCTTCTTCCTCGGCTAGTTGCTCGCCACATGTAAAAGAACTCCACGGAATTAGTATTGTAGACCCCAATAAATGTTCAGGATTGGCTATCTACACATTTCCGTCGTCACGTGTTTAATATCATGCGTCGCATTCGCCGCCTCCTTCGCGCGTTTCCTACGTGGCCTCGGGGTAGTAGCGGGGTAGGGGTAGGTCACCGCCCGATTTCGAACGGGACTCAAGCCGGGCTGTCCCGGCGCCATCGAGTCGCCTCGCCTGCTCCATTGTTCCTCTCTCAACCGCCGAAATGGCAGTTTCTAGCCTTCGATATTCAGCCCTTCTGAGCCATGCGTTTACAGAAAAATTGATTTACAATAAAATATACCTTTGGCCGCCCTGGTTTTAAACATACATTTAACCTATCCAGACAACCCTCATTATTTACAATTAATTACACGTTGCAAGACTAAATAATTAATAAATTTGAATATAATAAAAAAAAGGAATTATGAATATAATTAATAATAATTTAATTATATTCATTGTGGGTGACGCTGTCACACCACACCTGGTACAATGTTTTCGTAAATCAGTGAAAAATAAGTTTTAGTTTGATACTACTTTATCTGCATTGTAACTATCGTAATACTTCTATCTTACACGGCAGAATTGTGATAGCAGGAGGGTTATATATAGGTGATAAAGGCGGTTACTATGGCCGTGCAGTCCACTTGTGGGCATTATGATTGATTCGGAGGTGTTCTTAGAAGCATCTTTAGATTTTAGGCTATCTTCTAGATCATTACAGATTATCTACTTGTGGGCACCTAGATGTTATTTGTCAGGATAAAGATATTGACACCAGGGTGACTCTATTGATAAAGCAGGAGTCCCGTGACTGCTTTAATCGTGATATTTATAATAGATCTTGCCTTCCCAGTAAATCACAAACTCTTCTACATAATTATCTGAAATAACTTGGGATCTAACCTAACGACTGTAAATGACTGAGGCGAAACAACTGATAATTTAAACATACTATAATTTAAAAGCCTAACCATACATTTATCCGCAAATCTGTCTAACTTTATGCTGCAAGGAATTGACACGCACGCGTCGTTACAATGTTTCAACATACTAAACTGTTATTCAATGAATGACTAGCTTCTTCATACGAATGTAACTGAAACATGGCTCTACTGAATTATTACACGAATTACTGAATAATTAACGATCCTGATTATAACCCGACATTACCAAATACGATTATCACAAGGCATTTCAACATAATTATAACCGACGGCAAACAACTCATTTAACTTACACAGATTGAATAATGACTGAATAATTTATCTAACTACTTTAACTAACCAAATACTAACTAACGCGAGACAATGCAAGGCAAAACAAGGCTTTGCCACGCGCCGAAGGCACAGGCAAGACACAAGTCTTACCTATTACATGGCTGCTGAAAGAATAGTCAATCACAGAATAGAATGATCCCATTCTTATGCGTGTGATCACGTGCTTGACGTATGATGCGTGCTTCGTGCAGCGCAAGCACTGGGAGTCAGCAGAAAGTCTCACGTACACACTGACCGCTTGCTTTGAGCAAACTACAATATTCACTGAATAAAATACCAAAACTCCCAATTTAAACCCTCATTCACAGACTCCCCGTTACAGTAACTATCGAAATACTCCTAAATTACACGGCAGAATAATATTAATAATTAATCGTTGATAATGAATGTTAATTTATGTTTTACTTAATATTTATACGGTACCGGGTGTTTCAAAAATGACCGATATATTCGAAAAATCAATAAAAACTAAACGGACAGCGATAGAAATACTTAAATTGATGTAGAATGTATCCTCTCCTGTTATTGAAAAGTGTCTCTTAATGTTGCTCTTTATGCCAGCATAGACTATGATTGTAACTGTTAGCTAGAATCCTGGTAGCTCAATGGTTAAGACGTCTGGCTGAAGATCAAACTACCCCCAGTGCGAGTCCCTGTCTCGGCGAGGATTTTCATAGGCCCTTAGCCCGAATTTCAACTCTGGCACAGCTAGCTGTGTAATGTGAAGTTCACTAAGTTTGCCTGGTTCGGATTCCACGATAAACTGTAGGTCCACTCTACCCTGATAGGTTTACCTGGCTACGCTAGGCGGCTATGATAGGTGCGGATTACGCAACCGATAAAAAAAAAAAAAAAAAAAAAAAAAAAAAAAAAAAAAAAAACCTGTCACCAAGATCATTACGACCACACCAATTTACTTTCTACTGTTAACTTAGTTTGGCCTATTTGCACTGTGTACGTAACCTTGAATATTGAAATGTTTAATTATGACTTAGCAAAAATTTACACTATCTGATAATTTTTAAGTGTTAAATGAACTATATGAACGTTACAGGACACAGTTAAAACTGTGTAAAACCTTTTGTGAGTGAATTGCAACGAATATTTAAAAAAGTTCTTATGCTTGCAAGTAAAACTGCCAATTTCTGTAAAACTGATAAGAAGTATTGGTTCTTGGTTCTTATCATGCCTTCGAGCTGAGAAATGTTCAGCTGTGGAACTTTGAGTTCCTGGAGGACTGTTAGATATGTAGTTAACCCACGTTGCATCTCATCTATTATAGGCTTAAGAGGTAGTTTCGGCTTAACATTGCATTATTAAAATCTTTTATGTGGTTTTTATTTGTAGTCCGTTATCCTTAGGCTGGTCACAGTTTTTTGCAATCGTACAATGATTTTTCCACCTTTAAGTATAAATTATTTACTAATGTAGGTGAGGACTGAGCATGAGATAAATATTTAAAACTCCAATTTATCATGTTTTGGTAGCTGTTTCGGTGTGACCTGACTGACACAATGGCGACTGGATGGCTGAGTGGTTTGGGGGTTGACTTACCTGTTGCGAACTGGATTGCCCTCAGCTTTGACCGCTTGCCGTACTGGATGTGACCTGCAGATCGTCTTCTAACTTGAGGCTTCCACTGTCTGATATATATGCCCCGACACCAATCTTTTCGATTTAATCAATTAGCGGTTTGTGGTGATTGTTTCTATCTGCTAATGAAGGAAAGGCGAGACGTGGAATCAACCAGGTTTATTGGTTCATGAAGGACGTGAGAAGTACAACTGAGTGGGCACCAACAACCAGGAATCCACAGCGCAAAAATGATAGATTGCAGATAGAATGCAATCAACAGGAGATAGCGATGGTTTGCAAATGAGTGGGTGGTTGGCTGGGAGTGATCTTCAGTCGATGGTTTTCGGCAGGCAAAGAGATCATAGTATCGATCGGTAGCGGTGAAGTAATTTCGGATTTTGAGTCACATGAGCCGAATCCCGCGCTCCATTCAAAGTCACAGTAGTCGCTACTTAGTTAATTCTGAGCGTCATCTATCAAAAGTTCGCGACTCGTGTGCGCCAACTGCGTACATTACCACATTTTTTTTTTTTTTTTTTTTTTTAATGGCAATCGGCTACTGGGCCATACAGCCAGCTCAATGTGACTTGTTGCTATTAAGTATTGACACACGGACACTACAACACGGACAAGACATTCACAGACACAACACTAAACACCCATGCCCTCGGCCGGACTCGAACCGGCGACCTTCGGCACGCGGAGCTAGCACTCTAGCCCCTACGCTACCGAGGCCAGCCACAAGTTTCTTCTTGGTTGAAACTACCTGTTTTACATGCATCAATCCCACACTCCACCAATCATTTTTATTATTATTATTATATTTTTTCTTTCATTCATTACGTATTAATGTATTAACGTCTGTAAATTAATTTGTATTTTGTAGGAAATCCACAAGTCGTATTTATGTTCTTAGGGCAGTGACAACTAGTATTGTAGTTCCTTTGGACTGTCTCGCCAGCAACAGCTGTGAGGGCACAGTACAGTATGTCTGATGGCGCCAGATTGTTGATAAAGTACTGCGTGTTTGGGCTCTACTGTACGGGAACTGTAACATGAATATAAATCGTAGTAGGATCTTAAAAAAAAAAAAAAAAAAAAAAAAAAAAAAAAAAAAAAAAAACACATGTATTTAAAAACTGAGTTCGAGCATCTGTGCTGAATAAATTGAGTGATAGTTCTTTCGGAACGATGATTCTCTTTAATATAGTAAAAAACAGTTCCTATCATTTTTGGGCTGATATGAGTTTATTAACTACAAATGTCACTAAAACTAACCGAGCTGCAGCTTGCATGTGTTCGCGACTAAATGGGCCTTTATTGTCCGTGTGTTTCGTCGTGAGCTGATTTGATGATTTGTCAGCAGCTAATTATCAATAGGGGTGTAAGGGTTTGGGAGAGACTATACTAGTCTTTTCCAACCAAATGTCAACCTCTCCTTCACGTGGTGCACCCTGTTTGCACGGACGAGGCTCCGGCGACTGAAAGATTCCCGGTATAAGGAGTCACCCACTGCTTGCCAACGGCCTCTGAAAAGAGGGCGGAAAAGCGGGGAGCGGTTCAGGGCACCCTCTTGCGCTTGGGGTTGGAAACGGCCCCTAAAGGCGGATGAATAAGAAATGATCAACGGCATGGGGATGCAGAAGGCAACGGGAAACCACTGCATTAAAGACCCAAAGGGTATCCCGAGGACATGTAAAGTCTGAATAGTGTAGCATATACGCTAAGACTAGATTCTAAGTGTTGACATTAAGTGACAATTATCTTTGGTCAGCGGGCACTGCCAAAGAATAATATAATAAGTATGAGAGAGGGAATCGCTGAAAAAAAAAAAAAAAAAAAAAAAAAAGAGCAACGACTGTGTTAAGCTTGCGAGCGGTTTTATTATTTTTGGATATATGAATTTGAATAAACGTCTAATGTTGTTGGTGTTCCTTATATGTGTGGTTTTTCTTGGTTTAACAAATATTATTTTCACTTAAAGGCATTACATTAATATGCAACAACTGCCGAATTAAATAAAAGGAATCATTGGCAGTTTATAACATGGCTTGCCTGGTAAGGTTGGAATACAATATATAGCCCTGTTATATTTGGCGACCCTGGACCAGAATTTATGGGTGTTAATCACTACTAATGAGCATAGCACCCTAAACGAATGGACTTCTGATGACGCAGTGGCAGCGGTGAGTTCCAGATTTTCATTCTACGCAGCGCGGCAAGTAGAGAACATTTCATTTATAAGTTCTGAGGTGAAAGTAATCATCAGTCATATAAAGAAAAAAAAAAAGAAAAGTAATTAAAATTTGAACATTGAGTAAATGACGTACAGTAAAGAACTTGAAACTGAAGCAGTGATTGTTATTGAGACTGTCTTTCTTCAGTAGTAAATCATTTATTTTTTTGATAAGGAGTGAGTAGTGCATAGTAAAGAAATTTAAATATGAAGCAGTGATTTTTGCTGTGGGGACTGGCTCTCCTGAGTAGTAAAACTTTTGTTGTTGCTTGTAATATATGTATTATATATAATAATTGTATGAAATTTGCTAGAATGAGTGCCGAAAAGAGTACAGACCTAAAGAGTACGGATCTTGAATTGATATTAAATGCCATAGAGAAAACCAGACAAGGATTTGAGCAGAGCCTAGAAAAAACCAGACAAGGATTTGTACAGAGCCAAGAAAAAACCAGACAAGACATCGGAATAATTAATGAAAAAATCACGCACGTTATACAAAGGAGTCAAGAATCTGAGAAAAGGATTATGGAAAGTATTAATCAGAATATTAAAAGGACAGAAGAATTGATAGTAAGTGTGTCTGCAAGAAATTTGAAGGTGGAGAAGGAGTCAGAAAAAGAACTGAAAACAATGAAGGAAGATACCATTGAAATCAAGAAAGTTATGGAGCAAGATGTCGTTGTTTTACTGGATCACTATATGGAAGAAAAGGAGAAAACTATTGTTGAAACTGTAGAAGTGTCATTAAATAAAAAAATAGAAGAAAGTCAGAAAAATGTAGAAAATAAAATGGAAGAAATTTTGGAAGGCCAAGTACGAAGTTATGTAGAAGCTGATGAAGAAAAAATGAGTATAGCAGAAGCACGAAAAGAGTCGTTAAAAGATACATTCGAGGAAGAAGAATTAGCAGATAATGATAGCGAGCTACCGTTAAGTATTAACGAAAGTGAAGAAATTGAAAATGTTCCTAGCAGCTATGGAGAAGAGTACGAATGCAGAAGTAGTGAGAATGAATATGAAGAAAATGATGAAAGTGGAATAAGAATGTTTTTTATAAGGAGTTATGACGAAGAAGAAGATGAAAATGTATTGCAGATGGGAACCGAAGAAAAGAATATTGTACCAGGTCCAGGTAGCAATAAAAGAACGAATGTATTTTTCCGGCACGGTAATACAGAAGCCGCTACATATGTTTCTTTTGACAGGAAAGATGAGAAGGGATCGATGGAAGTATTGTTGCAGGACACAATCGATGACGGCCGACACCGAATTGCTTCAAATTATTTGAGAAAAGAGGACCCACCTGATATAAGTACAAGAGAAGTAGTTGAATGGTTTCATGAAAAGGAAAACTGGAAAACAAGAAAGAAATTACATGAAGGATTGGAAGAATATGAAAAAGCGGCAGAAAGGAATTGGAAGAGGCGGAAGAAAAAGCTACAGTAGAACTACGTGTATGCAAGAAGCTTATCGGGGGCAAGTATTTCCATTATCGATTCGTTTGTAGAATTTGTTTTTTGGTGAAAACTAGACAAAAGTCTTGTGAAATAAATTGAGATTATAAAATTCTTTAAAATATATCATGGACCTTTTAAGATTGTTTTTATGCCAAATGCGAGCGCCTATTTGCTTGCTTATCCCAAATCTAATAAAATACTAGGATTAAGAGATGTGGTTGATTGAAAATTGTATAGAACAAAGGACTAAAAAGATAAAATGTTAAGTAATTGACAAAGTAATTTTGTATTGATCTTAAAACAGAATAGTATCATAAAAGAAACATGAAAAGCAATCCAATGGTTCATAGTAATATGTAATGTTATTGTTAACGCCTTGTGATGAAAAAAGTAGCATGATAAATGTAATGGTTAAGTCTGAAATTTGAGCATGTTTAATCTAAACTGAGTGTACATGTCTGGGCGAACGAACAATAATAGAATTGGACGCTATATAGTGCATATGATGCCAGATTTAGTGACAAGCAAAATTGTAAATAGTGAACGATGTAAACTGTGAAAATACTTTGGATTTTTAATCGAAATTATTAGCATAGTGTGCCATTGCAAACTAAATTTGAGAAGAACTGTTGGACATTGTATTCAAGGAGAAAATGTTGTCATCCATTATGTAGTTCAATAACTTCTCGGCAAATTAAAAATTGTGCTAAATTTATTAATCTGCCTCGAAGTGGGGGCAGGTGTAGCATATACGCTAAGACTAGATTCTAAGTGTTGACATTAAGTGACAATTATCTTTGGTCAGCGGGCGCTGCCAAAGAATAATATAATTAGTATGAGAGAGGGAATCGCTGTAAAAAAAAAAAAAAAAAAAAAAAGAGAGCAACGACTGTGTTAAGCTTGCGAGCGGTTTTATTATTTTTGGATATATGAATTTGAATAAACGTCTAATGTTGTTGGTGTTCCTTATATGTGTGGTTTTTCTTGGTTTAACAAATATTGTTTTCACTTAAAGGCATTACATTAATATGCAACAACTGCCGAATTAAATAAAAGGAATCATTGGCAGTTATAACATGTCTTGCCTGGTAAGGTTGGAAAACAATATATAGCCCTGTTATAATAGGGCAGGTAGGTTAGAAAAATTAGTGGAAAACTTATATAGACACAAAATCTATATGGAATAATTATGACCTTCGTTAAAGACGTTTGCTCAAAACCAATCCCTTTTCAGTGGAATGTCAGTAGCTGCGTAGAAATTTTCAAAGAACGATGGGTCTCTTGATCAGGCACTGTCCAGAATCATGGTAGAGCGTAGAGATTGGCCCTCGGCATTTTCTTTTTATTGGGACCAACTCGGAATGTCTTGTCGATAGTAATTTTAAGCGAGCGGGCCGCTGACGAGAGGGAGCAGGGGGTTACATTATGGATGTGTCGACGGACGGGGCGCGCCATGCATGATGCAGGGCAGAACTGGCAGGCCGCATGCATTCATAACGCGAGACGGAGCCATCGGCGAGCGCGGTCGTGATTGCCGCCCCAGGCTCGATTTTAAAAGTTTCACGCGTGAGCCAGGTGAGTTACAGCGCCTCCTCTCCCAGTAAGTTATTGCCTGCGTAACTCTCGCAAGTAATACTGAGACGAAAACCCTCCGCCCTGCATTCTACAGTAGATTGCAACAGGGTACTCTATGGACTACCCCATGAAAATGGCGAACTACAATATTACATGAGGTTTTCCTGGCGTGTCGCTGAAATTATGGGAGATTATATTTTAAAACTACATGAAATATTTAGGTACTGTATCGATCCTGTTTTTCTTGAATGCCAGAGTGAGTCAATGTTGATAATACGTTTGATGTTTCACAATAACTGAATAATAATAAGTATTAATGTGAGTATATATAACATAAGATGCTGCGGCACGAAATATCGAGAGAAGTATAGATCGGTTGACTCCACGGAATAAAGAGGTGAGTGCAAACAAGGCAAGAGAAAATGATTGATATAATACTTTTCACGGTGAGAGACTGGAAAAAAGGACACTATAAGATTCAACAGTTATATGTATATGTAGTACAATATGTCTTATGGAGGTTTGTAAGTTTGGGTATTAGAATTTATACGAAGGAAGGGTAAAAACGTTTATTACTATCGAGTTGAGACTAAATCAATATTGAGAGAATAAAGCAGGTAAACTATGATGACTAGAAGGATAATTATTCTCTTTTAAGTTGAAACTAAAACCGGTAACTAACCACAGATTTTGGTGCAAAGCTGATTCTCTTTGGCATAAGGAAGATAAATGTCTCAGTTATACTTTATTCAAGATCCATGCATCTTATGGTACCATATGAACTCATAGCTCCGGTCGTGGTCTTTGTACTACATATTTTCAATACCTGAATGTGTAAAAAAAAAGTAATTATTAATTCTTTGTGATTAACGAATGGCAGGATTATTTTTGTTGAAGCAATTCAAAGTCTAAGTATCATCTTGCGTTCGCCACATCACACCATTTCAGACGAACCACAGAATCGGAATCGGAATTTCAAATGATGATACCATTCACAATCGTTTTAATTCAACCACAAACATCTTTCTTTCTATCTCTGTCAAAAAAAAAAAAAAAAAAAAAAAAAAAAATAGACGAAAGATCAATAATTGCAAGGATAAACGACATCCCTTTAAAGACATATAAACACTAAAATCTTATCCAGTCGAATATTTTCAAAAGAAACTACAAAATTTGTAATCATCATATAGGCTTCAAGAATAAATATCAAATCATATTACATTGTACAGCTTTTATGACTTCTGTTTGAACCCATCAACTAGATGCTATTTTAGCTCTTATTTTTTGTAAATTTCTCAAAGAAAGGACTTAGAGACCAGTTCTAAAATAGCAGCCTACCTGAACGATTTTGAGGTTTTAACCAACTCTTACGTCTTACAACTCTGATCATAAAGTTTTTAATGTGCAATGAAAAATTCATACCAAGCACGATAAAAATATACCATACCGCTTCAGATATCACACAATGATAAGATCCTTTGAAACACCAAACGGTTCTAGTGAGTTCTGTTTTGTCGTGTAGGAAGAAAACAATGCACACAGAAATTCCGCAAAGGTTTTTTTTTTTTGTTATGGCTTTACGCCTCGTCGATGTTGTGGTCATTAGAGGCGGAAGAGGACTGGGAACTAGGAACGGGAAGGAATATGGCAATGACTTTTTGAAGGAAGCATCCCGTCATTAGCCTGATTTGGGAAAAACCACGGATAACCCAAATCTGGATGCGCGGACGGGGATCAGAACAAGAGTAGCAACTACGAAAACTTGAATTCACACCTTAAGTGATATTAGTGTTACCTCTGGGATCAACATCCGAATAAAATGATCGAGGGTAAAGGAAAGGATGAGTAAGAGCTGCGCGTTTTCTGACTGGCTACAGTAACTCGTCTCAGAACTTCATGAATTTAATACACCGGTTACCTTCGGATAGCCTCGTAACAAATGCTTGTTCTATCAGCGCGAAGTTATTGGCTAACCTGCCATCTTCAATTCAACTGCAATTATTCATGGCGTCGGCATTCATTTATTACAGTTATACGAAGCGGGCGAGGATAGAACAGAAAGGAACTAAACATTGTTACAAAGCATAACTAGCCTACTACTCGCAATTTTGTGAAGTACTGATGTCGATGTACAAATTGCAGCAACTAATAATCCATTGTTACATGTTAACAGCGCTGATGATTTTTCAGTAGTGTTAAATTCAATCCCGTTGCTATGGAAATACGAGTGGTTGGGTATCGGGACCTCCGTTCGAATACTGGTCTCAGTTGGAATTTTTATAGGGCTTAACGTTGGTCTTCACCTGTAGTAAATTTTTTTTTGTGACGTACGCTAGGACGCTACGTGGTTCGTATTCTATGTAAAGCTGTAGGTCCCCTCTACCCGGTAGGATTACTGGATTAGGGCAACCACAACAGAGGTGCATGCGTGGTTAATCGAACCTCTGTCAAGTGGTCGCCGGCGAACAATGTTATACGCGTTTACAATTACAGTAACTGAGTTCAGCCGTGCATTCGAAAATAACAGTGTAGAATTTTGTAACGTAACCTTCCGTTACTTTTTCCTGATGTTTTTCTGAGAGAGTCATTCTGAAACAGTTTCAACATTAAATTGCTGGAGGAATATTTAACATTTTGTAACAAAATTGGATCGGAGTAATATTATTCATGAATGATAACATTACGTAAGTCTCATAGTAATTTCACATTTCGGTGACAACATAGTTGTTTGGTTATTCGATAGGGTTGCTTTTTGTAGTATCTGCATATACAGTAGAAATTCACCATGTTTTCAGAGAAAACGACTATTTTAAAATTTTATTACGTTGTCAAGCAGGACAGTTCAAATTTCCGGTTCTGGTTATTGTTGTCTACCCTAAGATATGTTCTCAACGTACTTGGTAACGGAATCAGCCATAGAACTTATTTAATCAGACCAGGCGGAAGGTTTCAGTTTTTTAAAAAAGGAAAATTGATTATGCCTATAGGGCTAGTCGCCGTCGAGATAATTAAAGACAGGTGGAGGTAATAGGACGAGAAAGAATTTCCGCCATGCCCTTCGGAAGGAATCATCTCGTCATTTGGATGAGGTATTTCAAAAAATTAATGGCAAACCAAAATAATGATGGCGGGATAAGAGATCCAAACCACGTCCTCCTGAAAGCAAGGCCCAAGTGTTAAGTCTTTACCTGCAGTATTCGGTGCTAGAGTTTAGCAGTATCGTTCTTAGTACACAAAACTAACCCGTTTGCTGTTTTATCCAGTCATCTGAGGGAATAATATGAAGTCTGAAACAAAACACACACGCGAATAAGAACACGAATATTGCGTCTCTCTAATAACGAGTACCGTTGTACTTCACGAGTTATAAATCAGAATAAACACTTAACACCCTTCTACCAAAATAGGAAAGCAAATACGTCACCGTGACGTCACTGGGGTCTAGGTCTCTTCAAAATAATTTACTACGTTCACGAGGAAAGGTAAACACACGCCGTAGTCTCGTCGGTAAATATTGCGGAATCTGTGTTTCAGTCTCCGCAATCACAAGACGGCATTACGTTCATAACTAACTGTCATAGATGAAAATTAAAAACTGGAGTATGTCTTGCTCAGAGCTAGAGGAAAATATTTTTGTCGTAGTAAATAATAACGAAGTCTAAACATTTCGAAGTACGTTGGGAACGACAATAAATACCGTAAATATTCTTTTCAGATGGGTCTAAAGCAATTAGCAATATACATGGTTCACGCATCCAAAGTACGAGTATATGTAAACAATATATATCTTCAAACAAACAAAAGATAAAATTAAGATAATCTTAACGTTACTGATATAATAAGAGATAAATATTTTCAGTATCAGTTATTTCTGCTCTTAACAATCTAAACTTCACAGTTTGTGGCGTGACCAATTATTTTACAACTTTTTGTGAAGTTCGCCTTTAATTTGGCCAGAAATTCATTGAAACTGAATGAAATTTACCGAGAATTTCTGAATCTCAAACTATAGTAACTGAAGAACTTGTGGTGATTTATTGTTGGTTATTTATGTATGTAGTTACCACTTTTCACCTTTATCTTATATTTTTATATAGCTAGCATCTATATATGAACCGATGCGTAAGTCATTTATTGTTCTGGTAAAACTTTTATTTATTCAGTTAATGGTTTAACAACTTCCACCAACACCAGTTGATAATACGACCGTTAATCTTTAAATCGGAATTCTCATATTAATATTTCTCAATCCACATTTCCAACTTGCGAACTTAATATAACACCTCTATCATATAGGCTTTAAACATGTCGCTCCTGGCAACCAACATCATCACAAAACAAAAGGAACACGAATGTAACCCAATCTCAAGGACTATGTATATTAATATACTTGCATACTATATAATAGTCCATAATATAACCATATGATCATCACAAACTTTCATTATACGACTTAACTTCTGGGAACTGAAATGTGGTAGAACGCTCAGAAATGATTCAGGTTTCTGTATGGGAAGCACTAGTTGTGTTATACTCGTGGTATTATGTACTGGGGGTTCGAAGAGATGACTTCTGTGTCCTGTATACTAGGAACTGAAAAACTGAGCTTTATGTCTTATGTACTAGTGATGTTATGTCCTACACCTTTACTTGAATCCCGGTAGTAGGATTTGTAGCTGGAAATACTTGATGAGGATGGTAAGGCTCAGCCGTCGAGGGTGTTTCAGGCACCCGCAATAACCCATTTCAAGCCCTAACGCCAACACTGGCAGTTGCTACGACGGTGTTCCTGAAACTAATGCACCACATATTTTTTCTTCAACAATTATTTATTGAACACAATGAAACTTATACACAAGAAAGAATTATGTTTCTTCTACACTCCCTATCTTTTCACGTAATCTCCTTCCCGTTCTATGGCCTTTCTCCAGCGAGACACAAGAGCGTGTATGCCCTGGCGGTACCACTCCTTGTTCTGTTCACGAAGCCATTTCTTCACTGTGCGAGTCACCTCTTCGTCATCCTTAAAATGTCTCCCACGAATGGCATTCTTTAATCATGGAGGAAGGAATATATGGAGACGAAATAACGCCAAATCGGTGAAACTTCATAAAAAAAACCTCGTCTCCTACTGCGCATGCGCGGCGGCTATAGGAACCCCAAAACATTGGGCTGTTTGCACTATGTATGCTGCTATGAACATTTCATTTTCTAATATTTCAAAGTTTTTTTATAATGCCAAGTTGTGTTTCATACGTTGCACAAACAGACAAGATAGGAAACAACCTGGAAAACGTTTCGTAACTAAATCACATTGAAATTATTGTTCTTGCAATGTTTGATAGATAACTGCAAGATTAGAGCCTATCGCTATAAATTTATTCATTGCTCTCAATAGGATTATATCGTTCTCAAATGTTTGTTGGTGTAGTATAGACAATCAGCATATGTTACTACTTTGCACCTAAAAGGCTAGCCTTATTGTAAACAAGTGTTGAAAGTCTAATTTAAATGGGTCAAGTTTACATCGCGATACAGTGAATGTGCGTGCTTAAGTCCAGTTTCAGTTTACACTGAAAGTGTTCGATGAAATTAATTGTGATAATTTGTGCTGTGTGAACTACTAAACTTGATGAAGCAAACTTTGCTGTTAACCCGAAATGTGTTTTACGGTGTATTTCATGTATTTAGATCAACATAGTTTGATTTTGTAGCGGCTATATTGATGGAAATGTGCGTAGCTTGAAATGCTGCGAGTACCAGAAGGGTACAAACAATTTATTTATTATTAGTTGTTACTAATTTCATGAGCACTATGTTAGTGACACAATGTGTATCGTGATCTAAGGTTCTGACTTTTGATGTATGGTAAGAAGATAAATCAACTGATGTTGCTAAAAAAAAAAAAAAAAAAAAAAAAAAAAAAAAAAAAAAAAAAAAAAGTTAGATAGGCCACTAACAGTACAATATCTTCTGAGTTAACTCAGAAGCTATGAGGTCTTTTGAAGGATTCATTTTTTTTAAAAAAAAAATATTCCTAAACATTGACTTAACCTAACCTAACCTACCTCCCCCAATTTGGATACAGCATATCTCGAGAACTAAGCGAGATATGGAAAACATATATTCATCACTTTTCAAGTTATCTTGTCGTGTTTTATAAGAATCTATCATCAAATTTGACCTTAGGTTTCTACGGCCAAGCAATATGGCGGCCTCCACACCCAACTTCTCTCTACCCGGTTTCACTCCAGTGCGTGGTGAAGGTCCCTTGCGTCGTCTCCACATATTCCTTCCTCCATGTCTTCAATAGCCCAAACAAGTGAAAGTCTGAGGAAGCTTGGTCAGTGCTATAGGGTAGATGGGGTAACATTGTCCAACCCTGTTTGGTGATGTGCTCCAACGCCCTAAAACTTGTGTCAGGGCGTACGTTTTCATGTTGAGGCAAACAATCATCTGGGTTGTTATGGCGTCCAAGTCGCTGGAAGTGGTTCTTGAGTTTGGTTAATGTGTTAACATATGCCTCAGAATTAATGGTGATGTCTCTCGGTATCACATCAATGAGTATGAAACGATCACAGTCCGAAAACACAGTGATCATAACCTTACCATTGGAAGCAGTTGCTTTGAATTTTTTTCTTCTGTGGAGAGTCAGGATGGCGACGTTCCATCGATTGCCGTTTTGTTTCGGGCTCAAAATGGTGAACCCAGTTTCATCGCCTGTCACAATCCGGGACGAGAAGGCTTCTCCCCGAGCTGCAAAACGTTGCATCAAATTAGAAGAAATGTTTTTTTCTGAGAGTTTTGTGTTCCTCCGTAAGACGGTGCGGAACCCATCGAGAACACTTTTTTGCGTAACCAAGAGCAGTGACGATTACACCCACACTTCCTTTGCTGACTGACAGCTCCCTCACCAACTGCCGAGTCGTTATGCGTCGATCCTCACGAATGAGCACATCAGCACACTACATCTTGTCAGATGTTTCAGCCGTGGGTGGCCTTCCCGACCGCTGCAAATCTTAGAGCTCTGCAGAACCACTTTCAGATGGCTTCACCCACTATGCCCAGTGACTAACCATACTTCTATCGACTGCTGATGCTCCATAAACTGCACACAAACGTTTGTGAATGTTTTCGACCGTTTCTTGCTCCGCAGTGAGAAATTCAATGACGACACGCTGCTTATAACGTACATCACTCACAGACGCCATGTTGAACCATTGCTGCAAGTACGCTATCTGTCGGAAGAAACGGAAACTTTGCGCGCGCACTCTGAAAACTGCAAAGAATTCAGATCTTAAGTTTTGTATTCGTACCATTGTTGGGGTCTCAGAAAAAAATGTGGTGTATTAGTTTCTGGGACACCCTCGTATATACTACGTCACTCTTTCCGTAGCAGCTGCCCAAAAAGATATAACTGTGGTGGCTTCTTGTTACCTTCCTCCCGTATGGAAGAGTTCATAAGTGTAAACGAATCCGTGGATTACTGTTATGGTGGGCGCGTTCATATTAGTGTGTCGTTTGTGTGCTGGAGAGAGATGAAAGAAGAATGTAGATGGAATCTGATGCTTGAACATTCAGAGCTACTATCCCCAAAGGCATTAAAAAACACGGAAAACATTATGGACGAACGGTGACGTACGTCGACACTCGATAAGCACTGGGATATAACTCAGAACTTCTGTTAATACTCTCATGATCACCTTTTCTTCTTTCTGCGAACCGAACCCTGAATAACGAAAATCTCTTCCACAGCTGCATGGAACCAGCTGACTCCACCATAACGTCTCAACAACTTCGGGCAACGAGAGGGGTTTCGAGCCATGATGAAATTCAACTATAATCAAACCTGGTCTTGTTTGATAGTTTGAGGAGGACGCTGGTTTGCGATCAGCTAATGTGACGTCACTTGGTCAGATAGTAGCTATTACTGTAAAGGTTCGTCAGTACCTCCCCGTCAACAGTGACGCCAGGTTGGTAAGCCTCATGTTTGTTTATTAATATGCAACAACTGGAAATCAGAGTTAATTTCAGATACTATAATTGCAGTTTTAATCAGTTTTATGTGTTATTAGTCTCTATTACATGCAAAGTGCAGAAATTCCCATTTTCTACTGTTACGTCACTTTATACAGAGAAGCATATAAAAAAAACTGAGGTGTCTTGGAGGGAGGGTTTTAGAGCTGGGAAGAAACGCCAGTCTTGTGCTTACTCGTGCCAACTTATTGGATGAGCCTGCCCCCGAGGCATTAGCTGTGAGTGTTTCGATGAGCAGACAAGTATGTGATAAGTGGCGTGTCGTGGCGGAGGCCGTCCCTGGGGAAATCACCGGAGTGGTCGACTGCCCCGGGGGCAAGTGGACTCAGTCGGCCGGAAAACTGCCGCGCTCTTCCCGCTGGACCGCTATTACCTGCTGCCTCTAACATCTGATGATCCGCAGGAAAAGGCAGGCGGTGACAAACGAAGTGAGACTGAAGGGGTGCCAAGTAACAAGACCTTTAGGTTTTTTTCCGCTCTTACTGATTCAGAACAGAAATTCAGTGTTATTTTGGATACTGGCTTCAGTATAGTATCTACTGAGAACTTACAAGATTTTTTTCTCAGTTTTTGTATCAGTAATCCTTTCGCGATAAACTGGCAAAAAGAGCCCTCTATGCTGCTGTAGCTACCAACTTAGTAGTCTACCGACAATTCAGACACAGTCAAAATCAGTCTATTCTCTGGGAAAACAGATAGTGTTACCATTTTGGCAGCGGACCATTTGACTAACTTCCTTTCCGTATTCCTGTCTGTATCGTACAAAAGAAAAACAAAAATGTTAACAGATACAGTTAAGGTTCTGTTTATAAATCATTAAACAACGTGTGCCCAAAATTTAGCGACTTTCATGTCGCAGTCATTGGGTGGTGCCGGGTTCTCAAATACCCCTCATGCACGAAGCTCCATTTCTTCTAATCTTTTGATGCATGATTGTAACCTATTTAACGATTTACAAGTAGTTCAGATTTTTTATGGGATTGAGGCATTTTGTCTCCTGGTTTTACCAGTTCTGAATAGTTAATATACCTAAGAGACCATAGTTCTTATATGATTTTTTTGTATCAGTTTCAAGAGCTTTAGAAGAATACTGAAAAGTGTCCATGGATTTCTTTTTTTTTCTCGTGATTTTCTAATCAACGTGAAGGTCATTAGAGGCGGGAGAGGACTGGTAACAAGGAACGGGAATGAATTTGGACATAGCCTTTTAAAGGAACCATTCCGGAACTCGCTTGGAATTATTTAGGGAAATAATGAAAAACTGAAATCATAATGCCCCAACAGGTATTTGAACCTTTACCCTCTTGAATGCAGCTGCTTCGTGTCAAATATATCAAGTGTACCTACCTGTACTCGCAAGGATATATAGTTTCTGCATTGTGGCTGGTTTCAAACATTCTGTAAACAGTCTGGCGAAATAATTAAGGAACACATCAACTTTCTTTGCATGTTCAGATGTATACCAAGAGTGTTCGCATATTTCCCAGCTGAATAGTAGATTTTTAGAACTGTACTGGACTTTCACTGTTATTTTACAAAGAAAGGAATTGCGCGATGACAACTTTTCCTTAGTATTGGAGCAATGGTTTCAGTAGGTCAGTGAGTGGTCCAAGGTAACGTCTAAATACTTAGGGTTGTCACTGTGTTCAAGCCCTTTACCCATCCTTTTCGCTTGAAACTTCCTTGGTGCTTCTTTGATCTCCAAGAAAAAATAAAGGAATGGTATTCCGCGACATAGACATTCATGTAACGCTCTAAGTTTATTATTACTTTGCACAACACTTTTGAGTTTTTTCAGCACGTGTAATTTGTTATAAACTTTTATTATTGTGCTATATGTTTGTGAAGCCCAAGCAGAGAAATTTTAACCCATGTTAGGTGAACCTCCCAAAGTCTAGAAAACCTTTAACTAAATACAATCACAAAATTCAAACTTGCTATAATTTCCCCGGCCAGAAACGCGTATCAAGCAAATCGTGTTGATCCAGACATCCACGACGAAAGAAAGTAATTTGCATGGTGTTGAGTGCCGCGATAAATGGTTCGGACAGCTAAAGAACCATCGAAGCTACCTTTCAGCAAGATGAATAAAGAAGAGTGACGGATGCTTTCTTATTGAAAGGAAAGACGCTTGTTTTTGATAGACATGGTGTCGCCTGGGGACCGAGCATAAACTGGA
>JARYHS010009186.1:196121700-196193069 GCA_031002005.1 Vandiemenella viatica
TAATCATCTGTGCGCTTGCAACCTTAAGCCTCATGTTTCTCGCGATATTGCAACGCTACTGGACGATGATGAAGTTCGGGCCCTGAATTCTGAAGGATGCTGCTGTAAATTTGCTCCATATTGCATTCTTCTAGTTGATGTAGCTTCAGTTTAATGCAAAAATAATTCAGGTATATAGCGAATTAACTCTCTTTTGCTTAAATATTATGTAAATAGTAAAAATCTGCGTATTTTATTAGTCCCTTCAACAACTGACCAATAAAATAAAAATGTCAAAGATTCTGTGTATTAACATGGATACGACAACAACTAAACGTGGCATTATAAAAGCCAAGTGCAAACATTCTTGACACTCCGACGAACGGAAAATTTAGTTTTCCAAATATAAAATTTATTCAGTCCAGCTCTTCAGAAGAGAAAATGCAAATTTAGTCAGCTGAACATTTAGCTAATGTCTATGGCGAGACAACCGCCCATAATGTAGGGGAACGGTTAACGTTCTGGCCGCGCATTCGGGGGACGTGGGTTCGAATCCCCATCCGTGCATCCAGATTTGGGTTTTCCATGGTTTCCTGAAATCACTCCAGGTGATGCTTCCTTCAAAAGGCTATGGCTGAATTCCTTCTCACGCAAAACTAAACTCACCGAATTCTAGTAAACTACCTTTGAAGGGGGGGGGGGGGTTAAACCTTTTGGTATCTTTCGGAAGATTAGGCCTGAATGGGCCGACACCAGGTTTCGCCATTTCCCTTCTTCAACATGCAGAATTCCTCCCCCGCTTTATTAAACCGACGGGGGTTTTGTACCGTTGAGAGCACTTTACGAAAAAAAAATGCTAATTATCTCAGTAGTTACGATGAATTAGCGAATAATTAGTATTTTAAGATCGCATGTTCGGAAGAGTAAGACTGAATGGGCCAGCACCAAGTTTCTCTCTCCCCCTTCTTCGTCTCTCATTGTATTTAATAATAATAATAATAATAATAATAATAATAATAATAATAATAATTCGATGGTAGTACGGGGAATACGAACTCACGTCCTCCCGAATGCGTGGCAAGTAGAGGGGGAGCTGAAAATTTGTTATGCTAAGGGTGCGTCCATAAACCACGTAACTCCATTTTCGACTTGGAGGGTACGACGCGTGTGCGTACGCGTGTCCTGCCTCGGCGCCGTCGTGTCTGCAGGGGGCGTGGTGCGTGACCTACAAAAGATAATGACGGTAAGCGGCGCCGGCAGCCAGGTAGATAATTATAGGCCGCACAGTCGGCCGGGTGCCTAATTATAGGGGAAGCGGCCGCAGGGGTTTCGAATTCAAGGTCGGCGGTAGCGTATCAGGTTACACGGAAGGAACACCTGCAGGTTTCAAGGTCAGCGGGATGGTGTCAGGTTACAAAGAGGGGAGGGGAGGGGAGGGGGTGGGGCAGCCAGGTAGATAATTACAGGGCGGTGGCGCCTAATTATAGGGGAAGCGGCCGCAGGGGGGCGGGGCGCGTGACCTAATTATAGGGCGCGAAACAGACATATACATACTACTAACAATACCTTAACAGATTATTGCAAGATTTGACTGTAACTGTTTGACACAAAATAATCACGAATTCTACCCTCGATCCTCCGGGTGAAAGATTTCAGAATCGTAAACTCTCTGTAACAACGGCTACCGTCAGCCAAACAGGATGCAAACGTTCAGAGAAACCTATCGAATGTTAACAATAATTTAGGGGAAAATCAAATAATTTCCCGTTTTTAACTTACAACAATCTAAATGTCACATTAATGCTGGATCTTGTGGTCCATTATTTTCAATTGCCGATAGTGTATTGGGACCATTACTATTCAATATTCTAATGAAAGATTGTGTTGATGGCTTACAGTCAGAGGTTAGGTTGTCTGTAAATGAAATAATGGTATATAGCAGCATCAAAAGGGAAAAGACTGTGATTTGCTGAACGTTTTTTTTTCCCTTTGGCTTTACGCCTCGTCGACGTCGGTGTCAGTAGGGGCGGGGAGGCACTAGGGACAAGGAACGGGAAGGAGTTCGGCCATGGCCTTATGAAGGAAGCATCCCGGCATTCGCCTGGAGTGATTTAGGGAGACCTTGGAAAACGGAAATCGAACAGGCGTCCTCCCGAATGCGAGGCCAGAGCGTTAACCGCTCACCCACCACGGTCGGTGCTGTTGTATGGTAACCTGGTTAGATTATATAAGTGGATTGAATATTATGGAATGAAGATAAATTCCAAGAGGAGTCAACTTATTAAGTACACAAATAAGAAACTAAAGGTTGTTTATTACTATAGGCCGGGGGAAGCCTTGCTTGTTGAAGGCTTGAAAGTGTAAATATCTTGGCATAACATTTGACTGTAAACTCAACATGACAGGGCACATTGGGCCGGTGGTAGAAAAAGGTTTTTTTTTTTTTTGGTATTTGGCAATCGGCCCTTAGCCATTCAGCCAGCAATGTATTTTGTATATCCTCAATTGTAATGAATCTTTCCAACTTTTTATGCGAACGCTCAATTTGTAGGACAACACAGGACACAAACAACACAGAACTTAACCTAAACACCCATGCCCGCGGCCGGACTCGAACCGGCGACCATCGGTACGTGGAGCTAGCACTCTAGCCCCTACGCTACCGAGGCCGGCTAGAAAAAGGTTTCAAAATCCTTAACTTTTGAAGAGGGTGATAAGGATATGTATCAAAGAAGTTAGGGATGTGAGTTTGAAAACTTTGGTCAAACCATTGCTTGAATACGGTGTTGCAATTTGGGACCCACATTTTGGGTATCAAATAAAGGAGTTGGAGAGCGTGGAAAGGAGGGAAGTTATAATTGATTGTTGAAATTACCACAGTACACAGTCAGTAACTAGTGTGAGCTGGAAGCCGTAGGAAAACGGGAGGATCGAGAAGATAGTGCTAGGAGTTTGCAGGGAGTATGCCGGTGATTAGGCATGTGAAAATATTAGCAGTGTACGGAAGGAATAAGACGACCATGACCACAACCTGGTACTTGATTTCATTTTCTTTTGTAGATAAGGGTGTCAGGAATTAGAATAAATTACCACAGGAAATAATGGATAATTTGTCAAAAATACTCAAAATCCAAACTCTTCATGTTTTAGAAACGATCTTTGACGATGAACGGGAAGGGATTGGGTGAAGCTTAAATTAATTAACCATTCCGGCATTATACTGTACTGATTTCCGAGAAAAAAAATGGAAATTCGATGTTTGGAAACAAACAAGTTTCCTGTTGCATGTGAGATCCTAACGTTGCCACTAACCCACAAGTCTCAGTCAGTTTTTTGTTCGGTTTTATTAATCACTTGAGTAACCCACGTCCAAAATTCTGAGTATGAATTCTAAAGACATCATTTCTACTAGTCAGTGTATCAGAACGAATATTTGAAGATGCATCAGATCTAATAATATTTATTGTTTAAAACTATGAGTCTATCAAAAATGACGAGTTGAACGTTACGGAAAGTTTTTTGCTTGACTAAATAGGAATGTTATAACGCTCAATGCAGTTCCTCGTATCTTATGCTACAACAAAAAATTTCAGGTGTCATCCTTGTCCAGGATGTGTTTCAACCTTACCATACATTACGCTAATTTTGCCGCTAGAATATCAAAGCTTGAATCACATATTATTGTATTTTTTTTTTTAAACCTGAATAACTTATTCCATTAGCTGTAACGGCAAATGATAAAATTTCTGCTCTAAAATGATAGCTTCCACACACATGATACCATATTTCATAGCTCAGTATAACAGAGATCAGAGAATATAATGAAAAGACCTACATCGAACGTATATAAATAAACAAATGACAACTAATAATAAATATGTTGATTTAAACGAAATATAAAGTTTTAGTTCTGTGTTCTGTTAACTCATTTCTTTACAGTTTCCTAACTAAATAAAATTATCGTTAAATAAAACTCATAACCTGGTTTTTTTTAATTTGTTTTTTTTAGAAACATCCCTGGCGGTTGTTTGGTTGGGACGTCAGTGTTATGGACATAATGACGAAGCTTAGCCATTTCTTAGTACTGATGTTATGCGAAGGTGTACCAGTCATCACAAATTTCGCAAACAAGCAATTAAAAAATGGTGGTGACATGATACGTTTGTCTGTACTCCTTCCCTATTTACCAAGTGTCTAAATGTCAAGAAACGGCACACAGATATTTCTGAGAAGCAAAAAGCTCAGTAATAACCTGTATCTTCGCCGTAGTCGCTGATAAAGCGATGTCTCAAGTCTGTTTGTCCTGCTCCAAACTTATACTAGTTCCACGGCAACTTTCACTTTTTTTAGGCTTTCACAATGTCACTGAAAGGTCAACCAGTTACTTGCAACACAATTTTCTTACGATGATGTTGAGAAAGGATTATCAAAGCTGGCTCAATCTTTTTTAATCTCTGTAGTCGACTTTGGAATAAAATATCTCCCTGTTAAATGGGTTTCTCTCTACTTTACTCTTTCTATATTATTACTTAATTTAATTGCGATGGAGCGCACACTCCCGTGGAAATTTCCCTAAACACCCAATTTTCTCCTTTACCCTCTACTTTTGCCCTCCGCAAACTTCAACTTTAAATTCTTTCAGGGGTTTTGGTAAACTACTCATCATCTCTTTGGTAATTTATTCCAATCCCTGACCTACGGAAGAAAATATTCCCACACACATATTCCTGAAATCGAGTGCCAGGTTGTAGTCATGGTCATCTTTTCCTTTCCATAAACCTCTCCTAATTCGTCCACCAATATTTTTCCACGCCTCATCACTAATATACGACTTATACATTCCCATGACTGTCTTCACCCTCCTCCTGTCTTCTAATTCCAGCTCCTTTATCAAGCAGTTACTGACTGTATACTGCTGTAATTTCCACAGACAAATCTAGCAGCCCTTCTCTGTACCCCCAATTCCTGTACTAATTAGCAAAAATGTGTGTTCATACTTTACCACCATATTCAAGCAATGATCTGCCCAAAGTTTTGTAACCCAATTCCATTACTTCTCTCGTACATTTCCTTATCGCTCTCCCCAACAAGTGAAGATTTTGAAACCTGTTGCTACTACATGTCCAATGTGTCCTGCCCAGTTGAGTTTGCTATCAAATGTTACATCAAAGTATTTATATTTCAAATCGTCAACAAGAAAAATTTTCCCAACCTTATAACCATAATCAGCCTTTAGTTTTTTATATGTATATATATTAAGCTGACTCATCTTTGCATATATCTTCATCCATGTTGACACATCCAGCTTGATATCCGGTTTACATCCCCCTGCAGCTTCTACAGTTTTGATCCTATTATACAGCGTTACTTCATCTGCAAACAACCAAACTTTTGATAGTAAACCATCAAGACAATCATTCATTACAACAACGAACAGCAATGGTCACAATACGTTACCTTGTGGCACACCAATTTTCACTTCCAATTTTTTTGATACTGCGTTTTCAAGCCTAACTTTTCGCTTTTTAAGAGCTCTTCCACTCAACAAATAACTTTTTCATCCAGTCCAATAGCTTTTCCCTCATTTACCACCATTTTATAGATCACTCTGTCAAAAGAATTTAAAAGATCTAGTGTTACACTATCAATTTGACCTCCCTTGTACATTTTATCCGAAATATTTTGTGTATAGCCTACTAGATGAGATTTGAATGAATATCCTTGCTTACTTAACCCATGCTGTCGACTTGAAAAACACTTCTCAAAGACTTATCTGAGGAGATTGCATATGAATTTAATCATTAATTACCTACCACTTATGTCAAACTGATTGGCTTGTAATTTTCGACCCTATTTGTCACCCCTTGTTATGAACCGGTATTACTATTGTATTCTTCTGGTAAGCAGCAAGTATCCAGACTCAATTTAAATAACGTTTCGAGATGAGGTGAAATGTCACATCCAGCTACCTTTAAGACATCCGTTGAAATATTATCTACACCTTTATGTGTTTTTAGTTCATTTATGATATCCTCAGGATGAATCTCGAATTTTTTATTCTGCTCATTTCTAATTGTGTTGATAAGCTGGTTCTCAGATTTAAACCCTCACATCCCAGAATCACTGTTGCTAATGGTCTCATTAAACGTTACTTAAAATCTCTGCCTCAGTAACTTTTCCATCCTTACCTATAATTTTCTCAACACCCTCTCTTCCCCTCAGTTTTCCAAAATAGCCATAGAAATTTCTAAATGCATCCATCAGTGGTCCCCCTGTACCAATAATATTCCTCATAAACCCACTTCAGCGATCTTCTTTGCTGTTATTAATTCCTTGTTTAGTTGTTTCACGCATTCCCTACTATCGTCTGAAAGATCTTTATTCTTGATCATATTTCAAACCGTTGTCATGATAAGGATTTTGTTCCCAGATGTCTGCGTTTTACCAACGATTTGGCACTCGCAATGAGCGAAGACAGCGACAAACTGTTAAGTGCTCGGAGCTCACTATCAGAGACAGTGTTTGCTGCCAGTTGTTGGTACATCGTGGCGCACTGATTACAAGACTGCCAGCGTCCTCACCTAACAGCTCTGTAAGCGGTACGAAATGCTGCTGGAAGCAACTGCTACAAACGAATTTATTGGATTCTGGGGGGGAACTTTTTTTCCCTTAGGGTTTTATGACGCGTCGATGTCAATGTTGATGTCGAAGTTATTGGAGACGGAATAGGATAGAGGGGAGGGGGAGAATCGGCAATAGTCTTATTGCCTTTTGAAGGAGCCATCCCGGCATTCGCCTGGAGTGATATTGGGAAACCATGGAAAAACGGAATTTGGATGGCCGGACGAAGATTTGAACACACGGCCTCCTGAAGGCCAGGTCCGGGCTAAACCGCTCACCCACCAGGCTCGTTAGGAAACACTATAAAAATAGTTGGTGGTATTGGACGATAGGATTCTTGGCCAATTTTGGGAACGTACTCAGTACTTTAAAATAATATTCTTGGCAAAACGAACGGAATAATGATTATTATTATTATTTTGCATTTGCAAATGTTGATTTGAATATTGGAGTTAAAACGCTAGAAGCTATCATTTCGTCTTATGTGTAGCTGTAAACAAAGAAGTATAATGCAATGATATAAGAACAACTATACCTTGTGGAAAACTATGAGAGAGCATAAATGATTTATTTGTTTTTCATTGTGTTCATAATTCGTTAACCATGAACACAACCGGTCGCCCAGAAAGTTCCCCTATTTTAAACGATGCCCCTAAACAACCTTGCTTATGGACCTACTTGTAAGGAGGGCGAAAATTTAGAAGCTTCTATGGAGTAACGTAGTGATCCACAAGCAGCAAACCTTATAATCTTGAGATGGAAAACGGAAGCAACTGTAGTATGGTCATTGGATCATAACAGTTATTCTGTTTGAATCACGAAAAAACAGTTTAAGTATGAGACTAACTTGTATATCACTCGCAATGTTCGTTTTCATGTATATATTCGGCTCAAAACCGAAAACGCTCATGGAGCGAAAACAACGACAACAACGCGTTCTGGTTTCTTGAAAACGGCCACAACACATTATTCGCATTATGACACTTACTAAAAACAGCCAGAACACGTTGTGGATAACTCAAAACGGCCACAACATGAAATTCGCATTTGGTCCATGTCGCATTCTCCACACATGATGACTCGCATTATTTTAGAGGCTTGTAAGAAGAATCATATACGAGAGGGTACCCAAAAAACCGGAATTATTGTTTAAAACCTATATATTTTCAATTTTTTTTACAAAACAACCTTATTCCCTTCAAAATACTCTCCATTGCAACTAATAAACTTGCCCCACCGGTGCTTCCAATGTTCGAAACATTTTCTGTAGTCATCTTTAGAAATGGCCGTCAGCTCCTCTCTCTTTTTTTGCTTGACCTCTTCAGTGTTGTCCTTTCATGCCCCTTTTCATGCTTTGAAATAAAAAAAATGTCGCACGGAGCCAGGTCAGGCGAGTAAGGTGCGTGGAGCAGCGGAACCATGCCGCTTTTAGCCAAAAACTGCCTAACAGAGACAGAGGTACATTGTCGTGGTCGGGTCATTTTTGACGAGCATTGTTGCATAATCTTCTTAAAACTTCCTTAGTGGTTTGATTGACGGTCTGATGTGGGGGAACAAACTCTGAATGAACTAAGGCCCTTGGCATAAAAAAAGCAAATTTGTATTGCGTTGATGTTTGATTTGACATTTTTTTGGACTGTGACATCTTCCATTGGCTTGACTGTTGCTTTGTTCTTAAGTCGTAACCATAGCACCTTGACTCATCACCTTTGACCTTTGACAGAAAATCTGAATCCATTTCAAGCTGTTGTTTCAAAGCAGGACATGTTTCAACTCGACGTTCTTTTTGATTGTCAGTCAGAGCCCGAGGAACAAACTTGGCAGGAACCCTTTTCATTCCGAAATCTTCGGTTAAAATTCTCTAAACCGAGCTCCAAGATAACCCACTAATCTCTGACAGTTGATCATTGTCTGTCGACGGTCCGAAAGCACAAGTTCTCGAATTTTTTCAACATTTTCGTCGCTTTGGGCAGTTGATGAACGTCCAGAACGAGGTTTGTCATCAGTCGACATGTTGCCATTTTTAAATCGACGAACACTTGAGTTTTTTCCATAGCGTGATCTTTGTAAGCTGTTTTCAACATTAAAACAGTTTCAGCAGCATTTTTACTGAGTAGAAAACAAACTTCATAACTGCACGTTGTTCACTCAAACTTGCTATCATCAAAAACAAAAAAATAACAAAACAGCGCTAGTAAAAACAATCACTGCAGATTAATAGAACACGTAAAATCGACAACACAGGCGGCACTGAACTGACAATGAGTTGCGCTGTAAACAGCTAGCGGCAGAAACGTACTATACAAGCTCCGTCCATGGCAATGTTATTCCGGTTATTTTTGGGTACCTCCTTGTATATTAAAAGCAGCCTGGACCGATTCGTCATGAACACAAAGAGTTAGATACCGATAAGACGCAACGTGTTTTGGCCATTTTCAAGAAACCAGAACATGTGGTCGTTTTTTTCGCTCAATGAGTGTTTTCTGTCTGTGAGCCTAACATACAAACGCTTAGCATGAAAATTGCTGTACACTCAGTCATGAAGTGAAATGATGTACTGGAGGTGCTGCAATCAGATTCTGGAGGGCTGAACTCGAAACCTGATTCACTTCAATCTCTGAGATTTGATTGTTCCTCTTCATTCAGAATTTTTTTCGTGACGAGCACTTCATAGAGACCAATAGTCCAGTAACGGGGTAGTTCTCACTTGCATCACATCACGTAGAAGATTTTTTTTTCTTATCTTGTATATATTGGTGAGAGTATGCAGAAACCAAGTTTTCGACCTCCAACACCCTCGGCACAATTTTCTGGGGCCAAAAAACATTAAAATTTTGGTACTTTTTTCAGTTTTTCGTCTATAACTCCTTCCTAATAAGTCCTATCAAGAAATATTCTATTTTCAATTTGAAAGAGGACAAAATTTCCTACAACTTTCGTGTTACAAACTTTTTTCTAAACTCAAAATTAAGCGAGCTACAGTTCTTTGAAAATCAGCCAAATTTCACACTTTTCCTAAAAGTTGGGTTTTACCTAATTTGCAGCTCAAAATGACCTGAAACCCCTGTAAATATAACCGATATATATGTATTTCTGTTTGACATAGTATATATATGTACTATACTTTGATTACTGATGGTCCATTCAATAATCATATAGCATTGTTGGCCGGGAGATCCCGAAGGATTGTTCGGCCGCCAGGTTACAGTGTTATGGATAGGCCGCGCAGTGCGCTTCTTGTGGCTATCTAACCTGACCAAGTACTAGTACCGTATATAGGGAACCTACAGCTTAAGGTGGAATCCAAACCACAGAATCGTTCTGGCTTACTTCACATTACACAGCAAGCTGTGGCAGAGGTAAAGGTCGGGTCAATGGCCTTTGAAAATCATTGCTGAGACCGGGATTTCGATCTCCAGTCAGACGCCTTGAGCTACCAGATCGCTCTATTACTGAAGATAATAGAGCGAACAACAATGCATAATGTTATGACGCAAAGTTATAAAGTCATAATAATTTCGAAATAAGTTTAAAAAAAATGGTCATAAATAAATTTCTTTTCCGTTTGAATTGTCCCGGCTTATCAATGAATTGTGTCTCTTTCATCCATTGCATCAGGAACAGCTTCCTCGAGGTCGAAGAAATCTTCCTCTCCTTCATCTACTACACTCCAGGAACGCTTTCACGAGGCAGGCGAGAGCAATTTTTGCAAGCAGCTGAACAATGTAGTCCTGATTAGTGACAGCTGCATGGAGGAGAACAAGGTTTCTGGAAGGAATATGATACAACCTTCGAAGTAAACTCAAGTGCATCGTCTTTTATTATTGTTTTTTTTATGACTTTACGCCTCGTCGACGTCGAGTTCATTAGTGGCACGATGAGACTGGGGACAAGGAACGTGAAGGATTTCGGCCATGGCCTTTTGAAGGAAGCATCGCGGCATTCGGCTGGAGTGATTTGAGGAAACCATGGAAAACCCAAATCTGGATGCTTGGACGGGAATTCGAACCGACGTCCTCCTGAATTCATTTATTATTGTAACTGTAATAAGACTGGACGAGCCTTTCCTTCATCCTCACGGCAATGGGTACGTTTCTCGACCCAACCAACCTTTACTTGGTGGTACGTGCATATTGAGTGAAACGTTGCCGCATCTGATTTTGGTGGCAACCGTGCTAGTCTGAATGCATTTTTGGGCAGATTTCTTAATCATTTCATATCTGAGCCTTCCAATGTTCCACAAGCAATTTTTCCGTACCGTTCCAAGATGATCTGTTCCCCTGCGTGTTCTCCAAATGTTCTCTGGAGGCTAGAGTTCTGAGAAGTTAGCATGCATGTTACTTTCAGATATGGTTGGTATTGAATCATGCAGTAGAAGTTTTCTTTCCCATAGCCGAAATATGCTGATATTGTATCACATCCAGCAAATGCATGGATGAAGAGGATGTGTGTGGGTTCAAACTCGTGGTACCAAAGCCCATTAGCAAAATGAGAAAGCCAATATACTCACTTAGAATCATCACACTGTCGAATTTTGCTGCTTGGGAAATTGCTGCGTCAACGATCAATCCAGCAGCATCTTGTTTTGCCTGTTGATCTTGGATGCCTCATTTTTCAGTTTTTGCATTAGTATCAACATTACACAGTTCTTGCTGCTCTCATTTGCTGCGTCACTGTAGCACTTGTTTCCTCACTGAAAATGATGCCTGCTGAAGTATCTGATGTTTTCAAACTACAAATCATTTCAGATGACTTTATTCCTCTCTGCGCAGCATAACTTCGGTATCCGTCAAATATAACTGTGATGTTGGATCTATAGTTCGTTGTCAAATAGGCTTCATATTTTCCACAGAAGCAGCCAAGGTATTTACTACTATGCCACATAACCTTATGCAGGAGGAATCATCCGTGCATAGCAAAATTTTTTGTGTTGGGTGTTGTATCTTGAAGAGATTCAAATGCTTCAAATAGCGACAATTTTTTTCCATTGTTGTTCGGAACAAATTCAAATGGAACACATTGTTTCAATCCATTAAAACGGAAAAGAAATGGATTTATGACTAATTTTTGACTTATTATGACTTAAGTTTGACTGCATAAATAAACTTTGTGCCATAACATTATGTTTTCAGTTTTGCAAATCCGTTTTTCAAACTGGTACAAATATCATCAGGTAATAGAACGAAATGATAGCTCAGTGGTTAAGGTATCTGACTGAAGATCGAAATCCCGTTCTCAGCAGTAATTTTCAAAGGCCATTAACCCGAGCTTTACCTCTGCCACAGCTTGCTGTGTAATATGGAGAAAGCCAGAACGATTCTGTGGTTTTAATTCCACCTTAAGCTGTAGGTTCCCTATATACGGTACTAGTACTTGGTCAGGTTAGATAGCCACAAGAAACACACTGCGCGGCCTGTCCATAACACTGTAACCTGGCGGCCGAACAATCCTTCGGGATCTCCCGGCCAACAATGCTATATGATTATTGAATGGACCATCAGTAATCAAAGTATAGTACATATATATACTATGTCATACAGAAATACATATATATCGGTTATATATACAGGGGTTTCAGGTCATTTTGAGCTGCAAATTAGGTAAAAACCCAACTTTTAGGAAAAGTGTGAAATTTGGCTGATTTTCAAAGAACTGTAGCTCGCTTAATTTTGAGTTTAGAAAAAAGTTTGTAGCACGAAAGTTGTAGAAAATTTTGTCCTCTTTCAAATTGAAAACAGAATATTTCTTGATAGGACTTATCAGGAAGGAGTTATAGACGAAAAACTGAAAAAAGTACCCAAATTTTGATGTTTTTTGGCCACAGAAAATTGTGCCGAGGGTGCTGGAGGTCGAAAACTTGGTTTCTGCATACTCTCACCAATATATACAAGATAAGAAAAAAAAATCTTCTACGTGATGTGATGTTTGTGAGACCCCCTTTTTACGACCCCGTTACTGGACTAAAGGGGTAAATTTCTTTGCCAGTTGTATCGTTGTATGTCTATAAGATGGGAAACACAAACATGGCACCACCATGTCATTGAGCTTAGAATTACTGATGGTTCAGCTTATTATGATTGTGTGAATGGAGGTAACATAGCATGTTAACATCATTTGTTTGTCGGCGAATCAGCGATCGGCAGAGGTAAGCGTTGTCTGAAATCATCGAATTAATGAAGTATTTAATTGCCTCCTCCACTTTTGCGTTGATGTATGAAACCATGCGGCAGTATAAGATAGAGATTCAGTTCTGTAAACGGCATAGCGATGGAGCATGTGTAAACACTGTATTGGATAGAAAGTGAAATACAAAGATCATTGAAGTTAATAAACAGGCTGGGATTTTAATGCACTGTTGTGAAAGTATACATAAATGATAGAATACTTAAAGTGTTAATAGTTTGTAGTTCCTTCAGCATGGCTTGTAACATTCAAGAGACAGTTTTCATAGTTTTTTCTCTCATTATATATTTAAAGTGAAGAAAAGGCCGTAATATCTGAAGACTATTTCTACGTTGACTTCTGAAAACATTTACAGTGCTTATTGTTCTGCAACTTCTTCAGCCATTGCAGTCTCCTTTTATCATATCCTGAACTTTTTTAAAGTGTTTGTTAATAAAAGGAGGGTTCCGTTTTAGCTGTTGGGAACTGTACCATTTTACCATAAACTGTAGCAAGTGGTCTGGTGGCCCGGTGGTCAAGGCGTGAAGATCGATAGGACCCCGGTTCGAATCTCGATCTTGGCTGGGATTTTCAAAGGCCTTTAATTCGACCTTCCCCTCTGGCACAATTTGCTGTGTAATGTGAAGTATGCCAGAATGCTTGCGTGGTGCGGATTCCACGTTAAACCGTAGGTCCACTATCGGGTTAGGTTAGGCAGGCTATGACAATTTCGCAGCCAATAAAAACCCTGTCACCAGTTCATTACGACCACACGAGCTTCTACCATAAACTGTGAAAGCCGTATTAAAGTAAATTCACATGGTCTTAAAGAGCGTGAAATAGTTATAGTTATCAAGATTTATATCTCAGATGTAGTGCTGAACAGATTGACCTGGAGTCTGAACAGCAGCGGGTTCATAATGTAATTCACATACAAAGGCAAGTTTTTGCGAGAAGTAAAAGACATATTAAGTATCGTTACTTGAATCGGGCACCCTGACTGCTTAGCATGGAGCAATCAGACTTACAAAATTCTATATTTGGTCCATCGCTTCAGGAAGTCTTGTAATTCTTGAATTCTTTAAAAGGTGTTTAACACTTCACCCAACCATTTCTATCAACACATTTCATTTCTGTTTGATAGCATTCAGTGGTGTTACTTAAAGAAACATCTTTATTACAGGTGGATCCAAATCAGCGACCATGAGTTTGTTAGATAAGCACACTAACTACTTCGCTAGCAAGATAGACGAAAACTCTAGTATGCCAAAGAAGACGTTGGATAGTTGACATGAATGAGATGACGATATTACGAACGTCTGAGACAGATAAAAAAAAAAAAAACGATTAAACTAGAATATGATTTCCCTTGAACAAAGACTTGGTGAGAACAATACTTCACGCAGACAAAATGCTTATTTCCAGATTTTACACAAGAACAATGGAGCATGATGTTAGTGTCTTCGGGCGCGCCTATAACACGACCATTAAGACCTGTCCTTGGAATAATATCTGATCGAACCATAATGCTACAATGTAGATGAAAAAGAATCCTTGAGTCTGATAAATAATTAAGGACCAAAATAATAATCAGAAATCAGATTTTTCTGCTATGCTTGCACTGGTATAGACACCAGACAATACGGAAGTTTATCCCATTCGCAGCGGAAACTTACTTCGCCGAGATAAGGCGTGTATTGCCTATCGGAAATTCAAGAGGATGTGGGCAAGAACCTTTGTCTACGTAAGGTTTTTCCAATTTAGCATAAATTATTAAGTTTTTTTTTTTTTTAAGTATGTAACTTTTCAAGTCACTTTAGTTTCGAAACATTCAAGTTATTCAACTCATAAAGGTCCCGTATACGACATCACTTGTCCTGTCTTCACTAAAGCCTTACAATCCTTTTTAATTATAATTTTGTTCGGAGAGAGTTCTTTCAAACTAAGAGGACCAGAAACCTAGTTCCAAAACACCATTGTTTCGAACTGTTGTAAAAATTAATTTTCCGATGCTCGGCAAATCGAAAATAAGATTGCTATCGAGTAAATATACAACGCAGGCGTGATTACCTGCCGTTCAACTCCTCATATTAGCATACACGACAGTGATTTTCAGCATTGTTTAGATCGATGACTTCATGTTCTATATATGAGCGGCTCAGTGGTTAAGGCGTCTGAATGGAGATCGAAAGGTCACCGGTTCGAATCTTTGCCCTGGCGGGAATTTTTATAGGCCTTTAACTCCACCTTCACCTCTGGCACAGCTCGCTGTGTAATGTGAAGTACGCCAGAACGCTATCGTGGTTCGGATTCAACGTTAAGCTGTAGGTCTCCTGTACCCCACAGGATTGCCGGGCTAGGTTAAGGCGGCTATAACAGGGCCGGAATGCGCAGCCAATAGGAACCTTGTCACCAGGTCATTACGACTACACGGAATTATTTTTGTTATGTTCTATATGTACTTTAAGTGAAAGAGACAGTGCGAAATGAACATACTGCGATGATTGAGGAAAACTATTTGTAGAAGAGTTACACAGAAAGAAGTGACAAAGTTAGAATATGCAACAGAAAATTGTGGATGTAGGTTATAACAGGAATTTTGCGATTAGCTCAGGATATGAAGAAATTGAGGATACGATCAAACCAGTCGAGGGACTGTTGATGTACTGTGCGAGGCCCGTAGCAAATGTTAAGAAGAGGCCCTTGGTTTTCCTGGACAATGGTAGAGCTAAAAAAAAAAAAAAAGGATAGCCCATCTGGTCTGAGGGGGATGCTCCCCCATCAGAAGGTGCGAGGCCCCCCAGTGGGCGCGATGCCCGTAGCATATGCTAACTCTCGCTACGTGGCTAATCCGGGACTACCAATAACAATGACGGCAATAATGAACAGAACCGAGATGTTAAAGGTTCAACAGGCACTTAGTGGCAGGGCCGGATTAAGACAGCGCGAGGCCCGTAGCAAATGTGAAGAGGCCCTTGATTTTTGCCGTTCGGGGGAAAATTGTAGAGCTAAAAACAAAAAAAAAAAATGGTCGCCCATCTCCATCTAGCCTAGGTGCGGGGCCCCTAGGAAACGCGAGGCCCGTAGCATTTGCTACCTCCTGCTACGTGGTTAATCCGATACTGCTTAGTGGTGGTAGAAGATCATCTGTCATGTTCCAAGTAAGAGATTTTCTGCAACGGCATAGTAAACTGAGCCTAACGTATCAATAAATTACATTCTACACTCCTGGAAATTGAAATAAGAACACAGTGAATTCATTGTCCCAGGAATGGGAAACTTTATATACACATTCCTGGGGTCAGATACAACACATGATCACACAGACAAAACCATAGGCACATAGTACAGGCAACAGAGCATGCACAATGTTGGCACTAGTACCATGTATATCCTCCTTTCGCAGCAATGCAGGCTGCAATTCTCCCATGGAGACGATCGTAGAGGTGCTGGATGTAGTCCTGTGGAACGGCATGCCAAGCCATTTCCACCTGGCGCCTCAGCTGGACCAGCGTTCGTGCTGGACGTGCAGACCGCGTGAGACGACGTTTCATCCAGTCCCAAACATGCTCAATGGGGGACAGATCCGGAGATCTCGCTGGCCAGGGTAGTTGACTTACACCTTCTAGAGCACGTTGGGTGGCACGGGATACATGTGGACGTGCATTGTCCTGTTGGAACATCATGTTCCCTTGCCGGTCTAGGAATGGTAGAACGATGGGTTCTATGACGGTTTGAATGTACCGTGCACTGTTAATGTCCCCTCGACGATCACCAGAGGAGTGCGGCCAGTGTAGGAGATCGCTCCCCACACCATAATGCCGGGTGTTGGCCCTGTGTGCGTCGGTCGTATGCAGTCCTGATTGTGGCGCTCACCTGCACTGCGCCAAACACGCATACGACCATCATTGGCACCAAGGCAGAAGCTACTCTCATCACTTAAGACGACACGTCACCATTCGTCCCTCCATACAAGCCTGTCGCGACACCACTGGAGGTGGGCTGCACGATGTTGGGGCGTGAGCGGAAGACGACCTAACGGTGCGCGGGTCCGTAGCCCAGCTTCATGGAGACGGTTGCGAATGGTCCTCTCTGATACCCCAGGAGCAACAGTGTCCCTAATTTGCCGGGAAGTGGCGGTGCGGTCCCCTACGGCACTGCGTAGGATGCGACGGTCTTGGCGTGGGTCTGTGCGTCGCTGCTGTCCGGACCCAGGTCGGCGGGCACGTGCACCTTCCGCCGACCACTGGCGACAACACCGATGTACTGTGGAGACCTCGCGCCCCACATGTTGAGCAATTCGGCGGTACGTCCACCCGGCCTCCCGCATGCCCACTATACGCCACTATACATCAACTGCACATACGGTTCACGTACACGCTGTCGCGGCATGCTACCAGTGTTAAAGACTGAGATGGAGCTCCGTATGCCACGGCAAACTGGCTGACACTGACTGCGGCGGTGCCCAACCGCTGCGCAGCTAGCGCCCTTCGACGGCCAACACTGCTGTTCCTGGTGTGTCCGCTGTGCCGTGCGTTTGATCATTGCTTGTACAGCCCTCTCGTAGTGTCCGGAGCAAGAATGGTGGGTCTTACACACCGGCGTCAATGTGTTCTTATTTCAATTTCCAGGAGTGTATTTTAAGATTCTCTTATTACCCCCTGAGCTTTAATGTCAAATCAGTTTAAACCGAAAATCTTGGCTGAAGAGGATGAAAAGGAATGCTTCAATGGCATTTTCCCTACACATCTTCTTTGGCATTTTTTAAAAAAAATTAAATTCTTTAAGAGCAGATGAAAAGTTTCACCATCCAACTACTATTGCTCTTTAAGAATTTTAAATTTAAATTCTTTCAATCTTAAAAGTAAATTGTTCATCATTTTCTTGTTATTTTATTTCGGTCCTTGACTTTTTCACCTACAGTAGAAAATTTCCCCATTCTCTTACAAATGAAATCAAGTGCATCTGATCATGATCTTACTACTTCTAATTCTATTACTAATATCAACCCAATCTGATTAATTGATAATATAGTCTAATATTCTCCCAGCACTCTCTTTATCCGCTTTCTGTCTTCCAATGGCTTCCAACCTGACCCATATTCATCATATTACTTATTATTTGTGTTTTGTGATAACTTCCCAAAAAAATTCACCTATCCTCCTTAACACACCCAACAACTTCTGTATTTTAAAATGATAAAGCCGAAGTCAAAACCTCCTGTAAACCTGAAAATTATCATTCAGATTATCTTTAACAAAAAAACTTATGTTAATGTCATTATAAACTAATGAAAAAGCACAAGTCGGGACTTAATTTCTAAAAGTCTGAAACATCTTAGAATTAGTGATTTTAAAAAAATGTAATTGTGGTCTTGACTTATTTTTTTTTCAATTTAAACATTATTATATGCTGTGAATATTGAATAAATTGTGGTATATCATGAGAAACGTATATCTGTAGAGAGGGTGGATCACCATTTGTATATGTTGGCTTGTGATGTAAAGTATGACGTTTGCGGTTTTGTAGTTTCCCTTCTCTTGATAAATGTTCTGTATAATTCTGGCTGCATGGATTATATTCTGATACCAAATAAATTCAATCAATAAATACTGGAAATATACAACTATGGTTAACGATTTACGGCCAAAACAGGCTTCGAACCTGCGTCCTTGATGAGAAAGGGCTACTTTCAATGACCATATCATTTTATGGAGTGTAAGTGCTCTCTTTCATAGTAACTTTAGATGCTGGTGCATTCAGTGTAGAAGGATTTCAGCCTGAAACTCTAACCTCATTCTCTTCCTTAATTTTGTTGGGGAGCCAATTAACTGCATGCAACAAAAAAGTTTTTTGTCGTACTTCTACCGTCGTGAAATTTAAATTATTACGCATCTGAACTAAGTTTAAGGCAACCATGCATATCTTACCTGGAAGAAGGTTGTTTAAATGAATATGGCGTATTCACCGTAATGAAGCAGCTTCGATAGCAACATTTCTCTTTCTAATCACAGAGTATTGATTGAAGATAAACTGAAGTTATGATTAACCGAGTACTCAACGCAATGGTCAGGAGATATTCGTTGAAGACCAGACACTTACAAAACAGTTAAAACACTTATCTGTGAGGAATCGTAACAAATTTAATTTCTTTTAAGTACAAACTTATTCTCCATCGTTCAGGACGGAACTGCGTTTTGGTGATGTATTAGGAATCCTCCGATACAGTTCTTGTGGGACTGAAAATGAGAGCTGTTCAAACATTGCCGCCGACGAACTGACCGTAATGATTATGGTTTTCTCATTCATCTAGAAGAATGCTGGAAGGTATACGATTTTAGCTTCAGAAGTACAAATTTCACAACTTGAATCGGTACGTTAGATGATTGAAATCCCAATTATAGCCGTCTATACCTTTCTAATTAGTTGACAAAAATTGAAATATGGTAACAAAGTAGACGATTATATTATTTCCTAAATTAGTATTACGTCACCAATAGTGAGTGTTAATTACATTGCAAATAAAAGATCGTAATAGGAACCATAGTCTCTAAAGGATTTTCAGCTTTACTGAATGACCTCTGATCATGTTTGCCAACCTCATTTACAGATGACCTGCAATGTGGACTTTGGGAAAGCGTTTTATCTTATATTATGAGGGAGTTATCTCTAGTTGGACTACAAATCACTGCCGTTACAGCGATAACATGGTTGTTCAGAGCAATCAAGAAAGAACGAATGCAAGTTTTACTTTCCATATATCGATAAAATACTTTCGAATATTTACAGTGATACTGTTTTTCAATCTTAAACAAATAAAATTACGTTCTTGTGTAAAAGTTGTTTACTAATAACGTTCTTCACAAATTTTGATACAGTTGCTCTTTTATTTCTTGTTATACTGTAAAGCCAACTTAGATTTAGCAAATCAGTCGTAAGGGTAAATTGAATTCTTCTGACTGGGCAAAGATTTTTGTATTCCAGGAAATGACTGTGCCCTTTTTTTCCCCTTCCGCGGATTCGTTTGCTAGGTCAATTGCCTAACTTCATTCGCTCCATCTTTTGACCTTACGCCTCTTCGATGTCGAAGTCATTAGGACTGAGGACAAGGAACGGAAAGGAATTCGGCCGTGGAATTTTGAAGTAACAATCCCGGAATTAGCCTAGGGTGATTTGGGGAAACCATAGAAAACTCAAATATTGATGGCCGAAAGATAATTCGAATCCGCGTTCTCCCAAATACGAGGGCAGAATCACCGAACGTGCACCACGCTCGGTCTGAGTTTCGTAAATAAGGGGTTTACTTTACAAGGCCTCCAACCTTTCTGATGGAAATTTGAAGTTTTTTTGCCCTGTGATAGTAGACTGGTTTTTCCTTTGGTGTGTTAATCGGCAATTCACTCACCACTAGCGTGGGTAAACGATTGACTTGAGAAAATATGATCCGGAATGGAATCTGGGAAAGCAAGGAATTGTTAAATTCAAAGTCAATTGAGTAAGTAGGCCAGACTATGCAATTCAGTATCGCTACTTCAGACTCATTTTTGAACCGAAACTCAGGAGAGAGTTCGTGAGCTAAGCCCTCATGTGAAGGTTTCTGAAAGCGGGTTTTCTTCAGGACGTTTTGTTGACGCATCTGTCACCGAAGAGTCACTGTGTGTGTTGCACCTGAAGATGGTGACTACACTTAACTTGCCACCATTTTCTAGGAACAGGTAGTAATTGCATTAGCAGCGTTGAGGCATGCTTCAATTTATGTTACGGTGTCGGTATATCATCTGTTTATGGCAACGTATAAGGAAACGCCATTCAAGCCACCAACACATTTCCATCCACTGGAAACAGTGATTACAGAGAAACCTAAATTACAGTTCTGACATATTTTTATTTCTATACCAATGGGTATTAAGTGTTCTTCCTTTTCACGCCAATTAGATATGTCTTGAGTTTTTTTTCTGTGTAACAGAATCAATTATGGAATTAGGTGCTGTAATTTTCGTATTTCTATCTATTCAAAAAGACTAAGTAAGTTATTTAAATCTAAAAGTCTCAGCTATGACACACAAGAAACTAAAAGACGTATTACCCTGTCAATTATACAATCTCTTACTCTGACTGCAGGGGCCCTCAGGCCATGGAGCCAAGGATCCGCCCATTGTCGCCCGGCCAATTTGTAGAGCTAAAAAAAAGGTCGCCCATTTTACCCCGGGCCCGAAATTCCTAGCGCTGGCCATGGTAGCGGTGCGCACCCCTTCTGTTGCTGTAAAGTGTTCTGTGCCAAACGACACTAGACAACGTGGTGGGGAGGTGGCGGCGAGGTAAGCTAGGGCTAACGTGCGGCGCGCGCTCGTCCCTACACTTCGGCTAATGAGGTCCCGTCCCGTCCCGCCTCCGTTACAAGAGATCGTGGGAACGCGGCTAAAGAGACAGTGTAAAGCTAGGGTATCGTCCACTAGAGTGCCGAAACTAAGTTGCACTCCACACTCCCCTTGACTTGTCTTCGCGCCCCGTGGGGGGGGGGGGGGGGTCACCCCCTAGTTTGGGAACCTATACTCTAATGGAGACCACAAAACTACCTATGGGGTCTGGAGGTTATTTCCTGCGACATGTGCTACCTCAGGACCTGTCGAGTGCTCTACTCACCCAGCAGGATGACGGTGAGCTCCAGCGCCGCTCTCAATGGCGAGAGCCGAGTCACCGCCATGGCGCCGCCACTGTCTGCAGACGCCTTCTGGGACTTGGCCTCCGACGCCAGGTCGGTGCGCATTCAAGAAGGGGCGTGGCGCCTCTGAAACAACAGGACAGTGCCATTATGTAGTTCAACTAAAAATACTAACCAAACAATTCGTAATGCAGTCACCAAGCAGCGCTTTCCAACACGTTTTGTTGTTCGTATTAGCAAACTTACTTATGTGACTGTAACCGAACGACCACTGTATAAGTAAATAAATAAACAATTTAATTCTTTTGCTCCAGATTACACAAAATTTATATCCTTCATTGCCTCTACTATTCCGTTTTTACACATGCCTTTTGGATATCTGCCTGAGGCAATAAAACAATTTTCAGTCTCTGCGTGTTACTCAGCTTATTGTTTCCAGACAGGTTATTAAACCGGTAAACATATATATCTTCACCAGGCATGTCAAAAAACAATTATGGTTGATACTACATCTGGACTACTCGTATAAATCAGAAAATTAATTTACAAATCGGAATTTCGGATTATCGTGTCCGAGAAACATCAATAGATGTTGCAGTTAAGGATTAACAGTTTCTAGTTTCTTTCTCTTACAGGTATATCCTTTAAATTTGTTAAATATCGGCAGATAAAAACAAATGTCCAAGAAAAGATACATATTACTAAACGGAAGCACATCGAAATGTATCTGGGTCAACAATGTGTATCAATGTTTCCATCTAAACTTATCAGAGTTATTGTCTTCAGAATAATCGAACCTAATCAGATGAGCACTACAGTATATAAAGAAAATGAAATTACTCTTTTCGAACTGTAGAGAACCATTCACCCCTGGAAGCAAAACCCATTTCAAATAAAGAAAATAAATTTATAATATGTTACACTTCTTACTTCAGCAGACAAGAATTAAGAATTATCTGTAATATATTTGCACGCGTATGGGGAAATCTAGATCAGTTAAATTTTTTCGGGATACTAACGGAATAAGTCTGATATAAAACACGACGTTTCAACTATAGAATCCTCAATGGCCATTGTCAAGTTGCATCGGGATCACTCGTTATAGTTTCCCTAGAGTTTTCTTGAAAAATAACGCCAAGGAAGTGTCACTCTTAGAGAAAACTCGATGTTCCTCCAAAACCAGCCCCTGCCGAAGGAATTACAGCTGTATGTAAATTCCTTATGTCACGTTCTACCACTGAGAAGTACTATACGCAGTATCAACCAAATCTTCTCTCGGCTACGACTGTACTCAACAGCAAAACTTTCATTTCGAGCAAACTAAATGAAGGCACCTTCACATTTTAAATGAATGATTACTTGAATTCATAAATGCTACGAATATGAAGTATGTTTCCTCTGGAAAAAGTATTGCTGTGTTCAAATTCAGATATATTACGGGAATCTTTCTGTTGTAGTAACTATCAGCATTGAAAGTTACAGAGATCCAAAAATATTTTTAAAATCTGATATTTGCGGACTGAGATTGTCGTATTGACAGTATCGGTAAAATGATTTATTCAGCGAAAAAGGCCGATATTTTACACATAATTACCTGGTCAACCACTTTGTCTCTCAGTTTTCTTCTTAAGTAATTTTATAGTTCTGGGGAAATCGTCAAGTTTCTTCGAAGACGACAGGTAATGTGATACTATATAAGAATTTCCCAACAAACTACTATTATTCGTCCACGCATTCTAAATTGCAAGTTATCAAGCGGTGTAGGTGAAAAGAAATTACGTTTTTATTATTGCAGGTTTAGGGTGCGTCGATAAACGGGTCATCAACGTCCTCGAAAAGTAATTACCAAAGGAAGTAAAAATGAACTCTAATGTTATCAGTCCAGTTATCTTATTCCCTTATGGCGTCGTTTTAAAGCAAGCTAACTAACGGAAGGTCTATCAGTAGTTTTCTAATTGTGTTTACAAGTTTTTCTATTTCCTTTTCAGCACCTTGATTGGAATGGATATAAATAAAACGTCACGTAATAGTCGGTAGCAGTGGAGAACCAAAGATAAAAACGATCCTTTTTTCTCCCGCAACACCGAACTTTTATCTGGAGATAATCATAATGTCTGGGAGAGATAAAACTAACTGTAATGCGGTATTCTGCCCATGCATTCAAGTATCTAACTGGACAGGAGAAAATTTGATACTTACATTGTGACACCTGCATTTATTTTATTTTCACTTGTATGATTTTTCTAATATAAATTAAAAGTAGAAGAATTTGTCAGCCGTAGTGGAATGCAGACTTCATTGCCGTTTCAATATACCTAAGTAAGTTGGTTGAAGTCTCATTTTCCCCCTAATTATTGTAACTGAATAAATAATATTGCTGAAATATTGTCCCCACTACTGTTTATCTCCTCTGTCTTGACACCATTACTGCAGACACACACCGTACCTTAAATCAAAGGTTTGCAGAGCCATCATTCGAGTAGAGGTACCGTATGGAACCAAATGTTGGCCAGTCACGAAAAGACATGAACAACAGCTGCATGTCATGGAAATGAAGAACATTTGCTGGCCACAGGGATTCACTAGATTGGACCGCATCAGGAATGAGAACTTTCGGGCGGCATTTGGTGTGGCTCCAATCCCTGAGAAAATGCCTGAGGGTCGTATGCGATGGTACTGCCATGTACTACGCAGTGGCGAGGACAGCACTCGACATAAGACCGGAGGGCCGAAGACTAGGGAGACCCAAGCAGCGATGGCTGGACACCTTGCGGGAGGACATGCATCTGGTCGATGCCTCGCCTGAAGATGCACGAGATCGACACAAATGGAAGAAGAAGTCCACTAAAACAGATCCTGCGATGGGGGATTAATGCTAAGAAGACGAAGAAGAAAAAAGAAGAAGAATAAATAATATACTGATAGAATTTTTATGAAGGGGCTAAAGTTTTTTCAGTCTTATTTTTAACATTTAATCAGAACGTTTTGCCACGAACACTCTAATTCAAGGTTTAGTCGACTTCTTACGCAAATGAAATGGCGGGTTAATATTGTTCATACGAAATCTAAACTGCAAAGATAAAAGTACTGTGCAGCTGATCACCTGTGGTGAGTCAGATGTTCATATAGCGCGACATATCATGGTATAACGCACTAATCGCTCTTGCCCGCTGCAATCACGGCTGCTTACCAGCGGTGACGCATACTGAAATATCGTGACGTCCGTCTTGCTGCAACACGTCACGGAGTAATCGACGGCAGTTCACGTCATAACAGAAGCCGTTATTGCGTTCTAGTCTTCGGCGGTTTGGAAGCAAATATCGTTGGCAGTATAACTGCAGTTTACGGTAGATAACTGCACCCAACAGTAAATAATTATTTACTCTACCAATAAATTTGGCTCTCAAGAGATAATTGATCTTTTTTTCGTATCTATTCCAAATTTTTCGCCCTGACCTGCATAGTTTTATTCAAAGTAAACTATGTGACTGTTCTTGTGGTAAGTTTATATAACGCTTTCGAGTGAACATGAAAATACTACGGCATTAGCCTGATGCAATATTTAAAAACCAAGAATAACCGAAACTTTAATATTAAATTCCCAAATGAGAATTGGCAGGTTGGTGGTAGCAGCACTTCTTTCACCAATTTTAATAAGAAATTATTATTATTTTGTCGCTTTAGTGATACGAGTAAACCATAGCTATGGAGTACCTGAAAAAAGAACCTCTTTCAAAGGTAATCATGTTCCATTTGTCTAAGCGCTTAGAACTCCGAAGCAGCACTTTAAGAAAGCAACATATCGGTTTTTCTGAAAGCCTGCAACTTCTAGTCTACACTGAATTTTTATTTACACAGGTGTGCGCTGTAGAATTAGAAGCTGACATAAGCCACTGGCTGTTCGGAGGATAGTTATAAAATATTGACTCATAAATTTATCGAACAAATTCTTTTATCAATTTAGCTGCTTAAACCTAGGAATGATTTGGAAAAAAGCAGTTGCAAAGAATAATTTCCAAAGTAATCTGATAGTCGGATCATAAACAACAGTAACTCTGACTCCTGAGATAGATTCAATTAGCCGCGCAATTTGCCTCTTTCATGGCTACTCAAATCCTAACCCAGTAATCCTCCCGATAGAGAAGAACTACGGTTTTAAATGGAGTCCGAACCAGTTTGGTACTTTACAACTACCAAACAATAATTTTTTAATAAACGGTAATTAGCAATATCTGGTAAAAATGCAAATTTATTAAAATACTACGAAAAATTTAATTGCTAATTGACATTAACTATGCGTGGAGCTCGAAAACATCGTTAGTTAGTTCGAGTCGCGGGAGTGGAAGAAATTTTCACTAACTTAGCCAACAGATTAGAAGAGAAATTGGAGAATAGTTCTTATCGTCGTGTATGAAAGATATGCGTTAAACCTCATATGGAGTGAAGGAAAACGGCACTGCTGGTTAAACTGAATAAAAAAATAAAAAACGAATTTTGTGACCAGCCAGAGGTAAGTATTGATAGACATATTTCATTAGTTTGGTATCAGCATCAGGAGTGGAAGTAAACGTAAATATTTATTTCGTACAGTAAATCCGCTAACAACGAGTGTTATCGTTGAAGTGTCACTCTTTCTACCCAGGTCAAGACTTCCGTTATATTCCGATTACAGCATCTCGAAGACGCGAGCATTTTGAAAATACATGCTTGATGATAGAATTGAGGTTTATTCTACCCTTGTTTGCTAGACACACGGAAATTATATAGTTCTTCAGTAAACCAAGGGAACCGACACCTCCGTGGGATAAATAGCTTAGTTGTTTAAACTGTCGACTCTTTTATTTCTCAAGCAAAACTTCCCATGTGATTAATACTCTTGATGAATACTCGTCATTACAAGTATTTTGCGAGAAGTTGAAATATAACAACCAAATTTATATGAAATAAATTAACGACCTAAAACTATTTGATTTGTGACGTTATTTTCATAATTACCATGGGACTGAACATTACTCATACATGTTTTTTCGGTCAAGTGGTTTCTGTAAGACTTTCTCATTACAAGATGAGTAAAGTCAGAAAGCGAACAGGAAATTTAATAAAATTAGTCTTGACGTTGATAAAATACAGTACAATGAATCTTAATGGTAATATGCAAGAAAACTCTTAGCTCTACGCACGTATATCAAAATTGGCAAAGTTAAAAACAATATAAAAGAAACTAATTAACTTTAATAAGTAGGCCTAATATATTTTATGTAATCTTCTCTCTATTTAAACTAATTTTTAATGTTGTAGTGGTTCTTTATTCCTGTCTATGGAAACTACGGGGATTCAGTATTACACCGTACCATATTGTTATTTCCACGCTGACTTTGGATTGTTAAAACAAGTTTTTACCTGTCGTAAACACGGATTTGAACCAGTTTCGGTATGCCGTAGGAGAACTTTTTTTTTTTTTTTTTTGGAATTTCCTTTTATATATTTTTACAGTTTATGATAGCAAATTAGCTTTTGATCGTGAGCTTGCCTGCTGTACCGTACTTACTTCTCGATATTAAAAAAATAATAGTTTTCTGCTAATTTCAGTAAAACAGAACTTTTATGTTTGATGAAACAAAGTGTTAGCGGTAGGATTGTTAATGTCACATGATGCATTAGTCACATGATGTCACGTGCTTTTTGCAGTAACCCTAGGCACAGCCTTCTATTGTTAGTGTTCGCAACTAGTTTTATAATGAGTAGGTATTACATTCCAAAGATTCCTCACGAATTTTTTTATTCAGCGACGAATATCTAACATATTAGCACAGATATTCTTGCAACATGCGCTCGCAATAAAAGTTTTATCTTCGAAACTCGTGCAGAGTCGGAGGAAATTGGCTTGCTCGAATTTTGGTCGCTCTTTCGAAACATAATACGCCTGATTTCTTTTTGAAAAAGCGAACTGTAAAAGCAAGGATGTAAATGAAACGTGGAGTTCCACACTTTACGTGATTTTACACACCATTTCAAGAGGACGAAATGTAATCCAGCATGAATCAACTTGAATGACAAACGAAAAACAGCAAACAGCATGTAATGATCACTTGAACACAATAGCAGCTAGTAATCATTAACTTTTCACTTTATACAGGTTGAGTGTCCAAGAAACTCAAAATATAGCTGTCCAGCCATTTACATTTTGATATTACGGTACGTAAATTGCTAAAACAGTGTCATGCAAATACCAGAAACGATTCCTGGCCGATTTCTTTCAGGAAACGACTATGGAGCGAATGACCTAATCGTAAATATATTGCAAAGAGAGGAAAGTAGCTCGCTTTAGAAAGCTGATTCATCTCTTTGAAAATCTGAACACTGTAATTACTCTGTGTTTGTTATTCGAGTTTCTCTCCCAATGTATTGAGAACAACGCAGAGCCTAATTAAAACTCGCATAATTACAACAGAACAAGGTAAAATACCTTGAACAACAACACAAAACTCTTTACTACATTCAGTCGGATAGAGCTAGCGTTTAGGCACCCGTCTTCTCCTCCTTTCCCTCCAATTAAGCTTAATGATTTAATTGCGAGGGAACATAAACTCCGGTGGCAATTTACCTACAGCCATAATTTTTCACTTCACGATTTATTATTTAATTTTCAGAGACAAACTGTACGATATATTTCTCTGTATCACAATATACTCCATTCCCTGGCTCCATTACATGCAAAATAAAATTTTGAGGATTCTTGATGCCTGGAATCAAGTTCTAGTTTATTACCATGGTCATTCTTCTTTCCACGTAGCGCTTCTAATTTTTATACCAATATCCACACATACCTAATCCCAAATGTATGCCATACATGCTCCCCAAGCATCTCCTATATCATATCACTTACTGACAGCGTTATACGGTAATTTAGGCATACAAATCTACGTGCCTTCCTTTGAACACTATCCATTTTCTAAATTGGAAACCCATAATTTAGGACCCATTCTGCTCTACGATTAACAACTGATATCTTACATATCAGTCTACATTTCATAGTGAAATTAGCGTAAGCAGGAATTAGAAACTTCGTTTTAAAAACAGGAAAAAAATTGACAAGTTTTTATTTTCTACTCCGGAGTTACTGGTGGGGATTCTATGACAACCATCACGCCACAACTCGATGATGGTTTCTTGTGTAACTCGACGAGACAAATCTAAGGTAAAGTAAAGAATAAATTTTTTTATATCTCGCTTAGTTTTCTCAAAATTGAGATGGTTGGGTTGACCTCGCATTCGGGAGGACGGCGGTTCGAATCCCCGTCCGGGCATCCAGATTTGGGTTTTCCATGGTTTCCCAAATCACTCCAGGCAAATGCCGGGATGCTTTCTTCAAAAGGTCATGGCCGAATTCCTTCCCATTCCTTGCCCCCGATCCTTTCCCGTCTCTAAAGACCTCGCTGTTGAGGGACGTTATTAAGCAGATAAAAAAAAAAGGTTAGGTTGAGATGTGACTTGAAACAGAAGAAAAATTTTACTAAAGCTAAATTCAATAATGGATTCTCATGTAATCGACGATATAAATTTAAGGTAAAGTGAAGAATAAATATCTCTCTTAGTTCTCGAGATATCGTATCTCAGATTTGATGTACTTAAGTTGAGATGCGACCTGGAGCAGAAAAATATTTCACTAAAGCCACAAGGAACTACACGTCGGACATGCACAATAGGCGTTTAGTTTTCTTCCTAGCGGTTGTGGTTAGGTACAAATCCGACAAGGTCAAGAAGAAAACCGTCACCCAAAGCTCACGGAACTATACCTGAAACTGATTTTTGACATTCGCTATCCGGAGAGCTAAGCGAGATATCAACAAAAAATTATTTTTTACTTTTGATTTGTTTCGTGTAGGAACATAAGAATTCATCGTTAAATTGCCGTGCCACGGTTATGATAGAGCTACCCTACCAATTCAAAACATACTAGAATTTCGATCTTTTTTTTTTTTTAAAAAAATAAATTACGTAGTATCAGCCCATTCTATAAGAAGTAGTTGTTCTGATGTCTGAGCTGTCTCCGTAACACACAGCTGACTGCTTATCCTTGCGGCGTGCTTGTGGTGTGGTACCACCTGGAGCGTGATCCCCGCGCCGTGGAGCTGCGTGCCGGCTGCAGGCACGCGCGTGACTGGGGGAGGAGCCCACACAGCGCAGACTCTGTTATCGTATACAGCGGCCTGGAGGGGACAGACGCCGCGCATGCCACTCACCCCACTAGCCCGCTGTCGACAGCCACTTGCTCTGTAACGAGTGGTCCACTTCCTTAAAAATGCAACTAATCTTCCCGGAACCACTAATACCACTATTTTGACCGTACTGTACCTTCGCGTTCCTTGGAGAACAAACGCCGAACGTAGTGGGTAAGCGGTAACACTCTGGTCTTGCATTCGGGAGGTCGTTGGTTCGAATCCCCATCCGGCCAGCCATATTTCGGTTTTTCATTGTTTGCCGAAATCACTCCATGCGAATGCCGGGATGGTTCCTTTCCGTTCCTTGCTCAAAGTCCTTTCGTGCCTCTAATGACCTCAATGTCGACAAAAGTCATAAGGCAAAAAAAAAAAATAATAATAATTAAAAAAAAATTGGCAACAAGTATTAAATTTTTTATTTATAGGTCACGGTCCCTTTTACATTTCCTGGAAAAATTTAAATACCCCAGTTTTCAGCGATGAATGCAGAGAAAAAAATTCTTTATTATTCATTATATCACTCTTGTATCTTTTCTCTATGGTTTCCTTGCCTTTTTCGGTTGCCTGTTCTATACTTTAAGGCGCATTCCTACGATCTCTTGTAGGCGAGGCGAGACGGGACGGGACCTCATTAGCCGAAGTGTAGGGACGACCGCGGGCCGCAGGTTAGTCCTAGCTTACCTTACCGCCACCTCCGCACCACGTTACGTCGCCTAGTGTCGTTTGGCACAGAGCACTTTACAGCTACAGAAGGGGTGCGCACAGCTGCTGCAAACTGGTGGCAACAGCGCACCGCTACACACGCCTGTGATGTTTATGGACATAGAGTGGGTAGTTGCGTCTCGCCTCGTCTCCGCTAGCAGAGGCGGCCCTGTTCCCATGGCGTCCCGTCCCGTCCCATCTCGCCTTCGTTAACAAGGGATCGTGGGAATGTGCCTTTAAGGTTCCGTAGCCAAAGTCTTAAAGGCGGCGGAATCTTTTTAATTTCGCCATGTATGTCTACGTAATTCCGCCGGTTTTGTAGAGATTTTTATAAAATTTCTCAGTATTTTATTGACGACAAACCAGGTCCATAGACAGATATACGAAAATCTGTTAGGGTACCTACGACTCCCACTCCACCATCCCTTAAAAAAAAAAAAAAAAAAAAAAAAAAAAAAAAAAAAAACATTGATCCGTTTCGTGAACATTTTTATATGGTTGTGTATTTGGCAAAAATACCAGTTTCCAAATTTGTAAAAAAAACGTTTCTCTCCTCTCTAATTTTCCTACTTAATAAATGAAAAATTCTAAATGATTGAAGTTAATTACATTTAGTGCAAATTGTTTCGGTAAAATACGGTGACCCCCACTTTTTTAAAAGGAATCTTTTAATCTTTCACCAAAAAATAGCTTTGTAATCCCATCGCTTTTACATTGTTTGTGATAAATTTGGATAAATGATGTGTGTGTGTGTGTTTTTTTTTTTTTTTTTTTTTTTTTTTTTTTTTTTTTTTTCTGCAAAAAAGATTCGTTGAAAAGATACGAAATACAATGTTTTTTTGGATACACCTTTAAACATGTGACAGGTACAGTAGGTGGTATTTTTGTATATCCAATCTAGTGCGGTGTTGTTCAAGAGGTATTGAAAAATGCTTCCAGTGTCATATCGAAACATCATTGTTTAGTTGTGTGTTTCCAGAGGTATGAGAAGCTTCCAAAGTCATTGACAATGTGTCTCCCCCTCTAATTTTCCGACCATATCTGCAAATTTGAATATGATGGCGCATGTAAAGGACATTCAACGAAGATTGTTTTGGGTACGAAACGTTGGCAATATTTATACAATATTATAAAATAAATCACTCTCCTATGGTGCATAATATAAGCCTTGAGTCCAAGCAATAACATTTATTTAGTTTACTTAGACATGTTATGGTAACTCAGTATTTGATAAGATCTCTTTAAAATTCGATTCCCTGTATGTACAGGAGTTTTTTGGGGCACTTAGTCTGCCCTCAACCTTAGGAAAAATTTAGCTTTGTTCATGGGGCGCTTGAAAGGTCGGATTCCATGTCAGGCTAGAAATTAACTTTGGCTGCAATCGGAGTCTGTCGTAAAGAAGAATGTTTGGTGGGTACACTTGCTACTAATTAATCACAACAAGAATTGCCATAATTTTTTTAGACATTTTTAGGTTATGACACTGTGTTACATCATAGAAAGTCAAACAACCCATACGAGTATACTGGGTACATCTGCTTACTAGTCAAGATCTGATTAATGGACATATTAAAATAAAAGCACGATCACCTTAGTTATTCTAAACATGCTTTCAGTTCTATTAGTTCAGTATCAGAAGATCATTGAGTTTACCTGATGACTGGATCAAGGATTATCTATTAAAATTTGAAATTGAAACAGTATGTACTCCCAAAACAACGTTTATGTGCAACACTTAGGCAAGAAATAACATTTGTTTATTAAACAAAATTATTCATTTTTATTAATGGCCCCGATGACGTCTCGCTTTAAATCTTTAAAGCAACAACAAACTACAAATATTATAAATTTAAAATTTCATTTATGTAAAAGTTTTTTTGTTACAGTGAACACGGAATATTCATTTTTATTGATTTGACTAACAGAAATAGCACTTTCATATGAAAATGGGGATGTATTTTACTCTTGCCTGGGTGTAAACTCAGCAAAGGAACTGTTGTAAGAATTTCTTGTATTAAAAACTTCGCAGTGACCTAATAGATAATTATTAATTTAATTGCGATGAAGCACATGCTTCGATGAAATTCCCTTAGTCAACTACTTACCCATTTTTTATTTTATTTTTTAATTATCTTATACAATTTGAGTGTTTAATTCCTCCCCCATCTTCTTTAACCATCTTGTTCTGTTGGGTTTAGATGACGTTGCCTTCTGGCCAGTGGCGTAGCTAGGTCAACAAGGGCCCCGGTGCAAAAAATTTATTTTGGGCCCTCAGGCCAGACGGGCGACCTTTTTTTTGCTTTGTGTGCTGGTAGTGGCCACCTGAACTGAGGATGGGGGCCCTTGAATTGTTCTTTAGGGGCCCCTAAGCAGTGGTTGGGGCCCCCCTGAGCACAGCGAGGGCCCTTAGTGATGGGCTCCTGGTTTCTCAGGGGCCCCTTAGACGACGGTGGAGCTAAAAAAAAAAAAGTCGCCAGTTTGCCGTGAAGGCTCGTGGGCCCTCTAAACTGCGCTTGAGGGCCCCAGAGGTGCGCTTAGGGGCCCCTTGAGGTATGCTTGGGGGCCCCCTGAGCGTGAGGGCCCCGGTGCACTGCACCGCCTAGCCCCATAGTAGCTACGCCCCTGCTTCTGGCATGTTTACTTGCTGGAAGGCGTACGTAGGTGAATTAAAGAGAGCTATTGTTGAATAAGCGAATGCCGCAAGGTGATAGACGCAGGTGCGTGCAGGTTTAAGTCAGTTTGTACAACCCTTGTTATTTGCGATAGTCGCGTCACTTAAAAAATGGAATTGGCTGCACCGTTCTGATTGAAAACAGTGTGCAAGTGCGTGTATAAAGTGTAGTCCAGATACGACAGAGACGGAATGCGAGTCAATTTTAAGCTCTGTTAACAGATCGTAAAGCCACAAGAGTTTAATTTATTTATTCAAATAAGATACACGAATAGAACACACAACACACTTACTAAATTTTATAATAAAACTTTATAGATCCTACGGAATCGTATGCTTACTTTACATGACATGCATTTGGCTTCTTAAGGTTTTTCTAGTGGTGCTACTGCAAGTATTTTAGCGTACTGACCACTGTCGAGGATGGCCATTTCGTGTTCCATCTTGGTCAAGGATGGTTAAAATTCAATCTTGTTACTCTTGTGTTGCACTGTTTAGTAACGGCGCGTTTGAAACCGCCTGTCAATACTTCTGGTCACAGCTATAGATTCTCACCGAAGATCACTCCATAGTTAAACATCCACCCTTTAGATTCTGTAAATATTGTTTATTTTTTTTAATTTCATTCTATATATTAATGTCTAAATATATCTTTGATATTTATTTCGTCAGATTCTGGAATATAGTACGCTGAAATACACGAAAAACTTTAAGCAAACCTCTACATCAGAGATTAACATAACGAAGTTGCGGTGTCTGTTCACGCAGGTGAAATATGGGAAAATGCTAGTTAAATGTAAATGGATACTCTTCTTGATGTAAACAATGCGGTCCATATTTTGTATCGTGACGTATTAGTTATTTAGTTAGATGTGCACGACTTTGGTGAATTGGAAGCCTCGGGTGAGGGGGAGGCGGATATTTAGCGTCTTGGAAACTAAAATATGTAGTATGTACAGCAGGGGTGCAGCTACCATAGGGTTAGGCGGTGCAGTGCACCGGGGCCCCTACGCTCAGGGGGCCCCCAAGTGTACCTCTGGGGGCCCCAAGCGCAGTTCAGAGGTCCCACGGGCCTTCACGGCAAAGTGGCGACTTTTTTTTAATTTTTTTTTTTTTTAGCTCTACCGTCTTTTAAGGTAGCCCCTCACTAAGGGCCCTCACTGCTCAGGGGGCCCCCAAACACAACTTAGGGGCCGCCAGCCTCAGCTCAGCGGTCCCTACCAGCAACACAATACAAAAAAATGGTCGCCCATCTGGCCTGAGAGCCCAAAATAAATTTTTTGCACCGGGGCCCTTGTTGACCTAGCTACGCCACTGATGTACAGACATGTACTAAACGGAGGCTTTCACTGCGCATTGATGCAATGTGACACTCACGGATTTTCCGCAGGATGGTATAAAGTGACGATGTTTCGAAGGCGCGATCTACTTTCATCCGCTAAATTGCGTAGGTTACATTGCGTCTTCTTGACATGTTTATGCGTGGAGCTGTTATTCACTCTTTCATGTCGCAACAGGTAACACGCACCGCCTAGAAATTAAGGTTTTTATCGGAATTGTTAACAAAAGCCCTGTTCCTAAGCGAATTTTTATATCACATTACAACGTTTTAAAGATATTGGCAAAACTTGCATGGAAAAACTAATTACCGAAAGCCTGTTCATAGGTAGTAATAGCAGCAGCATCTGAAAATAATAGGATTGTGTAAAGTGCTGTCATTTCTACGGATTTATCCGTAGATCTACGGATTTTTATTAAAGTTTCGGATTTTGTTAAAATATCCACGGATTTTTGCTATTTTTTTTACTATTTTTGATTTTTCCTTATGTTGGTGTTTTGTTAAACTTTGGACATATAGTGTTAATGGAATACAGAATTGTCTATAATTGTTAAACGGTTCCATGCAACCGCTCGTGTGAACCAACGATTGAAATAAAGCTCATATTTTGTTTGATTGTAGATTTTATAGATCTTAAAAGACCGCAATACAGAACTATCAGCGCACTCTTAATGCACGGTGACACGCTCGTTGGATCGACTTACAAAGCAGAGACAATATATGTTACAAAGTAGTGCCTTCCGAGAAGGATTAACCAATATCCGAGAGTCAAAGTACTCGCAGTATTTAACGTTTCCTGTTACCGAAGATATGCTAAATTTAATGTCAACAAAGACCCCCCCCCCCAAAAAAAAAGAGTAGGCACAGTAGCAGCGATAAAAGTGACGTTGTATGAAACATGTTCAGAGATACGAGATTTCTTAATTTCAATGTAGAATATTATTTTGTATTTCGAATTTTAAAGACCTGGAAATAAAGAGTATTCTTAATTTTGACTCTCTCTTCAATAATTATTGTTTTAGTTTTTTTTGATAACGAGTCTCCGGATTTTTGTACCAATTCTACGGAAAGTTTAGCGGCCATCTACGGATATTCAAAGCTAAGAGGCTGACAGCACTGATTGTGTAGACAATGTTGCCACGAATGATTCAACGCTCCATGGGAGGATGAATGGGAATTAATACAAAATCCCAGAAGATTGTAAGCTACGAGTGTCCTTTTTAACATTAAGGCTTTATTATGGAAAAAATTATGATATTTTAGTTAATGTAATATTTTCGGGAGTTAGGCACAGGACAGACCAGGCTTTGCTGATACAAATTCAGCGTAAGGATGTTTGTTCCTCCACATAATGCTTACATGCTGACAGAGGGAGTCAGAAGTGGATCGAACTAGAATCAATGACGTCAAACACGAGGTGGCGTGTGGCCACGGAACAGTTTATTCGCTCTCAGTTCATCAGGAGCAGTTTAGTTCACAAGATGAGCTAACTTGTAGCTAAGCCGTTCTCGTCAGCCTAGTCTTGCCAGCAATCAGGGGCGTAGCTACTATGGAGCTAGGCGGTGCAGTGCACCGGGCCCCTCATGCTCAGGGGGCCCCAAGCATACCTCAAGGGGCCCCAAAGCGCACCTCTAGGGGCCCTCAAGCGCAGTTTAGAGGGCCCACGAGCCCTCATGGCAAACTGGCAAACTTTTTTTTTTTTAGCTCTACCGTCGTCTAAGGGGTCCCCTGAGAACACAGGAGCCCCTCACTAAGGGCCCTCGCTGCTCAGGAGGGGCCCCAACCACTGCTCAGAGGCCCCTAAAGAACAATTCAAGGACCCCCATCCTCAGTTCAGGGGGCCCCTACCAGCACACAAAGCAAAAAAAGGTCCCCCGTCTGGCCTGAGGGCCCAAAATAAATTTTTTGCACTGGGGCCCTTGTTGACCTAGCTACGCCACTGCCAGCAATACATTCCGCCAAGTTCAGTCTGCCATTCTATCAGTCAACATCAGTAGCCATCATTCATAGATGAGAGTTGGAAATAGCCTTGCAGTAACGCGCCAACGATTTTAACATGTACAGTCAAGTGCTACAATAAACGGGTTGCTCAGCAGGTATCGTCGTGTCATTCATATAAAGGGTAGATTATCAGCTTGTCATTTCATTAGTGCTAGCCTTCATATCCACGTTGCTGGACGTAAACCAGCTGTTGTCAAACCTGATGTAATTTAACCAGTGTACATTTACTGCTCATCACCATCATATCCCTTGGAGTCTACCAGCACTCTCTTTCCTGTCCTCCTGTCTTCCAATGACTTCCAATCCAGCTACTTTATTATATCAGTTACTGATTGGGTGCTGTAGTAATTTTCAAAAACAAATCTAGCAGCTCTCCTTTGCATAGCCCTCAGCTCCTGTATTTGTTATACAAAATGTGGTTCCAAAACTGTGCAGCCATACTCAGACAATGGTCTAACCAAAATTTTGTAACCTAGTTCCCTCACTAGCTGCCACAGCCTCTCATTACCCCCTTCAGCAAATAAAGGTTTTTGTTGTTGTTGAGGTTTGATACTAGAAAGCTAATAGATTTTTTCTAAGTCTGAAGTTGTTTAGAATAAATTATATTTTGTCTACTATCTGTTTGTTAATTTTCAAATTATTTTGTTTGAATGAGAATTTTGAAGCATTTAATATATTACTAATTAGACCCAATCTGCATAGAATAAGCAACTTAGAAGATTGTATTGAAACAAGAAGAATAATAAATCTAATTGTGATGCAGCACTTGAAACTTTTGTAATTTCTTTACACATAAACTTTTGGGTTTTGTGAATTTTAACTACAAATTCTGTCAGTGTTTGGGTAAATTTTTCACCAAATCCATCCGTAATTTATGTCAGTCTCCAACTAATTTAGGGAGTGTCCATAAACTACGTGCTCGGTCAAAAGGGGAGGAAGAGAGGTTAGCTCGAAAGCTCCGCTAGGCTACGTGGGGGAGCCATGTAGTTTTCCCTTCATGTTATTTGTCACAGTTAAAATAAGGTGCAGAACACAAAGCAGCATATGAACATTTATATCTGTCATTTAATTATCTCCATATGTAATTTACGATAGTCTGACAAGAGAAAACAGTATAAAATATCTTCTGGAATCAATAGCGAAAAAATAAAAGATACATGTCACGTGAAGGGAGGGGAGGGGGAGGGTAGAGGCAAAAGCCATGTCAGACTATGTGGGGGGTGGGGTGGGTTCTTAGTAGACCAAAATGGAGTTATGTGGTTTATGGATGCTCCCTTAGCTATGAAAGAAAAATATACCAATGCCTTATATTGAAAAAGAATTGCTAATCTATGGTTAGGATGTTACTTTTATTCTTCTGCTGATTTACTTCCATAGTTCTTTGATTATTACCATTTAAGAATTCTTCTGCTTAACAATTCACTTTTTCATCCACCCCAGTGATTTTTTCCTTTTTTATGTTTATGACTGACTGTGCCAAACACCTTGGAGAAACCCATTGTAACACTGTCAGCCTGGCATCTCTTTTGCATATCACTTGTAATGTCTTGGAAGCAACCCACTAGCTGAGATTGACATGAACAACTTTTCTTAAACCAATGTTACTAGTTTAGAAACTAATACCTTTCCTTAAAAACATTTCTGATGTAACTGCGTATCAAACGTTAGCTTAGAAACTAAATTTTACACTTGTCATTACCAGTATTATTATTATAAGTATACATGAGGGTTATTATAATGAGCTTATTTTTAAACTACTTACACATTTCCTCTGTGTTTAAATGAATACTGTATACTGTATATTACATCCTGTTTCTCTAACAAATCCTTAAGCTTATCTATACAGGTCTCTACCAAAAGTAGTAGGACTGATTATTTTTTAAAAAAATTATTGAAGATATCTTTACAATTCCTTAATCCTCTTCAAAATAGCACCCTTAGGCAGCTACATGCCAAAAATTACGCTGTTGCCATTGGCCATACGCCATCTGGAAGTCAGTTTCGGGGACGCTGTTGAGAGCCCTCGTCGATGCTGCTTCAACGTCCTGGATTGAGTCAAATCGCTGTTCCTTCAGCTGCCTTTTCATCCGTGGGAATAAAAAAAAAAAGTCTGTTGGAGCCAGATTGGGACTGTAGGCGGGGTGCAGCAACGTAGCAACGCTGAATAGGGCCAACAGTTGCCTTCTTCATCCTCCCGTCCAATGAACGCTCGCATGAGCAAATCAAAGATCAAGACAATGCTGATCGTGTTTTTTTTTACCGTCGCGGGGTGATTCATAAGGAGTTCGTTTCCCCTGGGGAAACTGTCAATTCGAACTTTTACGTGCAAGTGCCAGCCCACCTGTGAGACCGAGTGAATCGCGTCCGACCAGTCATCACCGCCAACTGGACTCTGCATCACGACAATGCGCCGTGCCAAGGCGAGCTGTCATGAGACAACTGTTGGCCCGAATTGACATTGCCGCGTTGCTGCACCCCGCCTACTGTCCTGATTTGGCTCCATCTGACTTTTCTTACTCACATGGATGAAAAATCAGCTGAAGGAACAGCGGTTTGACTCAATCCAGGACGTTGAAGCAGCATCGACGAGGGCTCTCAACAGCGTCCCCGAAACTGACTTCCAGATGGCGTATGGCCAATGGCAGCAGCGTAATTTTTGGCATGTAGCTGCCTAAGAGTGCTATTTCGAAGAGGATTAAGGAATTGTAAAGATATCTTCAATAATTTTTTTTAAAAAAAATCAGTCCTACTACTTTTGGTATATACCATGTATTCCTAGTATTGCTGAATGTATGTTTCATTTTGATTTCTTCAGTTTGTATGCTGATTCTGTGTTTGCTACCATCAGCCACAGGCTTTACCTACACAATAATTTTTTTAAAGTCCAGTCAGTTTCCAAAGGAAGCTCTAGGTCACTCTGCTCTACCCACATTCTGCTGCCATTACTTCTACGTGTAAAGGGCAAATAGTGATCACTGAAAAATTTGCAACAAGCCTACCTGGATGCAGTTGTCAGCTCAGAGAGGTGGGAGGCAGTGTTGGGTGAGTGGTTAATGCTCTGGCCTCGCATTTGGGAGGACGCTAGTTCGAATCCCTGACCGGGCATCCAGATTTGGGTTTTCCATGGTTTCCCCAAGTCACTCCAGGCAAATGCTGTGATGCTTCCTTCAAAAAGGCCATGGCCAAATTCCTTCCCATTCATTGTCTCCAATCACATCCCTCCTCTAATGACCTCAATGTCGACAAGGTGTAGAGCCATAAGCAAAAAAAAAAAAAAAAAAAAAAAGTGAGGAACAGGGCAGTTGCCATGACCTTGAGCTATCCGTTAGGAATGAACAGGGTATATAGCGTGTCCACACTTAAGAGCGGAAGCTCAAGGTCACTCTGCTCTATACCAACTCTGCTGCCCTTAGCCATAAATGTCACAGGGAAAGAGCTACTGCACATGCACAAACATCCTCACAACTCGATTTCAGGCACAAGGGTGTGGAAACTCTTTTTTAGGTAAGGGTGTCAGGGATTGGAATGAGTTACCAAGAGAAATGATGAATAATTTACCGAAAACATTGAAAGAACTTAAAGATAAAATTTGTAAAGGGCAAATATAGGTGGGTGCAGGATAGGGGGAAGATGGGGGTATTGGGAAATTGCCACCGGAGCCTGTGCTCCATTGCAATTAAATTAAATTAATACATTATTTGGCATCTAATGTGATGTTTTATTTAGTAAAATCAAACATTTTAATTACTCTTCATGACCTAAACGAAAGAATTGTATGTGATTGAAATTGTGTGTTTACAAATTAAAATTTCATATCTTAATAAAAAATATTTACATGACATCAGTGAATAAAATTTACTGCTTGCAGTCATAACTGTTTTTAAAATTGTGTGAGACATTTTGAGAATTAAATCCAATACTTTTCTTTGTAGACGAAAAGGATGGCTTCACTACAGATATGCTGCACTGTTTGTAACGATATGCCACATGGCTCTGCTGACATTTTTTGCAGTTCCCTAAAATGTATAACATTCTCTTTGGAGTTTTCTAGTCTTAGCAAAACTATGCATATGAGAATTAAATTTCTTTTGACTGTTGGCTGGCTAATTAATTATCTGATGCCATTTCACTTACACTGTTTTACATCGATGTATTCGTGTAAACACAACAGTACTTCAACAGTGCTTCTTGCCAGCCTGTATGCAGTAGTCTGCTTGAAGGGCAATGGGTGGGGTGGTGAGATGAGAGGCAGTACAAGGGGAACATGGCCTTGAGGCCATTTTTCACAAGATTTATATTTAAGCTCCATATAATAATGTCTTACACTTGCCAACTTCAATGATTTAAAAAGAATTTCTAGTATATTAACAGACTTTAAGTTATTTGATCTAGCACAATGTATTGCAAAATTTACAGAGCAAACTTTAAAATCTGAATAAAACAATGATGGGCTATACACCATATTCAGTGAAAGTGGCACCTTCTTAATTACAACTATTCATTAAGAATAAAATATGATAATGTCTGTATAATTACTGATTATTTAAAAAGTTTAAGCTAGGTTTTAAACAAGGCACAGTAGACTCCAATTATCCGAATCAATTGGGACCAGACCCCATTCGGATAATCAAAAATTTGGATAATTGGATTTTTTCCGATAAAGAGCCTAATTTACTTAATTACTGTATGTATGTTGAAAATGGGAGAAAAAACTATTTTTAAAGAAACAGAGCTTTTAATTAATTAAATGAAAAGGCAACACTTTTACATGTTAAGCATTGTTACAAGAGCTGTACATTAGTACAGTATGTACATACCATACTGTAAATAAAAGCCATTGCTTGCTGAACATCTCTGTCAAAGTAAGATGTTTCACTGTATTCATCCATTTTCGGGCAGCAAAGTCGCGCATCCACTTGACAGTGAGAAGTTGCATGTTTTGTTTAGGCAGAATCATTATTTTTTGAATCACAGTACATTTCCGTCTTAGTTAGTTCAGCGATTTAGATAGTCTGACTTTGGATAATTGGAGTTCTACTGTACTTCAGTAAAACTGAGCAGATTTTCTGAAAAAAAAACTGTATGAAGAGGAAAGTAGATAACTAATTCAATCTATTACAAGAAATAAAGCATTGTTATAACATAACATTAGGCCTAAAAAATCAATAAAAATATTTCTAGTAAGTTCCTGAATGTACACATATGCAACTTTCATTTGAACTCGTGTATTCATTAGCACCAACATATGACCAAATATATTAACAATTTATCAATTTGTGAATATATACATAAAAATTAATATGTGAAGATTTATTTCATCCAGTCCGTTGCAAATAAATAAAAGTTAGTTACATTGCACTTAGAATTAAACAAGGTGACAGGGGTAATCATGATTCCCTTATAATTAGCAGACCCCCAAAGGTTTACAAGATTTTGCAGCTTGTATCAAAAGCTAAAAGTAAACAGTGAAACCAATGGACTTTTCTAAATAAACTGTGTATTACACTGTAGCATATTTCACAGAGGTTATTAAGTTTCTGAAACTGTTCTGTCACCTCCCAAGCTTTACTAGAGGAAGTACTACTTATAATTCATATACATATTTAATAAAAGAAGAGAATATGAGAAACAATCATTATCAAAAATAGGTAAGTTGTAGCTTAACACTGCTGTAAGGGAAGGAGTGGTGGAAGTGGGAGAAAAACATTGGGTAATGAAGAAAGATTCAAAAAGAAATAGGAGTGTATATATATTTATATATACAAAAAATATGATACCAATAACATTTTATAAAATTCTATGACATTAAAATAGCAAGAATTAAATTTTCTGTAACACACCAAGTCTGTTTTGAAGACCAGCAGTTTAACATTTTAAATCACCGCCATGCTGAATACATAAATTTACAGTTTCTGTGGGCTAAAATCTAGCATCCAGTATGTTGGAAATCTTGGATATGGTTTACAGGCAGATTATTATTGGCATCTGTGAGAAGACATCAATGTTCTCTCCATTTTCATATCTCTGCACAAACAGATCAGCATGAAACACATATAAAATGATTATATGGTTTATAGAAATCTGATAGGAATGACAGCATGACTCATTTAAAAGAAACATATGCACAACATTCAGAAATTATAATTTATTGTAAAATGATGCTGGATATTAATAGTAATAGACCAAAGCTTGCAACAATGCATCTTAATTTCACATCTTTTTTTGATACAAATTACCTGACAGTGTTATTCACAATATTATATTTGCAATTTCCATACAAGAATGTACCAAATCAGTTGCTATATCTGTTTTGTACTCCCACCCCTTTTTTCTTCTCATACCAAACTTATACTACTTTATCATTTCTCTTTTGTTTCAATACATCAAGTCCTAAATTCATTTGGTTAAAAAACATGAAAAAAATTATGTTCACCTTGAGTTTAAAGCTGTTATTGTTTTAAGATATAATTTAATTTTGTGTGAGTGTGTGTGTGTATGAATGTGTGTGTTTGGAAGATTTTACTTAATACAGAAGCACTTATTCTTGTAACTGAACGACGACCTACAAATAATATGTTTACTATTAATATTCTGTGACTGAAGAAGAAGATCGCAGGTTTGTCTGTTAAAAGTACAATGAAAACTGTATGTTACAATCAGGGCCGGCATTAGGGAGAGGGGGGAGAGTTAAGCAGGGTAAAAGAACTAGGGGATCAAGTCCCTGAAGGGAGCCAGGGGGTGCCTGACTAATTAGGAATATAACATTTTAAAAAAATCCTTAAAAAAGGCATTATTCGATTTTTTTGATTAAAATTTTCTGACTTCATCCAAAAGACCAAAATTTAAAGTAAAATTTTTTGTTGGGAATGGGGGTGAGTGTTGCACTTTTAATGTTGTTCTTCTTCTTACTGTCAATCTTATCAGACTTCGTATCTTTTTTTTTTTTTAACTTGGTCGTCAGGGACAAATGCCCCGCTTTTAACTCTTTTTTAACTTTAACCTTCAACCTTATTCATTTAATCCTTTCTATTTAAATAATAATATACTTTCATATGATTCATTGACATTTAATCCAGTTGCATATTTTATTTATAGGAATCCGTAGAATAGAAGGTACTTTGTTCTCCGTAACTATTATTAACTCAAATACACACTAACTTTCGCTCTCGCTTGCTCTCTCTTGTTACTCTCTTCGTTACCATCACTACAAATTTCTTTTATAATTTCTACATGAACACTTTATGCCACAGGGGGGCTAAAAATGCTGACCCAGGACCTGAGAATCATAGCAGCAGTCCTGGTTACACTACAGTAAGATCATTTTCCATACTTTAGATCCAATTATAAGAAACTGACTGTGGAATTGGGATGTTGGCAGCAGTTTGGTAGTTACTTTTGTAAAAAAATTAATCTATGGAGTAGAAGAAGTAGTAATTTTTTAACTTTTCAAGAATATCCTGTCAAACATTTAAGATATGTGTTAAAATAAGCATTTGTTTCCACATTCTTAGTATCTCCTGGAACTATTCCCATTTAATTTAATTGTGATAGACTGGCAGTTTCCCTAGTCTGTTTTACCCCTTTTGAATTATTATTATTTTTTATTATCTTATATCCTTTGAGTATAAACTCCTGCAGTCATCTACTTTTGTCCTTTACGGATTTTAATTTTAATCTTTTTCTGCATTTTTCATCACTTCCCTTGAATTAATTTCAATTCCATACCTAAAAAAAGAAACTGACACATGAAATTGTGTAACATCTTTTCCCTTCCAGATACCATTCCCAATTTTTGGAACAATATCGTTCCAAGTCTCATCACCAACATATTTATCTTGTACACTCCTAGCACACTCTTCACCTTCCTTCAATCTTTCAATCCAGCTCCTTTATCCTACTAGTTACTGACTAAGGACTGCAATAATTTGTACTCCCTTCAATAACTGTACCTGTACCCAAATATCTGGATCTCAAACTACACCACCTCATTCAAGCAATGGTTTTATCAAAGTTTTGAACCCTAGTTCCCTCAAATCTTTGCTACATCACCTCATCACTCTCACCAAAAAATGAAGGATTTTGTAAACTTTTCCTACCACTTCCTAGTGTATCTTGCCCAGCTGAGTTTATTATCAAGTGTTATACCATTTGCATTTCAAATCTTTAATGAGCAAATCTGTCCCCACCCTGTAATAATAAATTTTTTAAATTTGTCTATCTAATAAGCTGATTCTTCTTGGAATATATCTTCAATCCATGTTGTCTTATCCAGTTAGATATCTTGACCAGGTCACCCTGTAGCTGTTCATATTTTTCTTATGCTTTGATTCTATTATATATCATTATGTCATCTGCAACAATTAACTTCTGACTGTAAACCATCAATACAACCATTCATTAGAATAATATATAACAATACATTACCCTGTGGCATCTCCAAACTTCTTTCTCTCTCTTTTAATACCTACTTTGTTTCCTAACCTAATGCTTTGCTTTTTATTTTTTAAGAATATCTCTGCCCTGAAAATCTTTCTTTTTAACCAGCCAATTGGTTTTCATTTGATTTAAAACACATTTTTTCGCTCACACTCTTGTGCTACACAAACAACTTGGCTTTCCTAGTTTATTTCAACTGAAATGTCTAGCATAGCCCACCAACTGAGATTCATTTCAATTTCCTTTTCTAAAGCCATGTTTTGAAATTGTGAACCATTTTGTTTCCTCACAGACATTTTTGCTCTGATTGCATATAATTCTTTTAATTGTTTTGCCTACCACTGATGTCAGGATAATTGGCCTATACTTTTCAACCCTATTTGTCGGCACTCCTTACAGACTGGTACTTCTATCGCTATTTTCCAGTCCTCTGGTAAGCAGAAAAACTTCATAATGAATTAAACAATATTTCGAGGTACGGTAGTGTACAATATTGTATTCTGCTATCTTCATACTTCTGTAGTTCCCTTTGCACTGTTTTACCTCTCTTGAGTAGTATTTCAAATATTGTGGTATACTCATTTCTACTTATATGGGGAAACTCCTCCTCTGATTTACTCCCTTCAATCCTAAGTTGATAGTCCCAAATGGTCTCATTAAACCAGCTAGTTGATATCTCTGCTCTTCTGAAATCCTTAGTACCTGCTTATACATCGTTACATATAATTGTCTGAATACCTTCCCTTGCCTTCAGTTTGCTAACATAGCCATAGAAATTACTTGTTGAATTTTTCAGTGGTCCCCTGCACCAACAATATTATTCGTACACCCATCTTTAGCTTCCCTCTATGCTACTATTAATTTCTTGGTTAGTTGTTTCTACTGTTTTGTTGTCTCTTAACTCTATCCTGTTCTCTTCTTAACAACATCTTTAACCTCCCACCTCCCTATTATAGTATGTAGGTTTTGTAGTTCTTATTCAATGCTTGGCCAGTGATATTTAACAGAATTTTAATTGAATCAACCTTGTAGACATATTTATTTTATTATCTGTTTTATCTGACTAACATTGTAATATCTAATAAATCTCTGCACCCTTTATTTTCATAGTCTAGCATCATTATCATTTAAATGTTTCCACATTTGTGGGTCATCCAACACTTCATCTCCTGCTGATGTTGAAAACAATGTTCCATCTGCTACAGTTCACTAAGACTGTTATAGTTTTGATGGGAGAGCAGATGTTTTGCCATCCATCTGTGAAGTGTTTAATTTTTGTTGTATATGATAAGTGTAATTTTGTTTGTGTTTGAGGTGGATATGGGGACTATCCCAACATTTGCCTAAGTGATTATGGGAAACTGACCAAAAATCTGCAATCTGCATGGGGCCCAGAATTTAAGCCTAGGCCCATTGTATTCACCTGATCTGGTGCTTTAACACGTGCAGGTACACTGGTAGGTTTCAGAAAAAAGTGATAAAAAAATTCTCTCAAATATGGCAATTAGTATGCATGCATAGTGGAATAGATGACTATTAACAGTTGAATAAATTACAGTTATATGATCTCAATGAACTTTATCTTATTTCTGGAATAAATATACTCTCAGTTTGTAATATCTTTCTGTTTATGTTCTTAAAGAACAATTTTTCACATGACTCTTTCCACTCGTTGTTACTATACTGCCAAAGACCATCATATATTTTATCCAGGTGAATGCAATGTTTTTAAATGAATGTTGTTAAATCTTTGTAACACGATTAAATATGTTTTATTAATTTAACCATCAATCTTTGTTGACAAGTGCTTTTGATTTCAGGCATAAGGAGGTATGAAAATTTTCTTTCATAGGTCAGGGACTGGAATAAATTACCAAGAAAATTGATGACAAATGAACCAAAAATGCTGAAAGAATTAAAATTGTAGAAGGCAAAAGAAGCCAGGTACAAGAGAAAGGGGAAAAAAATGTGTGTGTAAAGAAATTACCATTGTAACATGTACCACATCACAATTAAATTGAAAACTTGCTTGATTGAACCTAGTGGGTGATGAATTATGCTAAGTTTTGGCTTTCAAGAGGATCTAGTTTCCAATCTTTGTCCATCAATTCAGATTTTTTTTATTTTTAATTTTTTTTTATGGTGTCCCGAAATCAGTCCAGGTGGATGCTGGGATGGTTCCTTTAAAAGGCCATGGCTGAATTCCTTCCTATTACTTGCCTCCAGTCCTTTTTTGACCATGACCATGACATCATAAAAAAAATAAGAAACTGAAGACATATAAATCTACTTTTCAGTTACGCAGAGTTTTCCTTTAAATTGTTTCAATGTTTAAAGTAAACTGTTTAGCACCTCCCTTCAATAAATTATTCTAGCCCTTGGCTCCCCTACCTAGAAATAAAAACATTCTTACACTGTTATTACTGAAATCAAGTTCCAGTTTTTTTAGATAATACTGTCTTTCCTTCCACTTACTTTGATCAATATCCATCCAGGTGTACCAGCAGTCTATCTTCCAATCACTCCCAATCCAGCTATTTTATGATGTCAGTCACTGATTGTATTCTGTGGTAATTTACACCAGAAATCTACCTGTCTTCTTTTGTATTCCCATCAACTTCTGTATTTAAAAACCATAAGGTGGGCCAGATATTATAGTCATCCTCAGTACACTATCCTGTATCTCCCACTTTCTCCATATTTCCTGTACTGTCTGTTTGCTTCCTTCCTTTTGAGAATTCTTCAAACTAATAAAAAAAAAAAAAAACCCTTTTTGTTGAAGATATTTCTAATACATAAAGGTCTCAAATTCTCTATCAAGTTGTGTACTATGCCTTGAAAATATTCTCAGGAATTTTTCTAATTTCATAGTTGACTCATTTATGCATTGATGGGGAAAGATGACCATGACCACAAGCTGACACTCGATTTCATGCACAAGGGTGTAGGAAGATTCTCTTTTTTAGTTAAGGGTGTCAGGGATTGGAATAAGTTACCAAGAGAAATGATGAATAATTTACCAAAAATGTAGAAAAATGTTAAAATTTGTAGAGGTCAAATGTACATGGGTGCAGGAAAGGCAGAAGGTGGGTGTGTAGGGAAATTGCTACTGGAGAATGCGCTACATTGCAATTTAATTAAATATTAAAATATTATTGAAATGCTCCTGTACTGGTTTTTCTCTTAAATTAATATGCCTTTAATATGCCTAAATGACTATTTCTAACAGTCTCATAAAATCATTTGCTTATTATATCAAACATATTCCTATCATTCGTACTTTCTTCTCTAATTCATTAACTGTATGAACGTACTCTCTTCCCACCAATTCCCATACATAATCATGTAAATTTCTAGTTACATTATGTTGTGTTCCCCTTCTAAGGCACCATCATCTGGTCACTTTATAGTATTGTGGTATAATGATAGTTATCACCAGTTATGAAATTCTGGTAAATGTTGAAAGAGTTTAAGATTAAAATTCATAAAGGGCAAAAGCTGCCAGGCATAATAAATGGAAAAGATAACATGTGGGGAAACTGCAACCTGAGCCTGTGCTTCATTGAAATTAATTTTTTTTAAAAATATTACATGTTTTGTTAATAGAGCTACAGATCTGTAGGAGCTCTTAATTTTTTTTTCAACCTAAATTGATGGGCAGTATCTGCATCAGAATAGATTCACTCACATTGTACTTGCATTTTGATAACTAATCCACAGATGGTTGAGCAGCTTTCAGTTGAGTCAGATGATCAATCTTGTCTAAACACCAGCATAGGCTGCAATACTTGTGACTACCATGATATCTCCACACTTCTATGCTGAAAGCAAGAGAAGTAATTTTCAGCTGATTCAACTGTTCTCTATTCATCTGCTACTTTTCTGCCAACCTGTTTCACCTCCTCATCCCTTTTTAATATGTATGTTCCATATATGTTTCCATGTTTCATTTCTTGGTTTGAAATAAACTTTTCTTACCTAATTTTCATTGTGTCTTTGAACTACTACTATTTCTATTCTGCCATGCACTGATGTCCCCCTTCATAATTGAGATTTTCTAGGAAAAAATCATCTTATAATTATGCATACATCTACCTCCTTCATTGCCCACAGATTTTTTAAATCCTCTTATATCCATCTTTACAACAGCATGATTGCTTACCCCCTTTGTAAAGTGGGAATACACATGTTATACAAAGCTATTGATATAGGTTGTTATCCATAAACAATTCCTCAGTATTGGTGAGCAACCTGAGAAATTTTGCAACTGCGACATTATGTTTTTCACTTTTGAGAAAATTTATAGAAACTGTCCTGTGATTCCAAATAAGAGCAGTTTTTGGAATGTGTAAAAATGTAGGATTTTATTCTTTAATGTGGAAATATGCATAATATTTTTTTTGGAAAGAAATATAATGATATTTCAAATAAGTAGCTATTGAATTCATATATGCCTTCAGTTGAGGCACTCTTGTTGCCATTAATTAATATTTACCATGAGTTTTAGAAACAGGTAAGTACAATTGACTCAGGTTCAAATCTTAGACCTGTGTTACTGGTCAAGGGGAAAGAAGTATTTGTGCAGTTTTCCATACTCACCGAAATGACTGCCAATTTTCACATTGAAAATTATACATCACACAAAATATTAACGATTATGTCCCAGGACACAACTTTAACAACTCCTCACACTTATGTACCCCCTCAAGATTGTTCTGAAACTATGGCATGCCTAGTGAGCTCATAGCCAAAGTAAGTATGTGAGTAAGTGCTGTGAATGACAGATGGAGGAGCCTCAGAATACCAAGATGTTGGTGGGGTTACATCTACCAACCATAAATCTTTATATATAAAGATGAATGTTTGTTTGTTCTTCATAGAAATCCACAGTTTTCATCCGATGTTGATGAAACTTTGCACACTTATCCTTTGAAACAAGGAGAAAAATACTGTCTACATTTGCTTGAAAAATTATCTGTATAAATAATACATTTTGCCTCATTACTTCGAAATACGGTGATAGACAGACACGTTGGATGTGGACATCAACGTACCATGTTTCCGTGTAGTGGACTGCCAGCTGAGTGGTTATAGCGCTTGCTTACAAACGTCGTGGTCTCCAGTTCAAATCTCCGTGGAGGCTAAGATTTAAAAAAATTGTTTTTCATCATAAGAGTCAGGCCTTGGCCGTAGGTTATTCGGATTGAATGTTAAAATGTAGATATTAGAAAGTTAGGGGTGCAATACGAGGCAAATCGTAGGTAGTCTTGCAATGTTGTAGGTGTACACTTTTTTACGCTATAATGATCCCTCAGATGTTGTTCGCAGTCAGTGTGTGAGTGTGAACCACAGTAATATTATTATAAATACGGAAGTAAGTCTCTTTCTTTTTGTTACGTTTTGACGACTAAATGGCTATATCATTGTGATGGAATTTTATAAGGAAATCTGTATGAAGGGCACAGGATATTTTTGCCAGTATGATTAACAGTTGTAGTCACGAAATTTGAGACCTTATCGAATGGTGACAGAAATATGCTGGAAAATGATTCTCTTCAAGAGACAGGTTCGACGGTACAATGATATAGTGGTAGCTTTCCTGTCATATTATTCCGACTCGATATTGTTTGGGACCAATCCTTCGTTACCAACAACTTTCTATATTTAATCCCGGCAAAAACATTATTAATCCACGTGTACCAAGTCGTGGGTACGGGCTAGTTTCTAATAAATGTGTGGACAGAATTTAAATACATTGTACATAATTTTTGTCTTAAAAAATAATGGTATATTTGTGACTTACGACATTTTTATTCTTCAACATCTGCACTTACTGTCAAAAGACTGAGATTTTTTTCCTTTAAATGATATGATGAATGCATCAAAATTATTTCAGTTGAAGTTTGAAACTGTAGGGATTTATTATGTGCCTTATCACTGGCAGGGCAAGACCTAAATTTGATGTGAGGAAGCTAATTTTTGCAAGGCCCTCTGCTGGCACAAGTGGATGTAATTTAATTAAAAAACTATCAAATTTTAGTTTATAAATGCAATTGTCTTCACTGTAACTAATATTATTAAATAATAAGTATCTGTAAGGAATTAAAGAAACAGAAATTTACTGCTTTTAGACTTACTGAACTCCAAAATCATTATATCATAATCCAGCTTAGATGTTATATTGATGTTCAATTGGTTAAACTGCTGCAAGTCTTTGCTGACTCATTGTTCTTCTCAAATAATTTTTTATGAATTTTAGTTTGAAAAGCTCCTTTCAGCAGAGGATTTATTTACTGATACAGTTAAAAAAAACTTGAATGACAGTATAAATATTTGGGTAAATTCATGTTTAAGTTGTCTTCTGTTATTTGGGATCATTGTTTGTATTTCTTCATATAATTCTTAAGTTTGGAAGTTATTGCTCCCACTCACTCACAGGACTGTGTACACACCATGGCAGTCTTTAATATATACTATTTTGGAATATTTTTTTAACTTGCTTAGATCATAAAGAAAACAGAAATTTTCAAAGATTTAAACCTCTGAATCCATAATTCTCACTACAGAATCTACATATACATCTACATCTATATTGTGCAGTTCACAATTACTGTGGGTGGCATAGGGTGCTAAGCACCAATCCTAATTCAGTGCATTCCAATCCTGAACAGAATGAGGAAAGAAAGAATACATAAATGTATCAGTACGGCATCTTTTTTCTCGAATCTTATCTCTCCTGTCATTGCGACCCAAATAAGTTGGCAGAAGAAGTATTTCGAAGCACTTGTAAATTAAAGATTTTCGCATATTCTCCTACAAATTCAAATGAAAACGATGTCATCTGTCCACCAAACAATCCCAGCCCAACCCAAGTATCAGCTCTGTGACACTTACGTAAGGACTGTAACTAGCGGTCACGAATCGAGCGGCTCTCCTCAGTACTTTCTCTAACGTGTCAATCAATCCCTTGCGATACGGATCCCAAATTCCACAACAGTATTACAAATGCGGATGCACTAGTGTATTGTATGCTATTTCATTTGTATGAGCATTAACACTTCTCAAAATACGACCTATAAAACATAGTTTAGAATTAACTTTGCCTATGACAGAAGTTATTTGCAAGTCCCATTTCATGTTGCTTTGTACTGTTACACCTAGATACTTCAGGGAATCAACCATCTCAACAACTGAATTGTTAACTTTGTACTCGTGAGCAAACTAGGTCTTTTTATTACTTATTTGCATTGCCTTGCACTTTTTGCAGTTAAGTGTAAGCTGCCATTTATGGCACCATTCTGAAATAACATCCAGATCACGCAAATCTGATCAGATATACCGTACGCTCGAATCTTCGCCCAAAGCTGGTTATGTGGTACAGAGTTAAAAGCTTTCTGGAAATCCAAGAAAATATCGTCAACTTGTGATCCTGCATCGATAACCTTCATTACATCATATGAAAATAGAGCCAGTTGCGTTTCACTCAATTGGTTCTTACGAAATGCGTGTTGGTTTGCTGCAAGTAACTCTTTTCCATCTAGAAACTTCATAACATTAGAGTATATGACATGCTCCAGAATTCTACCGCAAATAGATGTTAGAGATATGGGTCGATAATTCTTAGGATCTCTCAGATCTCCTTTCTTGAAAATGGGAATCACCTGTGCTATTTTCCAATCAGAAGGTACTTTTCTTTCTTCTAAAGATTTATGAAATATATCTGACAGAAATGGTTCTATTTCGTCTGCGTATTCCGAAAATACTCTTACTAGTATACCATCAGGACCCTGCACCTTCCCCCACTTCAGGAGCTTTAATTGCTTTATGATACATACACTATCAATTTGAACTGGATCCATCTCAAGTTCTATACGCCGTGCAAAAGTGGGAATGTTTTCCATGTTTTCGTCATGGTGTCAAAATATCTTTTTCACACCGGCTTTTGGGAGATTGTATAGGCTAATCACTGCTTTTATAATCAAATGGAGTTATACAGATTGTTGTAATTTGCTTAAGATATTAATTCGTGATAATATCTCATGCTGTAAATGTAATGATATGATAAATTCAAAGCTGAGAAATTTGGCTGAAACTGAATCACAAAGTGTTTGTGAGACTTCTTTGAGATTTTTTAAGCTTTCAATACATTATAAAACATAATAAAATTGATATAATATGGCTTTCACTGCCTTGAGTCTGTTTTCCCATCTTGTGCCTGTTAAAGGCTTTACAGTGAGCTTTAACTTGCCTTTGATTAACTTTCAACATTTTCTGAATACTGAAAATGGCAAATAAATATTCTGAATAAAACCAAAAAAATGTGTTTGCTGCTGCAGAAGAATTAGCTGCATGTTCCCACAGCCAACAATGGCACCTGGATGGAGAAAAAATGTCCTGGGATTAATATTTAATATTCGAGATTTAACTCCACTATTTATGCCTACCATATTTGCACCATCGTCATAACATTGGCCACAACAATTTTGAATATCTAATCCACTTTTTTCTAGCTCTTACAGTATTGCATTATTTAGATACTGTCCCGTCGTCTCAGCGTCAGCAAGAAATCCAATAGAGGGCTATTGTGCACATTGATGTATTACAAAATCTTAAGATTTAGTTTATTTAACATATGATACTACATTACATTTATAATACTCAACAACAATTATACTGTAATTATTGAACAACTTTCATTTAAAAAATAATAATATATATACATAGTTGAGTGGACTGGGCTGCAGCTGGCATGTGATGAGGCCACTACAACGTGATTGCCAGCCATAACCATTACAATATGACATCAAGGTGCTGCAACCAGACCACCTCCTCTGTGTAGCCAAATTTAAATTTTCCAAAATTACAGGAAAGGCACACAGTGGGAAATCCTGCACAATATGTGACACAATTTTTGAAAACTTATTACGGAGACTCTGACCAGCCACAGGCTTGGAGAGTTGAAGCAGTTTTTCCCGTACCACACCTAATATGATTTAATTTACACCAAATTGACAGTCATAAGTTGAATCCTGGTAGTTTCGAGCAGGGATTGCTAATTGGCTCTATGACCTGTTGTGTTGATGATGCCGATTCTGCTGTCTAGGTGCCTGTAAGGCCGAAGGAGTTAGATGTTAAACTGACAGCAGTCTTCCAGGCAGGGCGACGTGATGTCAGCCATGTTTTGTGTTTGTTAATATCTTATTTCATTTGTTCAGTATCTAGTGCAGTCATGTAAAATAGAATAATATTTTACATATTTTGCCCTCTGAATCACTTTATCAGTAATAGTTTGTGACATCAATGTTGTGATCAATTCAATTTGAATGTCGTTGCTTAGATAATATTGTGTAGGTTGTTTGTCGTTAATGTATTTTATGTGTTCCCATAATGTAGGGTCACAGTTAGATATCAATTTAAACAAGACTTTGAAATTACCAGAATTCAGTCAAAAATCTTGAGAGATTCTCTGTGACCTCAAAATGACAGATTATGAGGGGTAAGAAATTAATAATATCAATCTCTCCTACAAGTTGTGCTAATGTTTTTGAGATTCATGAATTAGCCTTTCATTTTTCTGGTCTATTGCTTTTTCATGCTTTATTCCTTTGTCTAATGTCCTGCATTGGAACTTAAAAGCTGTATGTTCTTTGGTATTCTTGTGTCTTTGCAAAATGTTACTTAAGTACTTCCAGAAACAGCACCTTCCCAGTAACATCAGAGTTTGTGAATTACCAAATAGTCTGCAAGGAAATAGAGAAATGTATTGTGAGATTTTGAATAAACCAACTAGCGACGATGTGTTTCACCATTATTTAGTTTTCTTGAGAAATGAAAATTATGGTGTGCGAGGCCCCTTGGACTATGAGGCCATAGGTAATCGCCAATGCCTTATACGACTTCTGAGCCTTATGCCTCATATAAGGATAATTTCCATATTCCCAGGAAGGTGTGGCTTCATGGTATTAATTGGAAGGATGTGGGATGTGAATGTCAATCAAGTTTTTTAATTTCTATCAAACAGAGTCATATATTTGTTGGGACTGTTGTATTTATTCACAGTGGTGTAGCTGCATAATGTATATGGTAGTTTTGTCAGAAATTACTAGCATGTGTGTTGGTAGATTTCCCATATATTAATTTGTATGATTGGGATATATCTGAAATATTGTGTAACCGTTTGCTTCCTGTATTAAATCACCTTAGACTTCTTGCTTTCAACTGTGCAGGGCCATCCATAAATTATGTCACATATTAATGAGAAGCGGGAAGGAAGTTTCCCAATGTGCGACATGGTGTGGGCTTTCTGAAGTCACTTTGGAAGTGCTGATTTAACCGAGTTCTAAATTTAAAATTACAAAATGTATGATGTAATGAGGGGAGGGGATCCATAAAGTGTGACATGGCTTGACATGTTGACAAGGAAGGGGGTGAGTGCTTAATAAAACGTAAAATCTGTGTGATGTAATTTATGAATGGTCCATGTGAGGTGATGGGCTTGTTGTCTCTATCCACGCTTGAACTTACATTATGTTGCAGCAGTGATTTATGTTCTATTTTTACAATGAATGTTTTTTTAAATTAATTCTTAAATTCTTTTAGTGCATTTAATTACATTTCCAGTTTCTCCCATTCGAAAACCCAACTACTTTAAGTCCAAACTGAAAGAGTTTCTGCTTCAGAATCCATTTTACTCTGTGAAAAAATTTTCTTCTTGGAATTTGGTAACTAAGAATGACTGATAAAATAGTATATATGGTGTATGGAAGGGGAAGGTGACAAAGTTGTCCACAATTACTAAAATGATATATGGTTTTTCTTTCTGTTGAAACTTTTGACAAATGAAGTAATTATACTGTTTACAAAATTTCACTCATATATAGTAACTAACATGGGATAGCATGCACTCAAAAACTGCTGTAAAAAATTATGATACTAACAGGTTTTTAAGTAATTGACTGCTTATGAGTTGTGGTAACTGGTTGGTAAGAAAATAACTGGTTGTTAGATGCCGGTAACAAGTTTATACACTGTTCCACATAATAAGTATTAACTAACTCGGGATTGTATTTGTAGATTACAGGAAATATTGGTTATACTAATGGGTCGTAACTAACTTCTTGTCAATATATAATATTATCAATTATATAGTAATATTGACATTACTAATAAGTGTGTGTACTGTTCCACATCCCCGAGATTATTCTCACATGGGATCAAAGTGAACATATCTATCTATCTATCTATCTATCTATAAATTTTAATTTTAAAATTTTGCTTGATAAATTAGTATTAAGAGCGGAGAAGGGGAAGTGTGAGTGCAGTTTTGTAAACTAAATGTAAACATAAATTTTCATTTATTTTAAATATCTGTAAAGTTCCTTCTGTATCAGATAAAAACTGTAAATTTTTAAATTTCAAGTTCGAATTTCTTGGTCAGCAACTATCCAGTTGGAATCAGTGCAATGCCTTTTGACAGGAAATTTAATGGGCTTTCAGAATACCACATATATTCCTATTCACTTTGGTTATTTTCCCTACCACTTTTGATATATTGTAAAAAGACTGAATAGTTCCAAGTGTAAATTTTTCTTAAGGGAGAGTGATGAGTTTTTGTAAACCAAATGGAGGAAATATTTTTCTCATTGTCTTAAAGTAAACATCTGCAAAGTTCCATTGAAATCAGATATAAACAATAGGTTTGTGTAATGAACATTTGCAAAAATTAAGGGGGTAAAGGAGAAGAAGGGTTGGATTTTGCAAACCAAATGTAGACAGTATTTTTCTCTTTGTTTTAAAGTAAAAAAACTAATCTAGTCTACATTCCAAGGGATGTATACTAAGCCATTGATAATATACAAATCTTAAAAATTCTTGCTTCCCATGGAAATCGATCCTGGGACCAGATCAAGAAACTTTTGAACGTAAGAACCTTAACCACTAAGTTACCACTATGTCTTTTAAGCATAGGTGTGCTAAATACTATCAAACCCGGATAAAAACTATGGGTTTCTATAAACAATGTTACCAAAAATTGAGGGCTGGCATGAAGGAGGAGAGGGATTAGCTTTTTGCTAACCAAACATAGAAAGTATTTTTCTCTTTGCTTTAAACTAAAGAAACTAATTTAATCCACAACCTGAAGGTTGATTGAATCCTCCCGAAGGAGGTGCACTAACCCATTGTGTCACAGGCAGGATGGCCAGTTCCTGTCCTCTGGGACCTACAGTCTGATGTGGAATCTGAACCAGGGAAGGCTGGGCGTCACTCAGGTGATCAAATGCAACTCTTAAAACAGTTTAAGCGGGTGGAGGTGCGAATCATATACAAAGCTCACTGCAAACTCAGCCAATCATTATCCAGAGTGAAAGATAAATTACACCTACACCAGCTTACGGGTGTTTACGAAATCCCCTGCAGCTGTGGCAGTGTATACATCGGAGAGACAGGTCGCACAGTGGCGGAGAGACTTAAAGAACATATCCGCCACTACAAATACAACAACAGCGACAAATCTGCCGTCGTTCGCCATGCTATTGACACCGGGCATGAAATAAAATTTCAAGATACGAGGCTGCTGTGGAGAGAAGACCAGTGGTGGCCTCGACGTGTGAAAGTGGCAGCAGAAATCTTAAACAATTCAAACAACATCAACGAAGATAGCGGCGTCTTTCTCTGTGATGCTTGGCGATGGTTGCTATGTCAACCTAAATAAAAACAGTATCTCTGAAGAAGGCTGTAGTATAGCAGCCGAAAGCTAAGGTAATCAAATAAACAACACGGCATAGCCCGTAAAGCAATAAAGTATGTACAAAGACAGCCGTGGAAGTTTTAAGAATCATGTCTAGCTGCTCTCTTTTGCACACTTTCCACCCTTGTAACTGATGCCCAAAATGAAGGTTCCAATCTATATCACAATTTTGAAACAATGGTCTGATCAAAGTTTTATAACCCAGTTCCTTAACTTCTCTGATACATCCTGCCATCTCTCTCTCCAGTAAAGGAAGGATTTTATTACCTTTTCCTTCCACCTGCTCAATATGTCCTGCCCAGTTACTAAATGCTACAACAAGATATTTATACTTCAAGCCTTCAGCCAGCAATTCTGTCCAAACTCTATAATCATAAATCTGTGTACCTAATAAACTGACTCTCCTTGGCATTTATTTTCATTCCATGTTGACCTGCTCATTCAGATATTCTATCCAGGTCATCCTGCAACTCTTTAAAGTCTTCCCCACTCCCCCCCCCCCATTTGAACCTATTCTTTACCATTATGTGATCTGGAAACAATCAAAATTCTTACTATAAACCATCAACACAATAATTCATTAGATCGATGAATAGCAGTGATCACAATCCAGTACCCTTTGGCAATTCCTTATTCTCTTATACCTGTTTTGGTACTGCATTTCCAACTTGAAAACTTTGCTTTCTGCCCTTTAATAATCCACTCCAATATTTTTAAACTTATTTAAAATCATTTTTTAGTTCACACTATCAAACACCTTAGAAACATCTAGTGCTACAGTGTCAACGAGCTACAATTCTTCCAAAATATCTTTCATATAGCCCACCCACCATCTGAGATTCACATGACTATCCTTGCCTAAAGCCATGTTCTCAATTTGCAAACCAGTTTCTTTCCTCAGACATTTCTGATATATGTGTATATCAATCTTTCCATCATTTTGCCTACCACTGATATCAAATATCAGCCTGTTCTCAACCCTGATTGTAATGCCTCATTAATGAACCAGTACTACTACTGCTCTTTTCCATTCTGCTGGTAAGCAGGAAGGCACCTGACTAATTTTTAAATAAAATTTAATAGTAAGGTAACACAATATTTAATACATCTATAGTGATATTACCTACACTGGTCCCTTTACCCTATTTTTAGCTTTCTGAGTTACTTCATATTTTCCTGCTGATCTATTTCAAACTTTGTAGTTTCCTCATTTCTACTTATATGGAGAAGTTATTTTGTTTTAGTCTCTCCATCTCAGGTTGATAGTCTTTAATACCCATAGTCTTATTAAACCAGTCAGTCAATATCTCTGCCATTACCAAATCCCCAGTATCTTCTTCTTCGTTCATATCTACAATTGTCTGAATACCTTCCCTTCCCCTCAGTTTTTCTAACACAGCCATAGAAATTTCTAGATCCATCATTCAGTGGCCACCCTGCACCAGTAATATTCTTCATAAACACATCTCTAGCTTCCCTGTTTGATATTATTAATTACATGTTTAGATGTATTTAGTATTCCTTACTGCATTGCTCTCTCTTAACTCTGTGGTGTTCCCTTCTCACTAACCTCTTTAACATCATTACCTCCCTATTGATATATTTAGGTTCTGCACATTTCATTATTTTCTGTTTTGGATAAATATTTCCTCACAATTTTTTACTGTCTCCCTTGAAGTGTTCCAACTTTGTCTCCACTGAACTTGTGTCATCTTTCCAATTGTTGAACCTTTCTCCGAAATATCTCTTCTATTCCAAAATTTGTGCTTTTTCTAAAAAATTGTACTTATTTCCCCCTTCCATTTTTTCAACTGAATTAATAAATCACCTAACATACATCAGAAGTGCATTGTGGTCACTTATTCCTTCAATTATTTGACACCTCACAAGATTTTCAGCAGGTTTTATTAGAAAGATATTCAATATGTGCTCTACCTAGTGTTGTAAAAAAAAAAAATGTTTTTTTTTCTGACATGAAAAAAAACTATGAAAAAAACATGTTTTTTCGGGGGAATGTTTTTTTTTTCATAACTACTAAATCTCAGATTTGTAACGCACTTACTGTTTAATATGACTGTTTTAGAGTTTATACTAAGTACTTATCTTAATTTTTAAATCTACTATATTTTTCTGGTTCAGTAGAAAAGAAAATTACGAAAATATTGGCAACATTGAATGAAGTTTTCTTTTACGAACGGGGATTTCCTGAGGAGGGTGGGTTGAGCGAGAGGGAATCCCCGTTCCCCGTTCCCCGTTGTATGGATTGATACTTGCTATTTGAACTAGTGCAGCCAGCCCTGCAAATTTATCAGTAGACCTACGGAACTTTTTAAAAAATTAGGAATTTTAAATTTATCTATGGTTTTTTTGGCCTCTTTTTATTACTTATTGTGCTTTCTTTATATTCATATACTTGTTAAACTCTCAGCGTATAGTGATACTGAGTCACTAAATTGTCAGTAATTATGAATCGTTTCCTTGCAAACGTTGGCGTAAACCAACGATTGAAAAAGAAATAAAGCTCCTATTTTGTATGATAATAGGTTTAAATTCAAACTTAAGAGATCCTAATACAGAATTATCAGAACAGTCTTTAGGTACAGTGTATACTGTACTCACAATTTAAAATTGCAATCTCAAAATCTTTTGTGTACAATACAAGAACAACTAGTAAAAGAAAATGTAACTATTTCTGAAGTTATGGATCTAGAGGAGACAGAAGAAGAAACACAAAATTCCGACAAACCGAACTAGTGTTGGTAGTGCTGATACTAGTGACATGTTGGACTGACATAGAGGATGAATAAAACTATGTTACCTATACATTTATGAATAATTATGTAAGACATTGTATGATTCACTAAGATTTAAAACACATATGTAAAATGTAAGTTCCGTAAATAAAACTATAATTTATCAAATATACTGTTTTCTGAAAGAAAAAAAAAACAAATTTAGAAAAAAAAACAGGGTTCTAGGGTTTTTTTCATGTCTTTTTCACAAATCTGAAAAAAAATTTTTTTTCAGTTTGCAACACTAGCACTACCACTTGTGTAAATACTTTCCAAATCTCTGTTTGCTTGTCTTATTATTCTTATTTACACAGATGACAACTATTAAATTTAAATTGCCACCAATAATAACCAGTGTACTCTCAGCACAGGGCTTCATTTTCATTAATCATTCTTCCACTATGGTAAGCGGTCTACACTTTGATTTTTTCTTTTTTACAGCTGCAGAAATCTACTTCTAGTAATTCATGGTCATGATCTATAAACACCAGTGAACTGTAGTAATATTTGCTAACCAATACAATTACTTGTCCACCAATTGCTTTTATATCTCTATGCTACACTTTATAACGATCAGGGAAGAGCTCATTGCCTCTTATTCCTTCTTTTAAAAAAGACTCTACCCCTATAATTATTTTTGGTTTGTACATCTCTATTAAGTTTTTAAACTCTATTACTTTGTTCAATATACGTCTACAGTTCACTATTAACATGCTTTGTGATATTTTCAGCAGTAACCTTTGTCTTTTCAGTTTTACCCTTGTCTGTTATTATTTAAATAGCTTTATTTATTTCTTTAGCATTAGTAATTTTAGCCATTGTACATCTGCAATTGGTACTTATTTTTATCCCCTCACCAGCAGAACTTAACCTGATCCCATCATAACTGGAATTGGGCTTCCTTACAGAATTAGCTGAAAACTCAAAAATGATCTTCTTTCACCAACCAATGGTGTCCACAGGCACAACCCCCCGACAGAAACGATGCCTTTCCCTAAGAAGCACCTCGGCCTCCATACTGTATTATTTTTAGCTGATCTTGGTGACTCAATACCTACATTAGCTCCATCCTGATATGCTGTGCCTCCTTCACCAGCTTTCTCAGTTCACTCTCTATACAATAACTTGCATTCCTATTAATATTGTTGCCCACATCTCCCACTATCATAACTCTATACCCTTAGTGGATTCCCTACAAAGTGACCTTATATCCTCTATCACCTGTCATGAAATTGCACTATGTTGGGATCTGGTAGCCTGTTCCTAACTGACTCTGCAGAAGAGGGCCTACATCTCTCCCCTGGCTACTACTTAGCAGCAGAACCTTTTTCTTCCTATTTTTTCCTTCCATTCTTCAATTCCTAAAGGCCCACTCTGACTTACCTACATGAGGCTCTTCCTCATCTGATTCTGGTAACAGGTCAAACCTAGTTCTCCCCACGATATCTGAAATATCTGACACCATCTTCCTGCTAATCCTATTTCTCCTATGACTGTTGCCAGCTCCCAACCTGACCAGACTATTTCCCATCCTACCATCTAACCCTTCTGCATCTATAGGCTCAGCATGAAGGGCCCTAATCATTTAACTCATATTTCTGATCGTTTCATTCTGCTCTGAAATTTTTGTTGCCTTTTCTGGAAACTTACTATACTGTTCTGAAAGTTTCCTATCCCTAGAACAGAGCAGAAAATGGAAGAGCATCATTTAGATCCCTAAAGATATTTTTAAAAATGAAGACATGATATGCTTAGGGGAATTGCTGCAGCATTAGCTCCATCCCAATTAAATTGATAGTAAAAATGATAATAATTCCCAGTGAAACCACTTCTTATGTCCACTGCAATGACCACACATCTGCAACTGGTACCACACTTTCCAAGCATGACTTTTTTTATTGTAAAAAAAACCACTAACACTTTTTAAATAAACTTTAAGGATTATATTTGATATGCCTTAAATTTAACAGATAATTAAATAAAAGAAAAAGTTTTACACTACATTTAATTATTTGTTTAAAAAGTTTTACTCCAGTTTATTGTAAGTAATACCTATTTTACATGTAGAATTTTAGAGTATGAGGATATATATCTGTGTGGTCTCTAGGATGTGTTGATAGGCTAGTTTGCATCTATGGAGTTCCAAAGGTGTTCATTTGAAAGTCTGACAGCTGTAACCATAAAACGGGTTTTAAGATTGTTGAAATCATGTGAGCTGGCATGGATTGCCACTGGATGATATGGGTTGGCAGTGTAAATTTTTTGGCTGTGACCAGTTATCCTGCAGAACAGTTGTTGAGACCATTGTAAGAGTAGTGCAGTGGAGACATGTAAATTAGGTGAAAGGTAATGCAAGTGGCACGTCTAATAAAAGGAAAGGATTCCCCTGTGGTAGGATTAGAATAGGTAGTGGTGGCTAGAAGCAGGTTGCATATTTTGCAGTGAGGTCTGTTGCAGAGGACAGATCCATGTGGAATTCTTGGAGAGTCAAAAGATAAGAACAGATGCATAGTAGATCATTCATGCAAGTACAGCAGATGACCAATCATTTATTTGTTAAAGATAATATGTTCAATTATTTATGATTCTTAGTTAAAAACATTATACAATTATTTTTTTTTTGGGTCAAGAATTGCCTGCTGTTTCATAAGTACAGTTTTATGCTGTAGTCAGTTTTGATATATTTCTACTTTAACAGTATAACAAAACCATATACAGCATTGTAAATAGATTTGATGACATCTGGTACAGTAAATACTATTCTGCTGTTTGCAAACAGAATTTACCTTGAAACTTTTCCAAACCAAAGTTAACTATTTGCATAACGTAAATTTGTAGAATATAAAACATTTTTTTGGAATAGAAGCTCATGTGACACTTTAAATACTCATTATTGGTGTAGACACCTTGGATAATTCTACAACTCTGGAAATATTTTTTTTCTTTAATGTGGTAGAGTTTACTGTGACAGCATTCATTGACTTGACCATGGGTTTCATGTTATCACACATAATATTTGTATTTCTATTTGTGTTGTATCTTTGTATTAATGTCCCATAATAGATTGTGGAGTAATTTTATTTATCTTTTCTATAATAATTATAGTTTTTGGGATTTACATAAATATAAACAATATCTCATTCTTTATCAACTGATGGAATTACTTCCATTTTACTACTATTCGAAATCTTATCAATTAATCTCTCTGTTCAAGACTGAGTTTTTGACTTTTTTGTTTATTATCTTAATTTGGTGCAGCAAAAAGATCTACATGACAAATGATACTTTGAAGACTTGTAGAATAAAAACACTACTGTCACTTTTTTTGCTTAGATCCGTCATAGGCTAACTGCTGTCTGAAGCTTGTGCAAAATGAATAAATTGATTTTCATTTAAAAATCCTTAGTAAAAGAAATACTTCTTTCCTTTATTTGCAGTAGCAATGGAGTGGCAGGAATGATGTGGTATATGTAAAGATAAAAAATACACACCTCTTACCAAAGTTGAAGGGAAGCAATTAAAAACACTCCACAAGAAAGACAAAAAGAACTTCCATGGGCAGCAACAGGGTATAATTGATTTTAGGTGGAAACTGTTTGTCTGTGACCTGATGGATAATTGATTCATGGTAAGGCTGATGTAAGAACTCTGGAAATGGAGGAAGGTTAGATGGAATTGATATTTTATTTTATTTTTGTTTTTCATTTATTATGGAGTGATTTTTGTTGCTGCTGTCCTCCTTCCTTTTGGTTTGGTGAGTGGTGGGTACATTACATATTTCATATCCATATAAGCACATCATTTATTTTCCATAATTAAAAAAAAAGAGAATAAATTGTATTGGACTTGGTGTTGGGTGAGGAAAGTACAGAAGTACAGAACAACTCAAACTATCCGAATAGCTGAATATCTGAATCGCTTCTTTAAATAAGATATAAACGCTTACATGGTAATGGAAGCTTGGTTAAGGCAGTCACATTAAGATGTGCGTGGGACAAGTTGAAAGGCATATCAACTGAAGAAGAGAAGGAAAAGGATAAAAAGGAAAGAGGCAATGACTTGTCACTTGAGTAATTAAAAACATTTTTTTGAAAATTCCTGGATGTTCAGAAGTTAGTGCTGAAGATATAGGAGATAGGGTGGTGAGTGATTCGTCAGATCCTGGGTATGAAATTCTAAATGATGATGAACTTATTGAAAGTGTGAGAGAATAAAGTGTCAAGGAACAAGATGACCTTAGTGTCGAAGTTGAGCAGACACGGGACCATCAGCTAGTCAAGCATTTGCTGGCCTTGAAACTGTGTTAAGGTGGAAGGAGTGCCAGCCCGAGTGTAGCCACATGCCACTTCTCACTGTCAAGTGGATGCATGACTTGGCTTCCCGAAAACAGATGAATACAGTCAAAAAGCTTACTTTGACTGAGAGGTTCAGCAAGCAATGACTTTTATTTACAGTACGGTACGTACACACTGCACTAATGTACAGCACTTGTAAGTACGCTTAACATGTAAAAGAGTTGCCTTTTCATTTAATTAATTAAAAGGTGTTTTTATTTAAAAATAGTTTTTTCTCTCATTTTCAACATACATACAGTAATTAATTAAAATAGACCCTTTTTCGGAAAAAAATCCAATTATCTGAATTTTTTGTTATCTGAATGGGGTTCGGTCCCAATTGATTCGGATAATTGGATCTCTACCATAGATCCAAAAAAATAAAAAAAAGCAAAAACACCAATAATTGAATACATGCATGACATAGCATTAGATCACCAGCAACTTATGTGCCTGAAATTGCTGATATTTTTAATAAAATATGATTAGATATGGGAAAGGTGTGAGAACTATTGTCTAGTAGATGGTGGGGAGTGGGTGGAAAGAGGAGGTAAATGTTTTTGGTAAACAATGTGTTAATTGGCAGACTTAAAATAGAACTTGTTAATGTCAAGTTCTGTTTCATATTAGGGAAATCAACTGAAATGGATGCAAAGCTTTACAGGGCTTATGTGGAAACAGTAAGCAAGGCAGTTATTTATGAGTAGCTTTTTTTTGTTTAAAGGTATTCAAATATCAGTTGTTAATGCATTTGATGTGAAATGTGAAAGTTAAGTGTCAAGCTTGTCAATAAAAAGTCAAAAACATACTTGTGTGAAATTCTCTTAGTAATGTTTGGAGCATTTAAGAAAGAAAAACAATGATTTTTTTCAAATTACCCAGTACCAGTTTACTACAATGCATGTGATTTAAATTTGCAGTGACGCACCAGAATCGAAACTACAACAAAACAGTAAAAGGAAAATGGCTAACCAGCTCAAAAAGATGATGATTCCATTAGCAATATACATCATGTTGTCAGTCTATTGGGGTGATGAAGTGATTGCATTTACTGACTGTCTCTGAAAACGTAAAATAATAAGTGAATAATACTATTCCAGTTTTTCAAAGATGAAAGAGAAACTTAGGAACTGGGAAATAGACCTAGTTTTTATTTTATTTTATTTTTAAATTGAGGAGGTAATGTAACATACCTTGCCAAAGGAGTGTTTTGGTAAGGGGAAAATCATGAGATTTGAGCTACTAATTGTTTCAGACATGGCTTTCAGAGGAACAAGTTTTCAGAACAAAGTCTAGTTGTGAAATAAACAGTTGATAACAATGTGATTGTATTAACACTGGAGACTGGGGTTAATAGATATTAATAAATTATAATATAAACAGAGAATTTATTTATACCTATGGTCTTCAACAAGCAATTCCTTCCCTAAATATGCTAGAGGAAAAGTCAGAGCAGGAGCTTATCCACTTAAATAGAAATTAACAGACTCAAAAATTTTAGTATGTCATTTTGTCTACTATACTGATTTTTGTTCATATGAATTCATATAAATGTAGAGTATGCTTATTATTTGTATATTCATCATGTAGAGTAGGACATCACCATATCTATTATATTACATGTCTATACTAATATTATAAATGTCGAAGTAACTCTGAATCTCTGTCTGTTTGTTCCACTCGTAGAATGTGGAATTGTGTTGCATCAGATTATTATTTTGAGTTTAGTTAAAAAATAAGCTGTGATCATGACCAGAATAGCAAAAGGTGATTTTGTGTTGATTCCTCAAATTCCAATAATTCTGACAGAATACAATTCCAATTTAAAATACTACAGTTCCGACTAAAGTTATCCTTTATGATGACTATCAGTAAATGTCAGGGACATACACTGAAAGACATCAAGAGCGTATCCAGGATCAGAACAGTGTGTGTGTGTGGGGGGGGGGGGGGGGAAGGGGTTGCAAAATCTGAACTAGGGGAGGGGGCAACTCGTAATTTTTCTAGGAAGTGGGGTGGGGGACTGAAGCATGACGATTTATTACAAAATGAAACTCAAACCTATTGAGGAAACTATTTTTATTATTGATTAACATAGTAATCCAACCACTTAATCCAAGGACTACAATGTAGTTAATTAAGATCATAACTCAATTATAGTTTTTTCTGTAAACATTAATCATCTCGGATTCTCAGAAAATGTTTCATTAACTTTATTTGTCAGTATCTCATGGTGTACTTTCACAAAATTTCGATTCACACTTATCAGGCATCATCCATTCACTCTTTCCTCTCCCATAGTGCTCCTGAGCCAGTTCTTCACTCGTAGAAGCGTACTGAAGGCAACTTGATTTTTCTTCTTGAGGGGGGGGGGGGCAGCAGCCCCCCTGACCCTCGCTGGATATGCCCATGAAAGCAATAAAATTCTAAGTCCATGCATACAACGTTGTAGGTGAAAGCTAGTTGTATTATGTTATATTTATATTATATTAATTATTTTTTTGTAATACCTATACATACATAGGAACCATACCACCTATTATATGTATGTCTAAGATACTATTAGAACTTCTGATTTATTTATTACTGTATGAGTACTATTTACATATCGAAATTAAAAGAATCAATCAAGAAGTAATTCACAAAGCTGTCACCCAATAATCAAGTCATAGATAATAATGGAGAAAGATTTACCAAAATGCAAGAGTATTAAGTAATTTTAATTTATTTATTATTCTTGTTCTATAGATCCCTGCTGAGGATGGATCTCCAGGATGTGGAACATGTCATGGTTAATATATATATGAGGCAGTCTCCCACAACACCCACCTGCCATAATGTTCTCCTGTTGACAAAAGGCTCGTCCTGAAAATTGCTGTATTATTTGTGTTTTTGTCTTTTCTGTGTGTTCGCACCCCACATCCATCATCTAAAGGTAAAGTTTTGCATTTCTGTCACGTTGAACTATTCTCTTCAGCCGTCGTTGGTCCCATTTGTGCAGGATCTTTTTCCGGACACAGCGATGTTGGAAAAAAAAACCCACCTCATCGCTACCTCGCAGATGCTGTGTCCCATCTCTCATGTGCCAACTATAACACCCCGTTCAAACTCACTTAAACCGTGGTAACCTGCCATTGTAGCATCATTAATCGATCTGACACCTGCGCCAGACACCTGTTGTCTAGCCGTTGCCGACCTCAGCGCCGTTCTCCTATACTAGTTTCTTCGGCTCTTCATTGTATTTATGTAAGATGAATAAAAATGTAGTGAAAAATTATTATATGTTACAAATAAATAAATACGCAGAGTTACAACTGAATTTGTAAAAGGCATATTAGTTTCATTTATTTCTTTATAACTAATCCATGGATGGAATAGGAGTTTAAGATAAGATAACTTCTCAATTCTTCTTTACATACATTTTACTATCTACAAACTGTTTTATACAAGATTGCCATAGCTAGTTTTCATTTATTTATTTAAATAACGGCCTTTTCTTTATTTTCTTGAGATCTGTTGTTTAACTGATTGCGTCATCCAACTGACTTGATTTGCTTTATTCGTGCTTGAAATGAAACTTCTCACCCAATTACTGTCTCAACTAAAATGCTCCTATTATATAAACCTTATATCACAATACTTATATTTTACATAGTACCTGTGGAAGTTTTTTATCAAGTTTTTCTTTGAACTTTCGGTTCAACTTCTTACACGACACCTCTCTGATTTTTTCTCTCTTGAAAACCAATTTAATATTGATTTTAAACACTTTAACTGCAATGCTAACTTTACTTGCTACCTTCCTTTGATTGTTAGGAGACTATTTGCTACGTTATACGCTCACCGCCTTGTTTATTGTTGCTATATAAATACTACAGGCATAGATTAACAATAACTTTTGTCATTTTGCATTTCTACTTCTGAGTTATTAATAACGGTAAACCTTTATAATATTCTGGCCAAATGAATGTGTAGATTATTTACTTCATAATACCTGCCCCTTCTCTCTCTATATGTATCTAATGGCTTATCACCTAGCGGCAGTTTCTAGTGCCCACGTCTTTCGTCTCTGCAATGAGCTCTGTTCTACAGGGGCATACGCAGTGTCACCATCTGTTTGGGACCATCCATAAATTACGTACACACCTTAACCCGGGGAGGGGGGGAGGGAGAGGGGGGTCAACAAAGTGTGACATCGTGTGTCAAGGGGGGGGGGGGTACGTGTCCCAAACTTTGTGACATCACATGCATAATTTGTATCATGTTTTTGGTTCGTGGCAGAAGTTGAAGATGATGCTGACACATCGAATGTCCCCAACACTATCGAAATCAAGAATGAAGTGACTATTATGCCAATATAAACAGTATCAAGGAATGGGTTCAAAATCCATGGACACATGATGACTCAATTTTGTATCATTAATTCGATTATTATGTTTTCTTTATATTTTCTTAAAAGTTTTTATATTGTTGATATGAATTTTTAACTGGAAATACATAAATCATTTTGGAAGTGCTGTTTTAATTTATAGATTTAAAATTGCAAAATATGTGACGTCACACCAGGGGGGGGGCGGTACCACAAATGTGACAACCAAGTAACATTGGGGGAGGGAGGGGTAAAAAAATCATGAAATTCGTGTGACGTAATTTGTGGATGGCCCCTTTATGAAACGTGTAATAGATATTCTGAATAATAAGTATGTTTTTTTGTTTGTGTAATGAGTAGTTATAGCGGAGATTGGGTGACATCCCAGTGTTCGCCTGATTACGAGAAACCGGACTAGAAGTCCAGGACTAGGAGTCCAGGACTAGAAGCTGGTCCCGTTGTAACTACGTGATCCAGTGAACACAGCAACCCTGGCGGATCATCTCTCTATGAAGTTGTCATGCGTTTTGAGTATCTACCCAACTGCATTTCACTACACACCATCGCAGACGCCGTAGATAGCGACGTCTTCAGAATGATGTATGTAGACTACTCTGAAGCGCCGATAATATTGAACATCACAGACCATGGCCTACAAGAACGAAATCTTTTATTCTGACACTGACACTTAGGTTGTGAAAGCATGTAACCCGGCACATCGAACGAAGGAAATTAAAATAATATGGATATAGCTGAAATGGATATGTCAGAAATGGAAGCAAATATTTCCATTCCGTTTACGTGATTTTAGTTAGCTTTAAGATTTTTCAATATAATTTTTGCAACGGAAGTAGGAGGGTGTTAGAAAGTGAAAATAGACATTACTGATATATTAAAGACTAATTCTTGTGACTATTGCATTGAGGCTGTTCTTTTTTTGTTTTTTTTTGTTAGATGTTTCTATATGAGACAAGTAGCAAATTGCCAGTCGTAAACAGAGCACATGTTCGGTATTTTAGTTGATTGAGCGACGAGTAATTCCCGTCCCGCAACAATGTTTGTGACGGCAGTGCTTTAGCTTAGAGCTAATGCATTTCCTCAGTCCTATCTACTGCAGACAGCCTGACCAAAAACACAAGGGATTTAATTGGTCGCTGAGATTGATTTAGCCCAGTAATTAATTGGTGGCGCCTGTTCTGCGGATTAAAACAGAAAAAAAAAGCAATCACGAGCGAGCTTGCGGGGGACGGGAACACATGCCGCTGGTCCCAGTGTGGGCATAATGAACAGCTCAGTGGGTCTAGTATCTCGTTTCTTCTTCTTTGACTGGCTCCGCGATGACAACAGGTATTCTGTCGAAGCGTGAACATTAGAGAAAATAACATTTCGATTGCGTTTTGGTCTCCAGCAGCAGAAGTTTCTTTTGTTTTGGAAACTAACGATACATCAGACTGATTTTTTTTGGTTGCTTTAATGCCTTACTGCTGTTAAAATGTTATTATATTATTTAGCAGCAGATAAGATACTCAGGAAGAGCCGGGAATATTTACTGAGGAGCACTGACTGGATAACCGTTTTCTCGCGAAAGGGTTCACGTGTATATCAGAAACAAGAATTTTTCTTAATCACTGAGGGGAATTTTTTTGTGATCGTTACATATGTTAATCTCATAAAAAAAACGCAGATCAAAAGCTTAAAAAATTGAGAGTCTGTAAAAAAATCCGCTTATTCATTTGATGGTCCCCCTCCCCCCAGCAGACAGTTTTACTTAATGAGGGTTTATTGTTTTTCATTGTTTGTATGTTTTGTCGTTGAAATAACCCCTCTACCATCTAGTATTCCACGCCTGTACTTAGTTAACGTTTTGTGTCAGATATTTAAGTCATAGTCTGTTTCGCGATATATGACTATTGGTATTAAGCTGGTGCACTATGAATTTTGTAACGAGGTGGATAGTTTGTAGTAGGATGAAAGAAAAACCGGCTCATTTGTTGCAATTGTTCATTTGTCAACCGAAATTGGCACGTAGCAAAACGTGTTTTACGAAACAATTAGAAATGATGAAATATTTTCATAACAGAAACAAATACCCGAAAAGCTCCTCAATCTAGAAGACACCAGCAGTTTATCAATACTGTTAGATATGTGATGCTGCTATCTAACGGTATGAAGTCACTCATAGACACCAGCGAAGACTAGCAGCTTGACTCCGAACTATAGCAAACCAGTGACCATGATTATTCATAATTTTGCCATTTACGGTTTGAATTTCCACAAAATACTGTCTTAATTAATGATGTTACCAAAACGGAGGACTTTAAAATGATAACT